>OV121083.1:55958144-57158144 GCA_921293015.1 Phorcus lineatus | reverse complement strand
TCCTGTTCATAAGACATAAAAATTACAAATGAAAGGTATTCACTTACAGTTAGGCGATAAACTAAATTACATATTTAAAAAAGTCGAAATCAGTGGAAATGAGGCATTAAGACGCTACATGTTGCCAGAACTACCATCATTAATTGATTTGTCAAATTTGTCTTTCCCTTTTCCATGGGCGGAATTAATCAATTAATTATATCAGGGAGATGGTCAACAAGAACTGGTCACAGTATACAGACGTGTACAGAGATATACTGCAAGGAACTTCATGCATTGCTAATATGATTCCCTTTTACTTTAGAAATATTAGTCAAAAGACAAGGGGATCCTGTCTGGGTGACGTAATGACGTATTGTGTTCAGTTATTTACGTAGAGGTATTCTTTCCAGAGGAATACGCTTTACAGGAATGCCACATTTTCATGGAGGGAAGAAAGCAAGTGCTTTAGAAGTTTGAGGAAACATCAAGAAAGTCACCATATGACATTTATTTCAAAAACGTCTGTGGAAACTACAATGATGCGATAAGGAATCGTTCGAGGAGACATCAATGGAGATAGTGTGTTTCAAAGAACATTCTCTTATATTCATAAATCATATAAGAGTTTTTCAAAGGATATAGATACGCTTGAATTTAAATTCCTCAGTGACCTGACGAAACGCGGAACTAAAGATTTTCCCAGATTTGGTTTCAAATAACATTTCATCATATCCATATAAAGCATTCATATCCATTGCAACATTCAAAAACACAAATGATTTGTAGAGATAATTATGAAAAGCTCTTTGAAACCACGGAATGATTTTAAGAGATGGTGGTACCATGACATCGGAACCATTTCTTTCTTTCAGGATGTGCTTAATTCCAATAATGTTGTTTTTCAGATTGAAAGTGTTTCGAACTGATACATTGTATCACAATTCGCTCCCTCAAGAAAAGCAAAGCAGTAACAATATTTCATACTTTCTTGTCCATTTCATTCCTGAAAGTAACAACCTTAAAGCATATTGTAGTAAAAGGTGTTGCAAAACGGAAGTTGTCTGCAACGGAGATAAGGATTATCCTTTCCCCTCATTGCAAAAGAGGCTCAGAAACAAGAACAATTTGAAAAGCAGAAAGTAATTAATTTGGTTTATTATGATTTTTGTCATATTTGTTTTATAATTTCGAAAAAGGGATCTCTCATTTTCATACCCATCATCCATATCGTATTTACTTACATTGACACATCCTGTTTGTGCTTTGGAGAGATTAATCCGTGATCATTATAACAATACGACATTCTGCAAACAGAACGAGGGTAGTTGAGCCGACCATTAGAACTCTTTGGAATTGCGTCGGTTAGTGTTCATCCATAACAGAGACTTGTTTGTGAACTGCGGAGTTTGGATACCTACATCTAATTTATTAGAAGCTAGTCTATACGCAGTCTTATGAAAGTATAGATCTCTAAGTAATTGAAGAGAACCATGCCGAGGCTTTTTAACTTTCTTAATGTCATGGCTATGATGTTTCCAATACAATGCCTCCCAAAGAAGGCTTGATTTACTTTATCTACAACACGTAGGATATTTGATTTACTTGTAGGTGTATACTCGAGCAGACTGATCTACTTGTAGATGTGTACTTTATCAGATTGTTCGTGGGCTGTTAGTTCACCATTTCCTGCCCACAAGGAACCATCTTGCATATTCGTATGCAGGGCTCATATGATGCCTCGTATCCCAGTACATATAACCAGTTACTGAATGACTAACATCTGACAATAGCGGCATCCCCCGGATGACAGGACCATTGAGTTCGAGATATTTTCTCTAAGCTCTCTGATAACGCCTTTCAAATGGTAGAAAGGAAAATGCTAACACAGATATGAATAGCAAGCCGTCAACGTTACGAGTCATTTTGAGTGCAGGATTTAAGGGTGTTTATAAAGGAAATAAATACCCTGATATAGCAGGGTGCGTTTAACTAGTTAACATTGGTGTATATAACTTTCACATTCACAACTCACAAATGTATATGTATGATTGTTGTTTTGCAATTCAACCATTAAACCACATAATAGCATTTGTGAAATTCCATATACCTATATTTAGAGATATCTTCGCTGTATGACTTCTAATATGTTATCATTTGTCCAGACTTTGTAGATTGTATTCAAACTGTTACAATAGTTCGAGTATTTTACCATTAATTTCACTTGAACTACCGTGGTATTTCTTCCCCACCTTCCCTGTACAATCTGTTTCAGAACACTTTGAAACCGTAATAGCATTTAAAGAGAGTTACCATGACAGCATTAAGTCTTTTACAAAAACATTTTATACCCGATTTTTAAATAGCTAAAACAATGCATGTGATACTGAGTCTGATAAGTACATCGTGTCTCTAAGACTCCTTCTGTCTCGTTTAGTATGTCTTCACTGTTCATGTGTGTATGTACAGGGTATGTGTGTCTGTATGAAAGACTGTGTTAATTTATGCTTCCATGTAAAATATTAGCAGTTAGAATTGCAAATATATGTCTGTTAATCACTATTGAAGTTGTACACATTAGAACCAAAGTAACCGGGAACTATTTTTGCTTTAAATTCATCTACATCTTTTCAAGATCATGGAGTTCGGATTACAAAGTAATGAAGGGTCCATTGTAAAATACAGTTTACATCAGCAACAAGAAAGCAATTTTTGGAAATCGTCACATGGACCAATTTACCAACATTACCAACGTACAATGAACCAGTGCTCGTTAGACTCGTTTCTAAAGGACACATCGGTGTACTATTATTTTTATAATTATTTATTAAGTTTTATCAATATGTCCATATTTCCACGCCATTAAACATGTTGATAAATTAGATTAACTAAGCCCTGACCAAAACTCGACTTTCTCCAATTTTATAGGGAAAATCTTGATGTATTTTGTACAGTTAAGGTATAGAAGATGTTTGCACTCAACACCACAATGTCAAATCACGTGTGATAGATTTTGAATTGTAGTTCCACCGATTGATCGATGTAACTTCTAATTATGATTGCACTGTGTTGATCAATGTAACTCAACATCACGTGCACTGTGTTACATTTTGGTGTGTAGTCATAGCCGGAAACAGATGACCTACGTACTTCTTAGATATTACTAAATGCTATTTAAGGGAGTTTAATTTAATTGCTATTTCATATCAAAGACGTTACAGCTTACATAAGACACGTCACACATCGTGCAAGCAAATTATAATTTCGTCGTAAACGTGTCAGTATTTTTTAAAACAGAAGCCGCATTTCTGAGTTTTGCACATTCCTTTTGATGACAGACACTACATGGTTTGTACCTAGGTCTCCCTAAAATATTGGAAACAAAACGATTACCGCAGGTACCACAGTGCCTCAGATATCGTGTGTCGTTCTACTCTTCAAGACGTGTGCTGTAAAATTGCGGACATGTTCAGTCCTTTCACTGTGATAGCAGCCACCATAGATTGGCATTCTGCATGCCAAAGGTTAACTGTATAAACTTTTTGCATCTGACAACACTTTTGGGTTCTATTTTTTAAAAATTCTTTAAGGATTTGATGAAACGTTTAAAAAAAGTCTTTTTCGATCTCTATCAGTTGGTATCATCATTTGAGATCGGTGGCAATGTTGTGCAAGGGGGCAACTTTTACAACACACGTGTTTGTGTTTTTTTAATATTGCAATCTGATGTTAGATTTTTTAGGGTTTTTTTTTATCTTTCAAAGCTCTGTTGTGCGTTTTCAATAATCGAGATTTATTACTGTTTTGTTTTATATGTTTATAAATGGGTGGTTGAAAATAAAAATGTCAATTTATTTCCTAAAAATGTCTAGTTCAGTGCATGGGGAGTGTTGCCACACACGCGATCACAGTGCTATTGTTAAGCGAGTCATGCCTGACCCGAGTGGTGCTAATTCCATTGTCTAATACAATTTATTTCTTTTTAACATGTAATCTCTATGAGTTTTACTTTAATTTGATGTTTAATAAATGTGACTTTTTTCAACTTGTTTTGTTCTTTGACAGAGGTAAAAATCATGACAGGACGATTTTTAGGATTTGACATCTTTAATCGGTAAACATCCTCTACAAATAGTGTAAAAGAAAATAAACATTATACTTTTTAGGTAAATCTTAGAAATGGTATACAAAATACAGCATCATATTCATGTATTTGGTCTATATTTCTGACCTTATGCCGGTCAAATCTTTGAAGGGTGGTCAAATCTTTGAAGGGCGTGAAGTGGAATACATTTAAGAGAAGCATCCTCAGTCAACAAGGGCTTTATGTTCCGAAACTCTTCACAATCACCCCTGGAAACATCATTAGGAAAATCTGTACTGAAATTACCAGCCATTGAATCTTGTAAGGAAACAGTAACCCAGTGAAACAGCTTGATATGAGATATGGAAATATGTGTTATTGATTGGTTCAAAACACGAAAGTGTGAGCTTAGAGCCGGTATTGCAAGCTGATTTACTCAACTCAAAACTAAAGCCTGTTGTAATTAATCTTTTGAGAGGCTCGCAGGTCGAATCGACATACCAACTTCATTGGCTTAAACAAATCAAGAGTGGGTTTTTTCAGTACAGATTTTCCTGATGAAGTTTCCCAAGGGTGATTGTGAAGAGTATCAAAATATAAATCCCTGAGTAACAATAGTCTTTGATTAAGAAAAGCAAGCGTTTCTGGATAATGTTTTCTGCGAAAATACTGCTTGCTCCGTTTTCATGCATTTATGTTTATGTGCATCCAATTTTGGTCCCATTCAAAATACAATGGTGAAGGAGTAAGCACATACCTTAAGAAACATGGTGTATGTTCACAATAAAGAACATCACCCTCATAAAACTACCTCCCTCTCCATAGAACATGTTTTCCTAGAACAACATGCAATATGTATAAAATCTTGCTTTTCTTATTATAGTGCATTCTCTCCGAGAAAAGGTAGCTCAAGTCAAGTCACAAAATCCTACACTAACCTCTCTTTGAACATAAACCCTTCACGAACTAGAAAGGGAAAAGCCTGAATGGATGCAATCAAGGTTAGTTAAGTTGTACAATCAGGGACGCTGTTTCAAAAGTTATTGTGCAAAACAATAATGTATTTATCTGTGCACTTTGAGTCTTCTTGACAGAACATGGTCAAAAAATATGGTGACTGAAACATAGCAACATTTTCGATGACATCAAGGAAGTGTTCTTTGTAGGAAGTGTGTTCATTGTCGGACATTTGGCTGCCAAATCCCAAATGTGAAACAGAGATTAGTGTAGGAATTTGTGACTTGAGATACCTCTGGTGGGTGAGATGGACAATTACTGGGGACTATATTGTATAAATATATAAAGAAAATTTTGCATGACGTGAAAATTAGCTGATATTATCTACCAATCAACACAAGAAAGGCAAGAGGATGGCAGTTTAAAGCTGATTTAAATTAAATAATACATAAAATAGTCCCTTAAATGGATACAAATGACTGCAGAAAGAACACCTTTCACCATGAACACTTGAGCAAAAGTCTTTAAAGATCACAAACATTTCAATACAAAATGGATTTCATCATATGAGTAGTAAATTCTAAACTGTCAGCAGTTTACAAATCCATCAAACACACACACACATACAGAGTAATAAGCAAACAACTTTAGTATATTAAAATTTAAAAAAAATATCTTGCATTGTTTTGAATTTACTGTACTGTCACTGGCCATAATTCATGAGCAATCCTTCCATAAAATGAAATCCTTGGACTAAAATTACCATGACAGTGGAAGTTATTGTGACATGATCATTTCCATATAAAACTCTAGGTGATAAGCCATTCCCAAAAAATTCAAACTTAAAAACATTATAAACAATCAGTATACCCCATCAACCAAAATATTGTGGGAAAAAACATTTACACTTAATTCAATTGATTTTGACAGTTTGGTATGTATGGACCCCGTCAGTCCCTTATATGGTATGTGCAAAACAATGTGTTTTAAGTTTGTGAGTTCAAAAAAATCAAACAGAACGTCTTACGATAAATACTCAATTGATGAGCTCAGCATGGCCACTATGAAAACTGTACATATCTTTAATAAGACAGTCATACTGTAGCTGTCCAGTTGAGTAGATTCAAGAGAGAAATATTGTAATAATTAGTCAGCAGGATTACACCAATGATGTTTATACTTTGATTAAAATGAAAAACAAATGATTACTTAAATTATGATATGATTAGTCGTAAGTCCATCCATTCTGCTCCATCAAGGTAAACATTTGATGCTCCCACAATCCTCTGATTGTCTTCAACAGATTCCCTCATACCCCATATGAACAACCAGCCAATGAAATAATTTGAATTTGAACTGTGTTGGCAGCACCCAGAAGTGAGTACCGACAAGCTTCTTCACGCCATAAAATATAATGATTTACCAGATCCCAAGGAAATCTAGTGAAGGCAGTGAAGGATAGTAGGAGCCTCACTGATAAATATACACTGACAAAACAAGAAAATCATGCCAGTCAAAATTTCCATGTAGAGACAAATTTGAGGGACATGGTGGTGGACCTGGCTGACTAGTACAACTTCTTCTTGCCAGTCTGGCGGTAGTACAGCACCAGCGTTAGCAGCGTCAGGTTGAGACAACAGCTGAGAGCAAAGTTGGTCAGAACTGTAATGTCCCCTGTCTGTACCAAAGTTGTTATACTCCGCGCTGTTTGGAGAGAAAGAATAAAGTGGTACTTGGAACTACATATTCTATTTTGGCTGAAGCTGGTTACAACTGATCTGCTATATCCATATTCTAGACATTGTTGAATGAATAGCCGTCAAATGAAATTGCTACTCTGGGAAGTACTAGATATTGAAAGATTATCAAATTCAGATCACAAATGTCTTGAACTGGTTCATGTCAGAAAAAAACTGGTCCTGAACCATTGCTTGAAGCCAATTATGTCAAAACCATTGAATATCAATAGAATTTTAGATAAAGGCTTATATTCTTTTTAATTTTACAGGCCCATAATTCGTTTTCACTAGCCATAGGTAGACAAAATTACAGTGTATTGAAAACGTTCTTAAAGGTAGAAGCATGGGCATGTTTTTTTAAAGTTTTATTTCTTGAAATTTTCCCCACAAAAATGTATTTGTATTACTATACCCATGCCCAATCATCCATAGTCATAGACGAAATCATCAAGCATCAAGCAAAAACCCACTAGCGGCCATTTTAGGTAGGGAAATAGATTCGCATAGCTTAACCATCATGGAACATTACTTTTTAAAACTATTTTTTTTTGGTAAAAAAGATTGTCCTGCAAATGGAAACATCTATTTTTGTTTTCGAGAGATCATATCATTTATCTAAGAATGTGCTAGTGTCCCTTAAAGTTGGAATAAATAGAAATTAATTTGTTAATTACTTGATTAATTAATTAGTTAATCATTGTCCCATTTTAGAAGACATCAGTCTGATTAAAATCGACCATCTTCCGAAGAATAAAAGTTTCAAAATATTGACTCTACCGAGATTCGAACTCTATATGTGTAGGCTATCTTCTCCACTAGGTCTGACCGCAGCCTACTGTAGCGCACGTGCTGACACCAGTTTAGCGCATACAAAACCTAGTCATTAGCGAACCAATCGCATCATCGCGTTTAAAATAAGGATAGCAGCAGTCAATGTTAACGAATGGTGAATGAGAGTTACTTGCCCCTAGCGACTGATACCGAATGCTTTTGCCACACGCATTGTGATTGGTTAGCTGAGTTTACGTAAGACCGTGCGCTACAGTAGGCTGCGGTCAGACCTAGTGGAGAAGATAGCCTACACATATAGAGTTCGAATCTCGGTAGAGTCAATAATTTGAAACTTTTATTCTTCGGAACATGGTCGATTTTAATCAGACTGAGAAGACATCAACTCAAAAACTGTCAAAACTTACAGAGCTGGCTCAATGACATATGAGGATATAAAACACATCTGAAAGTCCATGACCTAACAGAACAACCCCTTCAGAGACATCTCCATCTGCATGATGAATTCCAACAGCAGCAGGGGTCAGTGATGTTCATTGATTAGAAAATTCAAATTAGTCTCATGAAAAAGAAACAATCTTACCTAAGGTTGTATAGAATGCTATAGCCCAGGTGGCAGCACTGACTTGTCCTGGGTTCCTGTTCTTCACTATGGTGTATATCTGCATCAGTTTGCTACCTACTGATATAGGTAAACTTAATCCCTGAAACAATGGAGCATGCATTTTCTCTAAATATTATCATATAATTTACACTCCACTACACCGTGGTTGCTGTATAAATCATCTTCTATTAAAAAGACTTCATTTCCTTTCATTACAATATTATTCAAAGAGGGATATAATAACACAGTAACTATTAAAATGTTTTAAATGTTTTCTTTAGAAAATTGTTAACTTGAAAAAGTAATCTTTTGAAAAATACAAACTTCAACTGACTGTCTAACAAATTTTGATGTAAGTCATAAAGCAGAAACTGGTCAGTAGTGAAAATATGGTGGGAAGAGTTATCTCCCATGATTGAATGAAACTTACAATTGCTAAATTCAAAACTATTTCTGGCACAAATCTGAAAGCAAAACTGCTGCTAACAACAAAATATCTTGGAAAAATAAGGACAATAATAACTATTTCAATGTCATCATGTTGACTATAAGTATGCAACCTGGAAAAAGGAAAGGAAATATTTGTACATACGCTAAGAAACAGTTCATGGATATCTAGTATAAAATTTAGATTTGCTGCTTAGTCTTTGGCAAGTTAACTGACCCTAAGCTTCTTTAAATAAAAACACTTACAGTTACACTATACAAATACTTAATAGGATTGGCTACCTTGAAGCACATTTTACAAATGACTAGATTTTGACCGTCATAACTTCTTAAAATCCAAAGACATAACCCGGTGAGTCAGCCGTGGGCTTTGTATTTTTAAGATCATTTTATACACAATATGGTATCAAATATGATTACTTAAAGAGGACCAACAGGAATCACTGCAATTGCAGTCCTAAAATGAATCATTTAACTGACAAGATAGCAAAAGTAAAGACCCAAAAAGTTTGGACCACTGACACATCCATAGTCTATGGAGCTAGAAAAAGGGAATTGGAGATCTTTGTCTCCATCCTACAAACAAGATATTCTCAAATGTCAAAAGTACTTGCTGAGTACTGGTTTCTTCAGAATGGTCAAAAGGATGGAGGCCCTGGCCAAACTTATTTTAATACTTGAAAGGGAGGAGTCAAGGGGATCAAGATCATATTTGTAACCTTGAATCTCACTGTCACAAAGATACTTTGGTAATTTGGGCTTCCTAAGTCAGTTAATGGTTTTAGGGATAATGCCTGCAACAATTTTATTTGAAGGGTGATAAGAACCTAAAGAACGAACTTTTATCGCCCTAATGTAAGGGGGGGAAGAAGTTGTTCTGGTGGAAATTCGAAAATGTGAAAATTTTACAGATATTAGAAGGACGACAGCTACGAGCCATGCTATAAGCCAATTTAGCCATATGATATCAAAGGCTAGGCGGCATTGTTAGACAAGGTAAAATGCAATAAACTTAATCAAACAAGGCAGAAAGGATACACTGCAAACCAGGGGACTATGTCAAGCTTCAAGACCCCTGTGTAATTCATCAGTAGAACCACAAGGATCAGATCTACAAACAAGGGAAATCAACAGTCAACATAAAAGCAAAGTTCTCTTTTGAGACAAAATGCATGATGTTTGAAACACTAATGCAATTGTCAATAATAGGTTACTTAACTACATGTAGTTAAAAAATATTTGATTTTCATCTCTTCAATGCCTTACACAAATTGAAACGTACATAAAAAGCAAATTATTTTTAGAGAAAGCTTGGTATTTGAATATTAAATGAAGTGTCAGATAAGTGAACTGAATAGTTTGTGAATGTAGTTCATCAGTTGATTACATAGTTGGTGGAGTGTCTGATTGTAATTGCTTGTTTAATTAAATGAGGAAACACAATGTTAATTAAGCGGAATTGTCACCTTTTTTTATATGAGGTAAATGTAGTAATTAAAATTAATATAAGTTAATATTTAAACAATATTTGTATACATGTATACGTTTCCTGTGTAGCAATGTAAAATTTTTGCAAAATAACTCAAACCAAAAGTATAATGGAATATAACATTAACTGTCGTCATGAGAGTATGTGTATATAGTTTCAATTCTTACCTTGACATACGAGAAATGTGTATTCAAAATATGTTGATAATGGGTATTCCTTGGCAAAGTGGTATGTAAGCATAATTGAATACCTGAAAAAGATGATAGTAGAAATAAGATCAATAAGAAGACCAAGACTAAGTCAATGATAAAGTACATAAAGAGGGTCATGACTTCATGAAATACTGTTAGCCCAACAGATCACTTCCCTCGTTATAAGGAATATTTCAATAGATATTTATCTTGAAATTTCAGAAATTTTTTCACAATCAATATCTATTATCATCTTTCATTGCCATGAAGGGGTTTATCCTTAGATGACCTGAAAATGTCGAGCCTGGTTGTGTAATGTATCTCCTTGAGAAAACAACTGGAATCAACTTTTAATTTCTTGTCATTTTATTTACTTTCCAAATTTTTTAACATCATTTGTAAGATAATGCCATTTACATCTATATGTTAGGAATGACTTTGCAATTTCAAACAACTTTTTTACTCATTTTACTCAAGAGGTGCCCACATGGATTGCTCTTGCTGGAAAAATCAAGGTTGATTTTTTAAAAAATATTATGCCACACGGCATGAATTTTCATCCAAGATGAAAAGATGTGCCTCAGACTTTGTAATTATGACAACTGTCATTCAAGCCAATACCAAAATTATTGCGAATAATACTGATCATGAACATACCCGTTATACCGTGCAATGCGGGAGACATATTTGTAAACAGTACCGAGCACTCAAGTTGGAATCTCTCATTGGGTAATCGCCATATGAAATATAATTACGCAACCCAAACCAATTTTTTTTAATAGATACAACCAATTCTTACCTAACTTTGAGAAAGATACATTGTATCTTTATTTTCAATCAATTTCCAGATACTTTTTCCAAAATCCTTGAAATTGTTAGAAAGTGTGATATTGCTTTTTCAACACGCTATTTTCTGAACTTCGGTTAAATGAATTTTTCAACAGATGGTACATTATAATAGAGGTTGTGTTTAGGATTAAATCAATATGAAATCAAACATTTTTTAAATCAGTATAAAAATAACTCATAGATCACTATCCGTTCCTCTTGAAAAAGCATTCTAAAATTGCACTCTTGCCCACCCATGGCGTCATTTGTGCCCTTGCTGATCTTTCCTCAATGTTTGCAACTGAACTGTGAAACAAACTTCTCTCTGTTATAGCTATAATGATAGAATGGGAAATGTCGCTACCATCTCAAATGATGTATACCATTGACATGATTGAGCTAACAATAGACATTAGAAGCCCCTAAGTGAAACAGTGGTGCTTAATGTTTGTGCTAAAATTCATCACATTCAGAAACGAACTTACCAAATGCAACATAGAAATAGCTGATTGCCAAAAGCAATTGCTAAAACCTTATGATTTCTGCTTTATATATCATGGCCACGCTCTGTAGATGCTTGTTGAGAGATATATTGGGTCATTATTCAACAAGATTGAAAAGCTGTTTTTTATAGATGTATATTGAAGTTTTGTTTTTATATTATGCATCATATACTTCAAGTGAATACATTTTATGCAGATAAAAGTTTAGAAGTAAAGACATAAAAAAAAGGATATTTGTCAAACTCTAATGATCAGATGCCACAAGAGTTTTAGGAATACCTATCAGGGCTCCAGATAATTATTTGGACTCAGGGGCATTTCACTCCTCAAAATAAAAAGTGAGGAGTAAAATTACCACATATACACATCTATCTGGAGCCCTGTCTATGAAAAGATATCCAGAGCTAACCAACATAATATATATCTGTTATTGTCTATCATTTGGTTTTAGAAATAAAACCAAAGATAACAGATTATCTTGGGTCACCACTAGGCTAGAAGATCTATTTTAGCCCAGATCTAAGAGTAAGATAAGTTTTGGTAAACACTGCACTACATAAATAAACCTACCCTGCTGTTTCAAGGAGGACACTACCAAAACTGACTCCTTTGCTGCTTTGAGACTTTAGCAAAGACATTATCTGCGGAACTTTTAGAATAACACATGCTACAATTACTGTCACACTCAAAAAGTTACAGAAAAGTTCCAACACAGCAGACGAAGTAGCCGCCATCTTGCAATATTTAGTGCGGAGTTACATGAATTATTTCATTTCATTCTAACGCATGGAGACGTGATAAAAATACTATATCTCTCCAGTATTAACATATATTATTTATAAAGTAGAACCACGGCACTAAAGAATAGTAACGTCTCTACATATGATTATTTATTCGTTGCATTCAGTGCAGTACTGCTATTGTTGACAGCTTCATTGGATTCAACATGGCAACTAAGGCAGGGAAAGGTGGTAAGCAAGGAAAGGACGGCGACAAGAAAAAAAAGAGTGATGATTTGCCACTGGTTGAAGAAAAGAAAGAAGATAGTCCTGTTGAAGGCGAAACAAATGACACTCCAGAAACTGTGGAGTCAGAAAATGTTGAAGATGTCCCTCCACCGAGAGAACCGACACCTGAGCCAGTTTATGATGAACCCGTTTTGACTGAACTTATTATTGAAAGGTTAGTTTATAAATTAAGAGTAGGCTATGGTTTGAATTATCGACAAGAATACATTTCTGCGAAAACAAGACATTACCTGTTGATTATAATTGTGAGGCCTAAATAACAAACCTTTTTTAAGTAGGTTACAAACCAACCCTAAAAGATCATATAGGCCCCTATAGACATTAAGTAATGATTGAGTGTAGTATCCTTATCTTCTCTGACATTTTGAAAGTTAAACACTAATTTCAAGAAGCTTCATTAAAGGGGCCACGAGTGAGCATGTTGTCGGGGTCAAATATATCAAACTTAAAACTTAAATGTTAAAAGTAACTAAAAAGTATCAAATGATTTGATAAATAGACGATCCAAAATGACCTTCCATTTAATACTACTTTTTATTAAACGAGTTAATGAATTAGTATAAAACTTGCGAAAGTGAGCTTGATTCTAAATTATTCACTGGTTTAATGATTAGTATTCAATGAAAGGAAGTTTTACGTTTTGTTTATTACTAGCCATCTAAAATTTCAACTGACAGTGTGCAGAAACTAACACATCTGCAACTTGGTTGCCGCTGTGACAGCAGTGCTAGCATGGTTACGTCACAATGCACACTATTGTGACGTCATACGTGTAGCGGTATTATACTAGTTTAATATTACCGCATAAATATTACACTGCATGAGCGGGTAATTATAATTATTTGTTTTCAGCAACTGAATTTTTTCATCTTGAAAATAGAAGTTTAAAAGAAATTCTTCAAAATGTTTCTGTCCTTTTCCTTTTTATGGTTATACAAATTTCTTGTTTGATATTGCAGTTTTGAAGGGGAAAAGGCAAAAGGCTTGTATGAAGGAGAGGGAAGAGCATTCTTCACCGGAGGACATTGTTATGTTGTATGTTGTATCTTCTTTGTCATTCTCATAATCATCACATCAGTGAAAAGTCACTATGTTTCATAGGGTTATAGGGTAAAGCCATTAAATATCAACAAGAGCTAAGTAATATCTCCTGTATATTAGCATATAGACCAGTACAGACTATGCACTGCAGTCATTTTTACAACCGATATCTCTTTTAACTATAAACAAAAACCTTACAGCTGATTTGTGTGTTTTCAGGGGCAGTTTTCTGAAGGTTTGATGCATGGCAAAGGAACATACGTGTGGGCAGACAATGTCGTGTACGAGGTTGGTTTTTTAACTATGCAAATGCCTTTAGCTATTCCACTCAGGCTAATAGAATGCCAAAAAAAGAGCTAATATGAATCATTGACAAATTTGTGGTTTACTCTAAATTTGAATTTTCATATGTTTATATAAATGGTTTACTGATCCAGTTCAAAGCAGTAAATTTTACCCACTACGAGTCAGAAGTCAGAATTATGTTTTGAAAAATTAAGCTTCAACCAGCCTTCTAACTCTTTTGTACTCTTCAAAAGTGTAAACCTTTAGTTTTCAAAAACTTACCAAAGCAGAATAGTTTACTAACCAACTGGCCACCATCTGAAACTTAATGAGTATTCAGAAGGAATCTAAAAACACATTGCAAATTTGACAACACATAGGCAATAGAAATTCAAATGATCAAATTCTACCAAAATTACTTTTTTAAATTCATTCAGATACACAGCTTAACTAAAGCTCTGAATTCAAGTTAGTTAAGATTCAAAAAGTGTGCGTCATTATTTGACAAGAATATTTCTGTACCATCATCTTCTTTCCAGGGGGACTTCTTCAAGAACAGAGTCACAGGCAAAGGCATATACAAGTGGCCAGACGGAAGGTAGCGCATATAATGATATTTATAAATTTATAGAAAAATCGTCCTGCAAGATTGACAGCTTCAGAAAGGAAGATTAAGAAAATCCTCCAAAATACATTCCTTTTTTATGAATTAAAAGCATTTCTTAGTTTAGTTTGGACACTGATTGCAATTTTTTCATGCTTTTGTCAAATACAGAATGCCACTTTAATTTTCCAAATTTACCATTCAGCTCTCGATTAGCTTAAGGTGTGATCTAAGACTGAGAGATTCTAAGATCATTCCTCTACTTTTTGCAGTTTGTTGACGTCTTCTTTTCGAAAGTATTGCTCAAGTTTAGAATCACCAAGTATCATGTATCAATTTGTATTACATTGTGACTTGTAGCACATATGAAGGAGAAGTTGTGAATGGTAAGCGTCATGGGTTTGGAACATTCCGCTGTCCAGACAACGCTATGTCGTACACGGGCGACTGGAGTCACGGGAAGAGGAACGGCAAGGTCAGTTTAGTACAATCCATGTTGATTATTGCTGAGCAGAGGAAGTGTGTGAAAAAACGGTTGCTTACAAACCCAAACAATTTTCTCATATTGCATCCAATTACAACAACTCAAAAGAAAAATATCCTTGGACAATAAATAAGAATTTCATACTAAACATTTTTACTTATCAGACATCAATTTCTTATCCATGTTTTTTTTTACATAACCAAGGTTTAATTAATGAGTTATTTCTGAAGTCATGCATGAAATGACACCAATGGCTGTCATTGACACTCCCAAAACTCTTGCTGACATGTGAAGCCAGTCTATGCCTAAGCTAGAGCAAAGTAACGGTTTGATCAGTTTAGACTTATAAACTAAATCAATGTGGCAGTGTTGCTCTATTACATTGGGTGAGAAATTGGTGATGAAAATATTTTAAGATTTGAATCTGTGAAATAAATCTGAAACAAAGTGCTATATAATATTGTTTTTCACAATTTGAATATTAAAGAATTATTTGATTAATGCAAAATTTGGTTTTTAAAATCATACAAATATATTTCAAAAATTAAATAACATTGAGTATCAAAGGACTCTTTTTCACCATCTTACTAGCTCCTAAAATGTGTCACAAGGCAGTCGTCAAATCAGATTGAAAATGTATAAACAATGAGATTCCCAAAAACAAGTATTATCCTCACTTCACTGGATGCGTGCACACAACATGTTAATGTAATATAACTCATTACTGGCATCATTTCTCCATATTCATAGGAGTGAGGAGTAGGCTTTTGATTTTGTGATGAATATTTCTTATCATGTATAATGTTCCGTGTTTTCGATCTATGAGCGTGTCGCTCTGTGGTTCCCAGGCGCTTATCATAATGAAGATAAAATATCCAAAGAACATTCCAACTTACCAAATGAAAAAAACAGTAAATCGACTGGGGACATTTGGAAACTTATGTTTTATTTGTTTCTGAATGAGAAATGTTTGACATTACAATTCATGTGAGAGCAATCATTCTGTCCAGGGCCGCTTGGACTATGACCCTGAAGGTCGCTCCTTCTATGAAGGTGACTGGGTGTTGAACATACGACATGGGTGGGGCACGCGGCAGTATCCGTCTGGGAACGTGTACCAGGGGATGTGGTTCAACAACGTGCGGCACGGCGAGGGCACTATGAAGTGGCTGGACCGTAACCAGATCTACACCGGCCAGTGGGAGAACGGCATTCAGGTGAGGGCTAGGAAACATACACTCACAGCTTGTGTATTTCTGATTATCGACGTGGCATGCTCCTTTTCACTTTCAAGGTTATGCTGTATGTGGTGTGACTAAAATGAAAACTTGCTACTTGACACGTTGACATGTATTTGCTTGTATAGGTAAATTCCTGACATCTCATTGCAGCATGGTATGGGGCAGCACAACTGGTTGTTGCAGAGAGTGCAGGGGTCGCAGTATCCTCTGAGGAACATGTACGATGGCGAGTTTGTCAATGGACTCCGACATGGCCTGGGAACTTTCTACTATGCTAATGGAGCAAACTACCATGGGTACTGGAAGAACAACATGAAGCATGGGAAGGTGCGTGACAGAGGAGACCGTCTATTGGATTATTAGACTGTTCCTCATGCTCAATAAACAATGTCAGGTATTTATTATGAATGTCATAATACATATACCATATATATATTGCGATATTTTGATCACAGCCTTATGGTAAGCACATTCTTGTGGACAGATGCAATTTCAATTATCTTTTTTCAACATTTCTTGCATGAGAAAAAGTTGAAATTACAACAGAAATTCAATCTTAAAGAGTAATTTCACTAAAATTTAGATTTATATTTACTCAAATATGATTTACTTAACTGAATCTTATATCATATCATAAACTTCATCATGACATGGTACAAATTCAAATTTTTCCAGGGAAAATTCACCTTCAAGAATGGTCGTATCTATGAGGGTATGTTTGAGAAGGATCACATCGTGGAGTATCCAGATTTCCACATAGATGGCGCCACCACCCCAGACATCAGCTGCATCAGAACACGCACACCCCTACCTTCAGGTAAGACTGTTGAAAGTGTTTTTCGGTGTCGGTAATTAGAAGAAGTCAGCGACATTTTGTAACGCATATGTTATCACTCTTGTGATGAACATACAACCGATGACATATTAATCTCATAGGTCACATCTGTTGTCGTAAGAACATGACCCCACATTCAGAAGTTTTGATTGGGTAACCAATGACCACTCAGTCAGGGTCAACTTCAAACAGAACTGCTTTTGAAATCACAACAAAGACGTTTTTAATGTTTATACATTTATATACTTCAAAAAAGTTTGGCAAAGCTGTAAACATTTATTTACAGCCATAACGATCATTAGTGAAGACACCGGTGAACCAAATATCTGACGGTTGTATGAAGAGCCAGATATAACATCAAACATTCTTTCATTGTCCATGGGAAATGTTTGCTGATGCAAAATGTCATTTGAGAGCAACCACAACCAAAAATGTATTGAACAGCTTGAACAGTTGCACACAGGGAGCACATACACCAGCCTTTTACCTTGCCTTTTTATGTTTATGTGAACTCACTTTCACTTGGTAAGATACCGCCGGAAGATCACTCCTTTCGTATAAATGGTGTCTTATGAGACCCCCGTGTAGTATTCTCTGTTTACTTAATGTGTATGTCTGACATGATATATGGAGCATTAAACAGGTTAAAACTTGTTTAAACTTTTTAAGCTTCACAGTATAAATTAATGCACTTATAAGTACACTGCCTCCTACAAATAATTAAATGTATAAATGCACCATGCGAATCCAATTTTAAAATTGATTTGCATATCGGTGGTATTTATGTTGGCAAAAATGCAGATGTTTTCCAAATGTTTACCAAGTGTATTTAGTAGCAGATACAGATATTGACATAGGTTAGATGATGTAGAAATCGTCAGATGTTACCAAATGTCTGCTTGTATAAAGTACCTACCTATCTGTACATGAGATTCACATGATGTTACAGACAACCAGAGCATGCACAGCAACGAGAGTCGGAACACCATCAGCCCTAGCTTCCAGCTGGACATTGACCACCTGCTGACCGCGGAGTTCGCTGACATAGACCGGGAAGAGGAGATCAACCAGGTACAGTGATCTAACCTAGGGGTCATACCTTCCATGGAGGAAGGGGGAGGCGGCAACCTCACTGATGATAGATAAATAAACAGTGCAAATAGGATAATGTGGATCCTTATGGTAGTATGACAGCAACAGTGAAACATCTTCATATAACTGATTCTAAATATGGAATGATTCTCAGCAAATGATTTACGTAAATATTCCTATAACATCCTATGGGATTTCAACTTTGCCTTTTAGATGGTGGACAAATGTAACATTGCTTTATTTAGAAGGGCACCTAGTCATCAGTACAGATTATCAAGCATTGTCAAGACTTGATCAAAATATAACAATCTTCAAGCAAAAGTTATTTGAAAAGAAAAAGTTGCTATTGTGTGTGCAGGTGATGTACGTGACTATGAGACACGTGACGAGTCTGAGGAAGGTCTACAACTTCTACAGCTGTCTTGGTTACGAGGAAAGTCCGGACAATACATTTATTATGAACAAGATGCAGTTTTGGCGATTCCTCAAAGACTGTCAGCTTCACCATGACGACATGACGCTCATGGAGATGGACCGAGTCATTGGAATGGGTAAGTAGAGATTCGCAGACTAAACTAGTTCTTGTCCTTCACAATCTCAGATAATTGTTCTGTCATTATATGGTGTAGTTGATATTTTTTATTGAAATGAAGTGTTTGATTCTAAAGGTGTGCATGACCTAAAAGATCCTACTCAGAAAAAAGCAATCAAAATCTATCAACATCAAAAGTTTCAAAAAGGTATTGAAAAGTATTAAATTTATCATTTTGTTAAATGCTATTTTGAATTTGGGCCAAATACATTTTTGAGGGAAGATGATAATGAAGTGTGTTGTATGTTGTCACCTGACATTGACCTATAAGTGCTACATGTTGCAGGTTACAACAAGCCAAACTACTCCCTCCACAACCCGTACGGACGGATCCTTCAGCGAGAGTTCATCAACTATCTCATCATCCTGGCCTTCTATCTCTACCATCAGGACCACGAGTCAGTACCCCTTTTTAATTATTTGATTCAGAGATTGGTCTAGTGCTCAAGTGGTCCTCTTTTCACACTGTAGTCCAGAAGATCAAGCAGATTCGAAATGCTTGATAAGTTTGAGGCCAAACAAATTGTTTTGAAATTTTAGCCAAAGAGTATTACTAGCATGTAGAAGTTGAATTTGAGTGTTGCTCATAAAAAGCAATAATTTGGATGGGTTAGGCAATAACAACACCAAATATTTTATTTCTAGATGGCATTCTCACCTTGTTAACACAAAGAGTTACTCTGGGGAACTAGTTTTATTGAAAAGACATTTAATCTATTATGATTTGTTTGAGTTTTGCATAAGCTTGATTATTAAGTTATGTTTTTCTTCACAGTGGCACGTCTCCCATCCTTGCCTGGTGCATGTCCAAACTTATACAGGAAAAAGTGCTGAGGAACTCGTGCAATGTTAAAGGTAACACATGCTTCATAAGTCTTGGTGATAGATATAGTCAAATAAATTGCAATATGTAAAGTATGTCTTTCAATTCAGTTTCAGAACGTAATGGCATACTTGTGAAAACTTGTGAAGTTAATGAGGTATTTAACTTATCCATCAGAGTGTGATTCAGACTCTAATATTAGCCTAGTCTAATCTATGACATGACGGAAGATCTTGGCCTATCTTTTCAAAACTCCTAGCTCTGATATGCCCATAAGGGCATTTCATTAACACTGTCTTTTGGCAAAGGTAGAGCTGAGAAAGCTTAAAATCTTGAGTCTGGATGTTAAACTTCTACAAATGATAAGGGCTCAAAGGTTTTGTTTTACATAATTCAAAATTCATACTTTCTTTTTGAGAAACTGAAGTTAGTCCATTATCCTCATGAAAACCCTGCCTTGTTTGCTGTTTGTTTTTTCGGGGTTCATTTGCTGTAATTTGACTTTTCAACTTTTTGTGTGACTGCAGGTCAAATTTACAAAGAGACGAGGCGCGCCGTTAATGCTCTCGTACATATGGACCAAGCTTATGAAGTCTACCAGGCAGTCTGCAAACACAGGACAGTATGTACAGATAAATATGATTTATCAATGGATTAATGAGAGAATTCTTTATTCGTTAATGAATACTTCCCATAAAAAAACAAACCAGAAAAGTTTATTCAATGACTTTCAAGTCTCGTGCTCGATATAAATGCAGATAAATGGATCAGCTTTTCTGTTAGCATTATAATAGACATCAACAACTTCTATTGTATTCTTCTGACAGTGTCAAATCTAGGACACACGAATGCAGCTTTCATGCCGAAGACCCTGTGCAAACCTTTACTCAAGTACATTTTGCCCATATGTTTAAATAAATTCTCTGTAATCTTACAATTCCCTTCTTGCTACATGATGGGAGAGAGGAATTCCTCTCAACTTTCAGTTCCTGATTGGACAATAGTCTTAAATGTGTTCACAGTCCTCTCTGTTTATCACCTATACTATATCAATCTCTTACAAGACATGATATGATGTTGCAGGCTGAACCAAAAGAACCGTCCCTCAAGATGAGACAGTATCTGTTTATTATGCAGGTGAGAATTAGAGGGCAAACATGTTCTATAATCACACTCTTTACCAATATTTTCATCGCAATAAATTCTATAACTAAGTCAAACATGAGCCTTAAAAAAATAGTGTTGTTATCCATGCAATTTGAAGGGAATATTGTTTTGTAACATTATCACATGACACAACTTATCTAGATATTAGGTAAAAGATAACAATTTAATCTTGATTGTACTTGTAAGTTTTTTGATAGCCTTTATAACTTTGATTGTCTCCCTTGCTCTATATTATGTTTGGAAAGTGGCGCCACTTTAATCTCTTTTTCATGCTATTCTGTGTGTGATAAATTCTATATAAGCAATAAATTTACATTCTCAAGCATCTGTTGTGAAGAGCAGTGATAATGGACCATTTTTATATGTCATATTCCAATGTGTTGTCTACAGGACCTGAAGCTGATTAACTCAGACCTGACGCCCCAGGCCATTCTAGAGGTGCTGGCCTCTGACGACCCCAAGGTCGCTGACGGAGAAGGTTGTTACAACCTGGAGCTGGAGGTGAGGTCAAACAGATGTGTCGATTATGTGTGTTCTATGCAACTTCCCCACAAGGCATAACTTTTGCTAACCCAGACTAATTGTTAATTTAAGCCTTGCAGTATTTCTCTAATTAATCTGTGGCAAACCTTTAACCTACAATTGCAGAACTTGACAGTCCTTTCAGAAACCTTATGAAGGAGGCAATAAATTGTTAAAGAGTACGCTGAACTCTAAGAATGAATTTTGTTAAAGCCAGAGATGTAACATGATGTGAGTTATTTGTTGCTTGGGCAACTTGGGTCTTATGTTACTCAGAGTTTTTCTTTGGAGGGATACAAGTAAAAGATAGATGAATTTTCAATAGAGGGGTTATGTGTTTCATATTTAGTCCTAAAAGAACTTTGTCATTTTCCTCCAGATGACGTTCCTGGAATTTTTTGAGGCGCTGATCGGTTGTGCGGAACGCTACGTGACAGAACAGGTGGTGAAGGATCCGTCAACACCACGACCCAGTACTGTGATGACCCATGAACAGAGCATGTACTCAGTGCCTGCTTCTCCCTCAAGGCTCACCAGTCAGGTACTTGTGTGTTCTAGATTGATCAGGTTAACTGGAGTCGCTGAAATCACTTGCATAAATATTACTTTGGTTAAAACAATTATCACTCTAAGTTCTCTTTATGAACCAAGTGTAACCTCAGTCTGCGAAATGTGTTATTTTTCTTTTATTCATTCATACATTCAGTTTTAAAAATCTGTAATATCATATTTAGAACTTATGGAAAGGTTATACCATAATCACAATAAATGCAATTGGAGACAGTGATTATGGAGACCACAAAACAGAAGGGAATCAAATTCATATTCCAAGACTCATGCCATTCTGATGGATTAAAACATTATATTTTAAATTTCATGACTTGTAACTCTTCTTGTCTTCCATCAGGCTGGTATGGATGAGTCTGGGGAGAATGCAGCACACATGACCCCTCACCAGACTTCGCATGGGGGGTCAGGGAGCCCTGTCCCCTCCACAGGGAGAGCTCAGTCATCAGGTGCCGCCACTGCTAAGACAGGAGGGGACGGATCATTAAAGGCTATGGATGTGAGTAGTCAGAGTGAATTTGAATTTGAAACAGTAAGATACAGTAAGAGATTTTCTGTGAGATACATCTTTTGTATACTTGATTCTTAATGATAAGTGGGAGTCAGTCATTGTTTTGAAAACCTTGTTCTAATGCTAGAAATGCCATCACCTAAAATGATCACACATTTATAAGAATTTACATTTGTTTAGTGGAAACCATTAGATGCAAGAAGCTGATACAGTTAATTAGCTTGTATTATCTTCACTCAAACATTGTGAATGTGATCGTTTCAATGTGAAGTCTTACCTCAAGGACATTGTTTGACAAGCTTGTCTCCCTGAACTCTGCATTCATTCAAGATGAGGTTACTACAGAACTGTTCTATATTATACAGAGGTAAAGAAATTGTAACGTTCTCCACTATTTCAGCCGCAGTCAAGCAGCGGAAATGTCATGTCAGAGAGGGGGCCACAGGGAACAAGTCAGAGTCACCATGACAGCACAAAGGGAGGTAAGAAACAAGTTTCAACATTTCATTTATCTGTGTAATCATTTCTTGCTGGATAATATTTTCAACATTCATGATAAGGTCTGGTGATTTTGGATTTTATTTTGCTCTAATTATCGATAAAAAGAAGAAAATAATGACTGAACATAGTATATTCTCATTGTCATTATTCATATGTGTTAGATATTTTATGACTTTTACTGCTGATAAAGATGCATGTTCTTGATTTTGATTCCTTTATCAAAGTGTCTTAGTGAATCTGTACGTCTAAATTTTGCCCAGATGTGACGCCACTGGCAGAGCAACAGAAGAGTGCCTCGTTTGTGAGTAACCACACTACGGGAACAGAAGAGAACCAAGTGCTGGTACAGAGCTCAGCGTCAGTTGCAGCTCACACTGAGGAGGGGGGCGAGGATCAGGAAGGTATGTCATCTTACTATTGTGTGCTTTCATCTTCTCAGTCTATCACAGTCAAATATCTTGAAAGAGTTGATAGCTTCTGTCTTTTTATGAAACAAATTTAATTCCTGGATTGCAGGTCTACATTCTAGTGAAAACTAGCTGTAATATGATATGTCCCAAAGTCCGTTATTACATCTAAAAAATTACACACCTATTCCGTGTCGCGCAGGCGCAAACATCACCCAATCAAAACAGAGCCCAGCACTTTGAATTGCATTGACATGCGATTGTTTCATTCAAGAAGGAATTATTCTTTTGAAGATTTGATTATTACCATAATTATGTACATGATTGAGTGACTATAATTTCTACTACATGCTGAAGTTCATTTTGCATAACGATTACACAAGAATTCAATTATAACAACAATTTGGAACCAAAACTTTAACCATAGGAAATATTATTATACAGTATAATGAAAACCCAGAAGATTTTAGTCTTCTTGCTAAGGGAAGTCATAAAAAAACTACTACTGAGAGTTCCAAAACATAAATTTAGGAAATTAGTGTAACTTTTTCATATGGGTGACCTTTTTATTACCTGTTGATAAATTGGGCACTGTGAAAGTGGGCCTTGAAATTTGCAAATCAAGATTAGTTCTAAAGAAGCCCTGATATTCCAAATTTAGCCCTGAATTCTGTTACTACATTTTGAATATCACTGTACAACCCTAAACAAGCCTGTGAGTAGAGACTCGAGTAAATTTACATTTGATAGTGTTATTCGTACTGATCAAGCCTTTGATTATCTCTCTACAGGTGAAGAGACGAGAAGAGAGGGAGGGGCAGAAGTTGAGGCTGAGGAGGAAGTGGAACTGGATGAGGCAACTAGACTCTTCAACTTCTGGACACACCAGATTCACATCTTCTTCGTCCGCAAGTTCTTCCCATCTTCCGAGAAACTCATTGCCCTCAAGCGGGAGGTGGACAAGCGTCAGTTGGAAGAAACAAAAAGGAGGCTGATGACGACTAACTTGTTCCGAAACCAGCCAGTAACCTGTGAAAAGACTCAGGCGTAGGCAGCAGAGGTGAATTGACTGTACACTCGGATAGACATGTTTGTGTTTACATTTTCACTCAGTCTGTCCATCATATACGTTTTACAATTTGTTTATTAATTTAACTTGTCCTTAAACGTGATGGTTCAAACTACATGACTGAAACATTTTTACCTGAAAGTATTTAATATGTAAAAGTAAAATTGAAATGTTTTTGTCAACTGTTAGTTCTGACAGTGATCAATCAGTAACTCAACTTAGAACACTTAAGATTTGTCTTTTACTTAAAGATTTGACTTATGAGGTTAACATCTATTTGAGAGCTGTAAAAGTTTTACATTTTGAATAATATATAATAGAAAACTGTGATATGAATTCATTCCGTCCATTCTGACACATGATTTACTCTTGTTTTGTTATGACCTATTTATTCAAAATGGAAGTGTTATCACAAATATTGTAATTGTATAATAAATCTGTTGAAAGGTGTCTTTTTCTGTTTCTCAATATTTTTCGTTACAACTCGACATTGAATGTATTCATGGCTGCCTGGTTGGCTGTAGTTAAGGAATCTTGTAAGTCAAATTGAGAAGAAATTGTAAGAGAAAAACCATCAAACCATTGTGGCTATACATTGAGTAACTAAAGAACCAGAACCTAGGGTTTTTTTTAGCTCTCTTAGTGCTAAGATAGGCCTAAGTACCGTCCATTAAGATTGACTTACTACTATCTCAGCATTAGGAGAGCTTTGAAATCTAGGTGCATGTACTTCACAATAGTAACGTTGGTATTATATCACATGAATAAAGAAAGTTGAGCAAGACATCACATCAATTTGAAAGTTTTAAATTTTTAACAAATTTAACTAGTTTTTTTTCCAAGTCCATACACTCCAAAGCATACCATGATTGCAAGGTTTTCTCCAGCCTAGATCTATATATATGTTACAGTCAATGTCTAAAATCAGTCAATCTGTAGATCGACTGAAATTTTTAGTCAATCTGTAGATTGCCTGATTCACTCAGGCAATGTATAGATTGACTGAAAAAAGCAGTCAATGTACAGATTGACTGAAAATTTAGGCTGATTTTCAGACAGATTGACTGAAATGAATTATGCTCATTAATGAAATCACATAATACTTCTGTTATCCTACAGAAAGTTAATTAATTCATGTGGTATGCTTTGACAACAGATTGGCAGCCAGTTCAAACAATAATTCGATTGCTTCTAAGCCAAAGATTAACTCTGTCTAATGTTTTAAGAGATCAGAAATGGTTAAGCAGCTGATAAATGTGATTGTGTGAATAACTAATAGGAAGCCACATTTAGAATCCTCCTCAATCCTGTAATCCTACAAAAAGATAATTAATAAACATTATTGTCATAGATCTATAAAAGAAAGTCAATAGCAAGAATTATGCATTGCTCTTTCAACTCTTGCAATGAATAAGTCTATGGAAGATGTTGAAGTTGGCCTACGTCATGCAGTAGAGTGAGTCCCGATGTGGTGGCCAGGGATATGCTAAATGCAACTGTGCAGCAAATCGCAAACAATGTCAGACCAACAGATGTAAATGTTTCAAGTCAAGTGTGAAGTGCAACAGCAGGTGTCACTCCAGCACCACATGTCCAAACAAAAATTGAAATAATCCATGATATGTCAATAAAACTATGAGCATCTACATTACTGTTTGTTATTGTTTTGACCCATTAATGAGCATAATTCATTTCAGTCAATCTGTCTGAAAATCAGCCTTAATTTTCAGTCAATCTGTACATTGACTGCTTTTTTCAGTCAATCTATACATTGCCTGTGCCTGAGTGAATCAGGCAATCTACAGATTGACTAAAAATTTCAGTCCATCTATAGATTGACTGATATTAGACATTGACTGTAACATATACAGAAAGAATCATGCACCCCTGTTTTCATTAGATAAATGTGAAGCTCTGGGATTGTTACAGTAACTTTACTAGATTTTTAACTCATAAAATATGACATATGTTTAGTTTAGTTTCGTGAAGACAGTCTTCAAAGAAAGGTAATTTATGTTGACATTTTAAGAAATTATGACTTAAGTTGTAATGGCACTGATTTGTACAGTAGGTAACTATTGCCCTTGTGGCGAAACTATGTGATAAATTTTAGGTTTCTGATATCAAAAAGTTTACTCTCGCACATCAAAACACTAACACCTTTCACCTCGCAAAATAAGGGAGTGAGTGGCTGTTGAAATGTTACCAAATTTTTCAACAATCACTGAACATTTTTGACAAAAAGGCAATCATCTAACAAATTTGAAATTCATTTGCAATCTTTTGAGTTCACACCGTTTATAAACTGCTTCTCTTTGCTTTGGAGGGCTCAATATAGAAAACACTAAGCAGATTTTGATAGGAAGTTGCTGGGGCTATTATAATGGGCACCATCTGTATGTCCGCTACACACTGTGACCAGCTTAAAACTTACTAACTAATCAACCATCTCAATTCAAATTTGTCATGGAAATTCAGATAGATGTAATGATGTACCTTTATTATTTGTCAAAAGTATGTTGATTTCATTTTGATTTAACAGTTTCTTTCTTTTGTTATTCACAACAAAGCAAATGACATATTAAATACAGGAAAATAATATGAAGGAATCTTAAATTTAATGGTCATAGATATATGTTACAGCGAAATAAATACCAAAAAGGCAGTTGTGGGGTTTTTAACTTGACCAAGCCGTTAGCTGAATTTGTGTTTTTCCGGAAAGAGCAATTTTGACATTCTATAGTGCTGTAACTAGTGAATTTTGACTAAAAGGCAGACACTAAAGTTTGACCAGTTGACTTGAAAGAACTGAATTAAGTCACATTACCACTTCCAATATCCACTTTCACTTCTCAGTAGATGTTTTGTTGAAAATAAAATAAATTTTTACATGCCAACATCCAAAAGAAGTCAAACATTACGTGAATGAAATTGTCTTTCATAAACGGCTAGATTATGATTCTATCATATCATGCAATTACTTTTACTGACAGTCTTTTCTCTTTTCAAGGAGTGAGTGAGTTGGGGTTTAACGCCGCTTTCAAGATTATTTCACTTATATCGCGGCTGCTAGTATTATTGCAGGGAGAAAACCTGCAACACCATTGTGGCTATGCATTGCGGTGAAACCTGCGAGCATCGGCTGGAACTAGCGAACCATGGGTGGTACTGCGCTTATACTCAGTGTAGCCAGTTGCACCCAAACCTGACTGCGTGTAGAACAGTTCTCTACTGCAGACAAAGTTGCCGAGCCCCTGGTGGGATTCGAACCACTGACTTCTTGATCCAAAGCCGAACGCGCTAACCACTGCGCTATCCCGCCCCCTCATACTCCCCCTCATACTCCTAAATAAACATGGGGTTGCTTAACTCTTTTCCATAATCTGAAAATGTATAATGAGGTTACTCAACTAAAATATTCCCATATAACCTTTGTTACAAGCAAACCCTATATCCAAGTTCTTTCCAAATCCTCTCAAGGCAATACTTGGCAACATGAATGACCTCCTTAAAGTTTTCCAATTATGTCTTCTTATATTTCTGAAGAACTCCTGCCTGAAAGCTTTACAAGGAGTTTCAATATGAAGAATTTGTTACAATTTTACAGCTTTGATACTTTCAGCAAAAACCTTGAAGTAGTCTGAAGATGAAGGCAGTATTAAATAGAATGTCCTCGACTTAGAGGCATACCTCACTTTATTAGCTACAAGGGAAATCATAGCAAAGTACACATTTTTCATAAAATGCCCTATGGAAAAATATCACGTTTTCATTGTGACTTTACGTCTATAACAAAGCTTTGACGTCACTGTTGTCTCATGACTTTGCATTCAAAATGCACCGACTTCGGGTAATCTGCATATGCTTGGACGAAGATTTATATATTTTTTTAATTCCCCAAATACAGTGATGATCAGAATACCATATCTGTGCCCATGAAATGCTGTGTAATGTAATGAAATGGTTGAGGATTTGTGTTTTACATTGTTTCATTTTCAAAATGAAAACTCTGTGTTTCAGTTGTTTGTTTACAACAGAAATTTATTTCATCTGGCGCTTTGCAGTACCTGTTGCCTCAATACTTTTGCCAACTTTAAGAGTTGAGTGTGGGGAATCAGATAAATCTATGTTTTGATAATACTGTCCACTAATACTCAAAAAGCAATAAATGTTTTTTTCAGGACTATGCAATATAATAAGCAATACTTTATTAAGTATTAGAGGATATTATATGAGTGTCCATGGCATGCTATGTTTACGACACTCGTGCTGAAAACATCAGTAGTCATGTTATGTCATGATCACAAATAGACTAACTTCATTGTATAATCATAACAACAAATTCTCACTTTCATGACCGGCTCTTCAACAAACGGCACCTTGGCTTAATAGTCTGTTCAGAATTCTCCTGCATATGAGGGAACTACACAAACCACAAATCTTGGCACTAAATAACAAGGGTTAACATGCTTATGAAGAGACTGGCCCAAGTTATGTTTTGAGGAGGAAGTTGGTTGATGCTGTGACAAATTAATCTCACAATGAGTGAATGTGAACAAGAAATTTCAAGGTTTTTAAATTTTTTATTTGTATGTACATGAAAAACAAACTCTACTTTTTCAGTAATCAGCACTTTTAGAATTGTTTATCCTCAGATATCACAAAGATATCCAGAATAAATCTTATTTAGCACATTTTTCAAACAGTCTAACATCAATATTCTGGCTTGCCTTCCGGGTCTGGTCTTGTTGTCATGTAGGCCTTGCGATAGTCAAAGAAACCAGTCTGGTTCCTCATTTTATCAGGAATAACTTGAATATTCAATTGTTTGAGTGTTTTAACGAAAAAGCCAGCGGCAGCAAACAACATTCCCGCACCCCATCCGACCTTTTGACTTTGAACTGCAATGAAACCACAAGGCTATCCACAATTTGTACCTTGTATTTGTACAAAAAGACTTGTTGTAAATTCAGTACAAGCACTACATAACTCAACTTTGTAGCTCAATATCGGCTCAATATGCATGAGTTATAACTTTGGTTTTCGAACAAAAATATTCATTTACATAGAGATGGGACTTGAGAGTTCTCACTAGTGTTAGTAAAACACTATTGACTATTCATGTTTTGCATTTGATTATTCAAGTCAGTAAGGACATGGCTTTATTCAAACTGAAATAGATGAAATATCTTGATTTTTTTTTATATCTAGAAGTTGGCAAAAAGACTATAAAAAAACAAACATTTAAAATACCTTATGCTTCTAACATCAATATATAAAAATATACTGTTAAATCTGCAAAACATATATGTAATAAAGTTGAAACATTTCATGTACAAAAAAATGTTGTAGCGATATCAATTTGTCCAAGGAGAACAATAACAGAGACCATTCAAGTTGAATACATTCTAATGATTCAGAGAAAATGATTCTCTTCTTAGTTTTTGTAAACACAAGTGAATTTGTCAAATTAAGTACTTAAGACTATCAAAACCACTCACATTTAATACCGTACACTCCACCAGCTGCAAACCCTGCAATGATATGGTTCCACTGGTCGTCCTTCCCTCGCATGCTGCCAGATATACACGCAACACCGGTGTACACGCCACCTACAGCCGCTGTTGTAACATAGAAGGAAAAGGACATTAAAAGGGATCTTTTTTACATAGAACATTAATATTGCCAAAATCATATATCATAAAGTCATAGGATCTCTTTTCCAGTGTTGCATCTAGGATTTAGTAAATGTGGGCCCACTGGCCCATCACATTTCAAAAAGTGGGCCACCTCCTCAAACCAAATGGGCACACAAAGTCATGTAACTGACTAACCATCATGTAAACCATAGCCTAATATTGATCTACCACTCTAATGTTAGTTTATTTGATACTATCAAATGCATTAAGTTTTCACTTACCAAATTATGTGACTCAGACTTCTTGCATTCTTCAGTCAATGTGTTTACATAACCCTTTTCTTTACACGGTGTGCAAGTCATCACCAGATTTTTCATCAAAACGTAACCAATCGTATTTTAAAAGCCATTTCTTTTGAAATTTATTTACATATGACTTCTTCCTTTTTCTGTTAAGAGTTTTTTTTATTTACTAGCATCTACAAATTCCGTTTCAATGTCGCTATCGCTATCGCTTGATTCAGAAGCCGTTAACTTTGTTGCCTTTTTAGACAAGTTGTTTTCATACAGCGCAATCAACTTATACTTCGTATTGTAACCTTTTGACTTTAGTGCTTTGCCATGCGGTCATGCTACAAATCACGAGACTTTACTGCTTATTTGGACCAATCAAATCGCTAGAAATATAGAATCGGTAAAGTCTGTTTCCAAAACGATTACTTCCAAGTGAATGACAACGAGTTTTCAGAGTGTTTTATAATTGGATTCGGAAAAACCAACAAAAAAAATATTTGTTTGCGCTTATAGATATTCAAATTGCGCCAAATCTTTTTATAATGCGTATCTGGTTGCCCACTACTTTTGATTTTTTGCGCCAAATATTTTGTAAAATGCGTAAATACGCAGCCTAGATGCAACACTGCTTTTCCAAGGCAACTAAAGTGAACTTACTATTCTTCAGGAGCAAAAATCTGATCACTTACACCAAGGCCGCACAAATTTATTTGTTTCATCTCAACTTAGAGCTGTAAAGTACTGGATAAAGATTATTCGCATGAATTCTACGAGACTACCTTTACATTGTTATAATATGTTGAAAAGATTAGACGATAATGGTAAAACTTCTTGGGTGTCTGATATTAGAAATATTCTTTTTATGTCTGGTTTTTCACATGTATGGTTATCACATGATGTTGGAAATGATAAGTTTTTCACCTTTGTTCTTAAGCAGCGATTGAAAGATATATTTTCACAAACTTGGCATTCTCAAATAACATCCTCAGATTACCTATGTCATTATTCAAGTGTTAAATCAATAATCTTCCCTGAGGCTTATATTACTGAACTTCAAGATATAACTTTAAGAAGAGCTTTTTGCAAACTACGCATATCTTTACACGATTTTAATGTGAAACACCTCAGAAAGAAAAATGTACAAGATGACAATATTGGCTTATGTACATATTGTAAAGAAGGCTGCATCGAAGATGAATTACATGTATTTTTTTATTGTAGTTATTATAATGAACTTAGAAATAGATATCTCCCAAGCATTTCTACTATCCACAAAGATAAGCAATTACTGATAAATTTGTTAAACTCGAAGAATAGAAATGTGCTAATATCTGTGTCATTCTTCCTTAAAAAGGTCTTCGAAATAAGAAAAACATGATTGTACTTATATATTATCACGTGACTGAAATCATATATCTGTAAACCAAAACTGTACTATGGGTCATTTGGCCTACATTATTGAATAAAGATCTGTCTGTCTGTCTAAAGTGAACTTACTATTCTTCAGGAGCAAAAATCTGATCACTTACACCAATCTTTCCTGTCCAAAGGTAATCATTAGCTATTTTCATTGCCTATTCAGTTGGTAAATTTCATGTTTTCTAAGTCAAGCCTATGCCAAATGACGTAAGCCCTGTCGCTTGACAAGGGCAATGGTCAGGGTATCTTGAATTTCAATATTGAGGTCTACAATGCAGGGTTATCAAACATCAGGGGAAAGATTGATAAAAAAAAAGATATTGTTATCCTTAATTATGAAAGGAATCCGCTGATCACTTACCCATTGGAAATGCATGGAAGGTCCATCTCGCTAGTCCACCAGACACGCTCGTTGCTCCAGTGTAACCGATGATGTCATAGACTGATACAACGGAACCTGAAACATCAACAAACAAACTGTATTACAGTAAATTAAGGATACAATCATTTGATTACATATCTTTACGATTCACACAATACTACCCATCTATAGACTTCATTCACGAGTTTGATCAGCTGACAAACATAACACTTTCATGTTGATAAATATCAGCAATATTTTCCATCAAGGATTTGTTTATATTCATGAATCAATCTTAAACTTCAGCAAGTAAGGGGTGAGTTGTAAACTGCCAATCGCTTGCTGAAACACACCGCTGAAATTAAGCTGCTTGCAATTACATCAATCGCTTATCAATGACGCTTACGCATCGTTTTTGCTGACGTCATACAGCATGTCAAAATTTCGATGTTGCTTCTGATTTTGTAATAAATGCCATATGTTAAGTGTTTTAAAATGATTATGGAGGAGTGAAATTGAGCAAAGGAAATTTATATAAATTGCTTTATATCTGAAGTGTTGTTTTAATTGCTAAACTTAAACGTTTTGTTGTTTGCAACGTACCCCTTAATTCTAAAACAAATGGCAAATTGACAACGATAGCCCTACGTGTTTGAATTGTTCATAATCAAATCAATTTTGACAACCCTCCAAAATAAAGCATATAATATTATTGACTACATTTCACCATCTCTTTCAAGATAATTAAATATATATTCCATCACTAATAGGCACTAATTAATTTCATAGACGAGTGCCCTTCAACATTGAAATGAAAGTTTCCTCTCCTCAAAATGTTTCTCGGAATCATTTTGCACCACTGTCTACCTGTTGCAAAGCCGTATGCAGTTCCATAGCACACTTTCTTCAGACAGTCTTGACCATCGGGAGAGCTAAAAACATTATAAAATCGGCCTTTTCGTTTAACTTCTGTTTCTTTGCTCCCCATTTCGTTGTTCGGTGGAGCTCAATGTTGGTTACTACCGGAAGGACAAACAGGTCATAGCAGAGTTCGTTTACTGAAACCGGTTCCAGTTGCGGTTCTAAGGGGGGTAACTCGTCTTGCTGTAAAAAACAGTTCACCACGTCTAAAATAATTCTCAAATTGATATGTAACCTTACATATATTTTAGATAACAATATTTTCATTAAATCTAATAGATATTTTTAGCAGATAATTTCAGTTCAGTTCCTAACTGAAACTCCCTGTTTTAAGGATTTAAAGTATTGTGTGTATTGTATTGCAAATATTTTGATCCTAATTCATATCATTTAGAATATAGACAAAATCTAATATCAAACATGGAACGATTTTGTGGATTGTCAACTTATTCAACATATATACTATGACAGCGACGTTTTGGTATAAATTCACAACCATACCGTTGTTTATGATAATATTTAATAACAACGGTCATGAAACTATATATGTATACACTCGTTGCTTTCACATACATAAAAGAAGTTGACCATCCTCAATAACATTCTGTAGTTGTTCTGTACGGTTAGTGTTACCTTTAAATGCCTCTCAAACAATTTGGAAAGACTAATGTTATTAACGTTTCGGTCACTTCTTTACAACATAGTATCAACATACGACATGGATAATACTACGGAATCGCTATATACAATGAGATAATGATTGGCGAAAATAGTAGGTAATTTATTTTCCCTGTCCGTTCTTTAACGCATTTGTTTTAATAAGAAGACTGTCAGTGCGATTCGCACTCAAACGTTTTTTGTTTTACTTGTAGCTGTGTGGTCCAAATTATGTAATATGTTCAATGTGCTAAACACTAAATGGCATTTATTTTCTAAAATTATTTTTTCGTAAAATTGTCTGAAAGATTATATATATAGTAATTACTGATATACTGCAAATCATATTGAAATCATACAGCACGGCTAATCAAACTGATGACAAAGTTATCAATGTCAACTGTACTTCATTTCATAACAGACATTTCACCTACCTATTTTCTAAATTTAATTATTTTTTTCTTGTGACTGTAGCGACACCTTTTCCGTCCTCATTAAAATCTATATCTCAACGTAGGAACATGTATTTACGTGTACGCCTGGAAATTATTACTTAATGAAGTGGACGAGTTTCTCTGCGAGGGCCAAGTTATATTTTGTGCATTTGATATATGATTTTAATTGATAAATCGGTTTCAGGTACTCAGGTTCAGTACCACAATCAAAAGAACACTGGATATAAATCGACTTGATAGATATTGAAGTCCGGGATATCAACCTCTCAGATCGCAAAAAAAGAAAGATATTGTGTATATCAAATAAAATCTATAGTCGATAAATACCTCTTTGAATCGTGATCAAGGCTGTCATAGTTACCTTACCTACAACTAATTATAACTAACCAAGAATAACAAAATCAGTATATCTCTATATATTGTGAACTTGACAGGACAGTGTATTTTATTGTGGAAACGGATTTCAAGGGGACATTCCAGTTTACAGAAGAAGAAGAAGAGGAAGAAGAAAAATATTTTATTTAAAGTGGGGCTCCCGGGTAAAATCACCTTATTTAACCAAGCCAAATTGTACACTTATGTGCATGTTTTCATAATATATCCTTCTTGAAATGATTTTACGTCAGGTTTTAACAAGTTTAGATAACTTGATTATGTTAATAATTTCGATTGAAAAAAGGATAGTAAATTGCCTTCCCGATCGTGTTGTTCCGTGAAATCAACCGGATGTGACGTCAACTGTGGAAAACACACGTGACGTAGCCGCCATAACAAATGTAAACAACACCATATTTCATAATATTAGGTGATCGTATTCTCGTAGCTATTGAAAACTCAGAACGTTTTAGGGTGATGTTTTTTAAATATAAGTGCTGTCCGAAAATTAAGAAAAAAGGAAAAGGCTTTTGATGAATTTTATACGTCATTATGGAAACAATATTCGTATGATAATTTCGCAGTCTCAAACCACAGCTTTACACTGTCTACACGGGTAATGCACCCAATTAAAAACACCGGTGAGTGACTCCTTGTTATAATTTTCCTAAAAAAAAATTCTTCGTCAGTTTACTGTCGAATGTATCAATATCACTTCGTTTTTCAGCCTCAATGAAACAGCTGATTTGTCATTGTACGTCTCTCGAACGCCGCTCTCGTCATTCGCCGAGTTTTGTTTATATTTCGCTGCCGTGACTTTCGAAAGGCGGCCTCAATCTACATCAGTACAAGTGTATGAAAAAAAACTTTGAACAATCGGTGAAGTTTAATTTGTTGTACTGGGGATTTTAAGTAAATTACAAAATCATATCTATGATATGAACAAAGATAATTTTTTGTTGAATTTAGAATTAGAATTAGAATTAGAATTAGAAGGGTGAAAAATTACCAGATGACGCCATTTACATTTTAGTCTTTCAACTCCAAATTTCAAAATGATATATACTTTGATTATTTCAACATTTTTTGTAAATGAACTATAAATACAAAGCAAAATAGAGTGAATCAAATAAATCTTATTATTAGAAGGGATTTATAAAATTTAATTTATTCAATCAGATTCAATATCAAATATTGCTTAAATTATTCTCCCTAATCAGGAAAATAAATTAAAAAAATTGCAAAGCTTGGAAATTATGTAAAGCCCAATTATTCTGTGTGCCAAACTTGACTTTCAAAATTAAGTCAATCATCTCAATGCATCTTATCACATGCATTTATAATCTATATTTTATTAAATTGTCAAAATAGTTTTCACTTGAGCAGTATTTTAATGCTGTGACAGAATGATGACTTTTTATGATATTTGGGGTGGAGTGTCTTGAAACAAAAACGCTTTTTTGTACACAGAAGATGTCTAAAGATGACTGAACAAAAACATTTTTTTTCATTGAATTAGTTAAATATCTTGGTTATAGACATCAATGCATGAATTTATTCAGCATCCATAGCTGTTTATTTTATTGTATAAGACAATGCTTAGTTAAAGTTAATATTTAGAAGAAAAATAGCAATTAAAGCAAACAAGGGAATTTTGAGTGCTGTTGATATGCAAGTAAATAACATCACAAACAAAACACTGTGCTTGAGCATTCTTTTTTATTATTTGTAAACTTTATATAATAATTTATCTATTTTTGTTGCAACACCAAAAAAGAAAGAAAATTTAACTGCACCAATTTTTGGAACATTAGTTCACTGTAGTTCTGTTGTCAATACATTGTTTGTAATATCATATATTTTATTTTAATATTTATTAAATTTATATATTTTAATCTTTTTTATCCTAATTCCTAGTGAATAGGTGAAGGGCGATTGATCAGCTTATTTCCAATTCCAACAAAGGTCTATGAAAAATGGACGAAAGAATAAATGAAGGTTCAGAATATTTGATAATTTTTGTGTTTGGTCAGAAAAAAACAAAGACTGGTCATAGATTTTAAAACGTGGAAAGCTAACAATAAAATTCCGTATCGAACATCGGCCATGCACAAATAAATCATTTAGTGAAATCAGCAAATAATTGAAAAAAATTGCCAGATTCAACCACCACAAGTTATTATGATTTTACTATGCATTCGTAAAATGTTATCATAATTTTAAATTTTATGATAAATAAAAAGTATGCAGCTGGTAATTTCATTTTGAATCTGTCCACGATACATTGAATTATTTCACACTCGTGAGTTGTACGTACGTGCAAGTTGACACGTAACGAGCGGCATTTCGCTAAATCAAACGACAAAAATGCAGTTACACAAAATATGTCTGTTTAAATCATCATTGTCCTTACATTGGCAAGGGCATTGAAAAAACACGTACGTTACCCGATGTCTTTTCGACCGAAATTAGTACTGTTTTGACGTTCGAGTTCAACATATGAAGAGACTCACTTCCGGGTTATGTAATGGACATTTATTCAACTTTATCGTCATTTTTATTTTGTTTCCTTTTTACTATTGCGTCAGAAGTTCATAAGGAGATATCTTGCCAATCTTTATATAAATTGGTCGACTGGTATGGCTGCTACAAACCGCGCTATTTCATCATCTGACAGTGTAAAGATACGACAGAGGCCATCTGTTTTCCACAGGTGACGTCACACATTCCATAGGACGAAATCGAGGTTTTCCCGGTGTTTATCGTAAAGTAAGATGGCCGACACGTCAAAATAGCGACGTAAACGGTGGAGTTTTCAACTTCTTTTACGATTTTCTAAAAACATCCATCATCCGAATAGCTAAGGTATTTGTGATATTGATGACTTTTAACTAATAAATGTGTTTTTCACGTCTATTAGATGTACATGCGAAGCAAAGTGTATATAGACGGAACATTTTGGAGCCAAATCACCCGGGAGTTGCACTTTAAGTGTCACGCAGCGTACATTCATAGAGCGAGTTATAATAACAATATGTTTAAAGTACACTGTCCGGTCGGGAATGGCCTATGACACAATAAATCACATGTGTCATAAACTATATATTTACACAATAGATCATAAAAGTGAAAACAATTCAATAATATTGTAGGTATATGTATTTAATTCGATACTTTAGATTTACACGTTAAATTAATTTACTATATAAAACAGTAACTGTATTACATGGAGAGACATAAATTTATCCGCTTAATATTTAGTGGTCTGCAGTATTGATATGCAAGAGTACGCTCCCATTCCAACCCGGAAGCGTGATTCGTCAACAAGCGATTGGGTTGAGTGTACTAGATGGAAAATGCCTTAATTTAGAGATATTTTGCGTCAGAAAATTAATCATCACCAACAGTATTAACACAGGTAAGAACTCAGATGTTTGTATTCGTTTAAAAATATCTGATGAGTGAAAATCCTTTTATGTCTATATCCAATTGACGTCGAACACGACAGCTGTAGTTTCCCATTGATTAGCCCTAGGCAGATCTACATCAGCAGATAGACGTATTTGACATAACAGACTGAATCTATCAGTTAGCGACATCAAGTAAGTTCGAACACCAACTTTATTTGAATTAGCAGATGTTGTCTTGTATTTTAATTTATACCGCCGGTAAGTGACAACTGATTTAGAATTAAATAGAACATTTCCTAAGGCTAGCTGGTTATGAAAGTGAAAGTAAAACAAGAAAGAGATCTGAATCTTTCTGTTGATTGAATATATTTCAAGAATGAACTGTGTATTGCTAGGAAGATATTGGAGAGTTTTGAGTATCTTAATATCCTTTTAGAAACTTTTTGAGGGATCAGAATGGTGTTTTTGTGCAAAATGAACTCAGTAGAAGTACACTTGTTGTTACTAATGTCATACAAGACTACTAATAACATTTTTTGATAAAAAAAATTACCGATGTAACACAGTATTAATTATTTGACTGATAAATACCATCTTGTCATGTAGAAAGGCTTTTGCTTTTTCTTTTTTTTATGTGTGAATTCTTGGTTTCAATTTATGAGTTTGATTGACCAGAATTCACTGTAACATCATCGCATCTGAACTGGATTAAAATTGATGAGTATGTATGAATAAGGTAGGTTCAGACATTAATATCCAAAATTTACTCTCAATAAAAATAATTTTAACTTTGATATCTTTCTTTTTTAAGCACATCATTTATTATGTTTGTCATGACTATCTCCAGTACAACGCTGCACCACAGCTAACAGCAGAATGTAGGGGAGCTAGATCAGGCAATCATGATGATCTAATCAATTCTAAACTGGATATACTTGTTTTCAGGATTACCTTTGAAAAATTATATAAGCAGCAAGAGATTCAAGATGACAGCCCAAGGAATGTTGTATGTGACAGTGGCTTCTCTGTTTGCACTAGCTGCATCAGGTATGTATGTCTTATAAGTAAGATCAATTGAAAACATTTAATTTTATCAGACATTATAATTTATTTTATTATAATCAGTTAGTTCAATAATTTATTATTTATTTCAAATGATTTGGAATTGATTTATAACATGAAATAGAATTTAAAAAATGTAATTGTCAAGATTATTATTTCATTCAGGAGCACACAGTGACAGGGTTTTGCTGAGAGACATATCAGCTTTGACTCTACAAAATGGGAGATCAACAAACTATCGCAGATCTTCACCTGTTCCACAGGTAAGAACAATATTATACTAGATTCAGAACGTGATAATAAACATATTGAAATGAGTGAAGTTGATTGTTTGCTGTTGAGGAAACAGGATTTACCAGTAGACAATATCAGAATGAGTTGAAAGTTCAATAATCGATCGTCACAACTTTCCTGTTTATCGATCATAGAATATGAGATGGATTAATAATACTAAACAATAGTCAATATTTAGATGTTTTCCAGATAAATTGATTTTTATAAAAAATATAAGTTGTTTAATGAAATAACTATATGGATTTTATAATAAATAAAACATTTAAGAATAAACTATTATCACAACATGACAGACAAGCCATGTTTACAAAGCGTGTGTATCCTGTTTCTATAGTTGAAGTGTGTCGGAGGCTCAGCAGGGTGCAGCGCATTTATCCCGCAGGTGGTACAGTGTCAGAATCGCGGCTTTGATGGATACGATGTACAGGTGAGAATAAAGAAAACACCTGGTAAAACTATTAATAATCTATGTATCACAATATTCAAAGCTGTTTATCCAATGCAGATGATTTTGTTGTTATGTGTAATGGTGATATCAAATAAGGGAAAATTTTATCATTTGGTTCATCTTTCGACTTAGGTCATAGGATGAAATGGATTAATTACTGAAATTAAAAAAGGATTTTTTGCTGATCAACAATGTATTTGTGACATATTGATTGCATTTTGAAAGGCTTTTTGAGAATTGATTATCTTAAAGCAATACAAATACCTTCCATAATTATTTCATGAATCATAGTTTCAATTATGTTTCTTTAAATCTCTCTTGAAAATGAAATTCAATGATGATGCTGATCCTCTCTATCTGAGAACGAGACCTAATGGTTCCCCTCTGTTGACAGTGGGAGTGCAAGACTGATATGGACAATGCGTACCGGTTCGGTAAGGTGGAGGTCTCCTGTGAAGGTTACGAATACCCAGACGACCCTTATGTCCTCCGAGGATCATGCGGGGTGAGATTTTCTCAAATAAGTTTGAATTAAAGCTCTCTTATATTTCCTCTTATTATTTATTGAATACTTATGTTTTAGGTTGTGTATAAAATAAGGATTGTGGGGTTAAGCACTTTTGAAATTATTTCTCTCTGAGGTGTTTCAAGAGAGAGGGGTTTTACTGTATGATATGTAATCTTAGAATAGAAAGTTTTAATTGGTATGAAAGGAGATATTCCATAGTATTAACTGTTAATACCCATGTTCCAGATTAATTTTTGCTGGCGTGCTCATAGATTGGCAAATGGCCAAAACCTCCAAGTACCTAGAATTTAACTATTTCAAAAACAAAATTAGATACTGATAGAGTTTTGATATGATAACAATTTCAAGTTTTCAAGAAAGTCAAATTTCAAATTCTTAGTTATAAAACTTATAAACATGTATTTAGAAAATCTTAAGTCTTTTCTAAAATACCTACTGAGCTGCCTCACCAGATTAGATGTAATAACGACCATGGGGTTTATATGCATATCTGAGGTACGTCTGCTCCTGTTTCAGCTGGAGTACACCATCGACTACACCAAGGAAGGTCACCAACAAGCCAATCAGCAACAACATCAGTACTATGGAGACGACTACCATGACCGCAGCAGCAGCTACTATGAAGGGTATGTAGCTGACTAATTTGTTCAGTTTCCAACAATCCTTTAGCGAGAAAAGATTTCTTCAAAATTAGATAAGTAGAATTTATAGAAAAAGGAGGTATATGGTTGGTAGGTAGGTGAATTCTAGGGTTAACAATGGCCATGGGTGGTGGTTTAAATTCATTGTGGTTATCTCCCTTCTCTCATAAGGGTATGACTACTGTAAATTTTTTATCTTTCATGAAAAACGTGATGTTTCTTTCTCTGTTCTTATTTATGTGCATTTTTGTAAGAAGATTTGAACTTGTCATAATGAAACATTTTGTTTTGTGTTTCTTATTACGGATTTTGTTTGTGATGCTTCGGTAGTTTGCCTTAAGGTGTTGTCAATGTAGTAAATATGAATCTGGTTATGATTAGTTTGATTTGTAAACCAATTTTGGTTATAGTTGTTATTTGTTGTAGTAAATCTCAATCTTAGGTTATGGTTTGTAATTCCTAAAATGATTTTCAAAGAGTTTTATAGTTTGTAGTCAATAATGATGTTGGTGTAGTTAATCAATGAAGTTGGTGTAGTTAATCTGAATCCACTCTGTAACCAAAAAACCACCAAGGCCTCTCCTCTGATTGCAGTTCCCATTACAAGAAATCTGGATCCGGTATCGGCAACCTCTTGTTCCTGGCTGGAGTTGCGTTTGTGGTCTACATGATCTACAAGACCTGCCTGTCAGGGAATGCTCCCTCTGCTGCCGGGCCAAATCCTGACGACCCTCCTCCCTACAGTCGCCATGACAACCAGGCACCTCCTCCAGGGTTCAAACCTGAATTCACGTCTCGTAAGCTTAAGTTATCAGAGTCTTCTGGTTTGCTTTAGGTTTGGTTTGACCCATGAAAGAAGTTTTGATTTATATTATCAGAAATGGAATATCCTATTATATTTAACTTGTCAGTGTAAATGGTTTGGAAATGTTTTCTAGCACAAGTAAAATCTTTATTCCTATCCAAAACCTAATTTTAACAGTAGCACAACCCTATGAAAGTCTTGATTTAATTTAATTTATGTGTATGGTGCATGTATGGCATCAATTCATTGACATCTTAAACCTGTAATCCATATGTACTGGTACATCTTCATCCTGTGATCATAAATCATGGTAAAACTGGTGGGCTATTATTTTATAAGAAATAAAACTCGATGAAATTAATAAATATTCTGATTTTCCTTCACTACAGAGTCGAGTGCTGGCTATAGTGGTGGATTTGCAGGCGGCTTCCCTAACACTGGCGGCTATCCCAACACAGGGTCCTACACCAACACAGGGACCGGTACCGGAACAGGAACAGGAGGAGGATTCTGGAGTGGAATGGCAGCTGGAGGACTCATGGGATATCTGTTTGGTAACAACCGGGGAGGTTACAACAACTATTACCAACCAGGCTACACCCATCACAGGCCATATGGGTCCTCCTGGGGCAACTCAGGCTGGTTTGGAGGGAGCTCAGGCATGTTTGGTGGAAGCAGTAGACCAAGATCTTCAGGGGGGTCGTTTTTCGGAGGGGGGTCATCTTCTAGCTCAAGTTCTGGAACAAGGACAGCCTCTGGCTTTGGGGGGACTAAGAGGAGATAACTCTGTGATGCACTTGACTAACAAATGTAGCTATTATTAAAGACATGGAACGTTTGCATTTATGGCTTTGATAAATTGTTTGAAAATAAATTGAAAAGGTTCCCCCCCTCCCCTCTATTTTGACTCTCTCAACAAATATATTACATAAATTTCTTGAACATTCATATGTTGTATCATATAAGAGTGGACTTAGCAACTCTTCACTGTTTAGTATTATTAAACTTTAACATCCAATTTTTTTAATCAGGATTTTTTTTATTAGAAACTTTTTATTTGTTTACAATTGTCATGACAACAACCTAGTGGGTTCTTAACAGAAGTATTAATCAGAAACTTTGATGAAACAGACATTAAATGACACAACGCATTGTGAACAATTTTCACTGAATTTTTTTACATATTTAAAGATTAACTTAAGGTGAATTATGTTAATGCATGATGCATGTACAAAATATATTTTTTTAATTCTGTGAAGAGGAAGAAATTGATGGTGTGAAAAAATCCTTTCTTTTCATTGAAATATTTAAATTTTTTGTATCTATAAAGATTCAATATTTGATTGCTACTTCAATGTTTTTGCATAGTACAAACTTGCTTATGTAAACTGTTATAAACAGAAAATGTGTTGCGTTTTTAAGTTAATTTAATAATTAAATTTTTTTAATTTAGCACCTTTATCATCCAAATGACATTTTTCACTGCGTGTAAATAATTACTTTTTTGATCAACAATGTAAATACGATCAATGTTTTGTAAATAATGTGTACATTTAGCATTGTGAAATAAACATTTTTGTCAGTGTTTTTGCGCTATTTGTCTGTGAAGGCTATGGTAGAGTTAGTTTTATAGACAGTTTTAAGGGAACAAGTTTTTCTACTAACATGGCAATGTCCCTAACCGCTAATGACAAAATGTGATGAATTAAATGTTTTTTATCATTGAAAACATCTGCTGTCACACATATAAAAAGAAGGCAATTTGCTGGAGAAGAAGCAAATGCATATTTCAAAGCTTCTGTAAATATTACCATATTTTGGGATAGATTAACAAGAGTTGAAAAGTTGTCTAAGTGCAATGTAGACCTTGAAATTGAAGTCAAGGTGAAAATAACCAATTGGTGTCCCTGATGTTGGCAGTCACAAAATTCTGAAGAATTGGGGCACATGATATCACATTAACATTAACAAGAGTTTGTAGAGCTGTCAGTGCCATACATAGTGACCTTGAAAAAAGGTCATAATAAACTGGTTTCTATTGAAGGCTCTTCAAATATTTTGAGATATTCTGTCTGACACTGCTGTCATAAAATCTGAACATAATGAGTAATGGATACTTGACAATATTCTTTGGTGATAACATGTTTTATCAATTTTTTTCACACTGTTATGTAATAAAGCCACATCTAAAAAACCTGTCTAAGTTATGAAGAATTTTATGATGTAACCCGAAAGTCCGAGATTAGTTCATGAGTCTGTGAAAGGTTACAGCAATGTTCTACAAAGTTGTAAATGTCTAACTATTCACACACTTTCTAGCACTTTTGCTGAAAATGTTTCTGACTAAATGTTGCAACAAAGCTGAAGGAATTAAAACAAGTTCAATTCAAAGTTTCAAAGATTTTATTTACAATTTTCACAATAACTGCATGTTTCTCCCACATGTTCACATAAAGTAGCTCTCTGTAGCTGGTCAACAAACAAACAATATGAAGACAAGTATAACACAGTACTAGCACTTCTCCACGACCTCTCTTTAACCCCTAGACAGACAGGAATGTGGTCAGAACACAGTTATCTCCCTTTTTCCGACGCCATTTCCTACTGAATGTCCAATAAAACACTTCCCAATGAGCACATTTATAACTTCTCGTCCATCTTGCTCCAAATATGAAGCAATTAATTCTCGTGTTGATGTACATATAGAAAAGTATAGTATCCAGTTCTTTTACTGGGCAATTAATGAATGGGTTCATCAAGTGTTTTCGCACAAAAGAAAATCATACAAGTCTTCAAATGCATCAAGCTATTTGATAATAAATAATAACTCAAGTGTTGAATCTTATATACTTATGGTTATAATCTGAACCAAGAAGTTAAAATGCAATCTTCATCTGGGTATAAAGAGAATTAAAGCCTTGTATATTAGAATAGAAATCAAGAATATTGAAAGAATTCACAGAATTCATATTAAATGGATATGAACCATGACTGTAAAGTTAAAAGGATAGTTTTATAAAACCAAGCAACTGATTGTGAGATCATTTCGTTCTCTTCCTGCTATTTCAGCAATCGTCAGCTAGCACAGTCAATATCAGATAGTTACACCATCAAACACTGCTTAAAATGCTTTCTATAAGAACTTTTATTAGCAATGAGAGACGATGACAAAGCACCATCAAATACATCTACTATATGTATTCCTTAACAAATGTCTTTACTTAACCTTAAAGAGCCACTCCGTGATTTTCATAACATCTTATTTACCTTTGATACGAACCTCAATGTCATATGTTGTGATATAAAATCAAAACATCTGAACTTTTCATGTCCAAAGGAAATATATATGACAAATACAGGGTTTCCATGAAAATCTAAAATCAGACTTATAAATGCACAGAGGTGTATATATCATGTCCAATAAACATTGATACTAGTGATATAACCTAAAAAACACTATCAACTCCTAACTGCTCTCCTGGCTGTTTTAGATAAGTCTCCAAAATTACGTTTTACTATTTGACGCATGCAACTGTCCGGTTTTCGATGATAAATTACGACGTTCTACCTTCATATTGTCACTGTAAAAAACATAAGCTTTAAAATGTGTCTTTTTGGTAACAGTCGATACTTCGCGATCAAATGACACCATTGATTAAGTTTTGCATATAAGACTTCAACAACTCACAGAGTGGCTCTTCAAATGAAGTTTTCTTTTAAATTGATGTAAAACCAATAGGTTTCCCTCAAAAAGGAAAAGCAGGTATTTCATTCAAGAAATGATATAATGAATTAAACAACTGGATGAACTTTCAATAGCTTAACCTAATAATCTTACCTTTTTCATACATCATATATCTTAACACAAAGGTTTCGACAACAAATAATAGGTTGTTAATCTGTCTAGAACATTTTCACATCAATATATTATGTATACAGCACCATGTTTATTTGTTAACCATTTTGTGTGAAAATATTGTTTCTGGCTTAAATGCTGAGGTAGATCACTGAATTTGACTTCATACATAATTTAAAGATTCAATATATTTTTATGATCCACAAGGCAAATGTCAGTATTATATTTTCTCACTTGCTTGATTTTTTGTAGTTGCCAATTAACAACTCGAAGTAATTTTCAGTGATAAAAGTTAATTTCAAAACATAATTCTACAACTATTCAAACCAGTACCTTTATTAATTGGTCCAACAGTTGCTAAAGGGAATCAGCCTAGAGTGTACAAAACCTCCCAATATAACGATTGTTTCTGAGCCACTTAATTTCATAAATGTTTTCAGAGAAATTAAATAAATAAGAATTCTAACACAAATTACCTTTAAAATGAATAAAAATAAAATTTCACATCTAGAAAAAAAAAAAATTAAACATGAATTTACTTTACATATTTTTTGAATACATCTAAAAGAATAAAAGTGATATTTCATTAAGAAAATTTTCTTGACGAGCGTGTTGATAGTGAGAACAACAAAATATTTTTAAATGTCTTCATCACATACATCACAAATACTGTCAAACATTCAGCACTGTACAACATTATGACTCCTGTCACTATCGGCTGTTATCTCCCAGCAATACTTAAACAATATGTAATATTTATTTCATATAACTTATATGTACAAACTATTTACATCACAACAGTCTACTTTGGCATTAGCATGACACTGTTAATACTTCACATCATGACAGATTCACTCAGATTCTGAGTTAAATAATCAACAAACAATACCAAGCACATTCTTGTGGTTATCTTTCAGTAACCAGTTTAGGTGATTTTCTTTTCTGAGAAGAGCATTTCTCCGATGAAAATATTAAAATCAAATAAATATAATTTCTTTCAAAAAGTATCCAATAAAAACCAATATTAAAAACAATCATAGTGACAAGCATCATCACTTGTCATGTCAAGCATTTAAATATTTTGACAGATTTATTTCACAATGTTGAACAATTTCATCCCAGCCGGTTGATAAAACTGTATAAGAGATGATAACTCTCTTTACTTCCACTGCTTGGTGAAGCCAGCTAACACAGAGTATCCACAGCCAATGAGAGAAGTCCCTGATTGCCACACATAGCGCACACACACACACACTACAGGTAGATTCTGCGCAGGTCTGCGGGCGAGGTTATCATGTTACACTGTGGACACAGCTTCTTGGCTCCCTGAAACAACAAATATTTGTAAACATTTTTAAACAATACATATAAAGATTTCTTAAATAGTTTTTATATGGACATTCAATCTGAAAATTTAGTATCAAACAACAAAATTAATGAACCATGAATGAAGACGAGGTCATAGGTAATGAAAATGTGAAATATAGGTAATGATGTAAATAACATGAAGAAGTAAGAAGTTATTAGTGAATAAAGATTCATAGGTGAAGACGTGAAAAATGTGAAATAACGAGTTACAGGTGAAGAAGCAAAGAATTATAGGTGAAGACATAAACAATGTGAAGTAAGGAGTTACAGGTGAAGAAGCAAAGAATTATAGGTGAAGATGTAAACAATGTGAAGTAGTGAGTTACTGGTGAAGAAGCAAAGAATTATAGATGAAGACGTGAATAATGTTTATGTAAGGAGTTACAGGTGAAGGAGCAAAAAATTATAGGTGAAGACATGACTAATGTGAAGTAAGAAGTTACAGGTGAAAAAGCTAAGATTTATAGGTGAATACATGAATAATAGGAAGAAGAAAGAAAGGATCAGAGGTGATGAGACATCTCAAAGAATCTCGGTGAAGAAGTATCAAGAAAAATTAATACAGAATTACTTATAAATATCAAATTGAGAAAAAATTATTGAGAAATATAAGTGAAAAGGTAAGGTATGCTGAGTAATTAGTAAAGAATTTCCAGGATTTACAGTAAGAAATCTTAAAAGAAGAGTAAGAAACTCTGAAAATTTGACATTAGAGTTTGAAAAAAGAAGTAAGGAATTTAAGGTGAAGTAACAGGGGGGAGTAAGTGAGTTATTGTTCGGCGTTGCTAAGGCAATATTTTGGTCATTATCGGAGCAGGTAACAAGAAGAAGGACTGATAAAGATCAGCATGGTTCTCACCAGAGTTTTTAGCCAGCACATCTCACAGTGAACATGCCAGCACTGTATGGAGGTCAGCGCATTACGGTACGGCTCCTGAAATCATATTTGTTTTGTTACAATCAAGGTATAAGCACCTTTTTTAAAAATAAAATTGGATTTATTTAAGAATACAAACTTGCTATTTTCATTTTTGGATGACTACAACAATGGCACATTACAAGGCAAAATCACATACAAAATGGTCTGTGACAACTACAGATAATTTTGGAGGAACTGGGGCACTTTCCAAACATAAATAACTTAACCATTCAAAGGTAAAGTTTTAACAACACTGTTTTACACTTATCCCAAACTTGCAAGGTGGTACTGTTGGTATCTTAGATTCAAGATGATTTGTCAAAAATACACAACTTCCTGTTCAAATTGAATTGTCCTATTGCGTCGATGAGCCGAATAGTTTTTACTATTAACTCACCATGCAGATGAGACACTTCTGTTTTTCGGCTTTCTCATCCTCGAAGTCTCGGAGTCGGTGACGCAGCGCAGATATCACCTCTACTGTCGACATACCTGTCGTTGTGCTCACGCTGAAGAATGAAGATTGCTTACTATAAAATTTACGATATGTTGATTACAAAGGTATATCTAGAGGGGTCAGGGTTGGGCAGATAAAAAAAGTTTTGGCAAAATGTTTTTAACGAAATAAAACTTGTCAGTGGTAACAAATGTGCCAAAAACAACTTTCAGGAAATATGTAAAATTTCGTTGCAGTTTACTAGTGTATTTCAATCCATACATTATCAACAATGACATTTGCTTAACAGGATGTGATTGAAAAGTTGTTTTAAAAACTTGAAAAAATATATAATGAGATACCTTGAGTTGTCTGTGACCATATCTTCATGATTCCGGTCAGGTGAATGTTTAAGCTCATGCCTCATGGAATGCTCTGTAGGGCAGGAGAAGCAAACATGTTATATTTCACTTAACATGACGAGCAAATAGTGAGAAATCAAAGAATATTTCAATCAAGGCGAAATTTTTTTTCTTCTTTTTCCTAAACTTGAAAAAAAAATAATTAAAAATTCTCACCTTCAGTATTGGAAGAACTTGGATCTGAACTGAAAATATAGAAAACACTTTGATAATTGCATGTGTTGATGGAAGAACAATAATAATAAATGATTTACTTCAAGAAAATATTACATCCTTTAAATTGTTAAAATATTCCTGAAATTATCTTAAATTTACATGAATTCTGTCTGAGTAAAATAGGTTGCAAACAGGTGATTATTCCATTACTTGGTTAGATAGTGGTTAGATAAGTTGCACCATCTAAACTCCTCACCTGAGCAGAGCTCCACGCAGTGCCTGCCTCTCTCTGTCCTCGCTCGGTTCATCAGCACTCAAAGGAATCACATCAGCTTCAGAAAATCTTCTCAAGTTAAAGAAATATCAAAGGAATAAATTATCTGGAAATATTGTTTAAATTCTGTTAATGAGAAAAGGAGTTAAATTGATTCAATTCATCCCAACTGCTTCAATTTACTTGTTTTGAAGTGGAGGCAACTGAGGAATCAATATAAAAGTTAATGGCTACATTAAACTTGTGACTAGTCAAGGTGCTAAAAAACAAAGAAAGTTGACCTTTGATTACTGCAGTGAATAAACCATGTGGTGGAGATAACATAAATATTCCAACCCAGGAAGGGGTAATTACATCAAGACAAGAACTTCTATCTAAATTGACCAGCAAAGCTGCAGTAAAATCATTGAGAGCGAACCAAGAACAAAGCGAGCAGACGACAGAGAGACTCCATGTTTGATGTTTCTGCCACTGTCGAGTGCACTTCACAAGATTAGCTCAACATCAGTGGCTGCCCTTTCTGTCCTCCAGATAATCACTTTAGAATTCAACAGGGATGTTCTGTCCAAGATGTCTTGTTTTCGGTTAATTTGTTTATTAACTCTTCACCCCAAAGACGAGTGTTTGCAAAGATTGAAGCCTTCTTCGGTTGTTATCTAATTACACCTTGTGTGGTCAACAGATTCAAAACATATAGGTAATCCCAATCGTTCAGAAACGACTATTGTCCATAGACACTGAACATAATTACTACAGCTTCATTGGAAGTGCAAAAACAAGTTTCCAAGGAATGAGCAGAACCTTCCTAGAGCTCCGAGGAATCTTGCCATGTGTCATCTGATAACAAATATGTATTCACAAGCTGGTTAAACATTCTTTTGAATAAGTATCAGATGATACATGAATAAGATTTACTTTTTAAATAATTACTTTACACTTAATATCAGTAACATGGGAATGTCTACCATGACTCAGGGATGAATCAAATAGACTATGCCTATGCTAAAAGAAATGTGTTTATAGAAACAATATGAACTCCATTTGTTACATTTAATGTTTTTTTGTTTTGTATTTTTGTACATGGGCCTTTGGGCTCATTACAAATAAGCTCCTTTGACTTTGACTTGACTAAGCACATTGACTCATTTCTGTCATTTGGTTTGAAGCTGGTTCTTTATAGATTGAGTTACAAAAAACAGTTTTAACACAATGAAAATGAAAGCTCGCTGTATGCAAGTTGAAGAGAAGGAACACTCCACAAATTTGAAAGTGATGCATTTGACAAATGAAGTTTGTTACCAACTTTAAAGACATTGGATGCAACGGTTAGCAATTCTCAGGGAAGGATATTTATAACATGGTTCCATATTAAGGCTTTGAGAAAGTAAATTTTCTACATCAAAGCTATTTGTTTAAAATCACAGGGTCAACAACTCACTATTTGGATTTTTTTAGTAAAACCTCTGATTGGAATAAGCTGTCGTTTAAATTTGTCCTTTTAAGTATTTAAATTTTCTGGAGCCTCAAGACTAGCAGGTAGGGATTATTAAAGACTATAGAGTGTTACTGCCATGTAAGAGACCTTTGCTACAGTTATTGAAACAAAGTATATGTCAAACACTGCATAATATTGTCTTACAGCCACAATGGATCTACAGATTACAACTCGGTGTTACAACATAGCACCGATTGTTGATACTCGACTTCAGATTATCTCACTTCAAGACAATGAGTGAGTATTGTGAAGTGATGTATCTAAGGCTACTTGATGAGAGAGTAAGTCGGTCTGATTACAATGGTGTAGAAGGATACTGTGGGCGGCCATACTGCTCCGAGTCATCTCCGTCAACGTTCAGGTCGACGTCTTCCTCCGGCATCCGCCTAATACTTGACGTTTGGAATCCAGACTCTGCAGGGAAGGGGTTAATATTCGTAAAATCATTCATACGATATATTTTTATAAAAAACAAAGTAAGACCTCAATAACATGGGCAAAGAGAATAAAAATGAGAAAAATTAAGCACTGTGCAATTTGTTCCTGTCTGTTAGATACAATAATTCATATTTACCACTTGCTCCGACCCGGATAAATTGTTGTTCTGTGAATACAAACACTTCCAACTTACTAGCAAAGCCCCCCTGCAGCATGGTGGTTGCCCGGATACGAGTCTGCCCTGCCCACGTGTACTCTTCATACTGATCTCCGTCCCCCTCCACATCCACTGGTTCGTCCTCGCAGTCTCCCCTACCCGTCTGGAACTGATGGGAGATATAGAGAATCTTACCCAATTGTCTTCTTTCTCAAATATTTCAACGCAAGTTAATTTAAGTTTCAAATATCCAAGGCTTGCTTACTTTAATTAACAAGTCCTTATATATTTGATACCAGAAGACATGACGACGAGATTGTTGCAACATCGCCAATAATGATATGCTTGTAGCTATCACTTGATATAACAGAAGCGATATCTACTGTGAAAGCAAGTTTTAGATGATAAAGAAAGTAACACTACACATGTATACAAGTCTAAGTTGAGCAAGACATGAGTTCCCTTCAACAAACTTGGAATGAATCAAAAAAGGCTCAAATGACTGCTGAAAGTTGGAAGGACATGTGATTTATCTGAATTGTAACCATAACACTCTTCTTCCCTCTGGTCAAAGATTAAGCTCGTAAATATTTGTTTTTCACACAGTACAGAGGTTGTCACCGAGAAAATCTTCTTTCCTACTTAATAGTCAACATGTTCACCCTATTGAAACTACACGTGTGAGGAATGGAGTGGGGTTAGCTGAAGATAGTCCGAGTTTGCAGAAAAAGCCTGTTCCTTCTGGCTATAATGTTTTAGCAAATGACAAAGAACTGGTAGATAATTTAAACTGAAATACACTAACAATACATGTCCCATAAGGAATATCTAACATCAAGATGTCAATCTGTCTCTCTTGGACCTACTTTCTTCAAGCACTGTTCAACATGAGCATTCAGTTCCTCTGGCAGTCCGGCCAGTCTCTCGTTACACACGGGACACATCGTCTCCTTGTACCCTTCTTCACACGGCTTCTTCTTCTTGTTCCGACTCCTCGCTGAAATAACATGGGATATAAGATTTATTTCATCTGGGGCATTATCACTCTGCAGCCCATATGCCTATGGTTGATTTAGGATTAAAATCCAAAAGTTAAATTGGCTAGTGATGGAAAGAGTCTATTTGTATTCCTCACAAATGAACCAATCTTTTCCCACTTGAGATAGGATTGAGTCAATAACATGAGTGCTGCCTTACATTCTGGTATCATGCATGCGTAATGCCTATCAAGTTATAAGAATGACTTTGATGAACTTTGGAAATGCTGCAATGCCTGAATTAGACTGTCATGTGGGCTGGCACAAGTTTGCTGTGTAGGGAAGTTGTCATATGTTATAGAAGTTACTCTTTTCTCACTCTTCATATAATTTTCTAAACATACATTCAGAACTGAAGATCTTCACAACTTCTATCACTACTTTCATGGAAAGTCTTATTTCAGTTAAACAATAAGTAACAAACTTTCAAGTGTACTTCTTCGACAGAATACTTGAGATAACAAATTACATTACATTCAAATTACTCTTATTGGGTTTGTTTAGCGCTTGCCATAAGAACACCAATCATGATTTGACATTAGTAAATAGGATTTCCACAAGTGCAATTAAGGGTGAATCGTACATTAACACAACCCTTTAACTTCACTGATCAAAATAAAATATTGCCGGCATTAGCTACATAAAGGGAAGCTTAGGGGACGAGACAACAGTCAACTAAATCATTCTAAAATGGAGGTTGTCTGTACGATTTGGACGGGTCTTGTGTATCTGATTCGGCCAATCACAGCATGACGCCAACATCACATTGCCAGAATACTCTCCAATTTCACACCCCACCCTGGAGAATCAAGCCAACAGACAATGAGCATTATCTACTTGTTTAGGGCACTCAGTTCTTATATTGTATGGTGGATTTCAATCTGGAATTCTGGACAGGAAATAGAAATATAATACAATATTCCTAACAACCGATTTCAATTAATTATCAATGTTGTGACCTGAAATGTGACATTTCTGAGAGGTGGGATTAGGGGAGACAAATCTGTTTATACTATATGAACTTGGAAAAACATAAATATAAATTTGTAAGGGATATATATAGCTCTTGCGTAACACTTGTCAGTGTACAAAAATAAATCGTTCAAGTTTGAAATCTTCATTTGATTTTTCATTTCGAGTTTATCTGGATCGCATTAGCTGCACAACAAACAAAATATTTGGAGGGGGGATTTATTTGAATCACAACTAGGCAAATATACTGTGGAGTGGGCACCGGCTTATGACAAATTGTCTCAGAATATATGATAAACAATGTTTTTGATAATTCAAGTTCAAAACCTTGTACACTTCTTACTAAATTAATTTTACTGTCTGAATGTTTATGGACCAAAATATACAACTGCAAAACAGATAAGAAAGTTCAGATTACTCAAAGCAACAAACATCCAGAGATCAAGATAATACTTTCCTTTCAACTTATTATCATAAACATCTTCAAAATGGTAGTTTCACTTTTGAAATTTTGCTGAATAACGATGTCTAACAATGGAAAGACCAAAATTCAAACACTGTTTAGAATTTCAGCTGATGACAGTAAATTTATCTATTCCATGACCGAAGATGGCCCCTGACAAAGAACAGAAATTTGATAAGTTTCTGGAGTAATTTACACACGTACTCATTACAACCCTTTTCTGCATTTCAAAGGAATGGCGCAAAATATCTATTTGTAAGAAGAATAAAGTTGAAACTAAGTAGAACAAAGAATGCGAGCTATTCTTTCAAGTCCCCCATCCACCTGGGCTCTGAAACACAAGAAACTACAACAAGGACAGCAACGACCAGAAACAAAAGCCACCCACAGTTACGGGGATGATGAATTGATTTTTACACATACTCACCGCTCAACCGCGACTGACGATTACAGCGAATTCGCAGGTAAGACTGAAAACATGAAAAACAATCTATAAAACACGACCATAAACTCCGGGATGACACCGGCCTAAGGCATCTTTGGTTTCACATAATTTGTCAGAATGTAAGCTCCTTTGTCCTAAGATGACTGTAGGTAGTTTTGGGGTATAGTGTATAACATCACAACAACACTCTGTGACTAGGATTCTCTCAGATTCAGTAAACCTTTAACTTTCCTTTCAGTGGATGTTTTATGTGCTGGGGATTACTCAACCTTTATAGGCAAAATTTAATTAACAAGTCATGAATAAAAATGATGTAACACAAGTAATCTTACCCAAAACTTTTTTCAAATCTAAATCTTTCTTTCAAGTGGCTATCTCCGAATAAGGAAGTTTATAATAAGATACCAAAATCATCTTCATATTTCCAAATAAAATTTATATAACAAGTAATTCAATAATTGCTTCCTCACCGTCTTTGCAATCATGCTTCACATATTTTCTAAATCAACAATTACAGGAATAGTTTTTTGTACAAAAACATTTTCTCATTTCCAAATAAAAAAGGACACACAAAATAACTATTTGACCCTCACCTCGTATCTGGCTTGTGAAGCTACTTCGGGGGACGGTGAATCTTTACCTTTCCGTCCTGAACATGGCGACGGCAAAGTCTAGAAGAAAAAATAATCTTTAAGTCTTCATCTTTTGAAAGAAAATCATTCACTAGTATTTTTGGTTCATAAAATTGTGATTATCATGCATATGTATTCATTCAAGAAATCATGCCCAGGGTAGCACAAATTCCATTGCCATAAAAAGTAAAGAGATTTCTGGATTATGTTTCAGGCGGCGCTAGACGACCTGTTTAGAGGAGTTACAGATTCTGAGTTTTCTTTTTTTTAATTATACACAAAACAAGGACACACACAGTCTCACAAATTCACAGGATAAAATTGTTTGGACACTGATTATCATGTTTGATTACCTGCCCATGTAAGATACTGCAGTGCAATACTTATACGGTGATATTAAACTAGTGTTATACAGATGCACATATGACGTCACAATGGCGGCCATGTAATAAAAAGAATACTAAACTTCCTTCAATTTAATACTATTTCTATGAAACACGTTAATGATTTGGTATCAAATTTACACATTTCATACTTAATCATTAACTCAAGCCCCGCCTGTAATATTGTGTGGTTAAATAAAAATAATATTAAATGGAAGGTCATTTAGTGTGGTCTATGAATTATTGTACTATTGAATGATTGTACACGGACCAGCAAACACTTTCAGATGCAAATTACCCAACCTATTTTATTTTCAATGAAAATCATAATTGCATAAGTTAAATATACTCTGAGAGAGCTTCTCTCGTGAGTAACAATATGGCCACCACCTGTCTGCCTCGTCTCTTCCATACAATGTTGGCTTTTTCAAGAACTCACTCAATGAGGAGCCATGTTGTTATGTAATCTGACACTTTTCTTACTTTCTGTATTAAACTCAATGAGCAAATGATTCACATCCAAATGTCTTGAAAATATTTTTTTACCAAACATTGACATGTAAATTAACTCCAAAGATATTATATACTTAAGTACTCAGTGATTATGCTGATTCAGATTCATTAAATTTTCACATAATCATAAATCTATTTTTCCTTCATCTTATACTTTATCCCTTTTTTTTAGAAGAATATTACTTCAGCAGAAAAATGGCAATTCTTTACTTATAACACAAACTCGAGAACTATGGTTATTTTGATTGACATAAAAACTGCTCAGTAGTTCCCGAGGACCACCTAACCAGAGTCTACTGTGTTGTATATAACAATTACGTAACATATGCAGGGGACGCTCGTGAGATGGCCTCAGAGATAGCGAGACGTTGTTCGCCCATCCGTCATGCTCGCAATGAGACCCCTCGATTGTGACAGCAACCAGATCCAGCAAGGAAACCACACAGCTAGCCCTGGTCCACCCGACTGAGAACCAGGCATCAAACAACAGCAATTATCTACTCAAGGGAGAGACTGAAATATGAACCACAGTCAGTTTTTTTCCTCATCTCCACTGGTAGATTTCCAGAAACCTAATCTACAAGGGCCGTCTTCATCACCGAGGCTGGCTGTCTTGTCAGCTTGTACTACTTGAGATCTATCAAGATTATCAGATACGTCTCGGATTAGCTAGGATTATGCTCTATGCAACAAGCGCAACAGATATGTCTGGACGACCTGTGATTATATTCATAGTAATAGGCCGAGGTCTTGGCTCCCTTCCCTCGAAAGGAGCTAATACAGTCATCATTGTTTAGTTGACAGGCCAAGGGCGATCATTTTCAGGCGGCGGGTGGCACCTACATTCCGCTTGGACAGACTATTCAGTTAGCGTCAAGGGAAGACAATGCAACAAGATGGTGATTGCTCCTCATTAATTACACCTCGTCACCTTTTAAACTCAACAAGTGTCGTGTTGCCTCGCAAATCTTACCTGTCACTTGCAGGGTGGAAGGGGCACTGGGTGGAGTGGATGATGGGGAGGGATTCCAGGTGGGTCATATAGGGTGGATCACATGATATGGGTGGGTAAAAGAGGATGATGATAGGTGAGACAGGGTAGGTAATACTAATGGCTGATACAGGGTAGTTGGGCGATAAATGTTTGGTGATATAGTTGGGTAAAAGAGCAGGGTGATTGGAGATACAGGGTAGGTAATACTGATTGGTGATACAGGGTAGTTGAGCGATAAATGTTTGGTGATATAGTTGGGTAAAAGAGCAGGGTGATAGGAGATACAGGGTAGGTAATAATGATGGGTGATACAGTGTAGTTGGGCGATAAATGTTTGGTGATATAGTTGGGTACAAGAGCAGGGTGATAGGAGATACAGGGTAGGTAATACTGATGGGAGATAGGGGAGCTGATACAGGTAGCAGAAGTGAATAAAGTTTATTTTTCGAGATAACAACATAGCGTAACACTTTAAATCATGACATTTCAAGTGAAATACTTAGTCATGTATGCTATGCTCCATTAATGTAAATTAAGAAAAAGAGTGATTCAACAGAGAGAAATTCCATCAGATATTAAAGGACATTTCTTCTGTATGATAGAAACTTAATGAAAAGCAAACTTCAACTAACAGCAGACATATTTCTTCAGGTTTACAAAAACAGCACCATGAGAACTAGCTCAAGACAACACCAAGACTGACAGAGTCTGAAGCAGTTGTCAAGACGCTATCACCTAGAATAAGCAGAGGCTCAGAACTGTCATGACATTGTCAACAGAGAACATCACACTATGACAGGATGGCTAGTGACGGAACACGGAACAAGACCCACAATATCCAGTATCAACACATCAAATTAACAACAAATCCACAGCATTAACCAGATCCTCCTATTCTACAGCTGTCATACATAACACTAAATACACGAGACGGAGAAACAATTGCTACCGACAGAGACATAATAGACACTGCCCCCTGGTGGAGGGTGAAAAGGGGTGTGGTGGATAAACTGCACAACCCGATATGCGTCTGTCGGCAGAAACAATGGACGCAAGCTATGAGACGTCTGTAGTTTACCAACATGTCAGAATGAACACTTTTAATGTTGATACAAAATTCTCTGACCCAAGTTTGTCTTTCTGAGCTAGACCACTATGTAGGACATAAAGTAGAAATTTAAGTAAGTCTTTTATATACTACTTACAATTCTCATGTCTAAGCAAAATAGGCTCGGTCTGTCATAAAATATAAAATATACATTTTAAATATCTTTACTAATCATCTATAATAGCCAATCGTATCACTAACCTTTCTCCCCTGTGGAGTATTGTCTCGTGATCGCCGTCCTCCTCTGAAAATAGATACATAAAAAATTAAATATAATTCATGCATAGACCTACCATAATTATCTGTTTCTAAAATCTCTCTAAAAACTTTAATATGGCCTATCTGCTTCATAATTAATATTTTGAATTAGCAATTATTTACAGCATTATTCCTATTTATTCATCTATTATTAATTTTTATTTAACTTGTACAGTTCACATTTGAGTGAGAGAAGAATTGGGGTGATGCATCCACGGGTTGTGAAAATTGGAACTTTTACTTGGGTTTTGATCAGTAAAATGTAAAACACAATACAAAAAGCATGTGCATTAATCACCTCATAGGTTGATTTTATCATATGTATGGTTTATAGTTATCTATTCACTGTTTAATCTACAAAAAATATAAATTTTCAAGTCAATTAAGAGATGATCGAATCAAAAAGATTTTTGTCCAATATTTTTATTCTATCCAAATACATCAAACAACCTTGTCACGAAAAGAACAAACTTGTAAGCTTGTAAGAAGTTGAGATAAAATATTTGCAATTTTGTCATTTTGTTCCAACTCCACAGAATTGTTTTTGTTATAAACAGTAAAACCAGCTATAATGTGCGACACCAATTCCTTACGTGAAGAATTTGTGATTCGTGTCAAATAATTTGTGAGAGTTATGTAGCGCTAAGAGTAGCAGCAGTGTCACATTTGAATTAAAAAAATACTTTCTGATAACTTTAAACTCAAGGGTACCTTTCAACACTTAGGCAGACATCCCTGACATGTTGGTGTTAGAATATTGCGCTAGATTATAACATGTTTATCATCATACTCATGAGTTACAGAGAATGTAATGAAGTACAGACAAAAGTAAAAAAACTTATAATCTTTGCTTTACAAAATCAAATGTCTTGGTTGTAAAAAAGATACAAAACTTAGAAAAGAAACTGGTAAAATATTCTCTCCAAACAGAATTGTAGAGGAATTTATGACGGAGCTACCTCTGTTGGGAGAGAATGCTGGTAAAATGAAAATCAGATATCTTGTTATTCGTTACTATTTTTGTTTCATCAACGCACACAACCTCATCAAGTTTTCATTTAAGGTGGACCAGTTTTCCAGAAAAGGCAGAAATATCAAGAATTGAATTGATATTCTAATTACTTTTATGTTTTAATTTTAAACTTTAATTAAATTTTAACTTTTTTCAAATAGGAATAGTTAAATGCATTTTGATAGAACATTCCTAAAAGGGATAATAATTCATGTTTTTTAAGACCTAAATTTCTTTCAAATAGATAAACATTTTGGGGAAAAATACTTTTTAAAAACAAGAAATTTTCCCCATGTTTTTAACAACTTATAAAATTCCTTAAATAGCAGCAATAAAAAGAAGGAGATTAAACTTTAATCAAATAGCTGGACTGGATTAAAAAAAAAAATCGTGTAAAGATGTGAAATTGGTCCTAACAATTCCAAGTTTCATAGTTCCAACCACTGCACCTACCACAATCAAGAAATTTCTAACAAAATTAACTTTTTCAAAAAATCATGATTTAAAAAAAGTTCCACATGCTTCTAAACAAATTAAAATTTTATTTCTGCCACCGATCCATTATCAAATGAAATGCATCACCCGATCCACTTGCGGGGATTAAACCCTTCTATTTACCCTTGAAAAATCGTTTTCCAAAGCCTCAACATTGCCGAAGCCAAGTTTGCTTAGAGGAATCTCCCAAAAGGATAAAAATATTTTGATAGCATAAAATTTTCACAAAAGACACAAATTTGATTTTTATCATTTATCACCTCTAAGTCGGCACTTCAAAGCACGGGAAGAACGACCCGCGGGAATGCACTTTCAGCCGTTCTTCAAAGAACCGAGACCTTCAAACGGTAAATCATACTCTTATCTGCACTTCTCTAAATTTAAAGAACCTAATTCGATTTCGATTAATCCAATCACTGCACCTCAATGCGAAGATCAGTCTTTAATTGGCTGATGAATGAACCCCGGTTCTTTCAAGTAGGCCTCAAATTGGGTTACTGCCCATGCTGACAAACCAAGTTCCCAAATCACTGCTCCAGCTAACAGGGGGCCACTCCGGCAAACTGATTAGGTTTCTAATCACACCTTTAATCATGTAATAATCACTAAGAACACAGATCAATTTCGCATCTGTCTTGGGTTATAGAGGTTGCCTGCACACGTTGTCTGTCAGCCGCTAGTGCTCCTCGCACAGACCGCAGCGGGCCGGGTGTTTGTAATCACACATAGTAGGGGACGAGATAAATCTGATTACTCCAACACACTTTACAGAGGACCAGATTTAATAAAGTTGTGAATTAACAAATTTTCAACTTTTGGGATGGTTCACTTGACAAGAGGAAAGCTGTTACTTTATTGGCTTGTGGCGAACTTTCTTCTGCTCTGCGTCCATTACCTCAACTTAGTTTGCAAGTTTGTTACATGTGTCTTGATTAAGCGATAAAAGATTTCTTTTAGCTGTCACTTTGTCATATTGTAAAAGAAATATACTAAGCTCAGCATCATTTGCACCTTTTAACAGAATGATAATTGTTATAGCAATTGCAATCTAATGATTTTCTAAAAACTTCCATAATTATTTTACGTCTTATCATTTATGTTGCGTGTTTTAAATAATCGACGAAAAATATAAAATTTGATTTGAATTAATTATTCAAAATATTCATATTCAAGAAAAGTCTTAATTTCCTATTTTTGTTCAAGAGGATACAATCTGTTTTGAATGCCTTAATAATTATGTTATCAAAACGAGTGTCTTAAAGCCAGTGAACAGACTGATCTCTCCTAATCCTCTAATTACAAAGAGTAATATTTTATAATTATAGCTGAGCATTTCACAAAGACGTCAACAACACTCAGAATCCGTTCAACTCGGGTTTCCAAGTTACCAAAGCTGTCAAACGACAATATTGGGCGCCCATGACATGAGAGGCCAAATCAGATTATCGAGGGCTGTAGCCAAGACTCGAATTATGATGAATGTAAGAGTGGGCCAACACTCTCCTCGTTGAGAAATATTTGCCCAGCATTTTCTGTAAGAGCAGATGGCTTGACTGTGATAAGAGCGCGCAGGAAATTTAATAATAAAGCCATACTCTTCTGCATCCCTTGCGTTTATCATCCAAGTTTCTAAACCCAGGCCCAATCAACACACACGTCACAATACACGCCTTTTGTCAAACCGTTAAATGCGAATTAGTCAGCTTTTCGAGCCCTGTTCATGACTTAATCATATTTTCCAGGAGAGCATTGGCAAACAAGCTGACCCCATGACAACCATAAATCTCCTTTTATTTGTTGCAATTTGATAAAATTATACGATATCATTGTATGAAATCAGAAAGGTAAATCTTCTGATTGACTCCTCCATTGTTCAAGAAACACTAACTGCCACAGGGCGAGATATATAGAAGGGGCATATTGCTGGCGCAAGCAATTCATAAAATCTATCCATCTGGGGTTACGTTAATACGAACATAATCGAGATGATCGTAAAATCTACTGTACACAAGTTCCGCAGAGGAGACTTTTGCATAAACTTCCCAGGTAGTTGACATGGTTGTACAAGAGATCCATTAAACCCATTCTGACTCCAAAATGGCAGGCTTGAAATTGTCACAAGTTTGTTTTGTTCTATTACAGCGATAAAACAATATAATTATCCAGTAATAGGTAGATGGCGAGTACTTTTGCTATTACTGAGACGGTCCTCGAGTTAACAAGCTTGTTTCTTGTACACTTTTTGTTTGTCAATCATCAACAGGCTGGGTTTATTCTTGCTACATTCATTCTTTATTGACGACTTTCGTATGCAATTATTATTTATTATTTAACTTCTGTTAAAGAGAACATTATCACATGATTTAGGGCACAGGCAAATTACTTTTATGTTTAGAAAGTACTTGAAGAATTATATTAATAATGATAAAACATGGAATATTGGTGTTAAATAATGTCATGAAATAAATTTAGCTTCTGCCTAATTTTATGATACTTTTTATCACACAATTTAAAGTTTCAATGCTATTATTTTTTTGATAATCATTTCACAGAAAATATTGCTAAATTATGGATGCACTGAGGACTTATTTTTATCATTTCATTTTCTTTAGGCTAAATGTAAATAAAATAGTAGAAATGATATTATCCAACTAAAATATATATCATAATTCATAAATAGTATAACATCAAGATATAGACAGGTTGATTAATAACTTTTTAAGAAAATAATGGATAATTTGACATACATGACAAATTTTACAAATTGAAGATAAACCCATAAGCTAGAAATGAGAAAAAAATTAAATCAGATTCCTTGAACAGGGAACATTTCAATAGATGTTTCTACTAAGTAAGACTAATGACAATAACTAGCTCCACAAATAAGACTTGACATTTGTTTATCAATTCTGGCATTTTGTTTTATTCTCATTTGCCTTATTAAGCCTCTTACTATTGCAAAGACACTTGAAGGCTAATGTTTTAGCCTAACAATATCAAGGTTTATTAATACAGCCATGAGCCCATTTCAGTTTGGAACAACATATTTAAGAAACAAGGAACTTTAAGCTACTTTTGTACATCAGCATTATTAGCATACCTCCCGGCAGGAAAATAGTTTATTAGATCGGACCGTAATGTTTTTATGATCACTTATATACACCAAGCTTTATTGTTTTAAATCAGCCACTATTCAAGGCAGGCATTCATTTTTTTCAAAGCATTTTCATGTATGTGTATTGAAAAATATTGAAACAAAAACCTTTTACAGCTAATTTATCACAAGTTCAGTTCCTTCAATAAGGTTGGACATCTCCTAAAAGGCAATATGCAGTAAATATCTAGAGAAGGGAGACACTCGTAAGATGGCGTAGGATAGTTCAACTTGAAGCAGGTAATGATTTATTTCAGTGAGAACTAAGACATGGCAATTTGACATGGTTAATTTAAAGAGGCCATTATCTAAAATTAAAGTTTATATGGACAGCTTTATTTTAAGTGACAAACCTGCTGAGTTTCTCAAGTTTCTCCAACTCCATCGCAAAGTGCACCTCTGTCTCTCCCGCCCGTAGGGTAATACCACACACCGGACAACATGGCGTCTGTCCATCGAGCACACTTCGCTTCCGTTGTTCTGTAATGAATAAACACAAGCACTTAATGATACATTCTATCGACAGAATAAAAAAAGTTCTGCTTTAACTTCTTCCCGTTTGTAGACAGGGTAAGATGGCGGGCCTTCGTGACTCCAACTGATCAAGTATTTTAGACAAGCATCTTGACAGATAGATATTGGAATAAAATTTTTTAGGTATTATAAACTATAAATTCAATCAAATATATTTAGTAAATCTTTCAATGCTTCAGATAAAGTCAAAGAATCAAAATGGTAAGAGGATAAATACAGCAAGGTAAGACAATGTATCTGGTGTTTGTAAATAATCAGGTTTTTATCATTATTCTCAAACATTGATAGTTGATTTAGACAATTGGAGAAAACTTAACATGCTTTTTTTTAGTTAAAAAAACTATAAAGTTGAAATATGTTTAAGGATATTGTTCTCAGAAATATGTTTTCAATGACATTACAGGTTAAAATTTAAAAGAGTGAAACTTTAAATATTTTTAGTGTTGAATTCTGAAAATGGAGTGACTGATTTCGATTTTTTTTCTATGTTTGATATCTATTGAGTTTTTAAAAAAGATGTAACATAAATATTTAAACAGAAAATACAGATATAATTTTTGACGAGGCAAACTTTTCACCTCCCTATTTAATTTGTGATTGTTTATAGTTTATACGTTTTACAAGTCCTTTGAAGAGTCAGGATTCGGGATATCAAAACAAATATTACTTTATGATAACTGTGTTAAAATTGTGTCATTATTTTCCTCAAATAGAGTGACAAACAGTAATAAAAGGAATCATTTAGCAATCATAACAACCTTCCGAAGATGAAACGTTAATAATCATGTTTTAATCCAGTTTGGATTTCGGTTGACAAACGCCTGTCGTGGACAGACAGTTGATAAATCATGCGTAATTACTGGCGGATAATCCAACACTGGGGATATTGTTCTAGATTGCTGTCTGTCAAAACAAGAGTCAACATCGGAAGGGCGGGAAACTGGCTAGAAACACGGGGAGCTTCCTAAGACTGATGTAATCTAAGTTTCTAGGAGACAATTTTCAATAAATCCCTGCATGATTCCCACAAGTAAACTTAAAGTGGTTAGTCAATGGCATGAAAGACTCGCTCGAACTGGGTGTCAGAAGATAAAAACCTTGTCAGGGAAATGAGACATAATCAAAGATGTCTTCTGCTCGCGCGGCGGCCATGACGCTTTCTGATCTTTATGCAGTGCCGTTGCTAATACTGCCATCAAAAGGCAGTGCGAAGAGGATTGTCTCGACATGAATAAATCAATGAAATAATCACACAAGATCTTCACTTAATTAGAGAATCAAACAGGAATCGCTGCCTCCACTTGTGGCCATCATTGGACATACGGCTTGGAGCTTCCCCGCGGAACATCAAACAGCCATGTCAAATCTCCAGATTGACTATGTCATAGCCCACCATCGACAATCACAAACAATTTTTATCTTGTTGAACATAAAAGGGCAGAGAACTTTATTCGAATCCCGAGCAAGGGGACTTCCAGAGTGGCTTGGATTACTGTCCTGCCTGTCAAATATGTGGAAAAAAGACAATCTCCTAGTTCAGATAGTACAAATGATCAAAGTTTGCATAGTATGGGGGAGACTTTTATGATTTATCTGACGAAGATAAGTGCGGGCTTTGCCTGGATTTGCCATGGCAAGAGGCCTTACTGCAAAAGGTCTCTCCTGATCTCGGTTTAGGGTTTGATCTTACACCTAGATTACATGGATAAGCATCTCAACCACATTTCAAAATATTCCTGTAATTAACTCCAACATTCTCATCTTTCTTAGCGCTAAAAGCTCAAGTTTTAATGATGTGGATATAAGTACTTTTTTTGTACCTTTCAGTTTTGACTTTTGAGCTTTCATAAAAATAATTCTTAATGAACAATTTTTATCAGTCCTATAAAATGTTAAAATTATCTGCTCATTTCAATGCAGTTTCCTCTTCTGCAAATTACATTAGAAATATGACTTCTACTTTCTCAAGCTTAAATTACCAGTAATAAATCTAAAACTATGAGTTCATTCATTAGGATGATATATAGCTTATAGGTATAAATAAATAGAAAGAAGCATCTTGTCATAAACAATTCCAACACATCAAATGGGCAATGTGCCAATTGCTTAATAAAATTGCATGTCAACTTAACGCTGCACCGCAAGTATTCAGTTCATCAAGTCCTCAATGATAAATCGAGAGTGGAATAATAATCAAGGCACAGACTTTATGTTTTTAGTCTTACATTATGTGTTGAAATTCAGTAATTGAAAAAGACAACATCCAAAGATCACGTTTGCTTGTCACTCGAAGCGTCCATATCACGCCAATAACGAGCCAATATCACATTCTCATGCTGCTCGTATCGTGTCTAGTCAATTTCACAAGCCGTCTTTAATTTATTGACGACCAAAGTCACGCGCAGGGTGAGGGGAGAGTCATCGGAAGCTTGGATACATCACAAAATGAGTTAATCAAACGATAGCATAACTCCATAAATTTACGCAGGTTATATTTTGAATCTCAAGAGGCTGTCGGAGTTGATAGTAAGTGTGGATATATGACACAAGGCGGTTGAATACCCCCATTATAAAACAAATGAAGCATGTCAAGAAGTTCATTCGTGTTGGAATGAGAGCCCTTATTGCAGACCTGGTGTTATGTTTACCATTGATTTATTGCATCTTTCAGACGATATTTGTTTTCAAGTAGGTATACATGTACATTTATTTTTCATGTGGACATCATAAATTAATAAATTGAATTCAGTAACAATGAAACAATTGTTTTAAATTCTAATATTTTCCATGTTTGTTAATGACTGATAAAAACTGTCAATAATCATGTTAACAACCATAAGGCTGCCTTAAAATAATTAAATGTTTATTCACATTGATTTAAAAAGTGATGAGGATAGTAGGTCTTTTTAAAAAAAATTTTATCTGAACAAAAACAATGTTGGATGGACACATTTTATTCTTTCGTCAGAAAAATAATTTTGAAGTGTTGCCATTATACAAAATGGTATATTTGCATTTTTTAGGGTATTTAGTTTTTGGTGATAAATGGATGATTGAGTTGAGCAGTAATGAAGCGGATTATTTAAATCATTGTTTCAAATGACAGAAATTACTCCCAGTGAACACAGCCATGCAGAGTGATGTGCCCATTCTCCAGACAAATTTTTTAGATTTAGCTTAACAGAAACGGATGACACGAGAAAGGGAAAAAAAAGACTTGAATATCAACAGAGAAAAGGAAATTAAAAAACATTAATTTTTGTAAAACTCCTTTTAATTATCTTGTCCATATTTTATATAGCTCAATTTTATCATTTTTCCGAAGCTAAGATGTCGCAATTAGTATAAATTGTCCACCTCCTAATTTCTTAAGATAAGAAGAAATTTTATATGGCTGTAATTGAGCAAAATATCTATCTAGAAGGGATGCAGAGCTGTTTTCAAGCAGATTAAATACAGCCATTGTTTCGTACAAGAGACATCCCACCAATCGAACAATCACGCTGGTATGTCTTCAACAAATTAGAACACGCCTGTCAAGATTATGATAATTTACAGGCATACAGCAGTTGTAATTACTTCATCACGGGACGATCACTCCACATTTCCTGACAACGCCAAACTGTATCTTCGTTGGAAACTGACAAAATTAAAATTCAATTAATTTACTTACTCAAACAACAGAGATAGTGAAACCAACGACCTCCGACCCAGGGGCATTTTCATTTCGTTGAAATGAGTTTCCATTAATCTCCGTACGTAGATATAAGCAACATCAATTATTGCAGATTTAACACCCTGCTCAGAATGGACTGATGGTACTCTATATTGTTACATCAATGTCAACCAGCACAATGCAAGTTTTATCTCTACTGGCCAAATAGCCATACTTTACCAAGCTTGCACATCTATGCAAGGAACCCTCAATGTAAACGAGAATTCAATTTTGTTGGGGTGTATGGATTATTTATCATCCACTAATACAAATTTTAATTAATCATTATGTACAGATGAATCTTCTTTAGTAAATAATGTCAAGAACACAGAGTTTACTAAATTAGTAAAATTAAGGTATTTTGGAATTTGTTGTAGTACTTATAATGTAAAAAGTGGTCAAAGATGAAGGAAATTATTATTCATAATTTTCAAAATACTCATCATTTTATATCCCTTACTATTTTAGTCAGTTAAGAAACAAAAAGATTTCAGATGGTTTATAAAATCTATAAAAATATTTTAGCCCCCTAAATATATATCAATGTTCCAAAAATATACATCAATCATTTTATAAAAAAACAATAAACTCATTACTTAAACCTATAAATCAGAAATCAAATGCCTCAAAATTAGTTGTTTAGATGTTTTGGGATACAATGTTCAAAGGCAGCAGGGGGAATGAATCTGAACCTTTAAGCAAGTTAGGGCAGTCATATTGAACAATACTCACATATTGAACTCACATATTGAACGATACAATTATAAATAAATTGAGAAACCTTTATTTTATGAGTCATAGCTTCTGAATTGCATCTGTCATATATAATAAGCTACCTTTTTCTCATACAGATACTTTTCTGTCTAATAATGCCAAAAGGAGTCATTCTCAGTCAGCCCTTTGACTACTACTCCATTGGAACCTTCTTATCAAAGCTATGAATACTATGTAATATGACAGCAACAAATGGAGTTGAACATAAAAGTTCTGCTTCGTATTGATATGAAGTTAAGATCATAAATAATATCCAATATGACTTTAATACACCATAAGTAAATTGACTTATCGAGGAGGAATGAGCTACGAAGATTTTGATCAGTAAAACTGGAGTAGTGTTTTCCTTCAGTGATAACAAAATATTTCATACATATAATTTTTACATAAAAAAGCACATAACAATTTTCTTCAAAAACCATAACAGCATGAGGTAAATTATTAGAAAATTTGAATTTCATAAAAATCGTTTACATTCAGTATGGTACAATTCAATTTTTAAAATTCATTTTAGAAATTTTCCATGATAATTAATTATTTAGATTTATATTAATATCTAAAAATATTTTAGTTAACAACGATTCCTTACTTTAGTATTTCAACAATGCAAGTATTCCGATGTTTGGAATACTAATGTTTTGAACAAATTCGTTTATTGTTATCTTGAATAACCTTTTTAATTCTGAAACAAAAACTTCTTCAAAACATTGACATTAAAAATCTCACATATGAGAAGGATGGTAGTAAAATAATGCAATTTAAAGAATAAAACTATCAACTTATTGATTAAAGGAGGAAAATGGTTCAAACTTATTCTTAAAAAACACCCAGAACACAAAAATTTATTCAAAAAATTTATTGGGGGACCAGAATGATTTCCAAAATGTGGAAGTGGTGTATCAAAGGAGTGTCGAGACGCAGCCGCTTGACATGGTCGCGTAACTGACAATGCCTCGCTGGTTTTATTTGAGCTACACTATCACTTTTTGATACTCTGGAGTTGTAGCCCGAACTCAACCAAACGGAAAATTGGCCGCCAATGAGAGTTAATAAAGGGTTCAACGCATTCAGATAACTTCTGCAATAGTAAAGCTATTCATTTCTAATCCGCCTATATCTAACACCTGAAGTCTCCGTGGCTTTGTAAAACTCGTGTTAAGGGACTCGACAAAGGACAGAATATTCTTTTACTGTATGTTTGAAAGAGTGCTCCCTCGCCGAGTGACAGAAGCAAACTTACGCAGGAACAAAACTTACGACACCTCTAACAAATAATGAAGATAGATGACCGTGAACGGCTGCCATATTTGTTTGATCCTGACAAAGATGGGCTGCACCCGACCCGACTTTATTAATGTATCGAGCAGATAATGTCACCTCCTATTCACAACACAATGCGAGTTTAAATCTCACTAAAACAGACCACAAAGAGGTTCTGTCACCGGCAAACAACATTCTGCAGAGGGGCTTTCAATGTGCCCAGGCTTTGTGGAACAAGGAGCAATAAACTCAAAGGCAACTCTCGCCAACAATGAAATAGCAAACTGTCTGATTCAGGTTGCCAGGACTCGGTCGTCTGTCCATTGATTCCACTTTCCAATACCACTGTATGAATTTCAGCATCAATTGGGACAACTGTAAACTGTAGAAAGATATTATGACAAAACCATGACACTAAATCATACCTTGCTCTCCTTCATTCAAACCCATGACAGCGCGATAAATAAAGGACCGTTTAGGATAATCATGCTCATCTCGCCAATACACTTAAAAGAGACACTATTAGCTTCCTAAGTGCGAAACTGACGATCGCTAAAGCCCTTACCTAATGTTATTCAAAAACAGGTCTGATTGGAAATGAGATTTTTTATACCGAATACGAATGATGTGAATAAACGACAACTCCTATGCAAACGATGACCAAATTTGCAAAAGTAAATGAGCATTTTATGCAGTAGTTTGGCGAGGGATCAAGATGGCAGTTTGGACCACGCTTGGCAACAGGTTGAGAGCAGGACCCACAGTGTAGTTCAACCTGTTGGAGACCAGAAAAGATCCCCGGCCACTGATCTGTTGTGCAATGCAAGTTGAAATGGGCTGCACAGATCCCTGCTTTCCTTTAATGACCACTTCGAAAGTCGGACTAAGTCGCCTCATCAATACCTGATAATGCAGACGACACCTTCTATCTAACGCTGCCATCAACAAGCGATACGAGAGATTTCCACATAATGATGAATTCAAAAGTAATAGCCCACTACATAGGAAGGCAAATCCCGACATAGCCTAACACCTTGTACCCAAGCCGAAGCAGAAACGTTGTGACTTGTTATTTGACAAGAGAGATAGAGAGTGATCACATCAAACGCTGCCATTGGATATGTTGTAGGATCAACTGAATTAGGAAGTTTTGAATATTTGAATATATCTGACGCCGGGAAATAAGACAAAGCACTGTTTGGTGAAACTGTCTTAGCGCGTAATGCCCTTGATCTGATGACGAGCTGATAACCCAAGTCATCATCTTTATGAGAAAATTTATAAAAACATGTCAGGGAATGGGAATATGGACGTAAATCATTTCGATCACTGCCTCTCTCTCACTCGCAGAGAACTGCCCGGACTACTGTGGAAAGGCAAAACTTTGAGAGTTTCAGGGAAGAAAAGAGATACTCAAAGTCATCACCTTTCTGACAAACTAAGATAAAAAAGCCTCACGAAACTAAAATATGAATAGAGTCAAATATGAGTTAGCTTATTGCTTCTATTTTCTCCTAGAGATTGGACTTAGTTGCTCCTAAAGGTTGTAAACTTGTAGCTCACAGGGAAAACAAATGTTGGAAGTTAAAGAAACAATCAATACATCAAAAAATTCATAAATAATAAATTAATACAAGTTTTATCAACTTCCCTGCATTTGCATTTTAAGTTTGAGAATTTCATTTATTTATAGTATCTACCAGGAAAACTTGAAAATCCCAACTTCTGTGTAAATGCCCATTACATCATATCTTTTCAGCAAAGTGTTTTTTCACTTTTACTTTTGAAGTTTTTCATTATATCATGTGTTCAGAAATGTTCTTCAGATAAGATCCGCAATAATTGAAAAAATCTAATACAAGTTTTATTTCAAAATATGTGATAAGAATTAAGATTATAACCGGAGGTATAAAAGAGTTTGAAATTAACGTGATAAATTAACCTCACTCTCACATTTACAGTGAAAGTCAACAACGAGGTACACGGCTAGGAACTCAAGATACACATTAGAGAAATATCCAATGGAGAAAATTGCTGTTTTTTTTCATTAATACGGCCTAAACGTCCCCTAGAGAAGTGTTGATTAGTCTAGTGAACCTGACACAGGAGTAGAGGTTGAGTGTGTCACCTCATATTGCACCTCCGAGAGGCGAGAGCAGAATATAACCGCATCCATTGTTCCCCTAACAGAGTTGTAGCAGAGCTTAAGAGCAATTAAGGGTGGACTTGTTCATTAGCGGCCGACGGAAGGTAGCTTCCCTACGCTCAATGCCCATATCAGTAGCAATTGGAGTTATAATCTAATACAAATGGCAGTGGTTATCAATTATTGGAAATTATTTGTGGAATTATACCTCAAAGGAATAAGTTTGAACTGTTTAATTAAGCTTGATTATATGAACAAGTTGGATTAGCAAGATTTGATTGCTCTTGTCAATATATATATATAAATATAATTCATATATAAAAACATAACAAATATAAAAAATTGCCAAAATAACGGATCATGCCTCATAGATGATAAAATTGGTTAATACGGATTGAAATTAATATGAACACCAATTGACAACATTTTGAAGTCAAATTTGTAATCTGGTTTAAACCATTTAAAAGATACAAAACCTCTGATTAATTTGATAAACTAAACGTTAATATCATAGAAATGATGCAAAACAAATACTACTTCCAACCAAAACACAATATTAATACTCAAACAATATTTAGACAGAAAATGTCACTTTTGTTACATTAAAGTCAGCAGTGGAACCATCTATTCAGTTATACTGCACTAATCCCTGGCTAACCCATCCCTACATTCATTTCCACTGATTTACCAGTTCTTCTACAGGGACTAATACCACACCAATTATCAAATGAAACGCCTTCTACAACTGCGTTAAAAACAATGACAATCTTTACTTATTGATGGCATTTGCTGGGACACTAAATCCTCGGTGAAACCAACAGTACAGTGCATTTTACCCATGATTACTGAGGCTGGGTACTGAATGGTCAGTTTCATCGACTGCGCCCCTAATGGACTCGTTAACACCTAACGAGGTGCTCAACAATGAATTGGTCAATTCAAATCCAGATATTGGAAATATATGCTTATCAGGGCATGGCAGCAATGACATTAATTCCAGGGCACCAAATAATCCCTCTCTATGGCACTGACCGTCTGCTTATCAATGTTTTATGTGGAAACGTGAAACAAGGGGGTGTATTAAAACATGGCCACGTCCCGCCATCTACCATAGGGACTGCGGACACGTTTATGGGTGGTCAGACTAAGATTAGGACAAAGGAGGTTTTGACTCTAAATGGAGAAGGGATGAACCGACCAATAAAACTGACCGCGAAGTTTTCCTACAAATTGATGATTAACCCTGTTACGGCCAAGTCTTTCTGTGAAGCCAAGTCTTTCTGTGAAGCCAAGTCTTTCTGTAAATGGTACAATTATTTATAGACAGGTAATATTCCATATTTGTGTAACTCTATATGAACAAGACTTAAAACCTTGTAGTTCACATTTAAAATTAAAAGTTTTATTCATCTTTTGCAAGCAGCCAAAAACAGTAAATCATAAACCATGTGCTCATTTGTGGTGCGAGTACCTTAAACTATAGCCAGTAACACATTCATCCTTGATATATATATGTAACAATTAACATGCGTTTAATACCTGAAATACTTTTGGAAAAACCTTTAAATCCAAACTTAACAATAAACAAGGTCTTTTAAATAGCCCGCCTCTTGGATAACTTTAGCCATGAGACCTGGGAACTTAATAACCAGTGAAAGAAATTGTCCACCTATTAAGTTAACACTGACTCTCAAAATCAAAAGAGTTAACCAACTAGACACGGCTTAGTCATGACTCCTGATAGTCTTGGATAGACTTTTATGACTGCAGATTTGGTAAATAAAACTAGGTTTGGTTTCCTGCAGACCAAAATAATGACTCGCAAGATAAAATCAAGAGCTGACTACTTCACTCGATGGAAGATAGGTCTACACAAACATGTAGGATGTGACTGGTCATCCAAGGGGCCAAACATTTGAAATCATTAACTTGTCAAAATGAACTTTTGACTTGCATAAAGATCTCCTGAAAATTAAAATGACTTGCTGGTTTTTAAACAATTATCTTCCAAATTGATTACAGCTTGTTACTGTAATTTAGTGCAAACTAATGTCAGTTCACCAATGAAAACTTTTTAGTCTGCCCTTGAAAGCAAACAAGGGGAATAACTCCAGAAAAAATAATTGCATGCATCTTATTTTCGAACTCCATTGATGTATTGATACCCTGAAGCCATGTACCAAATTTGGTAATCTTATCTGAAATAGTTTCTGAGAAAAGCTATCCACTTTGAAGACACCCTTGAAACAAAGTGCAAAAAAAAGGGCAATAACTCCAGAAAAACTAATTGCACGCTACTCATTTTTTAACTCAATTGAGATATTGATATCCTGAAGCCACACACAAAATTTGGTTATCCCATCTGAAACAGTAACTGAGAAGAGCTTTCCCCTAACTTCGACAGATTGACAGACAGACAGACAGACGGAACACAAACCTATATCCCCCTACCACTTCATGGTGAGGGAAAACAATGTGTTCTGTACAAGACTTCCTCAAAGAGTACAACTAATAAGGCAATTGCATAGAACGTAAGCCCTTCCCAACTTATTTATTTCCCAGATCTTGAAATGTCCCTGATAAATCTTTTAATCAGATATTACTCAAATCAGTGCAATAGCAGAAAATTCTCAAATCTGCAAGTTTGAAAAAAACAGAACTTTAGTGTCTTCAACAGATGACGGAGTTAGCAAATACTCCAAACCATGCATGTTCACATCTAGAAGTTGTCATGACAAAATCTCCTCTCTTTTGCCTTCAAAATAAACTGAAATACTTTTGCAAATTTTATTTTATTTTTATATGTTCTACCAGTGTAGAAAACTCCTAAGAAGCTACGCCAGACAGTCGAACTAGTAACTTTTTAAAAAAACTTTATACCTGATTTTCTAAATCAAAATATAACTCAGTGCGACAAACTAAACTAAAAATACATATTCTGGTTGTGCTCATTCATTACTGTCAAATCACAACCTACAGATCTGTGCTGGTCAACTGGCCATGTGAAGTTAATTTATTAATATTTGCTCTTTATTGAGACACTTCAAGGAATTTTTGTATTGGGTAACCGTAAGAACACTTGTCCACAATTAGCTAAATTTCTGACTGCATTCAACGTTCCAGTTTTTGACTATCACTGCAATAAATTGTTTATTGACAAAGAGCATGGATGCTAATGATAATAACAATACGGTTTCATTACTCTGTTTCACTCTACAAGCCCCCAATTCAACATATTAAATCTCAAATTCAACATATATGATCAGTAAATCATTCTTCTCTGAACTTAAAAAATATATATCAAAAACATATCTGAATACATCATGTTTTCATGAAATGTGTGGATGTACATTTTCTTAGTCTTTCTTAGATTCTACAAAGTATGAACCCGATAGGTAAGAAAATACCATTCAGTACAACACAGTTTGAGTATCTGTATCACCTCTGACACATCAATCACAATTATCTCACTGATCTTAATTTGGGATTCATGAAATATCCATCTCTGTACGCTATGTATTTGATTTCTTGAAATACTACTTATCCTAGATTATTTCTCAGATTATTGAATCTGGAAGATGACAGTCGGTCCCATACCTGTTATCAACAGGTGCGAGACATTCCTCCGATATTGTATGATAAACCAATTTGTCTTTCTTCACTTAATAACCGTAATCCCGTTAAGCTCTGTATCATGCAAATCTTCATGTTAAGACAGTGAGACGTTCCCAGAGGTCAAACAATGTTTCGGAAGACATCAGTGTTCATTTACCCCCCACCAGGGTGCGCTAGTAACCAAATAAGGACGGATTAGGGGCCAAGTGTCAGCGAAATAAACTTGATAGTTGGTGGGATCAACAACTAATAGTGTCAAAACCAACAGATAAGGATTAATAAAGCTTATCACCTGAAATGAAATTGGTGATTTTTCAAACGGTTATTACTTAGCGTTTAGCAGGATTGGAATTTGTCTTGAACTTGCCAAAAACAAACGATTGACACAAATTCAATATTTTTTTCCACTTCTATCAAGATGGATGAATGGGGAATAAAGTAACAATGGTCTTGTAATTGCAATGGAAAAGGTTGCTCGAAGTTTTATGCCTATGACAACAGGCAAAATAAATTATCGAAAAAGGTAATTTTTCAACTTTTTTAATGTCAATTTACTTTGGAAAAATTCACTTCGTAGCACCAACAAATTTTTTTTACTTTATTTAGTGTCAACCTTTTTCCCTTTCCTTACAATAAAATGTCATGAACTTACAGCAGTGTTTTCGGGTAACTGTTCCATTTTCTTATTATTTTGCTTTAAAAATCCATTACTATCATATTCACAATTATTATCAAAGTTAATATCATGATCATTTATTACAGAGCTCACGCTCTAAGTCATAGGTGGCAAATGTTTTCAATTGAGTCAAGTCAGAGACCTTTTAATATTTTATCAGGCAAGTTAAAGTGATATTGAGTGTTGTTAGGGTTAAATATGACAAACTTGGTGTTACTTCAACTAGAAGTTCTCATTCTTGTCGCAAATCACCTTTCTAATGCTTATTGGTTAAATATAGTGACAATCTCATGGTTCAAGTTGCGATTTTTTATTTAAAAAAGGACAATGTAACTATCCTTGTGTGCTACAATCAGTATTGTACAAGTTTGGACAATGAAAACAATTTTGGTTGGTTGTTTTAATAGGTCATATAGCTAGCACTGGACACGTAATTTCTAATTCAGTAAATGTATAAGGCGGTTCTTTGATTTTACTGAAAACAAGATATTGCAATATATTTGGAAATAAAGGGATAAATAACAACTCCATTGAGGAGTTTTGAACACAAAATAGTGTACACAGTATTAGGATGAATACCAAAACAAAATTAAATTCTATGAAACAAACTCTCTGTCTGTCACTTATATAAAGATAAAATCATTACTGGATATGAAAACAGTTCTAACCAAAACACTTTGATTAATAGTAATTGCATTTGGTAAATTAATTCAGTTCAGTTATATATAAAGTAATTCTTATTTTTATCAAGTTTATTCCAATTCTGAATAACAAAGACAAATTTCATACGTTTGAAACCAGCAAAATTGCATTTAATTTTTTTCTTATATTAAACTTTGACTTACTTTAAATGAAGGACCTTCATAATTTTAATGCATATGTATCCATTGAAAGGAGAAAGATAATATCAACTTGACATAAATTCAAAGTAAAAAAAGTAGAAGAAGAATTAAAGTATGTAACATATTTCAAGGAACTCAATGGTTTCCACTTTAAAATATCCATTTATTAATTTTCTTGTTAAGTGTTTTCTTGTAAAACATCCTAAATGATTAAAAGTTAAATACAACTTCCTTGGTAAAAGAAGTTCAGAATAAATCACTATGATAGAAGGTAACTAGTTGAGGCCAAGTGAAAATGATTCAACTGAAAAGTTTTTTGCCACCTCTCATGTTATTTAAAAAGTGTTAACATGTATAATAAATATTACAATAAGCAATAAAGTAATTGAAACATGTTGGATTTACTTTTTAAATTTTTATTTTTTTTATTTGTTCCCAACTGTTACATGGTTACAGAAGAATAATATCTGAAACAGTAACAAGGACAGTCTAAACTGATATACTTATAATGTACAATGAAAAATTAAAAGTTAAGGATCAAATATGAGATGAAAGGAAACCATTTGATTTCAAATTTGTGTGTGTCAATTTCTTTAAGCAATTATCTTTAACATTTCCACCAACTTGTGTTGGTTGTCGTCAATTAAAAAATATATTGCTTCTACAAATTATTGGGGCTTTTTTATGAGTTGTGATGATTGAAACAAAGTCCTTCTAAAAAAACCAACTACTTTACCTATTGACTTTTTAAAGTAGTTTTGATTCAAGATGCTTACATTTCTTCTTTCATTCGTTTTAACTTGGTGTTCATGAAATGCAAACACACATTTTGATCCTCTGTTCATTATCAAAGAATTCTAACAATCAACTTCAACTTGCTTCTATGAATAATTTCTCAATTGTTAGATTTTGATTTAGAATTTCTGAAAATATTTGTTTCTCCTTAGTTTTCATGCAACCTGTCATTTAACATTGGTCACAAACCTTCTGGTATTTGAAAATAAAAAGAATGCAGAAAATGTTAAATTAATGCTTAGATCAAATTCATTTCATAAAGAAATAAATCTGAAATATTGTTGTAGATTTTCATTAAAAGATTTTTGTTGATGTTTTATGTCACATTTTAAGAACTATTCAATTTAATTCTTACATTCTTGGGTGCGCCAAGGGGTTTGAGGTTGTACCACCGATGACTTGTCTCAGCAACTCTATCTGCGTTTATTCCGTTAATTAAAACATCCTTTTCATGGTAATTAAAATTTCAAGGGAAAAATGTTAAGGGAAATAAAAAGCTTATCAAAAAAATGATTATCAACTATGAAGTTTTAATATAAATTCAAAAAGCTAGTTGTGGATTAATTTTGTTTTATGATTTAAATTGGCTTCATCAACCTAACAAGAATATTCTGAATAATAATATCATATAGTATTATAAAGTTGACACAAACATACCTCAATATAATAATTTGCTATAATGCTCAATATAAAACATATTAAATTTAGTTGGGTCGTCACGTGAAAACTAATGTTATAAAGTAACATTTTTCTTCTAAAAATAAGGGGAAATAATTGACAGTTTTCTTATTTGATGTCATTTTATGTACCCCATAGGTAAGATAAACGCTTGCTTATTTGTCAAATAATTTATTGATAGATCTAAATTGTCATGTCATTTATATTATTTTTGAAAAAGTTTTGTAAAATGAGCTGAATTTTAATTCACCAAAACAAATATTTTAACTTGCTCATACTCTTGATTACTTTTACATTATAAAAATAATGTTTATATAAATAAGCACATTTAGAATTATCAAAGTATCAATGAAATAATTGAAATATGTGAGGTTTACTGATTAAAATGTTTATCTTTATTATTCATATATCAACTTCTTAAAACTCAGCAGGTCCAAAGTAAAGTAAGAAAAACTCTTATTCATATACATAATAATTGACACTATTTAAAAACTGTTATGATTATAATTATATAAATTATGAACTTTTCTACAAAGGTTGAAAAAAATTCAAAATATTGTTAACAGCTAAAAGAATAATTTCAAAAGAAATTCTAATACCATTCATAAATGATTTGTAAACGAATATTACAGCTAAATTTAATTCATTTTTTTGTTTTGATCACTTATTCATTTTCTACTTACTTCTAAGATTCCTCCCCTCGGAGTCAGGTGTGCCGCGGTCATTCAAGTCACCAAAGTCAGAATGATTCTCCGAGTTGGTATCGCACCCAGCAGAACTAATGCTGGAGGGCCGCTCCTCTTTCACAATAAAAGGTGTTGTGTCCCGCAAACTAGTCGAGTCAGGGTTAGATTCACTATAGTTCTGTTCGCAGTTGTCACCACTTCCGTGATGATCGTCAAGTTTAGGTTTCTTCGCTGGGGTAAAAGCAGACTGGTACCCCCCTTCCACCCCTTCGGAACTATTGGGCCCTAAAGGACGGAATGCTCCACCACCCCCAGGACTGATCAACCCCACCCCCCTGTCCAAGTTTGGTCGCACAAATGGGGGTAGAGGGGAATATATGGGGGGAGAGAAAGGGTCTCCCGGCCGATACATGGAGAATGCGGTTGTATTAAAAGGGGTGGGCATGTCCTTGTCCATACCCTGGCCCTGAAAGGGGTGCGCTGTTGGCATCCGCGCTGCCTCATGTCCTTCGGCTGTTGACGCTAACACCATCAGTGCCGGCGATGTCAAAGGATTCGGCACAAATGTAGAGTTCTCCATCCCATTTGGTCCTGGAGGGGGAGCAAAGAAAGGTTTAGGCCACAGGTTAAAACGGAACATGGCAAAATCTGCAAGATTGCTCATTTCAGATGAAAAATATTAGATAAATTTCTCGGGTTCCTCCAAGCAACTTTGTTGAAAAATAAATCCAGTTGAGAAACAAGTCACATCAATGTTATTCCACTGTCACTACTAGTACTAAAGTCCAGACTCTAAGGATGGAAAGATTCTGCCCAGTTTATCATGATATGAGAGGGTCTCACTACATGTGTGTCACAGGACTTCACCTTACACACTGACTGGATCGCAGAGTCGTCCCAGCACTTACACTACAACTCATTTGACAATGAATGAGCTGCCATATATGGGAACCCCCGTGACGTCACACCCCCACCAATCGCTATGCAATACACATTGAAAATAACACTGCATCTAGACAAGGAATGGGCTGTTAAATAAGGGAAATAATACCTGCCCATAAATCTACTTTGATTAGGTTTCTAACCCGACACCCATTGATTTGACAAATAGTTGGATGAAAGCGGATGAGCGCGGATTGGGTTCACTCCTGTTTGTAAACAATCCAGCGCGCTCAGTTGCGCTGCTCTATGACCTATAATTACTGGACGAAAATTGCAAGTTTAAGCCAACAAAACAAGAAAATAACTGAATATTCAGGAGGATAAAAGATGGACTCGATAATTGATTGGCATATAATCATGTATGTTAGATCGATGACAATGAATATTGACAGATACATATTGGGTATACCTACTCGATACTCCCAACTTCTAGTGGTCGCCCGGCCTCGGTCTCGTTCCGGGGATTTCCCTCTGGGCATTATGGGAAGGGAGGGATTCCCTAACCTAAATTCACTTCCGCGTTTGATAGCAGACGAATCGATAGCGTCTCGCACAACACACATATAGGAAAAGCGTTGCTTTAATGTGTATTAATATTATTGTTAACACTTTGGGGGTTTTTTAAAATCATTTCCGCAAAACAAAATCTATATTAAGAGAGACACGATATCTCAATCTTTATTAATATTGATAACAACGTAATGATTTCAAATTTGTATTATTTTATTGCTCTTAAAAGTGATTTCGCTTGTGATTATTCTTATGTGGATATATTTTTTTCTGTAACCAGAGAATTATATTTTTCTATATTTACTTAGTTATCATTAACAAACTTGCAAATTTGTCGGAAAAAGCAACCAAATCGTGAAGGGAGAACATTTTAATAGCGTAATGATAGCTATAAACATAGGAATCAACATAATTAAATGTTCAAATCAAATATAGAAGTGTTATCAACGTTTTATGATATTTTATTTTGTGATGAGCAATGAAATTTCCTAGGAATAATAAACTAACGAAGTCTTATTTTTTCATTTTATAATAATATACCGTCATTGGTTACTTGCCCGAACCATTTTCTAATACATTTTATGTAAGCAAATTCTAGTAATTTGCTACTTTTGAAGTAATTCAAATGACATAATATTGTTTGAATTATATGATAAACAGAACACATAATGATGTTTGTCAAATAAAAGGTTTATCTATCTCATGACGCAGCCACGAGTGAAAGATCACCTTGACCCTAATTATTCAATAAAATAAACCTAGTATTCGACAAACATCATAAAGTTATATTTTGGAGCACACAATCTTCAACCATACCAATTCTTGTACTTTTTCAAATGATTCACCCGATCATCCACCCTGGTGTTGACGACTGTCATGTGACTGACTGCGGGTTCGAATCCCACAATATTGTACTTGTCCCGACATGTGTAAGAATGTTAATAATGCAGACCGTGTGATACAAAATATAGCAATGTTTCATTTGTTCAATATACAAATTTGACGTTTTTCTTAATTCAACGACGTGCAAGTACGGTTTATACAGAATTGAAAAGTTTTACTCATTTGGACTTGTAAAATGAACTAAGATAGTATTTTCTGGAAAAAGACATTCATCCCTCAATTCCCTCTTACCGTATATGACACAAAGGAAAAGTATACGGGGTTTCACTTTTACAAATATTAATTAAATACACAAGTAAAACATTTTGCATGATTAACATTTTTTCATTGTTATGTTTATCTTTGCATCGATTTTATCGTTCTTATGTTAAGCTAAACAATATCTGAACTTTAAACAGGGCTTTCTAATGACAAAACTTGCTGTACTAAATAAACAGATATCTTAGAAATATTAAAGGTACGTCTCTTCAAATGAACGTTGTAAACAAAAAGTATCGGATATGTTAAGAAGTTCCTATTGGTAGATATGGATAGAAAATCAATAAATTTTTTTTACGTATTTGCAATTCAAAATCATGCATTTTAACGTATAGATTAAACAAATAATAAAACAACGTGCGAAATGAAATTAAACAATTCCGTGATAATAATCTCGAAATCGGATGTCATATCGTGTTACTGCGATATATAGGAAAAGGTATTATTTCATGACGATAGCAAAGAAGTACAAATGGTGCGGACACTAGACTGATGTCTTCTGTCACGGGCACCTGTTACTGGCGGCAGGAGATAAAGCAATTCATCAAGTGATAGAGGTGGAATACACGACCTTTGTGTCGCACATGGACTTTTATTATTTTGCCAATCCATGAACCATTTGCACATTCTAGGTTTTCTTTTCAAACCATTTTATTTACTCAAAAGATGTCAATCATACCCCAGAAACCATTGTGATAAGAACAAGTCTGTGATACGCATTTGAAAGTGACACGAGAAAAGTAAATCTTGCTTTTATGATATTTTGAACTTTTCTGGAATATAGTTGTCTTCGAATCTTTAAACAATTTTCTCTAAATTCTTTTATCATTCTAAACTTTTGAAATGTGTGTAATCTATGATATTTTTTCTTTCTTTCATTCAAAATGATGTATCCCGGTTTCCAAACACCCTATATTAGATACAAGTATATGAAGGTAGATATAACTCAAGAGTGGGACGACTAAAACGAATGCAAACTACAAACATCAATAAACATCAATGTATGCATATCAAATCAACATGGTTCAAAATAATATTTTAATGAAAATGAATTTACAAATCATATCTGAAAAATAAACATCTAAGAAAGGGAGCCTGAGAGTCTTACCGTATCACGAAAAATTCATTGTATCACAGATAATCTAAAGTCACGCCAATCATTTTGTTTAAATCATATATGCCAAACGTTATCCTTTGTGTTATGTAATATGATGGATCTGACTGGTTATGGAAATTGTCGTTATTTAGCAAAGGTATCTATCTTTAGCTTAAAACTACACATCTACACCTATAAAAGGCCGGGCAGAATTGTTCACAACAAACAATAGTCGGTCGGGAGGGTTTTAAAAAGATAAAAATTGGCCGAATATTGTATTTTGGCACGTATCAGAACTAATCGAAATATCTAGATACGATAAGATGATACATTTTTACCCGTTAGGGAATTTGTGGTACTTTAAAGTGAGCATAAATTGTACATAAATGTATAAAAAGCGTGTGAAAATGAGCATTAACATTTATGAGAAATGAAATGGATAACGACACAAACGACAATGTACTGTTTTTTTTGTACATGTCGGGACTTTGTACCAATCGCCGCGGACCATATACGTTCAAAACTTTCATACACATGGTTTGAATGTTCACTGATGATTTTTCAATATTAGATTTGGGCTTGTTCTACATGAAGTTCGTCTAAACTTTTAAAGGAACTATTGGTTATGTTTTCTCCATGTTCAATTGTCTCGTTAGTTGCCAATGTATTTCCATTTGACATAGAAAGAGAGCCAAACCCAAAGTGGGTAAAGAACATGAGGATAGGCTGAACACGCGATTTGTAAAAGATCAAAAATAGTTGATTCAACGTGCAGGAGCGTAGTTACCTGAGGAAATGAATGGGAGACTGACACTTTCATAAATAAGGTCCGTATTTTCAGAGAAATTCAATTTACTGTTATTTACAGTTCCCAGACATTTGTAACTAGTAACTACTTTGACAACAACTCCATTAATATTGACTGGGCTAACTTTTGCTTTATTCTTTTTAAAATCGTTAATGAGAACCTTTGTTTTACATAGAATGAGTTTCAAAATGTTTCCACTACACTGTATCACAAGGTCTTTTATTTCTGCTTCATTTGAAATCCCCTTTCAAAGAGGAAACAGTCAAAAGCTGTATTATGGGCGAGTTTGGTTGACAACTCCCACAGTCATTGCCCTACAAAGTGAAAAGAATTGGAGACATTACACGAAATGTTATTCCTTATCTCAAATATAGAAAAGGAAACTGCTGTGTAAACTATTGTCACACTACTGCTTAGCATATGACCCCCGAGAAAAGACATGAACATTTCACACTCTGGTTTAATGGTTCACGCGGGACGACAATAGCTATTAGGAAACATACAGATATCGACATTGTTTATGGTGAACTTCAGAGTAACGTTAAGCCGATATCAATTCATAAAGTTTCTGTAAAGTTTAGGTATGTTGTAAAAAGAAACTTGGTGTAAACTCTCAAAACTTTTACATATAATAAACACGATTGTATCAGACTAGTAGAGAATCTATTAATAAATTTCAACCGATTGAATTTTTGTGATTCTACATTTTTAAGAAGAATCACTTCACCATATCACCGATTACACATAAAAGTATCTTCTTTGAATCGTTCGAGCTCAAAAGTTGAATTTCGATGAATACGAAACTGCTCTATAGAAACTCTCTCAAAAGACACCATTGTACCCAAGTGGTGAGGGCTTAGCGAGGTCGCACAAGAGAAACATTTTCAACGCTTAGCGGAAATTTTATGTTAATAAATTCTGTTTCTCAAAGACTCCGGCAACAAAAGAGGAAATATTTTCGACTTAGATGCGAGGGTTGTAGAGAGCTCGAACCATAAAACTCGCATCAAGAGAGTATTGACGCCCTATGTCAACATATTTAGGACGGACCATCAATGGGAGTTGATAAACCAATCATTTCATATTCCACTCGTTGGCCAGGCTTCTTAATTTTCCGCATGAATATTGACGAATATAGTGGGTACCCTTCAAATGAAGCCCCGCAACTCTGTTTGGAGTCATTTTGTCGTCGGGACCTTTTCCAGAAGAGTCTATTCCGGCCGCGGGCTATTGTAATGGAACCCTAGTGCTGTCAAAGTTCCAAATCAGTTTCAAGTCGTTTGAAATACTCTCTCAGAGCAGATGAACATTTTATTATGGGGAATATAATGGACTGACAGCGCCCATCTATCATTTACGGATTCGTTGCTCGCAGATTTCGCCCCTTTGTTCCTCGACCCAGGCCTAAACGGAACCCCATTGACTCCAACAAAGTGTCATTGAGGCTGTAGGCTGTGGCATTGACTCGCTGCAGTCCTCAACCCGGGGCCGGGTCTTTAACTTGTAATCTGTTTTATTACAAAATCACCACGTCGCTTTTCATGCAAGATCGGCGAGTTCAATCTACCCAGGGTGGGCGGTTTGTACACTAAACAAGCAAGTCAATGTCACATGTCCCTCTGCTTGTCACCGACTCGCCTTGTTAAGTCGGCCCACGTGTTAAATATAACTACAAAATTACATTTACGACATTTTCTGACAGGGGTCAATATTTGAAGATAGAAGAAATTAGCATATCGGTTCAAAATCAGACGCTAAGGGATAAAGTGCTTCCATAATCCCCATTGTCGTCCGTTTCTCACCATTCCACCATTGGTGGAAGGACACAATGCAGTGTCGAGGGGGTGATGGGTAGGGCGATTCCACTTGACCTCCACCTTGCACTGCAACCAACAAGCCATGTATCCACCCCAAATCAAATGAAGTGAATTGTGGTAATTAATAATTAATCAAGAAAATCATGAGTATTCTAAACGTCCATTATCCCATCATGTTGCCGATATCGAGTAAGCATAGTTGGTTTCTCGCTTCCACATCCGCCCTCTTGATGCAATAATTCACAAGTAATGAAGCGAGTCATCAAATGTCACCGACTCCGGACAATGCTTGATAAAGTCATTAAGATGGCCCCGTTCCACTCCCGCGTTTCTTTATCGTTTAGCTTCATGACGAGACCAACATGATGTAACGATGGTTTAAGCGATGCATTGTGCAGCATCGCAAGATCATTAGCAGAAGCCTGTGAACTGCCAACTCAATTTACTACAGTAGTCACATCCTGGGAGGGGCTTGCAGCTTGTCACCTCTTTGCTTTAACGGAACAGTAGCACGTTTTAAAAGATAAATAAAGTGATTTCACGAATACGAAAACAAATGTTTCGAGTTCCACGATGATGATTTTTGCTCAGAAGAAGCAGTTTTAAAACGAATATTCCATTCTCGGTTAAGGTGCATCAAGGACGTGTATAGGCCTATATGAATTATTGGCTGCATGAATCTATTTCCCTACCTTAAATGATCAGACGGTGTTCACATACAAATGGCAGCAAACGGTTTTTGCTTGAGACTTGATGACTTCTTCTACGACTCGGGGTGACCGGGTTGAGTATCAAATGTTTGACCCTCTCGAGATAGTACATTTTGCATTAACTAATGTTTATTGGGGAAAATGAAGAAATAAAATTTCCAAAAAACGTGCTACTGTCCCATTAAGGTTATTCTTGAAAGTAAACTAAAGACGCAATTCGAGTACTGGACTCTTTCGCGATACAATTTTTTTAAAAACCCTCAAAAGTCAAATCTCTGACGGAACAAGAAACTGTTTATAAAGAAACCTTTTTTGGAAAAAGGTGAAATATTTCGTAAAGAACTTTTGGTTTCTTGAAGGCGTAATGTTTGTGTAGTGATAGAACTTCGATAAGCAGTATACATGGAGATAAAAATTGTCTTCAACTATAATAATGCTTGCTGAAGATCAATCCCTTTTACTGCGAAGAAAGGATTCCAACGCCTTCAGCTGACGAACACAATATATCATCTTCGATTTCAAAATATCAATATTCTATTATCAATGCGTTGATTCATAAGTTGTAAGGCATTTATTTTGCTGTAGTTTCATTGTCATAATTGTAAACTCTTGAAAATGAAAGTTAAAAAATATAAACCACTTAACTCTTAGAGTCAGTTCAATGCACGCTATTCTGGCACCGTATCAGAGTATTCTTCTAATATTTGTTTTTTAAAATTTTTAAATTACATCTAAAGTGTAAACACTTTACTTTAAAAACTGAAGAGAAAAAGCACGTCAAAACATGAAGCAAAATATGAAAGGAATCACATAAGCGTTATTCCTTTTTATGTCTACCACTTATACATGCCATGAGTTATACCCATGTCACAAATGATTGACTGCTAGCTTTTGTCGACCACGTTTTGTTGTAAGTTTCAAGTAAGTTTCTTTAATAAAGCGTTAACCATCAATGGTAAGAGATCCTTATAGAAATCAAGCTATTGAGGAATATACATGGCCACATTTGAACTGTCACTCTCGTAACGCGCTCATGTCAAATGCACTATTGAGTTACGTAGTTGATATCATTTTAGAATATCTCATTCAAATGTTCTCATTATTTTGATATTCATCACTTGTCGCTGTAGAATGGTTTATTTAACTGTAAGCAGTGCAACAAAACCTCACTTTGCTTTAAGCTAAGTATAATCGATTGCTGCCAATTTATTGTCAACTTCAACAGCCTAATTCCATGTTATCACCTTTATATGACTTTTCTAAGCTGTTATATGTACAATTTGCCATGTCGCTTTAAAACAGAAGAATGAACGTTTGTCTTACCCAAGCAAAAGCGATGGTAATACAGAAATGTGCACGAGTCCGTACATTACATTTTCAAGTCTATAAAGCTTTAAAAACCATTTTTATCAATAAAATACCCCCTAAATAGTAATGAACCTTTCGATAGTCTGGGAACCAGGTGAGCTCACGGATAAGTGTTCAAGGATGTCAAAGTCAACGAAAATGGAACTCGCGCTTAAACAGTTATTGCTCGACAAAAATGTCACGTGTTCATTTGTGTATATTAAGATTATATCACTGCTTATGTTCGCCATATGGACAATAAAAATAACATCAGAATCCCAACTGTCTCTGTGTGACAAATTGCTCTATCAGAGAATCACATCAATCAATTGACTTCAGAGGGCAACACATTTCTCTGTAGTTGTTTTATAAGATGTCACAGATAAAGGACAAACTTCATGCAGCCTTTTTAGTGTGAACACCTTTAATTGTAACCGGACATGTCACGTTTTCTTGTGAACTTCCTCTTCTTCTGTCTGGCAATTAGTAACATTTGTTTTTATTTTTACTTCGTTTCCCTTAAAAACGTGCTACTGCCCCTTTAATTACTCGTTTTTTTCCATTAAAAGGTTATCTAACAAATAGTAACATGGTTTTCTTTTCGAGGTATCACTTTATTTCTTTTAGAAACTATGCTAATGTGTTATGTTGAAAATTCTTCACTGTATAACTGATTTTTAGAATAGGAGTTTTAAACACATCGACATCTATTTCGAAAACAGAATTTCTGCTCTTTATCTCAAGTTTCAGTTTCTAACTCAAGTCAATGACTTTGTTTTCCTTAACCTAAAAACAGCGTCTTCAAGTTCATATTCATCACTCATATTTTGAATAATCGAAAAGAAAGACATTAAAATGTGTTCATGTTTCAGACATTTAATGACACCTTGCGCCGGCTGCAGGTATTTCTCTATGTGAATCAGATACTCCCATTTACTTTGTACTAAACAATTTCTGCAATAAATTTATCATTTTACGCCTCAAGGAAACTTCAAAGGCTGGGACAGAGCCACGACTGCTGGAAACAAGTGCAGAAAGACAACATATGGGGAGTTGTCAAATCGAAACAGTACTGGCGATATCATTGATTCACCTGTCTGCTCAAAATAACACCAGATTTGACACTCAGCGATTTGATTTTGAAAATCATCATAATAGTCGCGGTAGCAGGTACATTAATGCATCGATCCCAGGTTCTCTGTAAAGGTTTGATGGGTCCTGTGACTTGTTGACTCGCTTAAAGTCAATATTGGATCTAAACTACTGTGTTACAGGCAGTAAATCTTCCATCTAAAAGTCATTTCCTCTTGCAGCACGTGCACCGCATGAAGCCGTGAACAATGGCCAATATGTGGCTAGGATTCCTCTCTCTTAGATATACATGTCACAGATGGCTCCTTTTGTTCCATTCCGCCGATAGAGGGCGGAAACCATTTCCGGTCAATGCGCATGTCGTATTGAGATTGTATTAATTTGAGACGTCCTCCTTGTACTTATAGCTGTGACTCTCTTTAAATAGTTGTGAAAATTAGATATTTATGGTATTGTTTTCTACTCGCCTCCTAGGAATGTTTACCATTCTCATGCATCATGTCCTCGCTTTCAATTTTTTTCGACAGACCACAAGCTGTTAAAGTGTCTGTCCTATCGGCAATCGGCCCGCCATGTTTTTTTCGGATAATGGCGTAACAAATGCACTGTTCTTTTACTTATTTTATAATATTATAACAATAAACTATATGGATGGATAGAATATCCACACATTTATAAATGGTTTATAATAAGACTAATCAACAATGCCTTGAATGAATGGCTTCACTTCTCATTGTATCATTTTACCTAGTGTGCGCTATTATGTATAAAGTTGTCAAATCTAAATCAACCACAATATTACCCTTCATGCAGTAACGTGTTTAAACTGTGTTGTGTTATAATCATGTACTAATAATATATATGAATAAACGCTAATGTCCTCTTTAATTTCGTTTCCACTAAAATATACCCCGACAGGACTGTCCTTTTAATGTCTTCTATATCGTAAGTGCTTATGCACACATTTTTATCCCTTCATTCATAATCATGAGATTCCACTCAATGATGTCTTACATCTTTGTGAGGTTTTTTGTTTTATAATGGTTCAATTTTCTGTGACGCGCCTTGTTTTATGATTCGCTTCATGTTTTTTTACGTGCTTTGCGTTACATTTATAACGTATTTTATAAATGATGCGCTACATCTCTGTAACGTATTTTATAAACGATGCGCTACATCTCTATAACGTATTTTATAAACGATGCGCTACATCTCTGTAACGTATTTTATAAACGATGCGCTACATCTCTGTAACGTATTTTATAAACGATGCGCTACATCTCTGTAACGTATTTTATAAACGATGCGCTACATCTCTATAACGTATTTTATAAACGATGAGCTACATCTCTATAACGTATTTTATAAACGATGCGCTACATCTCTATAACGTATTTTATAAACGATGCGCTACATCTTGACGTGCTTTACTTAATGATGCTTCAACTTATGGTATGATTCAGTAAGGTTCACGCCTGAAATTGCTAACTGGTGTCACTTAAATATGCGCTAAATCTTTACTTTATGATGCGTCATTTTTTGTTTCAGGCTTGAACTTGGTAACTTGTTTTACTGTACTGTATGCAGTGTGTTTCGCTCAATGATAGCAACAAAGCCAGATGTGCTTCACATTTTTATGCGCAACATTTAGTGACGTCTTCACGTTATGATGCTCTAGATGCCGTGCTTCACGTTTTCATGCGCAGCATGATGCGCTCCATCTTGTGACTGGATTCCCTTATTAGGCATTTCTTTGCGATCTGAGGTTTTTCAGATATCTTGCAGTGTAATATAGATTATTTTAGAAGTGTACATGTTTTCATAGTAGTTTTAAGTGATTTAATTTGAACTTTTACTTGACTGGGTTGTGAAATTGCTTATTTCAATGATTTTCAGACAGTTCCATAAATTTAAAAGTTCTACCAAATGGCTATTTTTATCTCCAAAAGTTTACCTCAAGTCGTAAATTCCTACACTGACCTCCTTCTAGGGCTTTAAAGAAAAATCAACAGTTTTCGATCCAGTCAAAGTAAGTTGTGCTATTATTATATATCAGAGACGACATTTCAAAATATAAATTCGAAAAAGCCTTAGTTGTTCCCGTATTTCGGGAACGCTAGATTAGATATGAATATGGAATTTATGCTTTGAGTGTTCTTGACAGAACAGAGCTTTCTGTTTCTGTTACTGATTAATTGCGACTGAGTTGGTGACAACAAAAATATGCTATCAACGCATGCGGGGTTGTTATTGGTTGAAATTCTATTGATAGTTTGTGTCATAAGTTTTTGTCGCTAGGGGAACCTGCTAGAAGCTCGAGAGGAGCTCGTATTAGAACAGAGGTAAGTATAGGAATTTAAGACTTAAGCTACCTCTCTGGTGAAGAATGATCACATGGTGTTTAATGAAACTGTCTAAGAAGACAGATCTACCTCATAAAGCTTCAACAGATCATAAATGAGGTCATCCAAGTATTAAAAATGCTTAATAACATTACATTTGACCATTTTGGTTGCAAGAATCCTAAGGATTCACCCAATACAATTCATAGTACTGTATGAGTGTTTAGTAATATGCCTTTTACTCGGGTTAGGATGAAATTGGGTATGCATATATATTTTTTGAGTTGTGGAAGCGTTAGTATATAAGAAACACATTGTGCAAGTAATTAGCACACATTTCATATTGTGTAGTGCATTTTGCCACGTAGTTTTGTGCGTGTGAAAACGTTTGCATTAAATGTTTGAAACTCTTCTCTAAATTTAAATAGACTTGACCTAAACCCGATAAAAGTCTATGAGAAGACTAGAAATGTTAGATTTCTGAAAAGGAAAAAAATTTAACAGCCCCCTTATATCTAACTTTATATCAATTTTGAGAATCTTAGGACGCATCGTAGCGTTCCTGAATGTTGGAGAGGGCGCTAAATCGTTGAAGCGCTCCATGCATAAAACAGTTACTATTTTTCCAAATTAATTCTCCAGTTCGTTTCGGTGTAACGTATTACCTCATCCCACCTGCCACTCCTATTGTCATGGAAACCGATAAAACAGGAGCCATGACCCACGAAATGAACTCAAATGGTATCTTTTTAACCCGGATGGAATTAAGAGAGCAATTCAAGAGCCATAGAACAGCCCTTAATTTTAACGTTGAATTGCACCTCCCCTTTAAGTCCCCATCTACTTGTATCCTCGTTTGTCAGCGCGGCACCTAACACCTTGTGTAATTATACCTGCGCTACAAGCCGCTGTAACAAGGGAAGATTCCTCGTAATCCAGGGGAGGCACACGTAACGCGGGGACAAAAGGGGGACGCATTTTATTGGGGGGAACGTGAGTTAACGCGCAGGTGTTGGATTTCTGCAGATTGACTCGAATCTAGAGAACTGCCCACTTTGTGCTGTGGTATTTGTTTTCTAACCACTGCTGAAGAAAAACAATCAGATTTTGCTTTATCGTCAAATTTCGTAATTCTCTTCTGTATATGTGTCAAGTTTGTGTTACGCTAAATAGGTGATAGATTTCTCGCTTCTCTGTAAATTGGAGTTTCATTATGACATGCAACGTTCTCATGCAATGAAGCAACACAATAAAGGTATCTTGAGCAATACTTCCTAGCTTAGTCATTTCAAAGGAGCTTGATGGTGGAATTTGGAATCATTAGTTTGTATTTGAAAAATTCAAATTCGGGATTAAAGTCCTAGTCTCATTTTTGCAAGGCAAATTGTAATAAATGCCAGACAAATAGTTCACCACTCACAGAAATCTTTCCCCTGACGTTTGCAACAATTTTCAGAACTCTGCAGGCATTCTAGCCCTCAATAATGAAGTTCAAACTACCCTACCCTACCCGAATATTGGTTTTTGCGAGCGTTAGTCCTTACCACGTCATTTCGCTAAGGCCGTGACGAAGAACACATAAAATTTCCCAGCTGAATATCCAATGAAAATAGCTAATAGCTTACGCTTTTTCAAATACAGAAATAACAAAAAGGTGGTAAACTCAGTGAAGAAAGCGTCTGTCAAAAGTATCGGCGCTGCGATGACTAGATTTCCGGTGTTTCGTGCTCGCGATAGGATTGCACTTGATTCGGTACCTCATCGGTCTGAAACGGCATACGCCAATAAGCTGCTTCATCCAAAACTGTAAAACGGGCATAAAAATGAAAATCTTTGCAAATGCAACAGGAAATATTTGTGTCAGTGATCAGATTTTGTTCGTGAAGAATAATTAGTTCAGTTTAGTTGCCTTACAAAAATGAGACTATGACTTTAACATTTGTCATTCTTTAACAGTTTACATTGGCATTCATATGGAGATGGTGTAATATACTACATCATACAAATATACAATACCACAATGCTTCAACAATTTTTTTTATCATTATCCCATGGGGTAGAGACATACTATACATTAATAACGTATTGCAAACAATACAAATATTCCATATAAGCATACAATATTACGTACAATTATAACATTTCTTAGGGATGTCTGCTCCTCAAATTTAAGGTATTAAACTTTCTTTCTAACTTGTTTTTTTCAAAGGTTTAGTGTATTTGCTTGAAATATCCACCCCAAAAAATTAGGGTTAGTGTGGGTTTTTTCGAGATATTTTAAGACAAAGATCCATATGTCAGTCAGAGTTTTAACATGTGAGTCTATGGGGAAATGATGACCTTTTCGGAGAAATCTTAAATTTTAATTAGTTCCTGTATTAAACTTTTTAAAATATGAAAACATGTTACAGTTAACATAATCTTCTTCCAGAAAAAAGTAAAAAATATGTATGGTACTGTGGGTTTTTAGCCGCTATGGCTCAACATGTTATTCAAACATTTCAATAAAATTATCAACATTCAAGCTAATTTTGGACTAAAAACATTCTTTATCCCAATCATTATCTTAAAATATACCTTAACGCATTCATACAAATCATATTCATTCAACAACATCTACTTTCTAAGAAAAACAGATAACAGAACTTGCTCAAATAATAGTTACAATTAAAATTGCTGAGTCAGCAAAATTGTGAATTATTTCAAAATGAACATACTACGTTTCTTTATTTTGGTGAATATTTAGTCAGAAATCATCAAAAATGAGAAATTACCGCTTCATTTTGGTTTACTATATAAGAACATTATGATTTAAGGTTATTTGAATTTTGTAACTGTGACTAAGGAGCGAACATCCTTAAGTTTACACGTTAATATACCCTACCGTTATATCTTATCATTATACCATACCATATTACCTACCCTGACAAAATGCCATATGATATGCCATACTATGTCCTATAACATACAGCATACCATATGCTTATACTATATTATAAAACAGCTCTCTATCAATTTAATCGACTACTTTACATCTTAAACATTATATATGTATATCGATATGCCATATATCATTATACCATACATGTACTATACTTTACATGGTTTCATCTAACAATACACTGCTTTATTGCACCGAACTAAAAGTTCATACAATACATACTCTTCATAATCAATGACAAATCATATCAATACACCATGTAATTCTACCATAACCTTCCATTTTATCTTAGTATATGACACCATATCATAATATCACAATATATCCAAACATTACCACCATGTTTTATGTTCTGTTTTATAATCATAATTATATCAAGTATGAAATCTTTATTTTAATAACTAGTTATAAACTAGGTATATAAAAATAAATGTTTAGTTGAAGACATACATTTTGTATTTAACATTCAATGAGCATTAACCTCGGTTATCTAAATTTTTTTATAAAACTATGAAGAGAAAAACTTCAAGATAGAGGTACATGTGGCCCTCTTCATGTTAAGTTTAAAACTCGGGTACGATATAATGATAATGACATCCATCACGCAAGATAAGCATGTAGCTCTGGTGTCCGAAGTTGTTCAACTCCTTACTATCAAGTCTTCAATAAACCAGCGGACCAACGCGTGAGGATTGTTTGACTTGATTTCAAATTTGGATGTTTCGATAACAGAAATCTATTCCAAACCCGTTACCACTCAATTTATTACCTATCAAGACTGGCGATAATCTTACCTTTACATAAATTACATGCTGTTAATACCTGGGCAAAGTTTTCAAATTGTCTCCAGGTGATTAATGATACGAGGGGCTAATCATTTTAAGATATTATTTGCAATTCACGCTCGCTCCGAATCTCAAATGATCAGAGTGGGCGATTTAGCGTCTCAATTTGTGTCCTTGTATGTGAGATTGGTTGAAAGTTATCTCTGGTGTTACTTTGTAACTAGTACAGTAGGTTTAAGCTTGTAGTTAAACATTGAGGCATTATCATAACTTATCACACTGTCAGAAATCCCTGGCACTGTGCGGAGTGTTGACTGTTACTCGAGCACGCCATCCCACAATGCAATCGAGCCCCGACCCTGTTCATTTAAGGAAAATTACTTGGCAGGGAGGAATTAGCGCGGATTGGAGGTGTCAGAGACGAGCTGAGATATTGACGAGACAAGAAGGGCAATACAATGTAGCTGATCACTGCCCGATATCACACCTGCGGTCACGAGGACATGCGCGCGCACTCTCTCTTGACAATCACTCAAGTTCCAATTTGTACCAATTTGAAAGAGGTTAATAATGTACCTCCACAATACATAACCAATTATGTTTGAAATAGTACAACTATTAAGTATATAAACGAGAAGGTACGGTGTGACATACTGAAGCAAATTCATTCTTTAATATGAAGTTGTAATTAGATTGTTGAAAAGCATCAATTTATAAACCATGATTATACGAAAGTATACGAAAAGCAGCCTTGTGGATGCCAACTTCAGTTTGATTGTATGGTTACGACAATTGGTCTAAATGGGTGTAAAATTTAGGGTTTTGAAAACTCATCACGTTTTGAAAATGTCCATCCTGATTGGCTTAAATATGTAACATCACTGCGGAAATGTACACCTATTTATATGGTCTATGGTGAGATTGGTAGATTCCCACTTGTAAATGTTATTAAAACCAGAGTGTTTTGTTTTTGGGACTGAATTTCTTGCTGGAAAATTGTCCAAACTTTGAACCTTGATTAATAATTTGATTTCAACGATTTTATCTTGGGAAAATGAGTACATAAATGGATAAATTACTTTCAGAAAATTTTCGACGAACTTGGACTGAGTTATGTTTGGAAATTCCAAAACTTCAAGGGTCTTCTGCATGGACGAAATCAGTTGTTATAAGTAGATGAAAAGATACTTTCCAGTAAACATTGATCTCAACAACTGAAAATACTTCATAAGGAACTGATTATCTCTCAATTTTGAACAGTATCTAAATTCCCCACATTACAATAACCTTTTGAAATTCCATTCTAAACATTTTCTCACAATCAAGACAGATAGATGGCGACGATTCCATGTAAAAGATAGAAAATATACGATTTGTAATTCAAATGATAGTGGTGATAAATTTCATTTAGTTATTTTTATGTCCGACATTAAGAAGAGAAAATATATATTCCAAAATAATTTTATAAAAGACCAAACATGTACAAAATAAACACCCTTTTCATATCAATAAGCTAGGAAATTTAGACTTCAAATCAAAACTGTCAATGTTTTATAAAAGGACCATGTCCAATATTCTTACATCTAAATACACCTAAATGAGTCATGTGTATACATTTTTGTACCGTATTGTATGTTGTGTATTTGTAAGTATGCTCATGTATTTCTTATGCCTCAGTTTGCAGCCCGCAAAGGAATCGAAACTATTTTACAAGTAATACTTGTGGCGCCTACTAATGACTACAGGGAATAACGCCCAGTTTTGACCAATACTATTAGAACAATTAGTAATACTGATAGATTGTTGGTGTGTTTGTGAAAATATTTTTAAAAAATCTATTTTATCAATATCTTCCTCAACGTCATATTCTTAATCATTAATGTCAGTGAGAGAATTGCTGAGTAAAACCTCTAACATATACTTCCAGTAACAATACTCTGTCCAGCTTGAGCAGTCGGACATTCACTGCACAGGTAACTCCGTCTCCCCCGACTCAAACATCCTATTTCTCATTGTTCAACACCTATCAGCGTCCCCAGGTGCGTCTACCTGTCACAGGTAAAGTAACAACGCCCATCTTATTGTCTCTAGTGCCTATAACCTTATGTACTCAAGTCTTTCAGAACACACCAGTAACCCAGTACATCGCCACTCTAACTGCTGTGTTCCGTCTGAAAGCTTGTTTCTGTGGTTACAATACTGAAACCATACTTGTCATTTATTCCTCCACCGATTACTTCTCTTACATGATAAATGCCATATATCTTTTTAAGAAATGAGAATAGGATTAAGAGTGTGTGAAATCCCCATTCATTCGGCTATTAAAACGTGTGGAGTGTTTTTGAAGGGTTGTCAGCACGCACTGTGCACATGACAAATTGTGAGTGACATATTGCAAACGAATCCGTTTGTATGGACCCACAATACCTGACCCTGTGAACTCTCCCCCTGCCTCTCACCCTCAGCCAACCCCACCCCTTCTCTGCATCTCGGGCGGTGGACTAATCCCCCTTGTGTTTGTCCTTCACCATCATCGACTAGTCTAACCCTCCCATTCTTTACATTTCCCACTTTTCTACACCTTCCATCTGCTTTTAGGATTAGTATCATTTACGATTATGTTTACGGCATATATTGGTTTATAAAACATGGTTATAAGTTGGTGTAGGTTGACGGGAATCCAAGGCAAACATGATACCCTACAGTTCTATACATCTATCCATTGTTTTACTATTTCGGATCCGGCCACCTTAACCATTCCACCCTGACGTGGTTCACTTCTCCCTGTCGCTGTCTGTACCCGCCATCTTCCTACTCACTCTCTACCCTCACCTCCTCTCAACCCCTCACATCTTCATTGGTATCCTACCCTCTTCTTTCCACATGACCTATCCCCACAACTTCGTCTCTGTGATTAGTAAGACTTGTCCATGCATTGTCAACGCCCCTCGCTGCAACCCCTCCGATTCTCTCCTCGGTGCTACCCAACCCCTACCCAACCCCTACACAATCCCTACCCAACCCCTACCCTACCCCTACCCAACCCCTACCCTACCCCTACCCAACCCTACCCCTACACAACCCCTACCTACCCCTACCTACCCCTACCCTACCCCTACCCAACCCCTACCCTATTTCATCTTGTTTCCGTACCTCCCCCTATGTCCCCCCTCCCTCCCGACACACACCTAGCTACATCATGTACACCCCTTTCCAACCACCCCACGAATGCCACCTTCAAGTCTCCTGTCCACGTGTCGATGTCATGAAACAACCATTGCTTTGTTGACAAAACTTCAAGCTGTTGGGATTACATATTTATTACTCTTAGAATAAGTATTCTGTTTTGATAGGATTATGTTACTTGTTTCATTGAAAAACGCTTCCAATACAAGGTGTAAAATGTGAAGTTGAGCCATCTCATTTAATTAGAAAAATAAGAATCCAGATGTGATGCTATTTTTAATACCTTATACTAACAAAGAAGATTGAGAACATTAATCAATTCTGAAATGAAAAAAAAATTGTTTTTGAATGTTTAATGTCGTTATCAAAGTTACGCTAAACATTTCACAAAGCAACCATTATGTTTTCAGAACTTGAGCATGACTTAAAATAACTAAAACGGATGCAAACAAATCTTTTGACATCTATGTTATTTTAATTTTCCAATAACATTAAAAAATGAAAACATCAAAGATGAATAAGATCATTTATCTTGGAGAATATCATCGTTCATCGTAAAATGATCTTCATATAATTGTAACATGATAAATTTCTATCGTTGCTTATTGCAAACATTCAGTTTAATTTATGAAGCAAGATACAGACCCACGGTTGTACTCAGGTGATGAATTTACTGCATTTCGTTCTAAAAAGTGAGAACAGAGTCTGTTTGAAAAATGCAATACAAAAACAATTGAAAAAAACTTAAAATTGTTTAAATTGTTAAATCCAGATGTTAAGGAAATAGCATTTCACTGAACTATTTATTTAATAAACGCTAGAAAGCACTTGAAAATTGACTTACGGTTAATCAATTAACACAATTCAATTACTAACTAAAATAAGTTCCATTGCAAAACCATTGCCTTCTCTTCGAAATTATAATGTATATGGGGTCAAAGGACAACAGACGAAATAAAAAGAACAAAATAAATTCTGAAAATTCAATGTAGATACAGAGGAGCCCAGTTCTCAGGATTTTGCGCTCGACTTCTTTTGAAGATAATAGACTTTATCATTTGAAGTAGTAAACACAAACGAGAAACTTCTCAATATGAGAGCTAGAACGTCAATTCATACATGGAGTATCCGTATATCTGTGGCAAATCACTATAACCCACAAATCGATATCTTGTTTTACTGTAGCAAAGAAGTATGGGAGAAAATAATAAAGGACTCCAAACACCGCTTGTTTTTTCACTATCAATAATTTCACTCTTTTATTCAATGAAATTTTATTTTAGCTTCCATACGCTCCAAAATACCATACATATTGAAAGAAATTGAAAGTATTCACATTTTCATATTTAAACGCTCAAAATAATACAATCCTGCATAGCCGTATAAATGCGCAGAAGCGAAGTTCACAAGACCAAATCGCATAAATACTAGCTGGTCTTCTGACGCTATCAACTCTAAACTGTCTTGATTTGCTATGGATACGTTTCCAAAGTTACTTTTGAGTTCTACTACCGGCATCTGCGCTTTTCGATCAAATCACGACTTATACATGTATTTACAGAACCGACTGGCCTTAAAATGATCGTTTCAATAACAGTCACTTCTTCTCTATAAGACGGCAGCATTGATGGCGTTTGACATGTGCATTTATGGACTGTACAACTCAAAGAGTGTCATATGACGTTTCTCTCGATGTCTGATAAACATCAATCACTTTAAACATATGTTTGTTTTATTACTCTCCTATGAAAAGTAATAACAACTTGTTAATCACGAAAATTTAGTGAACAGTGTCCAAATGCACATGCACGTGTAAATAAAAAAGAACGAAAAAGCTAATAATAATAACAAGTTGATGACAAAAAAACCTTTGAAACGAGCAACACCCATATGGAATTTATTAATACAAACGCACATATATCCTGAGAGATTTTTTTAATATAACAGTAATAATGCACGTGTTGATTCCCAAAAAAGAATATAGTTAAATGCATAATTATTTTTAATATGTTGAATGGCAGACAAAACGGGCAACAATGATAGGAAATTGTTTATCGCATACGCAATAGAATAAAGACGACTTGAAAGTGATATTGTTACGATAGCATGTTTCATATGTTTAATGGCAGATGACATAACTTGAAACAACCGATAATTACTTGGAACTGTTTATCAAATGCGCAACAGAATCCAGAAGAATTCGCGACATAAAAAGTGTGAGATAATCTATCTTTTACAACTACAGGTGCAGAGGCTTCGATTTGGAGTTAGTTTTACGTGCGTTAATTATCTAAGATTTTCCGCCTTATTTCCTCTCGACGTATTGAGCCAGTCTTTCACTGTTTCAGGCTTGTACACCCAGCCCTGGAGAGAAGGTGAGTTTGAATCGACTCTCTATTATTCGTCATTTTAATGTCTTTCTCATTGCTCAAGAACTCCATTCTCCAGTTGGGCCAGTGGGAAGGGTAATGGCCCGCTTCCCACAGATTTAACGACCGGGTTTTGTTCTCGATCTATTCCTTGCCCGGGGCACCAAACAGCCAACTAGAGGTATTGTAACTCGACACATCATAAAACTTCAATCTTTGAATAAATCAATCACACATTCTTTAACGCACAGAGTTTCCTCTACTCCATTTTATTGTACGTGTAGATTGACAGTCCGCGCAGTAGTTTACTAAAGCAATAACTCTTCAATTGACTTCAATGCTTAACTTTCGTAAAGAAGTTGTCGGCCTCCCAGTCCTTTGATGCTGGGTATGATATTCTCTCTGAACACACATCTCTCACGTTCCCCAACCTACCCCGAATAAATATCCTTCACTCTCTCCGTATATGAACACGGCAGATGGGATGTGAACATCAAACCTAGCACTCCACTCGTTAAGATTCGCTACTCTTTACCTCGATTTGTTTTATTACCAGAAATAATTTATTTTATTACTAAGTTTGCCTATTTAGCTATTGGGATAGGGAAGTGTATAAAATTGTATTGTGATATGTATTTGAGAATCGTTAATATGGTTTTATGTCCGAATGAAAAAGGTTTCTTTTGATGATACCGATGTTTAGTGTGTGAGAGGTTTATCGGGTATCGCAAGAAGCAACGACCTTTTAATCTATAGAAAGTAGTATACATTGTACAGTACCTGGTACTCCAAGAACATCAGTCCCCTGGAAGTGACGTAAATAAATATGATCGATCGATGGACTTTAAACATTCTCATTTCAGCTTGTTACCGTTCAAATTTGATATATGGGGTTTTAGGTAATGCAAATGTAAGATGATGTTTTTGATTTCTTATATGTAGTTTGTTATGAAGAAGAACATTTATTAAACACGCGTTAATACATTACCATCGGTATTCACACATTGTTTCATTCATTTCAGAATTCTGAGTTCGAATATGAATTGTACATGAATAAAGATTTTCGTGATGTACATGAAAGTTTAAATTTTGTAATACCTCTAATAAACGTCAATTTACAGTTTCTATAAATATCAATTACATTTCCATGCCTTACCAGAAAAGTAAGATGAAAACTAAACGAAAAAAATCGAACAAAAAGCATTAATTAAGACCATCGTTTGATAAAAATATTATTGAACGATTTTAAGGGGGTTTGATCTGAAAAACAGATTCTTGTCAGTAAAACTGCGTCGAAAAGACATCAAGACCGTTTTTTCCAGTACAGTATATGATTTAAACATATTTATTCATGAAAATATATCATTCATGAATTGATTCGCGAGAAAGCTCCTATATAGGTGCTTATTTTAAGGCCGCTCCAAAGCAATTACATATGAGTAAGTACCTAACCGTTTTTTTTTATTACAGTGACACATATATGATTGATAACGTTGCTTCAAAGATAGTGCAGTATATGAATGACATGAAATGATATGGTATAAAGATATTTTTATAAGGGAGAATATGAAGTGGTAAAGACGCAAAAAGACTAGTTATGTATATATGTATGACGCGCTTGGAATATACATTTATCTTAATAATTTGATGTTTTAAAAAGGTATGATGATAAAAATGTTCACAAACATAACAACAACCTCTAATGATGAAACGGAATTAATGATACATCAATTGATAGCACATTAAACGTATATTCGAGATAATATACGCGTTTTTCTGTATAGGGGCACAGTATATTTAAGCACGAAAATCAATTCGATTATTGTTAATTTTAGATTAAGATCAAATGAATCCTCGAATTACTGGATTTGTAAACATTATGTTTAATAATGGCAAAATTTCTTGTTTCATACTCTAGCACAATACTGCATCAACGCCACCGAACACTCTAAAGGATTAAATGACACTTCTTAGCGTTTTCTTAAAAACGTTTATAATAATTAATAATCTTTATCAGCAAGTGCATTCAAACTTCTAAAAAGCCCCTCTAAGAGAAACCATTTGTAATCTTCTCTGTAATTAGAAATAACGAACAATTTGGCAATAAAGTTTCCTTCATCAGTCCTATTTCGACTTCAAACTAATTGTAGTTTTCATCACAATTAGAAATAACGAGAACGAAGAGCTGTAAGAATTTAATTTCTCCAATCTGCAGAGTCTATTTCCGCTGTTGAAGGGACCCCTCCTCCCTATTCTGTCCACGACGTAGGTGGTCCCCACCCCTTAGCTTGAACACACAAAAGAAGCTTACATTCTCTTTACGTAATTGTATATTTTGTTAAAGAGTTGAATTTCGAGCTTATAAAAGAATTGGGAGTAGTTGATAAATCGTCCTAACACCCGCTGTGAAAATCTATTTAAAAGGTGCAAATATATTCTCTCCCCGAAGAAGAAAATCCGGCATGAAATGGCTGTTTCTACATCAAAGCTCCGACAGCGTTTGTCCTCACGGGACATTACGAATGCTGAAATAACACTTCTGCTAATTTTCTTTAAATTTTCAATTACCTGTTTGGGAATTGTTTGATAAAACAAAATCAAACGTTTAAATGTCAAGTGAATTGTAAAGGATATACACATCAAACGAAGATTTGAGGTTTTATTGGCGTTGGTTTCTTGTGTATCTCCCTCTCTGACACAGTAATACCGATCACTCACATTATTATGGCGAATTAAACAACATCAGGGGAGGAAGATATTTACGTTCTTTATTGTTTTCTATGTTTGTGCTTCAATTTGAATTTTTTTTAAAGATTTAGATTTTCATTTTTTAAAAAAAAGAAAATGCTCCAAATAAAAAACAGCAAAACAATTTTTGCTACCAAATGTTGATAAGCACTTTAGTTAATTAACGTTCCAGAAGCAAGTTTGTTAGAGAAAACACGGATTGAACGGATGGTCAACTTCGTTATTCTAAAAAACGTTTAGTTAAAGATTGAAATGTAAAATTAAAAATACAGAACTTGTTGATACATATAAGATCTTTGCCACGATTCTACGTATATATAACCATATATAACCATGACTCTACGTATATTGACCACGATTGTACGAATATTGACCACGATTGTACGGATATTGACCACGATTGTACGTATATTAACCGCGATTCTACGTATATTAACCACGATTCTACGTCTATTGACTTCGATTGTACGAATATTGACCACGATTCTTCGTATATTAACAACGCGTGTACTTATATTAACCACGATTCTACGTATATAAACCACGATTCTACGTATATTAACCACGATTCTATGTATATTGACCATGATTCTACGTATATTGACCATGATTCTACGTATATTGACCACGATTCTACGTATATTGACCACGATTCTACGTATATTAACAAAGCGTGTACGTATATTGACCACGGTTCTACGTATATTGACCACGATTCTACGTATATTAACCATGATTCTACGTATATTAACCATGATTCTACGTATATTAACCACGATTCTACGTATATTGACCACGATTGTACGAATATTGACCACGATTCTACGTATATTAACAAAGCGTGTACGTATATTGACCACGGTTCTACGTATATTGACCACGATTCTACGTATATTAACCATGATTCTACGTATATTAACCATGATTCTACGTATATTAACCATGATTCTACGTATATTGACCACGATTCTACGTATATTAACCACGATTCTACGTATATTAACCACGATTCTACGTATATTAACCACGATTCTACGTATATTAACCACGATTCTACGTATGATGACCACGATTCCACGTATTTTGACCATGACTCTACGTGTAGTGACCATTATAACTTTATCCATATTTTGAGGTCATTATTTACTAAAATAAAGTTCACACGGAGATTTCAATATATATATATATATATATATATATATATATATAATAAGTGAATATATCCTTTGGTATATCTATATATCATATTTTCTATGCACATTCAGGATTTTTTTAATTCTTTGGCTTTTTTGTAATTATTTGTCTGTGGCATTTGGAAAGGTAAGTGTAAAATATATCTATTTAAAATATTTTGGAAATTGTGTCAAGGAGAAACCTTAGAAAGAACTTTACCCTTGTCTAATTGGCAATCAAAAGGACTAACGTAAGACAAAGTGCATATTGCAATTGTTAATATGATCGTTAATCATAGACAAGAAATAAAGATTTCAGCGTCTTCTTTCTTGTTGAGAACGTCTGTTGGTTGTTTCTTGTCAAATCCGATATTCCCCTTCACTGCAATATAAGGACATAATTAGAATGATAAAAGTGCTAATGCTCACATAAAAATACGATGAGTACAGTAAAACCTGGTTTGCCTATGTAAGTTCACAGAATAAATACGGTGAATATAGTAAAACCTGTTATGCCTATAAATGTTCACAGAATAAATACGGCGAGTACAGTAAAACCGTGTTTGCCTTTGTGAGTTCACAACAAAAATACGGTGAGTACAGTCAAACCTAGTTTGCCGATGCAAGTTGACAGAAAAAATACGGCGAGTACAGTAAAACCTAGTTTGCCCTTGTAAGTTCATAGAATAAAAACGGTGAGTATACAGTAAAAATCATGGTTTGCCTATGCAAGTTTACAGAAAAAATACGGTGAGTACAGTAAAACCTGGTTCGCCTTTGTATTTTCACAGAATAAATACGGTGAATATAGTAAAACCTGTTTTGCCTATGGATGTTCACAGAATAAATACGGTGAGTACAGTAAAACCTGGTTGGCCTATATAAGTTCACAAAAAAAACCTGTGAGTACAGTAAAACCTGGTTTGCCTTTCTAAGTTCACAGAATAAATACAGCGAGTACAGTAAAACCGGGTTTGCCTTTGTAAGTTTACAGACAAAATACGGTGAGTACAGTAAAACCTGGTTTGCCTTCGTAAGTTCATAGAATAAAAACGGTGAGTACAGTAAAACCTGGTTTGCCTATATAAGTTCACAGATAGTGGACATGCGTGTAAAGCACAATGTACATATCTACTCTCTCTAACCACACATTGTTTTTAAGCGGCGTGCTGTCTTTTGCTTGACTATGCTTATGCTGGCTTATCGGCTACGGTCCGCCATGTTCATCTGAGGGAAAATGACATGACAAAAGGCGCTGTATCTTTACTGATTTTACAACATTATACTATATTCTATATGTATGGATAGCATATCCATACATTTACAAATGATTTATGATAAGATGAATCGAAAATGCCTTAGCATGCCGCAGCACGGCTTATCACGCTTGTAGCACAGTTGAATGGCTTCACTTTTCATTCTTGTTTTATTTTAGTTAGTGTTTGCTCTCATTTATCTGGTTGTAAAATCAACCAATATATTATCAACTATATTATGTTATAATTATGTACTAATAACAAACTTGTATAAACGGAAATGTCCCCTTGGATTTCGTTTCTACAAAAATCCCCCGATAGCACTGTCCTTTTAACCAATGGTATTATTCTCCTGAACATCAACTTAAATGCTTTGTAAGTGTATCCCCCATTTCCCAGGCATTAGCGCATCGTTTGTACATTTGAGTATAAATTTTTAAAAAAAGTGTCGTTTAGAAACATGATTTAAAATTATTGGCGTCATTTCTGCTCAAGCAAAACATTCTTTCAAACGTTTAAATATGCAGCCTTAGGTTTAGAATGGCACATTTATGACATTTCAATCACATCCGTTTACATGTATATCTGTAAAAATGAAAAGATGATGAATATTAATTTTTTTGGTTAATGAATTTATTCGACTCCAGTATCGCAGTATCAACGGCCTTGGCTAGCGTGAAGTCAGGTTTGCTTGAGGTGCACTGTTGGGTTTAGCATATAGTTACTTTCGTATACAAATGGGATTTTTTTTTTTTATACTTCAAGAATTCAGAATTTAGTTTTTATTTTACAGGGATATATTCAATAAAGCTTTTTGACAAATGCTTATCGAAGTTACATAAATCTTTGCTCATGACACTAACAGAACGCATCTCATGAAAATATATAGTAAATATATAAATAGATATGGAAAAGTAAGCTATGGTTTACGTAGCAGTGTCTAAGCATTACCCCAAAGGACATCAATTGTATTTGTTTAAATATTGTAAAATGAAAGTCATATCTAAAAGGTTGAAGTTTCGAATTTATAAGAAATGCGTTTGTTCACTGGCTTATAAATTGTTTGAAAAATGCAATATAAATACTTGTATAATTGCCGGAATTTGCCGACATATTTTTTGCCAACACTTAAACTTGAACTTTCAAACTGTTTATAAGACAGTGTTCAAACGCATTTCTAATAAGTTCAAAACATTGAAATTAAAGAAAAGATTTAATTTCCTTACTACACTAAAAATTACAAATAAATGCTAATACAACAGGCCGTTACATCCGGCAAAATACGTGTCAATTCACTTACGTGAAATCACTAACAAAAAGTAGTTCAAGGAAAAGATCGTGTAACTATATAGCTTATTTTTATAATGAATTGTTTTAGTTAAAATAAAATCTAAAAACATTATATATATGCGTTTGAAAACAGAATGGTCATATTACATTGTTGAGTCAATTAAGAACGAGGCATATCGCTCATATTTCAAGTCTGAATTCTTAGAAAATTTAGCCTTTAACACAGCCAGCGTCTAGCACGACAACGGAAGATTGATGTAGAGGTGGTGGTGGATATCCCAAAATCACGTGAGTGATATATACATTGTAGTACCAAAGAGTGACAATCCAACCCCCCTTGTTACCTCCAGTAACCCCTCCCAAGAGACCCCTATAACCCCTTGATCCCTGAATAAATTCATATAGCAGAGCGGTGGAGCTCTAATCACGGGCTAAGTGGCAGACTTCCTATCCAGCCGTGTTATCAGTGCAATATTGCCAGTGGATTTTCTTGCGACGAATTAAAGCCCAACTTGAGGGTTCGATGGAATGGGAAACATTCGCCAAGAGCTGGTCAAGATATAGGGAGATTACGCTATCTTTATGATAGGGGTGTTTGAGGATAAAAGCAGAATAGCGATAAGAAAGGGAACGAGATTGTAGTATATTCAAAACTTGTCAATAATGTTTATTAGAATAATCCCCATACTTAGAAAGTGATTAAACGCGGATCAGGTATTGTATTACATGGATATTTGAAACACAAGTCATGTAGAATATGATGAAGGTATACATCATATATATATCATTTAAAAGCCATGTATATGTATATAAAATTGGATACCCAGCTGAATCCCTTATCTATGTTCCCTCGGCACATCGATGCAAGTAATGTTGTAAACTACATACTGTTATTAAACTGTTGATATTTCAGCAAACTGTTAAGATGTGTGCTTTACTAATATGCATTATTATATGCTTGCTCGTTTGCAAAGAATATATTGTAAATTTATCGAGATGCATAATATTACATCTGACGTCACTGTCACAAATAAATATCGGTCTATTCCAAGTTAAAATTTAGCGATCCAAATGGAATATAATGTGTTATCAGAAATTGTTCTTTCTAAAGTGTGTCATCTGACTTTTACGAAACTCGCTCTCGCTCGGTAAATACAAAATTCATGGGTTTTTAAAGGTCATAAGACACGCTCTCTATGGCAAAAATGTCAATATCCGTTAGAAAGATTGTTGACAATAAGATTAGACATATCTTTAGGACGAAAGGATCTTTGAAATGTTATTGGTTTGAATAAAAGAACGGTTTTTTTAATGAAAACGAGTGCATGTTGTTGTTGATTCCTACTCGTTTTACTGCCATTCACTGTCCTATAGATTCTTTCGTTCATTTCTAATCAATGAGTACTGAAAAATGACATATTCAATTACAGAATGTATCTGAAAAAGTTCTATATGATAAATGAATAAGAAATATCCAATTAAAAAAACAACAACATATAAGTTGAATTCAATAAACTTTATTGATTTCATACTCCGTTGACACGGGTGTTATTGATATACAAACATAGGTTTACGCTGAATACAAACTAAGAAACTTCAAAGTGTGTTTACAACTAGGTGTTTATCTTTACAATATTTAAACAAATTAAAAATTCCACTTGAGTGTAGTAACTAAACCGCTTTCTCCTCAGAGTTTATTCACAAATCTCCTCAGGTATTAGGTAGCGTCATGCAGTAACGCAGAGCCAGTGTGCATATTGTTTTGCTATGATAAAGCGTTTTACCATTGACCATATACAAGACGCGCGCATTTAAGGATTAAATCCACTGGCTGGGTGGATTCTAAGATCAGGGGAGCGAACCCGTGTTAAGTATTTATGTGTCGACAAGTGCAAAAACGTCGATACTTAAGTACCCTGCAAAAAATTATCGGAAAGGAAATAATACGTGGAATATTGTGCTCTGGCACGTTGTAAATCATTCACGTTCTGAGCAAGGATACTGGTATCATTTTCTTCATGTTAAGAGCTTTTTCGTTTTAATCATTAAATATTTTTTGACGTTGTCGTTTGTCATTTAGGTCTCTATCTGTATGAATCAATTTTTTAGTGTTAAATTATGACATTATGATTGTAAATGAAACACTGGTAAAGAATTAGATATAATTTAGTATATTCAATTATACTCAAATATTACTGGCGTATTGTTACAAATAAAAAAAAAAATCAAGGATAGATATAAACATGACAGACAATAAGTTCTTATAAAACCTCAGAAGATATTCCAAATCAATGTCAATGTCATGAAAGAATGATTCCAAACTAAAAATAAACCATTTAGATTTTAAAAAATCATATGTCTTCCATGAAAGTTCATGATATGGATAAAAAATCATCTCACAAGTGCTTCGTTCGGAGTTCATACGTAAAACTGCTCATAAATTCCCTACATTTTCTCCTTTCAAACAATGCAATCCACGAATGGTTTGTCAGCATGCCGGGTATAAAAAGCTAAACCTAACAGAACTCCACCTTGTCAACTTCTACTTTGATAACTTGAAACACGGAGCTTTGTTAAAAATTCTAATTTGCTACTTTAAAGGTTAAATTAAACAGGTGCGCGTTGTGTCGATAAGAGGGAAAAGCTTTATTCAAGTAGATCCGTGGACGCTCTGACAAACGCGTTAAAAGAGTGTCTAAATTGTAGACTTACAGCACATCGGGTGAAGTGGCTTGTTGTCGGTCTCCGTGATTTCTCCTCTCTGACACTGGCTGGACTCGAACCCTTATCAAACAGGTGTTACTAACAGTGAGAGGGTGTGTTTTAACTGTTCAACTTAGCCTTTACTTTATTGTTTATCTCCACAAGACTTACGCGATATGTCGTAAATTTTAAATAAGGTTAAAACGTGCATTGTATCGTTACAAGCCACTGTTTGGTTTGGCTTCTCCTTGCAGGGTTCCTGTGTTCACAGATCGATTACGCTTCCATGTATGAGAGGGTGCGCTCAGTACGATATGTACAAGCCCCATGCAGAGCGTGGTACAGAGGAAATGCAATGAGGTGCGATATGAATAATATTTTCAAACAGCAGTATTTCTTCTTGCAATCTACAACCAGTCACTATCGTAACATTGTTTATTAATTGTTAATTTAGTAGTTTTTGCAATAAAATTATTTTCAACAACGTTACTACATCTAATTTCAGTTCAGTACAATTCTCTATCTTCTAGTTCAATATATACTGCAAATGCATTCATGATCAGTTAAGCAATAGGTAAACAAATGTCATTATATAGTGTTATACCAATTCCTGTATTCAGTACCGTATAAATCAAGACGACAGAGGTGACAATATGTGGGTTGGAAAATTGAAGAAAAAGTCCCCAACCTACGAAGGAAACGTAAATGATATTATATTCAAAAGATTTTTTTATCTGATTGATTGAATTTTCTGAATCTTAATCTACATTTTATTCTCTGCAAACGGTTAGTGCAACATATGTTCAGTGAACTCTTTGGTAAGCACATGGAAAATGTTCATCAGGAAGACACATTACATGGACATTTTACTACTAAGGCAATGGAATGGACCAGTCAGACACATTTAAATACATGACACTGTCACTTTAACATATTCATCATCCAAATCTGTGTTCCACAGGAGATATCGCTTGTGGAAGATCAAACTATATCTCCTAGGAGATATCGGCAAGTCCATAACATCACAACTGATTTACCTCATTATGTTAATGCTATGATTTTATAAACATGAAACAATGCAATGACATCACTGTATCGGGAGTCAAAGAATAGTGCGAATAGTGCAGTGTTCAGGGATGTACATTTTTGATGGAAACGTAAATGAAAAATGATTTTGGACCACAAATAGAATCTCACCCTGGTGTCTTCTTGCGTTGTCATACATGTATTTGACATAAGAAGACACTGAGATTCTCAATATATCACGTATTTAAGAATCATTTTTCGAAAAATAGAAGACATACATTTCGTCCAGGTAAAGTATAAACTGGGCTTGGTTTGGGTTGTTTTTAAAGATTGTTGTATCAGAAGACTTCTGAGACATGAAAGGGGCACATTGGAACCAGATTGGCATGCTAGAGACATGAAAGGGGCACATTGGAACCAGATTGGCATGCTAGAGACATGAAAGGGACACATTGGAACCAGATTGGCATGCTAGAGACATGAAAGGGGCACATTGGAACCAGATTGGCATGCTAGAGAGATGAAAGGGGCACATTGGAACCAGATCGGCATGCTAGAGACATGAAAGGGGCACACTGGAACCAGATTGGCATGCTAGAGACATGAAAGGGGCACATTGGAACCAGATTGGCATGCTAGAGACATGAAAGGGGCACATTGGAACCAGATTGGCATGCTAGAGGGTCTGGCGGATTGACGGGAGGTTGGTTTAGATGGTGTTTCTGTACTGTAAGCTTTAGGAAGGGGTCAAGTCAAATTGAATTTTCTAAGTATTTTGAATATTTTAGTGAGAGTTTTTATTAGAAACACATTCCCCAAACCCTCCGCCATATTTGTTTCCACCATTATCGTTTAGACGAACTGTCTTTTTGGAAATATTGATGCGTTTTACCCTTTATTACGGACATGGTATAGTGTACTAAAGGAAAAAATATAGAAAACTGTTTAAATGAGGTGTTTTGAATCACCTTAACCCCTTGCATGGGTTAAGATATTTCTTCTATATTTACACATTTCGTATTAAGTTCCACGAACATTCCTGAAACCTGGAGTATGGACAGACCTACCTTGTACATGATGAAAATAAGTCTCATTTCTTAAACATAATGAAATTGTATCTACTTTCAAAAACACGAAATCAGTTTATTCAAAATTCAAACTGGAGGCGTTGAGGCAACAGCGTTCTAGATGTTTAAATCCTCATTAAGAGATTTAAATCCAATTTAAGTAATTCGTCATGGCTACAGAGAGCTCGAGACGATCTTTCAGGTGACGGACCAACCACACTGTCTTCTTTCAGAGACATCATTGTAGCTTTTCTCTATTATCAGTAAATTGTTCATTCATGCCAACACGTTACAATGCAAGTGTAAGCGGACGACGAACATAAAGACTCCGTGTATCTTGACTCCTCGCCGGGACGTCGAGTATAGGAGGCTCACATCACCTCACACCCTCGCTCCATTTAACCAGAGCTTGTTTGTATACTTAAATTTCAAAGATACAAACTGGTTTCGCATCCACACATTCACACCTCATAAAATCAGTGAGATTCAGTGAGATATGAAATTCATCAATTATTGTTCGTCAGAGCATAATATCTTTCAAGAGATTATTACTACGGTAGAAGTAAAAAAGAGGCGGCGATATATAAACCACTTACCTGGCCCAGGTGTTAACTTATTTAGAGTCTTTGAAGTGCACCGCATGTCGTATCTATTGTGCCTCTCAAACCATCCCTGTTGGAGTCTCGGTATTTATGGCGGATCTAATAATTCACTTAACTGATTCTTAATAAGAACATCAACAACATCCTTATTTCCATTTTGTAATATCTGGTTCTCGTCTGGTATATTTATTACGGACGGATGTGATGGCTCACTCAGAAGATATACTCGCACCTGCCCTTGTAAACCGCGAGCAGTATCAACTCACTACGTCGTCTTGTTTACAATCCAGCTGTCTTTATCAATATCAACACAATAGTGTTTCATCTTCACCGGTACATATTAAACTCACGACAACTGAAGCATTACACAATTTTGATATGGAAAAAATTTGGTTTTAATATGGAAAATAAGTCGATATTAAGTAATATCCGCTTTTATGAATAGTGTTTCGCATTTCTCCATTTTATGAGAGAAAAACGCAAAATTATGTCTGAAACGAATGTACTCTTTAAAACATAAAATCTCATTATCGTATTTATTAGCACGACAGTGACATAATGCATGTACAACTATTCCTAGAAATTAAGTAATATCCGCTTTTATGAATATTCTTTCGCATTTCTCCATTTTATGAGAGAAAAACCCAAAATTATGTCTGAAACGAATGTAATCTTAAAAACATAAAATCGTGTTATTAGCACGACAGTGACATAATGCATTTACAACTAGAAATGAGGAGACACTGAATAAAATATATCTCAACCTGACTTGTACGATCTGTGTATTAAGATGAAGGTCTTAATGTGATACTGGTAATCACGATCGTCAGAAAACTTTCTAGGAATAATGAACCTCATTATTAATGATCATTATTATTTTAGACATACTTATTAATTTCATCTAGAACGTGATTCAGCATTCACAATTCTAACTTTATTTTTCCAACAATTGATACCTGGGAGCTGAACAACAATCTCCAGATTGTGAACTTTATATATTCATAAACTTATATTTCTTCACATAAATTTGAGGTTAACCATTAGAGGTTGGTGAATAATGAAGTAAGTTATCGTAGATTATGAAATGGTTCTAACAGAAAATTAATGAAATTGATAACATGATTCAATCGAATGGCGTTATAAAAAAATCAATCTAAGTAAAGGAGAGGATAACATTAAGAAACTAATTAATCATATGAAATGTGTTTTTCTTGTTTAATAAAATACTTTTCGCCTCGAACTTCACCGCCGAGAAATAAGATATTTGTTAAGTATACATGTATTTGAATATGATTATTGTCATGTGTTTTTTAAGTAATGTTAATGTTATATAACTGATGAAATAAAATAATTTCATGAAATAAGTTTATCAAATCATACCATTAAGAAACATTTTGAAGTTGATGATATGAAGTAATATCTCAAAGAATGTACTATTGTAATAAAATATGGTTATGAAACTGAGTCTGATTATTTCACGCAATGTCATTTAATAAATTAATATTACTGATGAAATCAAATATATTATCAAATTACGAAGTAAAGTAGTGGAACTGATAAAAACTGTAATTATAAAGTAAAATGATAAAATGATTAATTGAAATATTTTCATATAGGAAAGGAAAAAGTATCAAAGGTATGAATTAAAATCCAAAGTAATAACAATGAAAAGGACGCGCCTATTGTGAAATGAATGAAATGACAAACGTGATGACAAAGATTTAATGACAGGAAAATGAGATGGAAGGAGAGCAAACGACTGAATTATTCAGATAATGACGAAATGAGAGAGGGATCTGAAAAGTATCAAATTGGATAAATTAATATGATTTTGATGACACTGGGTTAGAAAATAGAAACGAAAATGAAATACTGCAACTGAATATTTAGATTTAAATTATATTTAAAACTTATGAATTTCGTGTCATTTAACTATGGAAAGTGATTTACATTTATCATATATATCAAAAGAATGAACATGTTCATGTAAGAAGAGTATAGAAATTCACCTCAAATTTTAGATAAAACGAACATTTCCTTGATGTTAGTGACTTTTCATTTTCATAATTTCATAATTTTCATAATTTCAGTTAACAAAGTTATGGACAGAATGTAGAAACATCAAGTTATAACAGTGAAGTTTAACTCATTAAGTCATTTGTATAAATTAATGAAAATGTGATATATAAGTAAAGTAAATATCAAGAGGTGTGTAAGAAGTTGATTATTCATGAGAACGATAATCCGCTACAAGAAATGTTTTTATAGATTAATTAGTATTAATGTTATTGCACCATTTTGTATGATCTGGTGTGGAGATTAGGTTGTCTAGGAAACTAAAACTATATGAATAGAGTATAAAGTAATGTCGACGGATCCACCCACATCAATGCTCCATTGCTAGTTTCACCCACCTCAGAGAGACGGTGGAAAATCAAAAGAAGAAATTAAGAATTCATTTTGATAATCATTGAAATATCATATAATGTATCTACGTTATCAAATTTATTTCCTACTTATTATCATATCATACTTCCAAACAATAGGCAGGGATGCAGTGCCGAGGGAAAATCAAAAGAAGAAAATTTTAAATTCATTGTAAAAACATTGAAATACATATGATATAAGATACTATTCTACAATATATAAGATTTGTACTACTTATTATCAATTTTAAAAAACCTCATTCATATATAAATTTAGTTCAGTACACTTTACCTTTTTTTATTTTGGGCTACATTGTTTATTTCCTAGGAATATCAATTCAAATTAGGTAAAAATACTTAAATATTTTCTCTTTATCTTTTAGTGTCATGTTCACGTCATAATCCAACAATTTAAGTACAAATATTTTCTGGTTACGATTGGCCATTGGAATAAATCTGTACTAAAAATAAATAATATGTGAATAATGATATATATAATATAATGTGAATGTAATATATATCAAATTTATTTCATTTAATTATATTGTTTATAAGGTGTAGTTTCGAATATATGTTATTATTTTTATATACGACCACATATACTGTCGACACGGAACCATTTAGCAAATAGTGCAACAAGTTTGCCGTTTGGCGTAAATATAAACAAGTAAAAATCTATTTTGATATTTCTAAACATTATCCTTATATTTCTAATGTTTATTTTAACTAGGATGACTCTACGTTTGAATTATTCTTTGCTTTCACTTCTTCTGATTTTTTGGCCGAAAAAGAACCGCATTTGGATGCAAGTCAAAGACAACATAAAACACAACAGGGTTGAAAAGTCATTAATAAAACTTTCCAATGTAAAAATTGGTTTACCCAAATGAATTATTACTATCAACAAGAAAACGCAGGAAGTGAAAACAGTGTTAATGCTGTTCGTTCGAAAAATCGTTACTACCCATAAGTGATGTAAATGAATAATGGTTCGGTTTCTAATTATGTTTTCAGAGTTTAAACGTACTTAAATGAGCTTTAGTCTTTTGGTCTCAGTCCATATTTGTTACGAAAGTTCAACAGCGAGACTGGCGATCTTAAGGAAGCTTTGACAATGCAGACCTTCCACCTGGTCGCTTCACAGTAAACAAAACAACCTTTTTAATGCCAGAGACAATCGTCCATGCCAATTACGTTAATATTCTATCATTCGATCAAACACGTGGCAGGTGAATTTTAGCACGTAATTAAAGGTAAATAAATTGAGAGGAAGCGGCACTCATTAAACAAATACGTAAATTGGCGATCGATGGGTGTATGAAAGCGGGGTGGGATGCGGGTCTCTGCAAACGACGTCATATTCAATAGGACGGGTGGTTATAATGTGTCCACTGTTTACATAAGATATAGGGCGGTTCGGGCTTCTTGATCAATTCAAACACATTTCTAGATTTCGTTATACAATTGAAACAAATTTCAATAGTTTGTCTTTCTGTTAATTGATATGTACAAACTAACTATGAGTGCTGAAGGAAAGAAAAAACAACCTTTATGGACCGTCGTAAAATAATATGATTCCGATCAGCGGACATACTCGTCCTTTTAAGCGATCGAACGTGTGAATGTGTGAAAAAGGACAACGCCATAGAAAGTATTACTTCAATAGTGATCAAGAAAATATATGTGAAAATCAAAATATGAATGAATTATTAAAAACCGTTCTTAATTTGGTTGATTTCACATTTCGATCCTTCGAATCATATGCTAGGTTCAATTGAGTTCAAAGAACGTAAGAAAAACCGTCAATAACTCTTCAGTTAAGGATAAAGGTATATCGATAGGTTGATTGAAATAAACGAAGGTGCATCCCCCGGATGAGGGACATATCGAACAGACCTGTATATCACGTAACCCTCCTTCTCCACCAGCCTGCAGTAGTTTTCAGACTAGGCTCGTTAATTATTAATAGTTCAACATTGCATGAGTGACTGTGGCTCAGTCAGTTGATTCCATTTTCAGGTTATAAATATTTACTAACAAATCATTAAAAACGCCTATTATCATTAGTTAACAAAGCTGTTATGTAAAACGCTGTAAAACATTTCTTCGAGTCGAATCTGTTCTCCACGTTGAACACCCTGAAACATCTGAAACTTACGATGAAGGGTCTCAAAGCCATAGTTGACGATAAAATCTGCCTGTCTCTCTGTCTATCGAGTAGTGAATATCTTCTCTCTATATGATGTTGATGCAGCAATTCCATATCCGATTTTTATCAGTGTAGTGGGCATGCCAATTAAAACATGAACATAGAAGAAACAAACTTTAGACATACATGCATTCATTTCCAAATAGATGACAACAGCAGTCTTAGATGTTGCACTGTGTGTAGTGGACTAGATCTATACGTATGCAATCATTGAAGTCTAACAGCTGAGAATATTTATTTAAAAAAGTATCTTTTAATTGTAGTACTAAAATTGAGTAAGTAGTTTCATTGCTGCTAGATTAGTGTCAATCACCCGTTTGTTTGATATGAATTTAAGTTTGATATCTATATTCGTATTTGATATATCAACTTATTTTTGTGCTACACAGTAATTGCATTTCAATGCCAAGTTTTCATCTTCCAAAAGTATTATTTTCCTGTACATGAGTATAAGTAATGATGTCTCTTTAAACGGTATGTTGTTTTTTTACAATAAACTCACGTGGAAAAAAGGTTTGACATTTTCAACATGGTAAAAATACTGCTGCAAAAGAAATGCGAATTTGAATTTTTGTAATAGGTACATGTGTTCTCAAGCAGTACTCACAATTTCCTAAATCAGAAAACAACTTTTATTGATATGTCTGTTAAATACACCTGGGGGTCCTGAATCGCTTATTCAAAGCGTTTTGGGGACAGATTGTTTGGAATATAAGAAAGAAAAAATTATAAAAAAGGTAGAGGTTGAATTGATGATTTTTTGTGTGATAAATATGAACGTTTTGGACATTAATTTCTAGATGGATTGTTATTGTAGGACGCAATAAAACACGCCAAAATAGCTCGATATGATCATTTTATCTCTTCTCGTTAAGGACATTCGGAATCGTTAAGGCGTGTCTTTCAGAAACGTTAACAGGTATCTCATTTTAAATTTCAAAATCATCACTCGTGGATTTGGAGGGTAACATTTCCTTTGCTCTCAGTTTTAAGGGATGATGAGTGCTGACTGAACAAAATGGGACATTACTTGTAATCTATATGAATTGAATTCTCCTTTTATATCTGTCACAATAGATAAACGCATGGACAAGGGAATACCTGTATGTATGTATGTATGTATGTGTGTGTGTGTGTATGCATAGAATGATTATAGCTTACATTATTGAAAAAAGATATAAAAAGAGACTTTTTTACTTTTCATATATGAAATCATATCTCCAGAAATCTTAGATACACGACTTTTATCTAAAATCGCTTTGATTTTACCTTAATAAACATTCCTGAACACAATACGTGTATAAGTCAATAATATCATTAATTCTACACAGTTTCTGGTCAAAATTAAAAAAATAAGGATAATTGGTATGTATACTTTGTAATACAATTGTTTATATATTTTGGGTGATATCAATGATAATGATATTAATGATCGTCCGTTTTATCGTTTGCAATTATTGTTGATCTAATGCCACCTCGTTTCGTTTGCATTTTGGTATGATCAATAATTGATAACTAATAAATATGGCAAAATTTGTATTGATGTCCATGGACAGCTGTGCACAAAATGTACAAAATAAAGATAACTGAAAGAGGCTAAACTACTAATATGTGCAGCTTTTGAGTTTACATAAACTCTGAAATGAGAACAAACACTGAAACAATCATGTAACTTTACCTATCTGTAGTATAAGCATTGCGGTTGCCGTTTTCACTCTTCTGGCTATAAGCAAATTTTGAATATTTCAGATATCGAAGTTCTTACGGATTTAATGCAACGTGGCATCAAATATTCTCGGTCTTTTAGAATCAAGATTATAACCTTAACACGTGCATATTTGTTAAATTACTTACAAGGTAGATTTAGGGATTATCTGTGCATTCGTTGTATATAAGAAATATTGGTGTGCACTAGAGCCTCAAAGACTTATGTTCAGTTTCATTCGTTATCGTTGGTTACATATCAATATTCATCCAAACATAATACCTACTTCAATTCTGAAGAAAACCCTATTTTAAACGGTGTTCCCATTTTGAAGGCAAGAAGTCACACCATCACTTATCCTTTAAGAAACTTAACTATTGAAAAGGATATGATAAAAAATATATAATGGTCAAGTTTTTAAGTCAGAGTGTCAACTTAAATCATCATTAGCCTCTCCTCAACGATCTTTCATGTAGTGAATGAATACGTGCAACAACTGAGTGTTCAGAGGGACCGGGGGAGGGGGCAAAAGTCAGAGGATTGGGGACAATAGAAGAAGGAAGGGGGTCCCCAAAAGGGGATCGGGAACAGGGCAGGATGAACAATCACCCTCACTCCTCCCCAAGTGATGCGCTAAGGGAGGTGATGTGAAGAGCGGTCAGGAGCAGGACCATGCGATGAGGGGTCATTAGTCTCGACGCTCAAATATACTCACCCGGAGTGAGAACCCTTGAGGTATTCAGCACGGGCGGGTGGACGTGTTTTATTAATTGTCTCAGCAGGTCCCGACTGTAAATGACAAGCAATAGGGATGCTGCGCAGGCAGGGGGCGCAGATATAGGCGATATGACAGTGTTGGAAATTTAAAATATGGCCATGATATTGGTAATTTGATAGCAGGGGAGTACGAGGCGTCGAAGCGTTAAGACGCTGTAGGAAGAAATGGGGGAATGATTACCTGTGATGGTATAGTAAGAGGTAGGTCCCTCTTCACCACGAGGGGGGCATACAGGTAGAGCCGCACAGGTGTTCGAGTGGGGTACTGCGAGATGAATCTAGCTGTCAGTTCATTCGTCTATAAACTCTGTCACAGTTCTACGATTTAATAATAAATGCGTAAACTGCGTACATATGGTTGTCCATAAGCATGCGCGTTTTTTAAAGGGACGAGACGTGATTGTTATCCTCATTCATTAGTTTTGACACGAACAGAAATACCATATATGCTCCAATAAAATATGTCGTATCTTCCTCTTTAAACGATAACATATATGACAATATGTTGTTTTCAATAACAAAGGTACAACTACCTTACATATGTGCTGAGGCCAATGTAATACAGCCCACTTACATCTATTCCATCTAACACTATCACCATCAACATGTCTTCCTATTTGTTTCAGATAGGTTTTCAATACTGTCTCTGAGTATAGCGCACAAGCTTGCCGCGGTACCTTGTCTATGTTTCTATCGAAAGCCTGATTTTGTACCTTATATTGTCATTACATTTACGCGACTAGCCTTATATCTATAGTTTTCAGCAACAGTCAATACCTTTTAGTTAAATGATATCACTGATAAGTTTATGTGAATCCATCACCTCACGGGGTGTCCATACAAAAACTATTTTAATCCTAGAGAAAGAGGACTGGGTAATTCACGGTAAATACAGACAAACATAGATAAACCAACTACGTGCTCTGGAATAAAAGAGTTATTATCCACTTCTCCCTAACATACAATCTCATTTAAATCAATTGTTAACCAGATAATAGGTGACAAAACGTAACGAAATGCAGCTTAATGATGACATTCCTGGTTTGTTTTCCAACGATGTACTTTAATATACAAAACCAAAGTCAGTTTACTTTCGAAAATAAAGATCTGCGTGATTGTTTATAACTCTGGAGTTGTAGTGACTGAGCCACGTGAAATCATCTGGCCCAAACTATATACAGTATCGCGCACCTGTTGGCGTTTCACCTGTGATGAGTGCTGTATCACCTGATCATCGAGACTGCTCCCAGATATTTTACAGGTGTGACGATGCATAACAACTGCCCCAAATAAAATTCAATAAGCTTACCTAAATGCACTTACTGAAATGTCAAATAACGGATGTATATCGCTCCCCTTTGATTTCATATAAAAATGTTTGCATGCTCAAAATGTCATAAATGTGAGTTTTTGAAGAATCGAATACCTTTTTACACGAAAAAAGGAAACAAAATTCCCAATGTTTTATTGTGCCAACATTTTCCTATTTCAACTGAATCTGAACATATTTTCAACACGTCATCAATTTATATATGTATACATTATGTTTTCCAATAGTTAAATTTACTAAAAGTAAATATTTACTATTGATATACAAATTGCAAATGGTTCAATCTAAATTGAAGAAACTAAGAAGAGTAAGATTGCAATTCCTCAAAATTAGCATTGCTATGATGATGCTTTGGACGATAGTGCGTAAGTATTAACACTCATTTTACATTACCATGAATAATAGGGAAACACGAAGATTTGTTCGAATGAATGTGGATAATTCAAATAATTACAGCAACCTCAAATGAGTACAGGTTAGTTTTTACCTTTATTATTGACAATTTTTAATTTGCCACTGCTGGCATATCTACATAAGACTCTCTCAGAACGATCAACACATTGGTTCACCGTAGGCCATCAACGTAAACAAAATGGAAAAAAGGCAACCATTTTTAAAATTGAAAATCATTGAATTCACCCTAGGAAAGGAAAGGTTATCTATAATTTCAACAGTCATAGACATTCCATCAGTAAACCAATAAGAGTTATGGCCCTTGAATTACTTTCCATGTCGTGTGAGTGTGTATAACCTTTAAACGCACTAGTGCACGCCAATATTTCGTAAACACAACGAATGCACAGATACTGCATATGTCTCGATATTACTCAATATCCTCACTTAAGTAATCTACCTCGTAAGTTATTTAACAAATAATTACGTATTCAGGTAGTAAATTGGATTTTTAAAGGCCGGAAGTATTTAAAATTACTTTACATTAAATCCGTATGAACTACGATATCGGAAATATTAAAATTTTGCTCATAACCAGAAAAGCGGAAACGGCAGCCGCTTTGGTCAATCTAATAACAATGCTAATACTGTGTTATTGAATCGGTTGATTTACAACAAAGCTTTCATAAAACATATTTCATGATTTGTTCTCAGTTCAGAGTTAAGGTAAATTCAATAGCTGCACACAATACTAGTTCAGCCGTTTCCAAGTGTCAATAATTTATCCGTTTTGTGCACAGCTAACCATAGATTTTTATATGTCCAAGCCGACAGCAACTGTCTTAACGTTTTCATTGTTGATTGCAGGTAAATTGTAAGGAATGTTAAGTATTTCATTGCATCGATAGAAAGTTTAAGTGAATGCATAAGTCCTCGTAAACCTTAAAATAACCAATTTAAAACGTAAAAGCGTGCAGTAGTGCCTTTAATGTTTGAAATTTTAAAAATAGAAACAACTTTATTTAATATTCATAAATCATTTTACCTCGCTATTATAGAGATTACTTTATTTTGCAAGAGAGTATTGACTAAAAAACATTAAGATCCTTGCTTAGCAAATATTCTATGTATGCTACAATCAAATGTATTCATATAACACTCAAGGAGTCAAAATGCTATACTTAATCGAGAATTCTTGGTACATTGTTGCTGAAAATAATCAGCCCCGTAGGAAATGGTTCTTCATTGTAACAATATAAACATATAAAGTTGGGATTTCGGTCGAAAACGGGACAGTGATACGTAAATTGGTCAAAAATAAATTTGAATACATATCTAACACAGGTATAAGATATTTTCGGTATATGGTGTTTGAAACGTTTTATAACTAGTAAGCTTGTAATAGGGGTGCGTGTGCTTGCGGTTTCGGCACGCACATCATGGTATTGTTCTATTTTCATCGAAAAATAACAAAAATAATTGACATGTATTTGGACTTAATCCATGACTATATGAGATGTTTTGAATGAATATCATCATAATATATGTTTTGATACGCATGAAAGCCAAACAGAATACCATGAAGATCATGGATTGTCTAGCATGAAATGTTGGCCACTGAACGGATGGTTAAGCACATCAAGTTCAAGACAAAACACTTTCTGTTTTGAAATTTCCGTGTCATCCACGGTCATGAAATCAACAACTGAGTCAACAATCAAACAAAATCACTCTGACACGCGTGCAAAGCGGATTCCACGTGCAATCCACTCAGTGGGCCGGGTCGATTCTGTGACTGATGGGTAAATCTGTATATTGAGTATTCTTTCCAGTTGGAATATATGCAATATCAGAAAGTATTTTCTTGGATATTACTGATTAATTAAGGTTGATATAGTATTGAAAGAATAAATAAAATCGAATAATTCATATACAAGTTTATATAAATATGCAATGATATGCATTATATCTATTGACACCCCTTTACCGATAGTGCGTCCAACCATTTTAATTTGATTTCATTGTGTCGCCCCGAGACGGTCGAGAAGGTCGCGTTTGGGAAGTTCCCAGGGTTAAATTATGAAATGTTGTGTACAAATGACTGATCCAGATTATTCCTATCTGTGGAAGAAAATATGTCGCACAACAAATCTGTTAAATGGAACGATTCATCTATTGCCATAAACAGGACACACCAAAATGACATTGGAATACTGCAGGAACGTATCACAGCTATTCTGTTAGGCCAGAACATTACTGCGAACGAATACTTCTCGTCCATCGCCTCCCTAACTTGGCCTCCGAAACTTACGTCGACGTCAGCGCCTGAAATCCGTTACGTCAGCGAAGGCATAAGCTGGGGAGTTATAACGCCGGCAGTTCTGATTGGTCTATTTCTGGTAATCCTTGCGTCATGTCTGTATTGGCAGTCATGGAAGGAGAAACGACGCATGCGCAACTTCATGGCACAGCAGCGACCTCCAGGTGTTCCTTACGAACGATCTTCAGAAGCTCGTCTGTCCATACGGTCAGTCGGATCTCAGAGGTCACATGGTTCAGGCCCGTGCGATCGGATCTCTAGTGTTCCGTTACGCCGCCAGGGATCGAGGTACTATCCCCGGCAGGATGAAGACTCTAGAAAGGGAACTCCCGTCCCACGCCCCCTCTCCCCCATCGACGAAATGGTCCACCATAAGTCCGTGGACACACTGCTCACCTCGGTTCGCGGTGTGGACGAGTCTCTAAAGGCCATGTCCTCCAATCTGCAGGAGTCCTGGGGCACACCCAAAACGAGCGGAACCGAAAGCAGGCTGGCCGTACTAAGGGGCTACGAGAACCCTTGTTTCTCTGCACCAGGAAAACTGGCAGGCAACGTGTACTGTGACGACTGCGATGCCATCAACTCCCCCTACTACCCAAACAACAACACGCCGACCAACGAGTACGAGGTTGAGTCGGACAAGAGCGTCCTTCTAACTAAGGACGTCGACGACCTCGGGCACCATCCATCTCAGTCAGAAGTCTACCCGATGCACGTGTACCACACGAGCCACCACCAGCTGTCCTCACTACATGGGGACGAGATCTCCTCCATCACTACCTACCCGGAGCACAGCAACGCCCCCTACATGCTGGGCGACCCGGGCCGGTCCTCCACCAGCGTATCTTCCAGCACCCACAGCACGCTGAGTCTTCCAAGTAGCATCTCCCGCTTCCACGCCAGCCGCACTATCAACACGCCGAACCATCCCTTCGCCAGCACCCGCAATTGCTCGCCCATGAAGCTCAACTTCACCCTGTCCAGCAGCATCGAAGTCTCGGACCACTTCTCGGACAACACCTCCATGATACCCTGCGTGGGAAGTAGCAGCACTTCAACCGGAACTCAAGCCATTTCCGGAAATGATCTCCGAACGTCCCTCAACAGCGATGACCTACGACAAGAACAGGAACTGAGGTCCTCGTCGGCACCAGAAACGCGGCGGCCAAGCCTGGAAATGATGCCGGAGACAAAGTCTTACAGTGTGGAGGTGGATCTGTTCAGGAGTTTCAGCGTCACAGCGGACAGTTCTCACGGCGCCCAATCCCGGGTATCATCGTCCATCTCCTGCAGCATGACTCAGGGACACAACCCGACTCCCGTGTCCGTCCAACACGAATTCGACTCCGCGTCGACCTCCGACAAGGGCACCAACTTTGTTGATGAGAATCACAACAACCCTTGGTTTGACCCAGTGGAATTCTCAAACAGAAAGGTCAAGTTTGCTGTTCCAGTGCTTGACAAGAAACAACACTGGGTTTGAACTAGAACCCCAATCCCGATGGTTAAACAACATTCACCATGTTAGACAAGTTATCGGAATCCGCATTAAGTCCCAGGGGAAGAAGAATGAATTATGTACAAGACAATCAAGCGGGGTTTGAATTCGGACCTGTTGGACAAGAAACAAGGGTCGTTACTTTGTGTTTTTCTCCTTGTTAGTTTATTCATGTTACTAAAGTTGCATTTGTTACTGCGGAATCGACGTGTTACAGTTTCTTTCATGACTGTGTTTCATTTTCAGAGCATTGTTCACTTTATGGAATAAAATTTGGGATCTTTCTTTACTCTCGTGTCTTTTGTTTTGGATTATTAGCTCCTTAAGTAACTTCTTGGGAGGCATTTTAGAAGTTGGAACAACGATAAATGTAAAGAAATATATGAAAACAAGTTATTTATTCGCTTGAATCAGTGCCGAAACGTCGAATGAAAAGAGGAGTTCTAATCTATATACTTCTAAATACAGGGGTGCTGAAATTCAGCGCAGTAACACCCAGGGTTCGCTAGTTCGCAGGTTTCACCGCAATGCATAGCCACAATGGTGTTGCGGGCTTTCTCCCCGCAATAATACTAGCAGCCGCGATATTAGTGAAACAATCTTGAAAGCCGCGTTAAATACCAACTCACCTCACCTCACCTTTAACTACAACTTCGTGAGATTAGACAAAATATTGAAAAAGTGTCAATTAAACGACGGGTTTACCTACATTGCATGTAGGTTCTTGCTGCAAGATCACGGGACAACACCTTGTCAACAATTCGGATCTTTCTGTATTTACATAACAAGGATAGATGGTTCTAACATAAATTCCACACATGATAATATCTCCTTTTTTAAATGCAGTTATGGTTTATGTAGGATTTACAACCTCGCAGAGCTTTAACACAACACTTTTACAAACGATGCGATCTCGATAAAGCAACGTCTTATTTTAGTCACAGAGTATGTTGTTGGATCAAATATTTCAGAGTTCATAAATGGTGTTGTTTGATCGAGAAGAAGCGATATTTCCTGAACATGAGTCAAACAGTATTTTCAAAACATGTTTTTAAGCAGATACGACAAATATAGGCTGGTAGAGATTCGTAGGCCAATAAACTAACATAAATGTAAACGCAACGCAGAATTTCGACTTCATACGTTCATGTGGTCGTTTTTCGTTTAAACATATGAAAATTAGAAATTACATTTTTATCTTTAAATTGCCAAAAAAATGTTAACTTAAGCTTAACTGGGGGGTTATTTGGCTCGTAAGTGAGCCACATTAAAAAGGTTATGAAACATACTCTGTGTCACTTTAAATTTGAAGCAAACGATGTGAACCTAGGCATTGACAGCCCTTATGGTAAAAAGAAGTGTTTTCATGGCACAAATTTACACCTCTCCAAAATAAAGAGAGACAAGCTGAGCTAATTACCTGAAACAATGCTGGTCCATGTTGCCATCATGCCGAGAGATTAAAACAATTTGTGATTGAAGATAGATTTAGTGTTGAAGGCGTTGACCTATCTTTCTTTCTCTTTATATATGGTTTAAACAATAGTCTACATTACAGTTTATAAACCGCAAAGTATAGCAAGGAATGGCAAACGTGGAGCATGGTAGTGACTTATTATAATGATAAGAGAACATAAATTAATTGCTACCATGTCAAATTAATAACAATAAATTCTCGTCAGTGTCTTGTGATGTCGAAAAGCCCTGTAGCTTTTGCGAATCCCAGGGAATTGAAATTAATCAATAATCAAAGTTTATAAAAATATAGAAAACTATATCTCCTACCCTGTAAAAATAGACTGACAAACACCAGATTGTCAAAATTCTCACCCGACGTCTGTCCTAGACTGAAGTGATTGGCTAAAATTCTATAAGAGCCCAAAAAATACAGAATATATTTTGATACATAACATATGAAAACCGAAGAAATATGACTGTAGGTGATTCTATACTTATTCTATAACTTTTGGGTCTTTTTCGACCTACATGAATGCAGTCAACATGTAAACATATTCATAACTTCAAGTTCTGTTGACCACGGTTTGGAGTACAACTGTCTGCTTTTGATGCTCATACTTTTACTTCGAATGGATGTAGCGTAGAGGTTATTGGCAAACGTGAATACATTAACAAAAATCATTACCGATTTACGCTGTGTACAAAACCTAATAAAGAATAATTAATCAATAAGTTTTAAGTAAGGACAGTAATTTCAGACAAGCCTTAAATGGAGCGAAGTTCATGAAGTCGTTATTTTAAGAATGATTACAAGGCGTTTAACAGTCCTGTAGTCTATTAGTATAAATGAGCGGATATTATCATCTATATACTATATACATTTAAATATTGATCATTTACGTGATGGCTTATATAGATTTATCTTTCGAAGGATATATTGGTCTGACGTCTGATTGGTGTGACGTGATCCTCTTTGACAATCATCCTCTTCGCGTAGAGCGAGAGTGGTAACACAGATTCAACAGAGAAAATCCATACCCACGCTACCATATGACCTGCTTGCAGTCCGGATCACAAACCAATAGAACATTTGTAGGGCATTCTCGGACATCGTCGTAGACCCTCTTGTTCTCATTGTGGCAGGCTTGGATGCAGCATTTGCAAAAGATTGATCAACAGGAAATTACGAGACCGATACATATAGTGTCCAGGAGGGCAAATCAAGTGATCAATGCTCACGTATCATTCACTCGCTATTGCCTGGACACTGGTTTAAACTCATCTGAAGGGTGTAATGCATCCTCTACAGACAAGATTCCTTCTGTGTCACCGACCGATGTGTCACAATGGTAGACATGTTTCTCTTTGTTCAAATGATGAAAAACACATTGTTTGTATTTAAGTCGATAAAGTCAATCCAATATTTGGCCACACACTCCATTTTATCAAAGTATGGTCCAAAACTTTACACCTCTCTCTTACAGAATGAATGCCAGAGGCATTTATTTGAAAAACTATATCAATAATTTTGATGGCGAATGACTTACTGTTTTACGTAAACTGTCAGGCAGAAAAACTATACATATTTTGGAACAGAATAAAATACCAAAAGGCTAAGCATTTGAGATCAAAATTGATACAATATGGAATATATCTTAAATAAAAGAGACTTATTACATACTCTATGGAGCATTATTGCCATAGTACGGCATATTAAACAAACTATAAGGCCTTGTTTCACGGATAGCTTTGTTAGACATTCTAAATCGAAGTTAGGTATTTTGATAAGATACATGAACAATTAATGTTGACAAGGATTAAAAGTTTAGTTAGCTTCTATACACATTATGTTAGTATATTTACTCATGGATTAGAAATTTGCTGCAGTTTTGTGTGTATGCTTTTTTAGCCTGTCAGTTTATGTCAACCCGTTCATCTAGACTTACAAATCAACAATAACTTAAACAGTAGACACATTTGGGAACGCCTCTATTCAGCCTCTAGTATCAGCTTGATAATAACCATCTATAGATTTTGCAAGTATGAAGTTTCTAAAATACCACAGTAGGTAACTAAAGAATATGGGCTGGGTTGTCTTTCACATCTTAATGGTTTATTCGGAATTATGAAATCCTTAACAAACGATTAAATTTGAAAAATAAATTTCAAAATTATTAATAATGACAATTGTTATTTTTAAAACAATATCAACTTCGATCAAAATTAAATGATTAGTTTAGAGGAATTGAGCTGGAAGGACATGTTAACAGGTTTCTTACAAATTTATCACTTTTCTCCCACTGGAAGAGTGAGTGAGTGAGTGAGTTATTGTTTAACGCCGCTTGGGCAATATTTCAGCCATTAGCGGCGAGCGTTTTGGAAGATATTTTCAAAATAGTCAATGATGCCCCACCATTACATATATCTGAATTCCAAGACAAGTTTGAACTGAAATGGTTAAGTAATTTAGCCGGACACAATGTGTAACGGGCGGACGGTGCACCTTATAATACGCCCCGCAACTTCGTTGTTACGGGGGGAAAATGTAGTAAAATTTAATCTTTTAATGATGAAATACACCTTATGACCTACTAAAATTATTGTATTTGCAAGGACGTCATTTAAGCACATATAATATATATGCTGATAATTATAATGGAATAATGTTTGGTGATAAAAGGAGTTATTGCAGACATATGATTTGCTGATATAACCCCTTTTGTCCATACTATAGTCTAGGTAATCGAAATCGCCATACATTTCCCAATTTTCCAAAACGTGTCCAAATTTGTCATTGTTAAAAGTCGGTTGTATGCTGGGTACAAGAATAACAGTTTGGGTTTATGTAACGGCTGTGATATTGCATTCCGTATATACATCGAAACGTTACAACATATTGCAATAGAAGAAGTTGCAAATCCAGAGAACATGCACGCTTTTGTTTTTCCTACCAACTACTAATTGCTTTTCAAAGACACGAGCTTGACAAGACCGAATGCAAGTTCAAAGGGGTTCGTTTTAAAGTTCTCTGTTGAAGAAACGTACATGACAGAACCGGCAAACATGGTTGTTTTGAAAGTATTTTACTCCCGCTTCATCTCCTGACCATTTCGTGTTGTCATCTAAACAGCGTTCTTTTCAACACTTTTAAATCATATTTTGTCATTTTATTTTTCACTTCGTTAACATTTTTTAAAAACTCTTTCACATCGAGGTTCCTTTGCTTCTGTATTTGTATAGATAGATATAAATATGTTTCAATGTTCAGGTAAAAAAAACAAGTAAACACATCGTGATGAACATTTATTTTATCCACTCATTGTAATGAACCACACAGTTCCCCTCCGGGAGTACAGAAGAATATCACATCCTGGCTACTATAGAACATAAACATGAAAACAGGAGATTGAAAATAATAAATATCTAAATTAACATGAAATATAAATGAAATATAACCTCCCCTTATACTGTTTGTGTACTGAAGGCGATAGCATAATTTATACTTTATATATACTATGAAATATTGATTATTTTCAATTTCCTGTGATGAAAATGGCTTACTTGTCTTTAATTCAAAATTGATTTAAAAAAATATTAGGTAACCTGATATAAAAGTTGGACCGTTCCGGTACACCCTTAGGCTACATTTGAGTTATCTTGAACCTTTATTCCCAGTTGTTGAGATACAAATCAAAATGGAATTCATTTTGTTCATTCACATCAAAATCTTTTATAACAATTTTGTTCTTGATCAAACTTTATAACCGGGTTAACAAGGGTACATATTAATCTATAAAATATGACACCTATGTTGTTAAATCTAAAGAGATGTACTAAAACTTCCTTTGAATCAAAGTATTTAGTAAAAGTTTGAAGTTTTAACAATATTACATAATGACAAAAATGTATCGAGAATACCAAAAGATATGGAACAAATACCTCAGTGTTGATAAACAGGTAAAATCAAATTAAAATGAAGAAATTTGTTTACATTATCTTTTTTTATAGACTCTGCTTGTAGGAATGAAATACACATATAACAAAGTACATGTATATCTTCTCCAATTAACCATGATTACATGAGTACACATAAAATTGAGTTGCAGACAAGTGTTATGATTAAACCCATCTAAGACAATGTACTCAAACCACTTGGAATCGTTGTAGTAAGATAAAAATGGCACAAATAAATCTAAAGTAATTCTCTAGATAAGGAAAGGATAGATGCAAGGAATGGAGTTCTGTAGCTCAAAAAGAATTTTTTTTCAGTAAGGGAATTTTATAATGTGAGAAGAAAATTTAGTGAAGGTGTATATGTAATGAAAGGTGAGTGAATCTTTGTTCAAAAAATGACAGTTGAACATAAAGGGAGGTAATACCTATGTGCAGTGCTAGTGAGTTAAAGCATCTTTATATATACAACATGCTCGCACTTCAGTTCAAATATTCATACCGTATTTAGATAACATTGGAAATGTATGATAACTTGGATGATTATTATACAAGGAAATGATTTTCATGAGACAATCTTAGCTGAAATCAATTTAATCCTTAACTGTAGCCTCAATCAACTCTTATCTTACTTATTTCAAGTCTAAAAGTAGATATAAAACCATCTGAACGATATGATTGAAAGTATCTTAAATTTTGAGCGTATACACTTCTGAACAAGAGATTTTGTCATCGGGAACATTGTCCTTTTAATGAAGATAGATCTTCATATAGCAATATTAGGAAAAGTTATAACATATTGACAAACCACATGGTCTTTAGATATTATCCTGAGGCGCTTTTGGATAACGATGTTGTCCTAAAGAATTCTTTCAAAAACTGACTTGAACTTGATCAAGTTACTGATCGAGTTAATTTCAACATCTTATCCTTATTTGAAATGAATTCGATATTGATAGCTTTCCAACTTCTGAAAATATATTTAGATACACCCAGTAGTTCTCATTATAATAACACCAATTATAAAGCTTGACATATTTGACAACTACAACATACTCTATGTCCCTTTTAGATTAACCTGCACACAGGTTCTGAATGATAATCAGCTTATATCTACGAGAACCAGAATTGGTGAACCCCACATTGTGATATGCAATGTACAGCCATGACTAGCATTAGCGGAAATCATAATCATCATACAGGAGTGATTCTTCACCCAATGAGAATTTTGTCGCCAAGTCAATGTCTATTTACATGATATTTACATACATACAGGTACATAAAAATAAAATATTTGTTTATCTTTTACATATGATCACATAATGATGAGAGAGAGGTGAATGTCACGTCTCAGTTTGATATGCATCTTACAATGATTGAGTTGAGAGTTATGGAGTCTGGAGTCTTGAATGGTTACCAGAACAAGAGAGGAATAATAGAACACAAGTATCAACAAGCAATATGTAAACTGACTGCATCAATAATGGTTTCCAAATATCTACAAATGAATCTAAAAGTTGCGTAACCAGCACTTTCTCAAATCAACAGATGACAACTTAAATTAGGACATCATTTGTTTCACCGTTGTTATTTCATAAGTGTATCAAGCAAATATTTTTCACACAACAAACATCTGATGTTCATTTTTACAACAATTTTGTAATTTCGATTGAAACAATTTGTACAGTTTCTTATTGTTTGAACTGGAAACATTTCAGCAACTACAATCTCTGTCATCTAGAATATGCCTCACTGGTGAACAGAGGAACATCATTGACACTGATTGGTTGGGAATGTTAGGACAGCCAGGAATAAATATTCAAATCTCAAGGACTCTGCCAATGAAAAACAACTGATCAAATATAGATATACTTTGGTGAGTTGTTGATATATTTGCATGTAAGCCTTACTTCTTATTATATTTGTTTTAACATACCAATTAACTAATTGTTTTGGAATTATTTTGTTACATTAGTTTGTAAACGTATGAAAGTCCATTGAACTTTTGCTTAAAAACGAAAAAAGTCTTTGTAAAAATATTGTGACCATCAATTCATGATATCAATGGTAAGTGATCCTAATTCAAATCTTTTTTGATCGTTTATAAGGGTTTTTAGAAGACATTTCCAGGTTTAGCTCATTCATTATTGAAGAATCGGTGGGGGAAAAAGAGGTACAAAACAATCTTATATTCATGGTGTCAAATCTTATAAGATGTTTCAGATTTGCAGTGATTGTCATAACTGTTTGAAGCCACAGATGACATTTATGTTTAACAAATATTCTATACCAATCAAATAAAAGACAGAATTATTGTTATAAGATATCTACTGGGTTGTGATATCAGTCCGAGAAAATAAGGGCATCAATGATATTCACCAGAGAGAAAAAGAGGGCTTCATTAATCATGTAGTGCCTGAATCGATGCTATTGATTCAGTTTATTGCTATAGACACTCTGACTTATATACCTGCAGGTGTACCTTTAAACCAAATATCCGATAATGCACAACAAAGCTATCACAGGTATCACATACTTCGCCTAAGTACATTTTACAAGGAGACTATCAATACCAATAAAATCTTAAGGTCTTAAGAATATTAAATCTTTTTATCTCAATTTACATTGAATTTGTACATCTTTCTAGCCATTGCGAAATCCAAATGATGATTCTAATTTCAATTTTAACTCATCATAATCATAAATATACTTCTCCAAACAATATTATTTTTACTGTGTATTACCTCTCTTGATAAATTCATCCAAGTCACTGTCAATGTCTTGACTTCATTTCAATTTAGAAAAATGAAGTGTTTAACTTTCCAAATCAGTGAAAGTTTTCACTCAAATATATCTTTCAATTCTTCAGCTGAAAAAAAGGGTAAATCATTACTGAACATGGCATGTAATGAAACATTATCAGAATGATAAACTTAGCTCCAAACTAAATAAATTGTTTAGAACAAAGGATATAGGCAAGAAGTTTGTAATTTCTCTTCTTAGATATTGATTCATTGGTGCCTTACCACCAGCAGATCAACTTCATAATTGTCTGGAGAGATGTAATCTCTGGAGATACCGACTCTCAAACCAATGTTGACCTACCAACCAAATAATTCTAAAATTCCACCAAAATTACACACAAGTTGTTTTGAACATTATTCAGTATGACTTTCACACCAATAGGCTTTACAAAATATTAACTTACACGTATACTCTTTTGCTCAAAATATCAATAGAAAAATGGTTATAGTTCTTAATCAAATCTTCAAGTTCTTAATCGTGTATAATTTCTTGCAGATTATCTGACATGTCCTAATTCACTTATAAATAAATTCACAAAATCAAATGAATATCTTATTTCATACACTCAACAATTCAAAATATTTCCAAAATATCATCAAAATTATGTACTAGATGTGTCAGAAGTGAAGCCAAGTGCTGTTTTCATCTCCGCAAGGCTGTATTTGCCGTTGTTGTCAGCATCAAAGGGTTTTAGCTGCTCCTTTGTGGGCGGGTCCGGCATGTAGTCTTCCAGATCATCTGGGTCAACCTGACCTTCCCCATTCCGATCCCAGTTGGGGAATCTCTTCTCGAGGTCTGCGAAAGGATGAACACATAGAGCAGTTTTAACGATGTACTGTTTTTAAAAATAAAATCTAATTGCATTGGCATGATTGTACAAGTTACTCTTTCCAAGGTTGTCTTTAATGTTGTCCTTTTGGCCCAGACAAAAATAACAAGTAAAGAAGTGAGCACAGCTCACATACCCCCGCTTCAAACTATAGTCTGGCTTTCTTTGTTGGTCTTACCCTCAAAAAGCTCACTTAGGGATCATGGTTGATAAGTGTATTAAGTTTGTTGAAGCTAGCATGTATAGTTTAGGAGATATGCTCAGACAAAAGCACTTTGTCAGATAGTCATTGTTTTAGTAACGTTTCCATGTAAAACGCAAAAAATAAAAATAATTTTTTAGTCTTACCCTCAAGAGATGCACCAATATGGATAAGTGTATGAAGTTTGGTGATGATAGCATGTACGGTTTAGAAGATATACTCCGGACAAAGGACTTAGTCATAAATTCACTGTTTTAGTCATGTTTCCATGGAAACCGCAAAAAAATTAAAAATCATTTGTTGGTCTAACCCTCAAAAGGCACATCAATGGATCATGGTTGATAAGTGTATGAAGTTTGGTAAAGATAGCATGTATAGTTATGAAGATATACTCTGTACAAAGGACTTTGTCACTGTTTAAGTCATGTTTCCATGGAAACCGCAAAAAATAAAAATCATTTGTTAGTCTAACCCTCAAAAGGCATGCAGCTGCACATCTAGGGATCATGGTTGATAAGTGTATAAATTTTGATGAAGCTAGCATGTATAGTTTAGGAGATATGCTCCGGACAAAGGACTTGGTCATAGAGTCACTGTTTTAGTCATGTTTCCATGGAAACCGCAAAAAATAAAAATCATTTGTTGGTCTAACCCTCAAAAGGCACATCTAGGGATCATGGTTGATAAGTGTATGAAGTTTGGTGAAGCTAGCATGTATAGTTTAGGAGATATGCTCCGGACAAAGAACTTGGTCATAGAGTCACTGTTTTAGTCATGTTTCCATGGAAACCGCAAAAAATAAAAATCATTTGTTGGTCTAACCCTCAAAAGGCACATCTAGGGATCATGGTTGATAAGTGTATGAAGTTTGGTGAAGGTAGCATGTATAGTTTAGGAGATATGCTCCGGACAAAGGACTTGGTCATAGAGTCACTGTTTTAGTCATGTTTCCATGGAAACCGCAAAAAATAAAAATCATTTGTTGGTCTAACCCTCAAAAGGCACATCTAGGGATCATGGTTGATAAGTGTATGAAGTTTGGTGAAGCTAGCATGTATAGTTTAGGAGATATGCTCCGGACAAAGAACTTGGTCATAGAGTCACTGTTTTAGTCATGTTTCCATGGAAACCGCAAAAAATAAAAATCATTTGTTGGTCTAACCCTCAAAAGGCACATCTAGGGATCATGGTTGATAAGTGTATAAATTTTGATGAAGCTAGCATGTATAGTTTAGGAGATATGCTCCGGACAAAGGACTTGGTCATAGAGTCACTGTTTTAGTCATGTTTCCATGGAAACCGCAAAAAATAAAAATCATTTGTTGGTCTAACCCTCAAAAGGCACATCTAGGGATCATGGTTGATAAGTGTATGAAGTTTGGTGAAGCTAGCATGTATAGTTTAGGAGATATGCTCCGGACAAAGAACTTGGTCATAGAGTCACTGTTTTAGTCATGTTTCCATGGAAACCGCAAAAAATAAAAATCATTTGTTGGTCTAACCCTCAAAAGGCACATCTAGGGATCATGGTTGATAAGTGTATGAAGTTTGGTGAAGGTAGCATGTATAGTTTAGGAGATATGCTCCGGACAAAGATTTGTGACGGACGGACAGACGGACAGACAGACAGACGGACAGACGGACAGACGGACAGACGGACGGACGGACGGACAGAATGAACGCTATATACCCCCGCTTACGCTGTAAGGCGGGGGTATAATTAGTTGAGGGGGGGGGGATGTAAAGTTAAATCATGTGAGGAAATTTCAAATATCAACTAAATAATTGTTTTCAACCTTATAAAGCTATGGCACATATTTCAGAGTAAAAGGACACTTAATGAAATTTGTCAAATATCAAATGCATTTCATCTTTGTGTCATGGTAAAATTAAATCATTCACATATCAGGTAGCCAAAAATATGTATAATTGGCCCTCATACTTTAACAAATCCATTCAGTATTTAAAACAATCCATAAAAACATAAAATATTCCAAATCAAATCCCATCGACACTTTAGGTTGAAATTTTTCTGGCAGGTCAAAACAATACCGGAGAAGATATAAATATAAGTAGTAAAAACAACCGTTTTGCATAGTAGTCTGAGACGTCCACCTACAATGTTTTCACATACTTTAACAATGTATTCACATACTTAAACAATGTATTCACATACTTAAACAATGTATTCACATACTTTAACAATGTATTCACATACTTTATATGATTAAATCTCATAGAATGCACAAGTGTCGAGTAAGAACACAAACTCACCAGTTACATTGTGAACCAGCTTCATGGTGATAGTCTGGGCGCCAGAATCTTCTTCTGAAACAATAGATACTAGCACTGCAATTGTGCTTACATAATACTTCTAAGCATTCTCCAAATACATTTCATTCTTCCTGGCAGCTTGGCCAAAGTTTTTAGATAACAAGCAGGTATTAAAAAAATTCAACAGGTACTTCATAAAGGGCTTGCTGGTCATTTCTTAATGCATTGCAACATCAGAACTGACTGAAGTGCAGGCAGCTCATGTAAACTCTTCTTCAAAGATGTAACAAGAGTCATCAGAAGATGACATATCCCACCATCAACAATAATTTGAACCATATATATTTGATCTTTGTAATCATAATATAAATTTATTTTCAATAAATAAAAATGAAATAAATAGGTGTGATTTCATGAGCAGTTTTGGAGTTCCACTCTGGAACAGAGCTATCCCTGTATTGAGTCTTATTTCAACACCTTCTCATGGCAACGAAATATGATAATATTTTCAGAAATTCAAAAGTAACAAAAGGCCTCACTCCAGCAGTAAGATAATGCTACTGTAAATTTTTAATATGACTGGATGAGAAGTTTTGGAGTATTCCAGGATTATACATACTGATGTGAGAACAAAAGGATTTTGACAAGAAGAAAGAAGTTTAGATTATTCTGATATGTTACTACAAATTCAGTATCAATAACATATTAATATTTCTGCATGGGTTGGAAAAGTTTTCGCGTTGGGTTCGTCATAATTAAGGTATTATTAAGAAGTATTTGCAACACAAATAACAAAAAGACACAATTGGCGTGCTGGAGAGCTGCATTTTCACTAGGATCACATACTGTGAAATGACCTGGCTGAAGGCGAGACAGGTAGCAGAGTTGAAGGATGGGGAATACTTTTTGGATATACCAATTCTTATGAAGGACATTTGAACACAGTTTCAAAGGATGCAAAGATGGTATCAAAGGGTTTAGTTACCTATGGGCGCTGAAGATGTAGTTGCTTTCTTTGCTTGAGGTGTTGTTGATGGTGGTTTGGCTGTTGCTGCTGTTGTTGTTGTCGTAGATGTTGATTCTTGTTTTGGTGCACCTGTTGTTGTCATTGATCCTAATGGAAGAGATTTTGGTGTGTAAAATAATTCCAGTTTGTCAAAGGTCTCTTTATGTCAAATTGTCATGGACACAATATTTGATGACAAGATCATGCTACATCAGCAACTTTGTATCCAACACATATCCTTATATCCTTTGGGCCTAATACAGCTATGCTGATACAAACGCAGTGATGTAACAGGATGAAGGAAGATTTATTAACCAATGAGATAAACTGTAAGGCTCATTTCTTTAAGACTATTATTCCAAAGAATAACAAAGAAATCCAGTGCAGATAAAAATGATTTTCAGTAACGTACCATTCAACTGTACAGACAAGTAGGAGACGAGTCCCGAGAGTTTTGCGGTCACGTTGTTGAGCTCGTTTCGGTTCTGAGTAAATATCTTGAACAAGTGCTCCACATGCTCGTTAGTGGTTAGCACACTTGAGTTCAGGTACTGAAAAACAGGGATGAGGCCAAAAATTATCAATGGACGTAAAGTAATGAAAGTATCAAAAAGAAAAGAAATCAGTCTTCACAGACAGAACAATATTAAATTATCGTACACATTAATAAAAGCCATTTCAGTCACTGCAAACTGTTCTTTCTTACTTGAAACAATTAACATAACAAGGTCAACAAAAATGAATATTCATCAATTTTCCAGTGAAAATATATAAGAACATGGGTAACGATGGGTTGATATTGTTATTTATCAATTTCAGAACAGAAAGTCCTAAAGAAAAAACTTACTTTTTTCAACTAAAATAATGAAGTCTGATAACAGGGAATTACCTCCAAATTGGAAAGTGTTTCGGCTTGGAACATACGGAACAGTATCTCAATCCCAGACGCTGGGGCAGGCGACTTAAAACTGTAAGACTTGACATCTTTGAAAGCATCTTCAAGCTGAGGTAGAAGTACTCACAGTTAGTAAATAGCTTCCCTCATATATATATGACAAATTCCAAGTGAACACATAACAGGATAAGGACACTGATAATAGGCTAGTGAAGATAAATAAAGTATCGAGAATGGTGATTCTTTATTTGAAGATACAAGTACTGTAATACGATCTCAGTATTGCGATATGAATTGTTCACTTCAGAATTGATTAATTTGCATAAAACTCAATAGGTTTGTCAAATAATATTGATTCTTTTTATTAAAAATCCTGGAAAAAGAATTGTGACATATATCATATAGAATTGTTTTGTTTTGAGATATCATGATATGCATTATAACATAGTATGTCTCTATTGCCACAACTCTTACTGACAATCTCCAAACACCTATCAATACTGCACTGATAATTGAGAGACATTTGACACAAATCATACTTTGTAAACCATTTTATGAATGTGATATGGTTTATTAAGTGCACACAAATAATTCTTTGTTACCTGTTTCTATAGTATAAGCAGTGTATGAAACTCCCAAGAATTTAAGCCAGACCACAGGGCTGGCTAGCTCAAAAACTTGCTAGCCCTAACCGAAACCTGCCTGCCCACTAAACTTTAATAAAATTCATAAGGCTCAACTTTTACCCGACCTAAGACAGGAGTGATTGAAAATTTAGCAGTCTGAGTTGAAAACAATCTGTCCCGGACGGTCGGGCAGGCAGGTATTTCGAACGCTGGTGTAAGTTTTGAAGACGAGAGGTACCTTCTTATAAAGTTCTGCGAGAGTCGTTAGCATTGTGGTGATGTTGTCCATCCTCTCGTTGACGACAGCCAGGAGTGTGGAATCGGGGAGCTCTGTACTGTCTCCATTCAGCTGCAAGTTGAAATGAAACCACTGTTACCATTTGAACATACATCTTAATGTTTCCTTCAAGAAAAGAACGTTTGATTCATCAACCTTCACAATTTGATTCAAACTCTTAAAGCAAAACCAAACTATATGGTTAATCGTTTTTGAAAACGACAGGGAGAAAACTTCAAATGCCAAACAGATTCTTACATGCTGACAACTCAAAAAAAATTGTTCTAAAAAAATGACAGTTTGTTCTGAGACCAGTGTATGTTTTTTAAACTTAGTTGATTTTCAACGATATGATTTAAGTAAGGCAAAGATGAACTTTTTTAAAGCTAAAAGAGCAATGAGGTGACAACACACCATTTCCTCCAGCACATCAGATATGGCCGTCTTGTCCAGTCCTGCAGTAGGTCTTTCTGCCGTGAACTTCTCCAGCAAACTCAGCCTGGTCTGTCAGTCGAGGATCAAAGTGCAAACATTAAAATACATACAGTCTGAATTAAACATTAGTAGACACTTCTAGGTAATTGTTTGAAGAAAAAAACAAGTAAAATATTATTTATATTTATATCTATATCTGTTATTTTACTTGGAGAAATGAAATACTTATTATACTCAACAATGGACCTACAATCAACAATGAAAATGTTAAGATGGCCAAAGTAGGCTATATGATATGAAAAATCCAGCTGTGCATAAAATGGAAAAATTATGGATAGTTGAACTAGTAGCGAGTGCAACTTTTGAATTTAGCTTAATTCTGAACTGAGAATAAAGGATGAAAAATTGTTTATTAAAGAAATCTTTTACCTTAACCAATTTCAGAAATGTATTATAAGCATTGTTATTGTATTAAGATAGTTTCTTCTGTTTTCGCAGATTTAATGCAATGCTTCGATAAATACCTCAGGTCTTTTAGAAAAAATCTTCACTACCTGAATATAAACATGTTTGTTAAATAACTTACGAGGTAGATTACCCGAGTGTGGATCTTTAGTAATTATAGGAAATACGTATTATCTGTGCATTCTTTGTGTTGGTGTCAACTAGTGCCTTGAACAAGTGTAAAAACAGAAAAATGCATTTGTAATTTGAAGTTTTGACTAATGTTCCAAAAATGAAACAAAGTCGTAAAATTGGCTGCTTCAGGTCAAAATTTCAAAAATTATTGGCATCCAAGGCACATCAGCACCATATAGATAACATTCATATCAAATTCAAAGTTCCAAGGTATTTTGATTTTCAAGTAATGCTCCTGAAATGAAATTGAACCACGGACATGCAGAGCGCTTTATACCCCTGACTACGTTTAAGCAGGGGTATAACAAACTCAACCAATCAATCTGAGAATGGACTTAGATTCTAATACTTACTTCGTGTGTCAACAGTGAACTGTTCATAGAAACAAGTTGAGCCTTCAGGCTGCGGTTCAACGTATCAATATCTTCAGATAACATCTGCAATGACGTAATGGAACAATGATTAGATGATTGACTATTACACAGTCACTTAATTCTTACTGAGCAGGGCAGTTCATTCATTTGGAACAACTTGTAATATTGCGAAAGACAAGGAACTTTATGGATTATCAACTTCTTTATTGTGCGGATAGCGACGTTTCGGTATAGCTTCTTATACCGTTTTCAAGCAATTGGGATATGTGAGATACAACATTATATACAGAAATTACATAAGGATGGAATAACATGGTAACAATGAAAACAGGATGAGGTAACAATAACATGAAAGGATACAGGTAGGAAAACATGATTGTCTTCCTTATACTGACAACTTCTAGAATTCCACTCAAACAGCTTGTACTATTGCAGCAAACATTTCTATAAAGTTAAATTTCAATAAATGAGCTAATATAGGATGGATATAATTCCTGGTTACATTGCTTCTTCACACTTGTCAGAGATGAAATGGGACATAGTTTTCATTTCTATCATTTCAATTCCTTGAATGACAAAAGAAAGAATGAAATTAGGCTTTAAATTTGTAAGTACAAGTTATTAAGGCTGATCGAGAGGTGAACAAAACCCACTCAACCACTGCTAAATGTTGACACATGTCTACAACATGAACAGATAGAAGACCCTGAGCAACTGACCTGTATCTGTTGTGTCCAATGGACACTGTCCGACCCGGTCAGCGGAGCACTTCCCCTCTCCCGTCCTACAGAGCTATCTCCAGCTCCAGTCTTGGTCCGGTTCTGTTCATAAGGGAAAGAAACGAACCTCAGTTAAAAACTTCAAAAGATTTCACACTTGATGAACACAAAAGTTCCTCTTAATCTTGTTTTATTTTACTGAGCTTGTGCTTTCATTTATCTAGTTGGAACATTTAAATCAACCAAAAAGTACCACTCAGTAACATGTTTCAACTTTGTAATGTTACAATCATATTCAAACAAACATACCTGTATAAATGCTAAAATGCCCTTGAATGTCATTTCCATAAAAAAATGTTTGAATTGTCTCTTTAAGGCAGACCAATGAAATATATTGTCAAAAATTTACTCAAAACCACACCTAAGATCAACACTCAACATGTAATGGTGATTTTCCAGGTCTTCTTATCTAATGTGATTTACTGTTGATAGACTAAAACAGAACAAACTCTTACCTCCACATTGGCAACTCTTTGCTTTAGGTTTTCAAACGCTGCTTAAATGATTAACTATTGACAGACTAAAACAGAACAAACTCTTACCTCCACATTGGCAACTCTTTGCTTTAGGTTTTCAAACGCTGCTTAAATGATTAACTATTGACAGACTAAAACAGAACAAACTCTTATCTCCACATTGGCAACTCTTTGCTTACGGTTTTCCAGCGCTGCTAATGTGATTAACTATTGATAGACTTAAACAAAAGTAACTCTTACCTCCACATTGGCAACTCTTTGCTTAACAGCGCTGCTAATGTGATTAACTATTGATAGACAAAAACAAAAGTAACTCTTACCTCCACATTGGCAACTCTTTGCTTAACAGCGCTGCTAATGTGATTAACTATTGACAGACAAAAACAAAAGTAACTCTTACCTCCACATTGGCAACTCTTTGCTTTAGATCTTCTAGCGCTGCTAATGTGATTAACTATTGATAGACTAAAACAAAAGTAACTCTTACCTCCACATTGGCAACTCTTTGCTTTAGATCTTCTAGCGCTGCTAATGTGATTAACTATTGACAGATTAAAACAAAAGTAACTCTTACCTCCACATTGGCAACTCTCTGCTTTAGATCTTCTAGCGCTGCTAATGTGATTAACTATTGACAGACTAAAACAAAAGTAACTCTTACCTCCACATTGGCAACTCTTTGCTTTAGGTTTTCCAGCGCTGCTAATGTGATTAACTATTGACAGACTAAAACAAAAGTAACTCTTACCTCCACATTGGCAACTCTCTGCTTTAGATCTTCTAGCGCTGCTAATGTGATTAACTATTGATAGACTAAAACAGAACAAACTCTTATCTCCACATTGGCAACTCTTTGCTTACGGTTTTCCAGCGCTGCTAATGTGATTAACTATTGATAGACTTAAACAAAAGTAACTCTTACCTCCACATTGGCAACTCTTTGCTTAACAGCGCTGCTAATGTGATTAACTATTGATAGACAAAAACAAAAGTAACTCTTACCTCCACATTGGCAACTCTTTGCTTAACAGCGCTGCTAATGTGATTAACTATTGATAGACAAAAACAAAAGTAACTCTTACCTCCACATTGGCAACTCTTTGCTTTAGATCTTCTAGCGCTGCTAATGTGATTAACTATTGATAGACAAAAACAAAAGTAACTCTTACCTCCACATTGGCAACTCTTTGCTTTAGATCTTCTAGCGCTGCTAATGTGATTAACTATTGACAGACTAAAACAAAAGTAACTCTTACCTCCACATTGGCAACTCTCTGCTTTAGATCTTCTAGCGCTGCTAATGTGATTAACTATTGACAGACTAAAACAAAAGTAACTCTTACCTCCACATTGGCAACTCTCTGCTTTAGATCTTCTAGCGCTGCTAATGTGATTAACTATTGACAGACTAAAACAAAAGTAACTCTTACCTCCACATTGGCAACTCTCTGCTTTAGATCTTCTAGCGCTGCTAATGTGATTAACTATTGACAGACTAAAACAAAAGTAATTCTTACCTCCACATTGGCAACTCTTTGCTTTAGGTTTTCCAGCGCTGCTAATGTGATTAACTATTGACAGACTAAAACAAAAGTAACTCTTACCTCCACATTGGCAACTCTCTGCTTTAGATCTTCTAGCGCTGCTAATGTGATTAACTATTGACAGACTAAAACAAAAGTAATTCTTACCTCCACATTGGCAACTCTTTGCTTTAGGTTTTCCAGCGCTGCTAATGTGATTAACTATTGACAGACTAAAACAAAAGTAACTCTTACCTCCACATTGGCAACTCTCTGCTTTAGATCTTCTAGCGCTGCTAATGTGATTAACTATTGACAGACTAAAACAGAACAAACTCTTATCTCCACATTGGCAACTCTTTGCTTACGGTTTTCCAGCGCTGCTAATGTGATTAACTATTGATAGACTTAAACAAAAGTAACTCTTACCTCCACATTGGCAACTCTTTGCTTAACAGCGCTGCTAATGTGATTAACTATTGATAGACAAAAACAAAAGTAACTCTTACCTCCACATTGGCAACTCTTTGCTTAACAGCGCTGCTAATGTGATTAACTATTGATAGACAAAAACAAAAGTAACTCTTACCTCCACATTGGCAACTCTTTGCTTTAGATCTTCTAGCGCTGCTAATGTGATTAACTATTGATAGACTAAAACAAAAGTAACTCTTACCTCCACATTGGCAACTCTTTGCTTTAGGTTTTCCAGCGCTGCTAATGTGTTCTTCTTGAAGTCGTCAAAACTTTCTATCTGTGTGTTAGCATTCTGAACATCACTGCCTATCTTTGCTACCGTCTGAAACACACCATAATGACACATCAATATCATAGTTGATTAATAAAAATTGGATATCATACTTCGTAAAATTATCTTAATATGAGTAACTCGTGTTCAGACTTTATAAACCAAGGGAGATTTTTGTTATTTAGTAATGGGAATGATTGTTATAAATACACAATTGAATTTTGAGATTCATAGGGAAATTCTTAAAAGATCTTTACACAAATAAGGTAAAATGTAAGAACGCTTGTTATACAAGCCCTTGTGATTGACAGCTACCCTCAGAGTTTGGATAAACTATCATAACTATATGATACTCACCGTAGTCAACGATTCAAATCTGATTGGAAGGTCCTTGAGTAAGGGAGCTTTTTCTAAATCTTCTTTCAAATCATCTGTAACCTTTTTCAGACCTTGCAGCTGGAAAGGGAAGCAATCATTTTTACTAACTCAATATCTCCGACAAAAGTATGAGCTATGGAAGAAAAGCATCTTTCTTTCGGTTTGAGAAATTTGCAGATAGACTAAATTAATTGGAATCAGGAAGAATAAGCAGTTGCGACATTTTAAGCTATAAAATACCGTCACGGGTGACATAGGGCTATATTATTCCCGCGAAAGGTTTTATGCAACGAGCTTAACGCGAGTTGCATAAAACCTTTCAGGGGAATAATATAGCCCTATGTCACTCTTGATGGAATGTTGTAACAAATTTATCTTTCCGAATGTCTTAATGTATTATTAAAAAGACAAACAGAAATGAACAACACCTATGATTCACGTGACTTTGATTGCTTTATGCGGAAGCACACTTTACTCATGTAGTTGGGTATAAGGGATTTATCATCTCTCAGTGACGGTGTATATGGATATTTGTTTAGGATCACGTGGACCAATCAGAGATCGGCATTTTAACATGAGGTAGGATAAAGTTTACTGGGGCCCTTACTCAACTTGACATAATTATTCACCTGAGTTGCAATTTGAGTGAGATTTTTCCCAATCTTGTCAATTCCCTTGTCTCCGGCTTGGAGTTTGTGGACAGTCTTGTTGAGCTCCTGTATCTGACTGTGATACTTCTGAAATTCTTCTGGATCACCCTGATTTCGGTTTTCCACTGAAATAGAATTAACTTTGACTATCATTAACATTGTTACAGAAATATTTCGGTGCATATAACAAGCAGCATATGATAAAAGTACTGAATGTTTAATTTCAGATATAAAAATCTTTGACCATTATATTCTCATAGGATGCATTTCATGTAAACATAATAGGCAATCTAGCATAATGAAAAAATATATATCACAACAAAACTTATTAATGCAGCACCGTCAAACTGTTTAAATGAAATATATGTTAAAAACATGTATGAATCTGGATGTCCATTATCAACAGTACTGGCAACAGCTGGCCATTGTTCCTACTTCTACAGATATGTGTACATTGATTGACACTATCCACTCAAATGTATTTTTGCCAGCAGCATCTACCTTGGACTCAATGAATAAAATAATTTTTATCCTCTATTAGTTTCATATAATTTTCAATGTTAATGTGTTGAATATTAAATAGTCTCATTATGATTTTTTATATTACATGATTTTAATAACCTATATTTACATGTGTCTAATTAAAAAAAACCCCAAAATATATATATGCACTTAGTGTCTTCTATTTCAGCTCACAAGAGACTCCAAAAACCAAGCATCTGATAAACAGTCAAACTGTTGCAGGGTACAATATAACTATTCAAGTCAATTCCTCTTATGTAACCAGTTTTAGGTCACTGTTATTGCTGGTTTCTCAGACAGACTTCTTGCAGTGGAGCTTGACTTCTGTGAACTTTTCTATCTACACAAAAAAGGTCTTTGATGTGAAATGGTGAAGGAATCTTGTCACCTTGACTGTAAATATTACTGATGCACAGTAGAAAGAGAGGTTCCTTGTAGGTATTTCATGTGACCTACCTTGGTGGGAGAGAATTACTTTCCTCTAATTAAGACAATGATTTGCAAATATGCCAGGGGTGATCACTGACCCACCATGATCTATTGTAATAGGAATTATTTGTGCACGGTATAATTGATATATTGCAATACATAAGAACATGATACATGCCAATACAAACTTCTGAAAATACTATTGAGAAAAGTTTATAGTTTGCTCTATCGTTACACCCCTACAACATACTGTAATCACATATGATTGAATACTAAGCATTCTGGGGCTCCTATTGGAGAGCCCTAAATTTATCATAAATCTTTAAAGAGTCCTTTTTATTGGCAACCGGTCAACCATGGTTTTCGCTCTTATTTCGCTTAAATCTAAATCAACCAAAATTTTACCCTCAGTAACGTTTCAACTGTGTTGTGTTCAAAACAGGAATGTCCATTTGAATTTCGTTACGGCAAAAAGTACCCCGGTAGGATTGTCATTTTAAGGACCGTCTTGCTCTATGTTGAAGAATGGGAGTTAAGGTTAATTTAAGTTAAGGTTGCTTTGTGAAAGAAGGCAATGGCCACTTAATACAGTATACGAGATATTTAATGTTAGTGTTTGCTTAATTAAAGCAATGAATCAATATTATGAGATTTTGTGTGGTTTTATGAGTGCATGTGAAACAATTTGTCTTTATAACTCAACAAACACGCCAGGTTTTATAACGTTATGGTAGTCAGGAGTACAGATAAGATTTTGGGTGAGAGTGTACTTAGACCTCAGATTTTAAGAAGATTCTAAAAGGTGTGACTACGTTGTGTCACCAAACATCATGGTTTGTTGATTAGTTTGTCAACTTTTTTTAATTAGGAACATGACAAACAAAGAAAATAGCAGTTTATCATAAATGATGACCATTTTCACCTGCATGTTTCACTACTTTTTGTTACAGGCATAACTATATAATGTTTAAATATATCATAAAAGTGACATTTGTAGTAATGGTTGGATGTGAAACATTAAATTTACGAAATGAAATTGGATAAATGACCGGTATCCCTGCAGTAGTTTTCAACCAATTGAAAATAGGGATGCTTATCATTGCATAGCAACACAGGGAAGCCATATGATGGGGTCTCCACGTTTTTGTGAAAATGTACTCCATATCGAGTTGTGTTTTGCGAATAAAGCTCGTGAGATACAATCTTTAACCAAATTTCATGAACGCGCGACAAACGAGATAAAATATGAAATAAAATATAAGAAGTACTCAGGTATTTAGGTGCGTTCATGATACACATTCATTTTTCTTTTGGATGTACTTGGTTGAGTTTTAGGCAAACATGACTGTACGGCCATTATATGTAGCCCTGGTAGTTATCAACATATAACATATAGAACTAATAAATCAACTTCACTCAAGCATACATTGCTGCATCATTTAACACTTGTACATGCTCATAAAGCCATGTTAAATATGACTCTTATCTTACTGCACAGAACAAAACAAACATTCCATCAATTGATTTACCTGTAAGTAGTCTTTCTCTTATATTGTCTAGGTCTCTCTTAAGTTCAAAATGCATCCATATTAAGCCACCGCAGGCTATAAGGCAGGATGTCATAACAATAAACACTAACAAGGCTACGCAGGATGAGCACGGACATAAGCCGATCCATCTACAAAGACAAAATGTTATTGCAAGAGTTACTTTAACAAAAGGTGTTTGCAACAGTAATTCCTCATATAAAACAGTTATTGATTAAAATATTAACATATATACAGTTTTGAACTCTTCTTTGTATTTGAATAAGACATGATTTGTCAAAATAAAAGTCATAAACAATATTTGAAAAGCTTATTCAACATTACGTATGATCGAACATAATCATGCCTATATGTTTTGATTATGACATTTGCTCAAAATGATCTTCTGTGTTATTGTCTTTGTCTGAATACATGCCTTTATTGGCAGTTCATTATCAGTTTATCATCTCATGATGATTAAGTGAAATGTCATTTTTTCTAATGTCAGTTGTTTATGTTGTTAAAATCTGATTACGCAATAAATGGCTATTGTCAAATCATATTTATCTGAAATATCACAATTCTCACTTCTTCCCAGTCTTAGTGCCAATTTGGACGGAAAATTCCTCAACTTCAGACGAGTCGGAATCGTTAGAACGGAGAAGTTCATGACCGCTTTTGCTTTTTCTTCTCGGCAGCTTCCCGTTTGTGACAAGTGCGTCGAGTTCACGCCGCTTCTTCATCTTTTTGGACGGTTTGAAATCTACATTAATTCTGCTAGACTGATCCAGTTTGTCTATTGTCCGTCACCAAACCGGCGAGAATGGTTGAATTACAGAGACATGAAGGAATTTCGAGACACCTCACTCAAATCGATATTTTTAGATGACGAGAGAGCTCTGTGAATTAACCGGAAGTAAACCCAAATGTAAGAACGGACTAAATGTATTCCGCTATCCGATTGGTTAAAAAGAAGAAGCAAGCTTGCCTATGAAACAATATTTTACGAGCGCTTCATAGGATATTGTCTGAATATGTAACATCGTAATATGCTAACGTTTAATATCAAAATATCGGTAAAGCTTTGTTCTCTTGCATTTAAATAAGCACGCAAATAGTGTTTATCTATGTTTATTTATAGCACTAGAATTAAACTTGATCTCCTTCAGAGAATGACAAACCTCGGTTTTATATAGATATTAACGCAATGTGTCGTACGTTCGTTTTGAAACGGTTGTTTTGAAAATGGACAAAAAAGCATTTTACCTTAGAGTACATAAAATTTCGTGAACAAAGTGTAAATATTTTCCTTGTACAGAAAAGGTTGAAACATGTAGAGTAATTCAGCAAATGAAATGCTGATGTCAACTGTGATCCTTAACAACAAAATCACAGCGAGGTCAATATCTAGTACACGCCTAGCTGCAGAACTGTAGTTATCATAACCTCTTCCCCCTGTATCATCGAGTTTAAAAAGGGCGACGTCAGGGTATCAAAAGAGCAACTGTACCCTGTACACACCTTGTCCACGGTTTAAAAATATTGCTACGAAGTGCTAACTTTTATCCCTGGCCAACGCCCTGAATCTCTGCGCCTTGTAAAGAAGGAAATAGTTATATGCATATAAAGTGCTCTCTGTTCATGTAGTTTCCTCATCAGATTCATGTCGTAAAACAAATGTTTCGACGGTTTCGGTGGTATCTTAATTATAGTAGAAACAAACCAAATTGAATTTTATCTTTTACGACATATTTCCATACATGTTACTGATGTATTTATAAGTATCGTTCTTATTCTTTTCTCGTAACGGCATCAATACATTGAAGATGGAGTCATATCTACGAAGGTAAGTATATGTGATTCTATTAGCTTGTACTGAGACCACTTCATGACTTGGCATGTATACATGTAAATATAAGATAAGAAGGTTAGTCACGAAAGTAAACACTTAACAACGATTTAATCAATACACACGATACTGCTCAAATAAGCATACTATCATTTGAAACCTGCATTACCTCGCAACAAAATAAGATTATTATGTATTGTATACGACATTTAAGAACCAACCAAGAAGTGACACATTATAGCGACAAATGCTTGAGATTTTACATAACAGGCAGATTTAAATTAAAATAATACGCAATTACTAGTTTACGGTAATGATTTCTAGCAACGTATGATTGAGTTATCGTAAGATTTACTCTGAACTTTGACCGACTTCTGACACATGAATGTGAGGCATTAGGATATTTTCCCATGGATATCATTGACCAACGATTACTTGCAAACAAAAGTAACACGGGTTAGAAGAAGAAATGCTTTGGCATTATCTATGTGACTAAAAGTGATAAGTCGCAGAGCTCAAGATAAGATTTAAAGAAAGTGGGTATGATACCAACTACTTTGACATCTAGTAAGTATTCTAAATATTGAAGTTGGTATCAATATTTCCGTCACTAACTATATTTTACACGAGGCGAGATCAAATCATTGAGCATGTTACTTGATTTATAAAGGAAAGAGTGTCACTATGCATTATTGTATTTACAGTACTGAGGTGAGTGAAGATCCTCGACGCTGATCTAAAACTAAACATGTAAACCGTCGGCAAACTCTTTAAATGTTAGCGTATTTACTATATTATCTTACGTATTCAAAACGCTTAAATTCAAGACTGGTGCGTTTGTTTTAGACGAGCTGAAAGAAAGCCCGACGAAGATGCCCTTCTCCCTATCACAATTATTATATTTTATAGACGGCTTGCTGAAGAAGTGTCCTTAAAATCTGGTTTCAAGAATGTAAGCGATAGGGTTAAGAGGACTTTCCTTTCCCCTTCTTTCATCTAAGTCGTTTTGGTTTAGTAACTTTAGTATCACCGTTTCGTAAAGAGTGCAGTGACTTTAAAGTTTCGGGTTCGAGAACCCTTTTTTCCTAACCATTTGCAGTTTAATTCCAAAACTTTATCTTATTTTTCAAAAGGGTTAGTCATTTCACACTCTTTCTTTTTCTCTGAACTCTCAGGGTTATAATTAGATTAGAAGAGGGCCTTATACAGTAAGAATGTTCCGCGGGGATAAAGACTGAAATGAAAGGATGTTACCAAAGCCTAGAGGTATATAAAACTAGTTCCTTGTTTGAACAACTTGAAATTCGAGACACGTAAGATTTGATGTGATTATCAACGCCTGTCAGAGACTTGACATGTCTTGTCTGCCATGTTTCTCAAATACGTTTCCGTTTCAACATTCCGGTTCATTAAATGACACATTTTCGGGTTTGCAATAATACGTAAAGCCATGCAATTTTGTACCAGAATCTTTTATACGGGGTTCGTTAGAAACGCTATAAAATTCATATTCAGTGTTTCACAAATGATAAATAACAGCATGAAAACACAATCAAAAGTTCATGATCTTGTTTTCCGATTAATACTTATATTCATCTAGTTTTCTTCCGGGGTGATACTCATATTCAGATTCACTATCACTCGTGCCAGTTCAATAAGGGTTCGTTTGGTGTGCTTAATAAATATATCACTTAAGGTCGATACCGTTTACAAAAGCCAGGAATTAATTGTATTTTTTGGAGTAAGGAGTTTTAGACAAAAGTTTTTCAATAATGATTAAATTCTTATTACGATATTTTCACAAAATCTATAGAATTTCTATAGTTCGTTATTCTATAGAATTCTTTTCAAATCATTGACGTCTTTCAGCAATATCTTTCATTTATATATTTACACAGGTTTATTAGTGACAATTATCACAACTCGTTGTTTAGGACACTGTGTCGTTCCTAGGTGATCAGCTAAAGGGGGCATTTTCGTCTATTCGTGTAGTTTACGTTAAATCCTCCATATTGCTTCTTGTTTTGCTCATACAGACGTCAACTGTCATAAACAATTAACGATAAGCCGGTGGCAATCGAAATATTTTTATATGACTAAAAGAAATGTTAGACAGATCCTAAAGTTGGAATTAATCAAATTCAATTGTACATCAGCTATAATGTCCCTGATCGGCCATTGGCTACCTATTTATATGTTGAAGTAAGTGAAATAGTTGTTAGCTTAAGCCACTAGCGGCGTGTTATCGGTTGAAAATATTACATGGTCTTCAAGCAATGTACACACATCTGCAGATATGCTGTATATAAGTACCTGTGTTTTGGAAAGACAAATGTTCGTTACCTTTCTTCCTTCAGAAATGAAATGTTTCTCCAGGTTAGTATAACATTATGATTCCCATATCATATGCTATCGTTGAAGACCAATGGGAGGTTTGATGTCTCCATCACCAACGAAATGGCGAAGAAATGAGTAACATTACTTTGCAATCCTCATCAAAATCAGGTCCTACTTAGCATCACGTTAAGCGACATGACCGTTTCTGGTATTTGGCTTGGTAAGGTGTTATTCCGTGTAAGGAAGCAAATCATAATTATTTATGATTTTAATGAGATTGACGACACTGCGAAAGTCTGTGTTGGAGGGGCTGTATCTTACAGGGTTTGCTCAGAAGATATTTCATTCAACTTTATATTGCGTACCTAAGACCTGATTTTAAGAGGGTGGCGACTTTATGAAAGTCACATCTTCAGCGGACTGTACCTTGCTGTAGCTGGTGCGTGAGTTCGTTGACCTGTCCCATGAGCCAGTAGGAGACAACTCCGAGCACTGCCAGGGTCGCCAGCATCACCACCACCAGTATAATCTTCAGCATGGCCCACATCGAGCACACGCTCGTGTCTCCAGACACTACCGACTTGTACACAGACTTCTTTCTGGAATATAGAAACACCTTTCTGAGATTCTTCATACCAAACAGGGGAGAACTTTAAGTGTAGGCCGATATCAAACCAGGTTAAATCTCGCGCAGTTTAACAATAGGGTTGACATCCTGTTGGCAGCCACATTGAAGTCGTCTGGTAGAAAAATACAAACACCGGTCTTTGTATACTTGAAACAATTCCCACACAGACTCTTACACTGTTTCCTAACGTTATTTCAATGGAGTGAGCTCTATAGAATTTAACTAAAAAACACACAAACTAGTATTTTATATTGATGGATAAAACATGTTTACTACACCTAGTAGCCTACAGATTATATTTACAACAATCATCGAATAACAGCTTACCTACGATCATCTTCTTTTTTCTGTTTATTTTGTAATGCTAAGTTACTTGGAATCAAGTCTATATTTCTAATAAATGTTTTTCTTTCGAAATACCATCATTTCATTTCATTTACGTTTCATCAAATCAATGGTGTACATAGATCTCGTTTTGAAAACGATCATTGCAACGAAATCTTGAGTAGCTAACACATGCTTTTATTAAAGTACATAAATCTTAAAGGCACTAACGCACGCATTTTCGGTTCAAATTAGCTATTTTAGGTGTATGAGAACTTAGCCATTCATTTTAGCTGTCTCTCGATGCAGCGAAATACTTATCATTCTTTACAATTAAATTGCAATCAACAATGAAAGTTTTAAGACAGCCGCTGACTGTTATTGTCAGATGTGCACAAATCGGACAAACAAAATGTGTGCTGCTATTGAATTTTCCTAAACAAAGGATCAAATATAGTTTATTAAAGCAATATTGTAAATTAAATTAGTATTAGCATTGTTATTAGATTGACCAAAGTGGCGACCCTTTCCGCTTTTCTGGTTGAAAGCAAAATTTTAATATTTCCGATATCGTAGTTCATGCGGATTTAATTCAACGTTGCATATAGTACTTCCAGACTTTTAAAATCAACTTTATTACATGATAATGTACATATGTGCTAAATAACTTAAGAAGTGATTGTCTTATATAGTGCGTATCGTTAGTAATATCGAAAGATATTCAGTATCTGTGCATCCGTTGTCTCTACGAAATTTGGTGTGTACTAGTGCGTTTAAAGGTGTTTCATGAAAGTTGAAGGCGGCATACATATTCATATTATTCACGTGAAGAGTTTAATTTAAAACCTGGAAATTTTTTTTTAAAACTGAAAAGTGAATCAGTGATCGGAAAAAGTAACAGGAAAAATGTAACGGGAAGAAGTTAGTTTTTGCTAGGAAAAAAAGTAAGTTTGTATGTTTAACATTGTATGAATGACATGGTATACAATACAAGCACTATTTTGTCACGTGCAGCACAATATGAAATAATGTCATAATTAAATGTTCATAAATATGTTTCCCAAAATAATGGTATGTAAATTCAACAGTATGTCGCACCAGAATTAGTTCATCCACACGTTATCATATAAGCCCCCCCCCCCTTATTGATATTATCGGATTTATTATCAAACCATGACGAAATGGGTCACACGTACGTTCAGAGAATAAACAAAGGGAGGTAACTCGGTGTGTTTACAGTTTCAGATACAACGTGGATGTACAAATGAAATAGTTATCACCTGTATTCTGGTTCGTTGTTCTACATACATCAGATATTTGATTAAAAAGTCCCCTTAAACTCTTTTTATGAAGTAACAGATATCAGGAATGTATGTTACTCACTTTTTAGGCTTCTTGCCTTTCAAAGGAGGAAGTTTGAGATCCGGCGTGTCACTGTCAGAATCTGAGTACAATAAGTTCATATAATCCTGGCTCGATTGTTTCAAGCCCCCGTTTCTCGGCTTCATGGTGACACCGTTTACAGTATGAATCTTAATGGATTTAAAAACATTTCCTAAATCACTCAATACCCATATTACACTTCTCGGACATATCCTCACTTGAAAACTTTTATGACGTTCAGCGGGAGCAATTATTAAATCTATTTCGCCCGTGAAACAACAAATTAATTTTAAATTGTGGTTTTAAAGGTTTGACGCTTAAGAAATCAAGGTATTTCTAAAAAGTCAACGTGTGTCTCTTTACAGATGAGATTATAAAGACGTATCAGCAACATTTTTGTATTTAAAAGTAATACATCTAAATGATTACTCCCTGAAGCGTATAATGAAAAAACTTTATCCATGTTCAGGGCTATGTGAAAGTATGCTTGGATAAGGGAACTAGGAGAAACTTCAGCGATTCAAGAGCATCATTTTGTGTGTACATTCCGAGCAAAGACCTCATTAAAATTACGATTATCTTCATCTTACGACATTTACTGATCCGCTAGATCCATAAATGAACTCTTAAACCATTTCAAGTGCCCCACTTTTCAAATCTTATTCAACAGTCAGGTTTTAGTAGGCCTATGCGCTTACATTAATTAGAAGCAGTATTGAAATATAACTAATACTCTGAAATCAATTTAACAACACATTTTTAAAAACAAGAATTTTTTTATGGGCTCCTACAGTTGACCTTTTTACTTTTCTGCTGTGTCATTGTTCTTCACTCTCTAGGATGTTACCAAGCCGAATTATTTAGCTATTTTCAAGACTCAATTGTTTGATTCAACTTTTGTCTTTTGTATAAGTCTGATTAACTCTTTGTTTAATCACCTTTAATAAAATTGAAATATTAATATTCAATTGTCTATCATATTTTGCTGGAATGTCACGTTTTCACGTCTGAAACGTAACAAAGTTTGGGGCTCGTCCGGGTTAGAATTCATTTGATAATTTAGAACAAAATATGACAGAGTTTTGCAAGAAATTGTACTTTGTTCAACCTGCAAACTATGACAAACAATTGAAAATATTTGTTGGTCACATTTTGTTTTGTTTTGACAGGGGACATTTTAACAATAAAAATTCATACGTTACATTATTTACGTCAATCTGTAACTGTAATGTGCAACACATAGTCATTGACGAGCTATTGTGCTGTTATAGAAGGTCAAATATGCCAAACTTCATGAATGGTATTATCTTATCCAGAAGTAGTAGTTGATTCTGGAAATCAGTATCTTAAGATAATGTATATTTTCTTGTTTTCAATGATAAATGAAAAACAGCAATATATAAGTGTTAAGAAGTCGAAAATCTGCGTGCAGTTTACATGTATATTAACCAAATGACCTACTTAATACTACAAATCAATATTCGTCTTTCTGTCTGCTGTAAATTAGTTTCCAAAATTACGTTTTGAGTCATCAGCACGCGCCATTGTCCGGTTTTCGATCACAAATCACGACTTTAACCTATATAATATTACTTCATTGAACTAATTAGTGCTTATTAGTTCAATGAAGTAATATTATATAGGTTAAAGTCGTGATTTGTGATCGAAAACCGGACAATGGCGCGTGCTGATGACTCAAAACGTAATTTTGGAAACTAATTTACAGCAGACAGAAAGACGAATATTGATTTGTAGTATTAAGTAGGTCATTTGGTTAATATACATGTAAACTGCACGCAGATTTTCGACTTCTTAACACTTATATATTGCTGTTTTTCATTTATCATTGAAAACAAGAAAATATACATTTTCGAGATAAAGGTGCAAATCAAGAGCGGCAATTTGAACTTAACTCAGGACATAAGGTATTTTGACTCTTATTAAAGTCAAAATCATAATAAAATACTCAGTGTCACTTTAAAAAAAGGCTAAGTCTGGTAGGTCGTATTGCACTATAACTCTATAACTCTATCAATGGTTTACTTAGGACAAGATTCACTATACCCGTCTGATTTCATCTTCTTCCTGAGTTTGGGTGGGACCCTCGTTGAGAGTTTTCTCTCCAAATCACTGTCAGATTCGGTGCTAGCGAGGCTGGCATAGGCCCCGCCCACTTTCCCTCCCGCCGTCAGAGAACTCATTGAACTTCCTTACTTGTTGGGCTCTGATGGCAAATGTTTGAAAGAAATAACAATATCTTTTCTCGAAATATGTATCATACAATTATTAATTTCGATATATTTGAATTACTAATAACGCATATAGGCATTCAATGCGATTTCGATGTATGTACAAATAATAACCACACTTACAAGTATTTCTTTCTTTTTACTTCTAATATTGATAACATTAGGATGTATGTAATGCAAACGTTTTTCTATTTACTTGAAATAACAGTCACGCATGTGTAGAGTTAATATCAAAATCGACTTCCTTTAAAAACATTAATTACGCTTATGTAAGCCAAGTATTTATTTCGATTTCCTTGAAAGTTGTTTTATAGGCAACGTAAATATCAAAATCGACTTACATTGTTACAGGGCATATGTAATACAAACATTGACATACTAAGATATGTTAAAGCACATATTCTTAGATATGATATTGCTTATAACCCTGTAAAGGGAAAAATGATAAAGACATCTAGTTCCACATAGAAAAAAAAACCGTATCACGTTTGGCTTAAAGCATATATTTTCTGTATAGCTGTATCAAAGCATTTTATAGTTGTTCAAGACCCTTTGGTTCTTCATTCCCTTTAAACGACTGTGCATGCTACAAAAGGAAAGCATGCTCAAGTGGAGATAACTCGTTCTACACACTGGTAGGTTTTAATGGTGGATACGTGCACTCAAAGTTCAAATCAATATACATTTAGCGCTACGGTAAACTCATACTCAAAGGAAACCAAAAGCTCTTGAAATAGGGTATATATAATATTATATTAAATATAAGATCACATTTATAATAATCATTATTCACGTTACTAACCTAACGACCACAAGGAGGCCTACATACCTCAGGGTACACGTCGTGTATATGTGTAGACCATTAGATTTCCTGGTCGATAAGTTAAGTGTAGCCTACCTTCAGTTTTCTAAAGGTAAAGAGACGCTTTGTGTAGAAGCATTTATGATAAGACGGGTACGTAGCTGTTCTTTGTATAGCCGAATTGTACACAACATTTACGTCCTATTTATAGCGGTGTGTGGAGTTCTTGCGTGCTTGGATATAAGTCTACTAATGTGATATGTTAAATTCTTTGATTATTTTGTACTATCTTTAACAAGAACATTCCTAAATGCGAAGACCACTTCTTTACTAAAATATCAGTTTTGGAATACTTAAAATAATTTCCCAAACTTTATGCCATGAGAATACAAACGTTATATCCTCTGTTGTTCTGCCCGACCTTTGTGTATGTTCTATCTTAGTGTTTTAACGAACAAATGATGGACCACAGAAACAATAGCAAAACACACATATTAAACACTGTTACCGACTATCAGAGTCAGATTCAGATTCTTTATTCTCTAAAACCACGCACGGTGGTACATGAGCAATTTTACAAAGAGAAGTAAAGATACAGCTAGATTGCGCATGCATAACATAAAAAGTAACATACAACAGCATATACACTTTTACATTTATGTGAAAAAATGCATTTTATGAACAAAGAGAGGTTCTTTAAACATCGGAATTTGTTACTATTGAGGAGTAGATTAAGTTTGTGAGGGTTTGGCCAATTTGAATAATAAATTGGTATAAACTAAGTTCTTAAACTACTTAAGGCATGACATCTCAATAAATAATGCATTTCGTCAGCAACCGTCGGTGAGTCACGGAGGTGGCATGTCCTCGCCTCCTTTGGGATTCCGCGCCACCTCCCTGTCTCAACGGGTAGGTTGTGATTACATGTTCGGAACTTCAAAGTATGTTCAATGTGACCTATTTTGAGTAGAAAATTGATTTGCTGATAAACAAAATCTATCGACTGAAGCGCCCGGCAAATATTCATCGCCAGCTAACGTCTTATTCTGCCAATTGTTCGTTTTGCGGATGAGCGTTTTCTATTTGTTATCGTAAGTTTCTTGAAATCAAAAGGATATGTATGAAGTAATATTTTAGTATTTAAATCGTATATCGAATTATCCTTTGGTAAATTTGTCACTTATTCGATTCATTTGAACATTACAACACTGATCGAAAAAAAAAGGTTTTTAAAAATATCATATGATTTCTTCCACATCTCTTGTTCTGTTTTCACACTAACAATATTAGTGCGAATACAGAACAAGAGAAAATGTGAAAGAAAGTCATTGGTCAAGGTAAAAAAACCACTTTCTGAGAGACTGGGCATTCTTCCACATTCCATCTAAAGTTAAGGTCATGACATCTGTAAAGCTGCATAAGACCTGTCCATACATCCAAGTGCGGTATTAACATAACAGAGACTAACTGCCAAAAACTTGGCGTTGACCCTCTAGTCTCTCGTCTGTCATTTGACTTAAAATAACAGAAAAACATTTTGACCAAAAATCACGTGTAAGCCCTGTTGAATGATCGCCACAAGGTTTAGCTCACTTTTATAAAACCAAACCCATCAACTACGTGTATTTTCAAGATGCCAAGACAGGGTCAATTGCAATCAATTCAATATATATTTGTCATTCCTTGAACGGATTGAGTAAATGATCCGTATTGAGCAAAGTAATTTATTTCGAGCGTTTTTATATTGAATTTGTCTGTCTGAAATAACCTTGCGTTAAGGTTGGTGATTAAGGCAGATTCCTTGCTTCATACTAAATTCATATCAATTTTGGTTAGAGACAGCACCGCAATCAATTATGCGAGGACATATTCAAGCTTACAGTAACCAAATGTCAACAGATTGACAATTTATTTTCACTTTGATTGAATTATTTTTCCAGTTTGTCATATTGCTTGAAATGCATGAGATATTCGTTTGGCTTTTAAAAAATTTAATCTTAAATGCTATATCACAGATCACTCCCATTATTTAGCATTACTTTTGTATGTATGTATGTATGTATGTATGTATGTATGTATGTATGTATGTATGTATGTATGTATGTATGTATGTATGTACATGTATGTATGTATGTATGTATGTATGTATGTATGTATGTATGTTTGTATGTTTGTATATGTGTGTATATATGTGTATGTATGTATGTATTCTCCTTTAGAGAGTCAATTAATTATATAGAAATAATAGGTAAAATCACGCTCTTGTGGTCGAGAGAACCTTGATGGGTCCGGGCAGAAAAATGCAGTTGCTCATAGCAAGCTTTGGAACAATGTTAACTCAATACAAAATCAAAGAGCGTCATCTATCTTTTCTGCTAAAATACAAATAACAAAAGAATTATTCTTTGGCATAACATTCCCGAAGACCTCTCAAATCCATTAAGGTAAATTCTGGTATCTTTCCAGAGAAACAGACACCCATTTGACGAAATGTCATTCAGCATCAATCGATTTACACTAGACATTCGGCAATGCGTTCTATCGCATTCACTGTTGGATTCACTGAATGCAGTTTGTTTTTCAACTGTACAGTTGGTTAGATCCGTTATTGATTCTTTGAACATCATTTTGACTTCTTTGCACCAAACGAATTCAAAATTCCTTGATCAGTGCTTAACAGAAAAACACCAAACTCTAATCTAGATTTCAGTTTATCGAGATCTTTCAAATCAAATAAAACTTTATAGCAGTATTGAATCATTTGCTTTAAACATATTTATTCATGATAAAGTACATGAAGGGATTGGCCAACAAGCTCAAAAGAGCTTATTTTAAGGCCGCTCCAATATAATCACATATGTAAATATATACAAACAAATTAAAGTGAGTGACGTATGACAAATCGTTATTCAATTTCGAAGAAATATACACTGATATTGCATGTATACCATTTGTTTATTTGGCAGTCGTTATAAAATAATTGTGCTTATGAAATTTCAAATCGATCAGACTTCATGATATAATTGTGAATCGAGTTCAGTAACTTTTCTAGGTCATTTTTTGTGAGGGATGGACATCCCCGCAATATTGTATTGGTAGAATATCCTTTCAAATAAAATAATGATTGGTTTCTTTACCCCGTGAACTTATGGCATGTGAAAAAGTAGTGCACAGCATTTTCGATTGGGTGGCCACATGAACACGCAGGACTGTCAATGATGTGTCTAGTAAATTTATCGGCATTCAAATCACTACAATGGAGCCTGAGGCGAGAATGAATGATTTGACATGTTCTTGTGCCATAATTAAGATCGAAGAAAATAGGTCTATTTTCAGATACACAAACTGAATTTTTGAAACCGGACAACGTGTCATTTTTACGGATGTCAGGAGTTAGGGAATTCCATAGTTTTATTGTATTGGGTAAAAAAGACCTTGCATATGACGACGTTCTACATTAATTTTCATAGTTCGTACGGATGAATTTTCTCGAAGGTTATAGTCATTAGAATTTGGCGAAGATGGTAAAAGGTTACAGAGATATTGAGGTGCGAGATTATTCTTCATTTTATAAAAAAGTAGTCAGTTTACTTATGTATCTACGTTCTTTTAATGGTTTCATATTTGTTTCTTCATATAGTGCGTTATGGCTTGTTCCGCGAACTGCTCCGCATATTGATCTTAAGGCGTCGAGATTCAATTTTTCTAATGTGGTGCACTGTTCTTGAGTACAGTTATCCCAAATGTGACCGCAGTAGTCAAAAATTGGTAATATAAAAGATTTATATATAATTTCTAAACTTTTACGTGACAGACGATATTTTAGGCTTCTTAAGCAGTTAATCAAAGGGCTAACTTTCGTGGTCATAGTTTTTATATGAGTATCCCAGTAGCAGTTGTTTTGAAGGGTAAGGCCTAGATGCTTGTGGTTTTCGACTTCTTGAATTATTACACCATTCATAGTAAGATTGGGTTGGATTTTCTTATTTACTTTCCTACTAAACTGTATTGATTTAGTTTTTTTAGGATTAAATGAAACCTTCCATTTTTTGGCCCAGTTTGATATCAGGCACAGGTTACTATTTAAACAGTTTGCCGCTATGTCGGGATCATCAATTATAACGTATAGAGATGTGTCATCGGCGAATAGTCTTATGTGACTGTCAATATCTTCTACAATATCATTAATATATATTATAAACAACAACGGTCCCAAAACCGAACCTTGAGGGACACCCGCCAAGACATGCTGAGGTTTTGATGCGTGACCGTTAATAACGACTCGTTGTGTTCTATTATTAAGGTAGCTTTTAAACCAATTCAATAAATTGCCATCACTTCCGTAAGATTTTAGTTTCTGTAGTATTCCTTGATGCCAAACTTTATCAAACGCTTTGCTGACATCGCAAAATACCGCTCTTACTTCTTTTCCTTCATCTAATGCTTTTGCTATGAAATCATATAGGTAGGTCAGTTGATTAGTTGTTGAGTCACCAGAGGTGAATCCTGATTGAAGATTTGAGAGGAGGTTATTATCTCTAAGAAAATTATTTACATATTTAAAGATACATTTTTCAAATACTTTAGCTAAACAACTTGTTAATGCGACTGGTCTATAATTTGAACATTCGTATAAATTGCCATTTTTGTGGATAGGACTTATATTCGCTTCTTTCCAAGAGGTAGGGATTTCAGTCAATTTTAAGGACAGATTGAACAATTTAGTTAGAATGGGGGCTAGTGAATTGGCACAAGTTTTTAATATTTTGTTTCCGATTTTATCAGGGCCTGTTGCTTTAGTTGTATCTACAGAGAGTAATATATCCATGACTTCCCCCACCTCCAATACTATATCAGTCAGAGTACTATTGCAATGTTTATCAACAAGAGGGGGGTCGTCGTCAGGATCTATAACTTGAGATTGACTTATGAAGTAATTGTTCATTATTTCTGTAACATCGTTCAGATCGTCGTATAGAACATCATCGTCGATAACAATATGACAAGTAGTTTTTGCTGATTTATTATGCAAATAGTTTTTTACTAGTTTCCACCACGTTTTGGTACCAATTGATTCACTTATTGCAATATCAATTCTATTCGTATGCTGTCTTTTTGCTTTACGAACTGTTGATATAACTTTATTTCTCAGTGACTTAAAAATTTGCCAGTCAATGGGACGGTTTCTTCTCTTTGCGGTTTTGTGTTTCCTATTTCGTTTCCTGATAAGTGAGCGTATTTCGTTATTCATCCACAACGGATCTTTAGGTCTAATAAGTACGGTTTTGTTTGGAATGTTCGAGTCGCAAATTTGGATCAGGTCATTGGTAAGATTTAATGTAATAAGATCTATATTTTCTGTTTCAGTTACATTAAAGTCAATAGCATTTATATATCGGTTTAAGTTTTCTGTATTCGCACGAGAGTAGTCATAAATTTTCCGCTCATAACAAGTTTCTCTCTGTCTATCTGATTCGATGTTAACATACACTGGGCAGTGGTCACTACATATCGGATCCAGCACTCCCGAATTCCGTACTGTGTTGAAACATGTTACAAATATCAAATCAATTAACGTACGCGAATGAGAAGTGATCCGTGTTGGTTCAGAAATAAGTTGCTTGAGACCGTACGCAGCCTCTAAGTAACTGACTTTTGATTGGTTTTCGTTAAGGAGGTCTAAGTTAAAGTCGCCAACAATGATAGTTTTCATATTCAAATCGACGGCATTTGCAATGTTATTGTCAATGAGATCCCAATATAATTCACTTTTGTCTGCTCTATAGAATGTACCAATTAGGAATGTATGCTTTTTGCTTTTAATTTTTATCCAAATTGCCTCAAGCCCCACTGTATCCAAATTATCCATTTGCATTGCACATAAATTATCTTTTACAAACACTGCAACCCCACCGCCACGGCTTTCTCTATCTTTTCGAAATGGTGCCTGAAAGCCCGGGATAGTGATTTCTGTATTATCTATTTTTTAATGTAACCATGTTTCGGTTAAACAAATTATATCATAAGTACCAAACTCAGCCTCTAGTACATCAACTTTTTCTTTTAAACTTCTAACATTAAAGGCACTAGTGCACGCTTTTACGGTTTAAATTGGCTATTTTAACGTTTAAGAGGACTTATGCATTCACATAACCTTTCTATCGATGCAATGAAATAGTTAAAATTCTTTACAATTGGCCTGCAGTCAACAATGAAAAAATTTAGACAGCCGCTGTTGGCTTGGACATATAAAAAATCAAAGTTTAGCTGTGCACAAAACGGATATCTCAAAGACAGTTAAACGCGGCTGAACTAATGTTATGTGCAGCTATTGAATTTACCTAAACTCTGAACTGAGACCAAAGAATGAATTATGTTTCATGAAAGCAATGTTGTAAATAAACCGATTTAATAACACAGCATTATCATTGCTATTAGATTGACCAAAGCGGCTGCCGTTTCCGCTTTTTTGGTTATGAGCAAAATCTTAATATTTCCGATATCGTAGTTCACGCGGATTTATTGTAGCGTAACATTAAATACTTCCGGTCTTTAAAAATCAACTTTACTACCTGAATACGTAAATATTCGTTAAATAACTTACGAGGTAGATTACTTGAGTGAGGATCTTGAATAATATCGAGAGATATGCAGAATCTGTGCATTTGTTGTGTTAACGAAATATTGGTGTGCACTAGTGCGTTTAAGATGAATTACCTTTAGGTCAGTATGAACAAGAGGACCCGGGTTGGGATGTGCATCCCCACAGCATAGGAGAATAAGTGTAATTAGGATGTTTACTGTTGGATTGTATAAGCACAGAAATCTAAAATTATAGACGAAAACTCGAAATTTCAACAACGATTTTGTATGCACCTTGACTGCAAACTGTCCCACTGCCTGTCTATACTGAACTATGTTAACCGGCATCTTTATGTGTTAAACAATCGGATAAGGCAGTGGGGAACAATATGAATATACATGCATAACCATACTGGCGAACAAAACGAGAATCGGTTTCTTACTTGGAATCTACAAGAATATAAGCAAAATGAGGAAACAACTCAATTGTAAAGAAAGTCACATGTGTCAAATTGATTAAATAACAAAGAAAGTAAAAAGAAACAAGGCAGATTATTAACATGATCTGCAGTTTCGAAAACTAAAACATTCATGGAGTTACAAAAATACTATGAACGATTGAACAAACACCATGAAATAAAACAAAATACGCAACTTTTTGCAATATCTATAATAAGTATAATAACGGTGGATAACTGTAGACGTTAAGTCTTTGTGGTATAATAACTTCAACAAGCACGTAGCATTCTCGGTAAAGGATCAATGCTATGTTATTCCATGTTGATATCACATGCTTTTCACGAGCGTTAACGGTATCGCAGCATGCCGTGCATGGTAAGGTCATGTGGCATAACGGATAAACACATAAACACATGCTGCACAATGGTGAATTTCTCGTGCTTCTCATATGGCAGTTATCATTGAAATTTTTGCATGCTTCCGTTTTTATCATCATGACATCCTACAATAACAAGTACTTAAAGAAAAATAAAATTCGCAACACCGAAAATTATAATCTAAAGGCGACCGTGAAGCATGCGTCTCACACGGGTCGTGTGCAGCTGTGACGCTTGCATGGCACATGCTTAGATCTTTAAGTTATTAAAAAAACATAGGATGATAAGTAAATCTGAGGTACGTTCCATCGTTAGCAATGTCTGTAAAGTGAAACATTATGATTATAGTTTCAAATTTCAAAATAGACATGCTAGCCACGAGTGGTATGATGCTCATATGCTATTAGTTAATACAACAAAGGTACTCAAGACTGTAGGAGTTATCAATCAATGCATTTTAAAGACCTAATTACTGTTGCAAGGTCAGTATCAGTTTGATGGATGTATATGTTATGTGTGAAACAATTTACTAAATAAGTAAATAGCTGTCAAGGATCATTACATTCTAGTTATAGTCTACGCGTTCATTTTTTGCCGAGTGAAAAAGTCATTTTCAACCTCGTGGCCTCACAGACTTCCTTGAAGTGGGTGTCGTTGGCAACTTTCTTAACAGTGCCGTCCAGAAGTTTTATCAGAATTACACCACGTGTGACCCAAGTTCCCTCCACTTTCTTACTTGAATCATTTAATGTTTCATGACATCGATTATGGTCCATGGAAAAACAGGCATATGTGATAACGGATGATAATTTGCCTTTGTAGTTGAATATATCCTATTTTCCTCACCGCAGCGATATGACAGCAGGCGCATTACCCTCATGTTCTGACACCAGTTTAGTGCAGACACAACCTAATCATTAGCGGATCACTCACTGAGCTATCCTGTCCGAACTATAGAGATGATGTCCTTGGTTTAACGAATTCGAAACTTGATAGTGTCATTTTTTTCAACTGTAATTTTTTTCTTCATTAACGGACTGACTTCCAATGCTTATATATATATAACCTGATGGTGATTATCCATTTATATTATACAAATGTCCGTTGCTATAGCAATGAACTTGCCTAATTCACGGGTTAATGGATGCATCAGACGCTTTTACGTTCTCACTTCCCTTACACAAACATCATTGTATTTTTTGTTATTTATTGTTATATGTTGTTGTAAAAGTTTAGTGTGAGTGTTGGTATATTTTACTAATGCTTGTGTTTTTTCAATATACTGCTCTATTATGCTTGAGGTGTCTCATAGGTCATAATGGCCGGATAATGTATATTGCATTTTCAAGTCTAAGTGTTCACTTTTGTCTTTGATTTTATGTACATTAAGTGACATTTAAATATTTCTTCTTCTTCTTCTTATGAGGGAATCTTTAATATTAGCTGTTTGAGTGGCATTCTGGAAGTTGTCGGTATAAGGACAACAAGGGATTTTATGGATAATCAACTTCCAAGAGGTAACAATAACATGAAAGGATACACGAAAACATGATAATATCGATGTGTGGGATTCCCTATTAATCAGGGGGAGTTAATTAGGCTGAGGCGGATTAGGGAACAAAGAGGGAGGGGTGATGAGTGAAGCCAGACTAAGTATGGCTATACAAATTGTTAGATTTAAGCCCTCTTTAAACAGGGATCAAGGCTATTTCCTTCCATCACCTAATCCGCCCCTGATTAATCCACTTTACTTACTCTTTCATGTTATTGTTACCTCATCCTGTTATCATTGTTATCTTGTTATTCCATCCATATGTAACTTGTGTATAAAATTACTGTATTCAACCAGATCACCAATTGCTTGAAAACGGTAAAAGAATCTATACCGAAACGTCGCTAACAGTACAATGAAGAAGTTGATTATCTATAAAATTCCTTGTTGTCATTAATCTTTAGTATGTTTGACGAAAATGGTCGAAATTGTTTAAAATAACTCGCAGCTTGTGGAATTACAGCACGGTGAGGCATTTAACGTAATCATGCTGGTAACTACAAATAGTTTACTAGTATATCATGTTTAGTTGGTAAACCGTAAACTTTAAAATCTAAATATTTTGTTTTAAATGTTCGTATATAAAATATTTTTCTAGGCAATGACTGTAAATGTTTGTGAATAAATAGCCGTCACGTTTGACACTGACACTCCCAATTCAAATAACTTTATCATCATATTAACTTTTAAACAGTTCTCCTGAAACTAATTTCTAAAACTATCATAAAACACTATTATGTAATCATACATACCTATACATATAAACATATGAAAAAAACAAACTAGAAAGAATCAAATTTACACTTTATTGGATTTATTCCTTTATTATGTATTTACGTCTAACAATACATTATACATGACAGGAACATACGTTTATCACAATAGGTTAAATATAAGTTATGATGAAGTTGCACTGTATTTATCTGGATGTAAATTCAATATTTTCCAAAATAAGAGCCAACCGCTTGCTTATTTAGCAAACTCTCATAGACATGTTACTATTTCTAGGTAAGATGCTGTTTAAAGAGCTGCGACTTACAGAGTGCTTTATCCATGGAGAGGTTTTCCGTTCTCTTAAGGTTTAGATTTAATAAAACTTGATAATTCTTACCCTTTTTTTGTCATTGAAGACAAGGAAAATAATCAACTTTTCCTCTTTTTCATTAACCCCTGAACACAGAGTACAATGTTATGTTGGTAGGTTTGAACACGTCACACATTGTAAATGTCATTGTTTTATAGAGTACCCCTTACTTAAAATTACCATTTCCACTCTAATTGGTTAAGAAAATGAGTTTTGGTCGGAAAAAGGACAATAACGAGTACTATTGGGCTAAACATTGTTTTGGGAACTTTTCTGAATGCTATTTTCAATGTCATTCCCAGGTGTTAGACAGCATCATCCTGAATATTGACATTCACTCTTGTCCAAATACCTGGTGAGCATCCAGTACCAGCTGCTGATCAAGGCACTTCATGGAGATTCACTGAGTCCAAGTAAACTAGTTGGAGACTGAACCACTCACACAAGGCTTAGACCGCTTGTGTCTGTGTGGTGCCATGGAGAGAGAGAGAGCGTTGTGCAGTATTCACATATTTAATCACTGAGATGTCCATTTATATTGATTGGCGGACAGAATGTCTGAATGCCTCGAGGTGACATCGCATGTCTCTCTGGGGTACATGGACATTTGGTATAACCAACGGTATGGGTAACATAAAGCATGTTGATAACGTAAGCAGTATTCAAAAGCGAGCACAAAAGGATGTGTTACATCATTAATCATATTTCTCACACACAAACAAAAAATAACAAACAATAACCATAGCCATGAAAGAAAGATTTAACCCTAAGGCTTGGAGAGATTCATGTCAAGACTTAACCATCCCAAGTTTGCCTAGTGTATAACTCCAAGGTTGTTTTTCAACACTAGTGATAATATTCATTTTCTGAAGATTCAATTTTCATAAGTGATTATAATGACCTTACTCTTGATTCCAAAGATGATTGGGACAAGCTGCTGATAATCTTTCATCAATACCGACGGTTTTAGATATTCTAACTATTTCGATCGATTGGACCTTCTCTAGTTATTTGCACCTGCTCATTTTCACGGCGTTTTCTGAGGTAGTAGGTTTTACAAAACAACTTAGTCAGCATCTGTCGAAACTGCTGGAACGTGGCGGTGTAGATGACGACATTCAAAATGTTGCTTGAAATCAGTGCAAGCTGTGCAAATTTGTAAACTTCAATTGGTATGGCATTCTTGCCAGCAATAAACGACACAATGACACATACGCATATGGGTAGATAGGATAGGCAAAATACCCCGGCATTGAGGAGGGACATCAATGTTAACTTGGATACACCTATGCCATTGGCTGATTGTGGAACCACCTGATTTGTCCTTTTGATGTCCCAGAGCAAGATACAGGAACACACGATGATAGCGGAGAAAGAACCCAGGATTACAGTCACTGACGCCAGTGTGCCGTGCAGAGATTTGAATACGATGTAACAAGACGCGTAGACTGGATCGCAGAAGAATGTTCCGCTAGGGAATAAGATCATGAGAAGACGGATCGTGTTGAGTGAGATCGTACCAAACAATGCTATACCGTAGTTCCGTTTTGTCGCTATTCTTGGGTAAGCAAATGGGAACCTGACGGCAATGAAACGGTCGACCACAACTGATGCTACGTTTAGCATGTTTTGAGCGGGAATATAAAGATAAATACAAGAAGAAAACGCCTTGCTAATGCGAGAATACGGCCAGTTTCCATAGAAGGCAAACGGAACAGAAATGAGGAGTAATCGAAGCCCAGAGAGGAAATCCCACACAGCCATATTGCAGATGACCCAAAGTGTTGGCATATGGAGCTCCTCAGACTTGATGATGACGAAAATGACGACGAAGTTAGTCATCAGTATGAGCAGGCTGATGACAAGGTATGGGAACCCCAGGTCAGTCTGGAGGGTGTCGGCTACTGTTGAATTCATCTCGATGGACTCGTCCTTGTTCTCCAGCACACGCGGGAAGATTTTAAGACGATGTTCTGTATCAAACGCACCTCATGGATATGATGGGAAATTGATGTTGAGAAATAAGAATCTCAATCTCTATGGTAACTTTCAATGCGTGGAACGTCTTTATGATCGCGAAGGTCTTTATCTTTATCCTCTTTACTTTTAAACCTTGAACGCATGTCTTGATTAGTTCCTGCTAAAGCTTTTGATTCTTCTAATGAACTGGTACATAATGCCATATTGTGCAGGATATGGACCATTGTAACCATATGCGATATTAATCACACATTGTTAAACGTCAGAGATAATACTGTATCTTAATGATCATTTACTGTTTAAGAATTCTTGGCCAAGGAAATTTAATGCTGGAGAAGCTTATGATGTTTACGTGCTGAAGTCAGATTACACTGAAATCTTTGCAACAATACATGGCCAGGGGGTGTAGTTCAATGAAAGTTCAATGTTTGTTCAGTTATATAGTACATACAAGAATATATAAATAGATAAGTATATGAAAGATATATCATTTCAATAAATCGAATATTTTGAATGGCAGGGCAATTTTAAGATAAACTTTACACCTCTTTTTAAAAAGTTCATATTTCATTGTTTGCTAAATATATGTATTCGTTTTGAACGTTTGCTTCCGAATTGAGTGGATAATCTGAAAAACTTTTAACCAAAATCAGTTGAAGTGAATTAAATCCAGCAATTGTCATTTGAAAGTCGCTTCAGATCTCAAAGCATATCATATTTCCTTATCGCATGTTGTAATAAGTTAAATAATGTGATTGATAACCATTCTGACATACCGGATCATTCTCTCTAGAGGAAAGATCAGGTGCAGACCTTACAACTTGCTTGGTCTAATTTCACCCATATAGAAAACATAAATAGTGACATATTTTCAATATGAGCACATGTGCAAATGTCACTTTCACCTAACAACGAGATGTAGTATTTCATCGTCTATGGCGTTATGAAACCTTCTAGTGCGTCGTCGTAAGGAAAGCAATTTGTGGAATGCAAGGGTTTTATTGTACTCTGATGCTTATCACATATAATTTCCATGACTGGTTTACCTAAGATTCCATTTAAAGAGTTTATCGCATACACATTCATATTACAAACACTTTTATACTACCTTAATGTATTACCTTGTTGCTGTCTTCTACTATCAGTCGGTAGTTATGTCCCTAATATATGTGTCGTTATACCAGCGTATCGTTCTCTGTCTAGTCATTTAATTCTATATAAGCACAAGAACTCGCAAAGTCAGGAAACTGTATTAAGGAGGTGAGGGTTCATTGGTATACGGGCCTTTAGGATACGGTACAATCTTTGATCTTGTAGTCATTGCGTGCATGTAATGTTATGTGCAGCCATGTGAAAGACCTTTGACAATGTTGAATATAGAGTAGCCTACTAAGTAATATCTAACTCTAAATAGAGCATAGACACGCGACCATGAACAAATCCTTGCGATAATAAGAAAAGCAGAGTGCGTAATAAGAACTGGTATTTTGAGAAACATCTTCATGTTGTACAAAAGAGACACGAGACTCACACTGTTTATATTGAAAAGTATGGGTTACATACATGTTTACAAATGTATTACTTGACAAGAACTTGTTAAACATGAAAACGGAAATATGTTCAAGTATATTTTGTTGTACTTTTGTTTGAAAAAAACCCAAGAGGAATTAACCAATTAACGCAGTGATTACACTTTTTCCCTGAAGTTAGATAACTGCGTAGCCAAATCTATTCTCACTTAATTTATTCTTCTTAGCCTTTTTCCTTCTTGTTCTTCCTCCTGCATATGGTTCAAAACAAAGTGATAAGAGACGGGGTGGTGTCATCTGTGTTGCTGACTACCCTGACGCATTTGGCTCAACAATTTTATAAAAACATGATTTAGGTGTTGGGAGGAGGGGAGACTGGAGGGTTGTTCGAGTTACGTCCTTCAAGCGCTGCCATATTGGTGGTAGGTAATATCTGAAGTCGTGTATCTATCATATAAGCTAGCCGATGTTTGGCGTCCTGCTTTTCAAATTGACACATCAATTCTCTTGTCTTCTTTTGACCATGGATTGACAGAATTTGTAAAGATTCAACCGCAATGCTAATGAAGTAGACTGAAATAGAATAATCAATGTGTCTGAATGGGGAAGTCAAGAACATTTGATATAGTAATACCATCCTATTACACATTACGCATGTTCAAACATCGATGTTATGTTTGAGAATATATTCATATCAAATGAATTATCAATGAACAGAGTTCTTATCTAAGTGAGGACATCCCTATCTATTTCTTATAGACTTGATATAGCTTGTCAAATCTGATTTTGATCCCATGTCTTGAAAAATCTAAATGTGATCAAAATTTTGTTCTGAAACCAGTTTGTTACAAAACTCATCTATCAAAAGAAAAGGATCACGGAAACGAGGAACATTGTGTTTTTTCTCTCGCACCAATTGCATTTATAACCTTAATGTTCTACCCTTTACAATAGAGTCGTTTTATCTGCTTAAATATACTGTGTAACAATTATCAATTTTGTAGAAAAACTTTTGTTGCGTTTGGAATATTTCTATTCATACTGCATTGTGTAGTTTGTCATTTGGGCCATGGTGAATACAGTGTAAACTTTCTTTTGGACATCAGTGTATTTAGAACAACACCTGAAAGTAAGGTGTAAAGACATAGCTTAACCTGGACCTTGCTTTTGTTTGAACGTATTCATTTTGTCAAGACCAGTTGCATTAAGAGAATATTAGACATGTTATTATGGAATAAAGGCATCAATATCCACCCCCATTAAGGTGAGGTGAGTTGGTGTTTCACGACGCTTCCACTTATATCACGGCCGTTAGTATTATTGCAGGGAGAAAGCCCGCAACGCCATTGTGGCTATGCATTGCGGTGAAACCTGCGAGCATCGGCTGGAACTAGCGAACCAAGGGTGGTACTGCGCTGAAATTCAGTGTAGCATTGCACCCAAACCTTACAGCCTGTAGAACAGTTCTCTACTGCAGACAAAGTTGCGGGATTCGAACCACGGACCTCTTGATTCGAAGCCGAACGCGCTAACCACTGCGTTATCCTGCCCTTCCATTACAATGTTCTGTAGGTGTTAGATGTTGCTGTTTAAGAATCGAATATTAGAGTATAAAGAAACCTTCAGGAATTCTTCAAATTCGAACTTTTTCTTTCACTTTATCTTGAGACTTGTTGTACCCTCAGATACATTACAAAGTTTCTCAGGTTACTGGAGCCGTACATCTATGATGAAACTGTATACATTTATCTATGTGCTAAATTTCAAGGTGTGAAAAGGTGTGAAGAAATAAGATGCTGAAACTAGAATAGGAAAATATTAGTCAGAAATTATGAAATAAGAAAACAACACCTGTAAGACATCTCAAAATTGAGATCCCAGCCTAAAATATATGTAAAACGTTTAACGCCTTATGAAATAATTTCATTGTCGTTTTAAAACCAGGGTCTTATTCTGCTACACGTGAATAGTGCAAAAAAACAACCTGACAATTTTTCAAGAATGTCAAAACATAAAGAACAATTATATCAATGTTGTCAAGTCCATGTGAACAGAAACAGCTTTTGCTGAACGTGAGACGATATCTTCAGTACTTGATCATGACTTTTCAGTGAATATATTTCATGCGGAATGAAATGGAAAATGCAAAACAATGAAAAGATAATATAAATATTTGCTTGAGGCACCAAATATCATATGTTTGTTTGACAAACCTACCCTCTTTACTCCTGTCTCCATTTGAAATGATATGTTTTACATACATGTAATTATTTATCTCAAACGAAATAAAAGTTTTAAAGATTTAAAGAAACTCTTTACAGACAACGAACAACAATGAATTCAAGTTATAAATACTAAACAAATATGGGGACCGTCACATATAAAGCATTCATTTTACAAAAATCGTCCTCACAAGACTATTCTGGAGGTGATAAAGTGTGCTTTTCCTTCTTTTAGTACACCTTAATCACACAATTCCAGATAGGCTCAATTATGTGAATTACCTAATTATTCTGAGGCTCAAGTAAAGAAATGACATTAACAACCTTAACTTTGTTTGGAGAGGTTGAATGGTGTATAAGTAAAACGTCAACGTGTAAGAAAAATATCAATATCCTTGTAATACCATTTGTTTCTATAAGCTTCCCAGATAACTGTTAAAATTTGCAGTATTATAAATGAGGCATGTGATGTCTGAAGAGGACTGGGTCGCTGCTAAGGGAGGATACCAATCCAAACTGACTAAGCTTGGGAAATTGTGGTCTTGTTTCATCTATATCAATATCAGTTTCTAAAAAACTTAAAGTTGAAAGCATGATGTTGAAGTCTGTAGATCCCCTTCTTTGTAATTTGCCCTGTCTAAATCAAACAAATCCGTCTCGAGTTGGGAGATCGCGGAAAGACATCATTTAGAAGGTCTGTGGGGACCTTCCTTCACATGCAGTCTGGGGTACATTGACCTTGGTCAAAATGATATATCCTTTTCTAAATAGTTAGTAAATAAGTAACTAGGTACTTTAAAGATATGTTCAAAGCTGGTTTCTATAAAGAATTTTGTGCCAGTTTAATTTTTCAAACTATTTTTTGTACTAAAAGTATAGAATAATTAATCTTCTCTATCTTGTTACACATTTATTGAGATAAACGGTTGAGCGATCTCCGCCTGCAGTGAAGCTGGCGTTAATGGATCAAGAGCGCCCATCAGTACTATCAAGATGAAAACGAGACTGAGATAAACAAATTTATACAAGTCTCTTTTCCTGTACCAAAGATGCTGTCTACACCACAACACACGTGCATCTTGGTGACGTTGCACTAGAAATGGACGGATTGTTGGACGTCGGGGCCTGATGTTTTTTTAAAAGCTTTGAAATCAGTATTTCCTTTATTTGGCACTAATTGTAAATCGTATAAATTAACTTCAATTTCAAATGTCATTTTTGAATACAAATTACTGCTGATTTGTCATTATTTGTTATTCTGAGCATGAATTAGATTTTTTCCTCAAAAAACAACTTCCCAAAAAATACAGAGTCTGATACACAGTCAGTGATTAAAGAGCCACTCCGTGACTTAATCAATGGTGTAATTTGATCGCAAAGTATCGACTGTTACCAAATGATAGATTGTAAAGCTTATTGGGTTTTTTACGGTGACAATATGAAGGTAGAACGTCGCAATTATGATCGAAAACCGGACAGTCAAATAGTCAAACGTAATTTTGGAGACTCATCTAGACAGCCAGGAGGGCAGTTAGGAGTTGATGGTGTTTGTTAGGTTATATAACTTGTTTCCATGTATGTTGGACGTGATATCTACACCTCTGTGCATTTATAAGGCTGTTTTTAGATTTTCATGGAAAACCAGTACTTGTCATATATATGTCTTTTTGACATGAAAAATTAAGATGTTTTGATTTTAGGTTCGTATCAAAGGTAAATAATATGTTATGAAAATCACGGAGTGGCTCTTTAAGGTCACTTTTGATCAATAAGAGAATAAAGATCTTTTTGAGAGATTTGAGAAACTTTATTGAACCTTACTTATCAAAATCAAATATTTATTCAGCGAAAATCAAAAGGAAGATTTCTTTGGCAAACTATTCTTGAAGAACCTCAGATTCGATCTAGCTAATAGCACAAACTCAGTAAATGAAATGTTATTGATATCACTCACTTCCACACTAAACCTTCAGTCATGTCTTCAATCGCAATCAATTCCAAATTGCTTAAACATACTAAGCAATTCTTTAGAAAAAATAAAGTTCATTGGAGCCATTATTGATAGAAGTGGTCAAATTTTAATTTGGTTCGATTTCATAAATCCCTCTATAAGTCTAACTGCTTGAACAAAACACTCATACTTAACGAAATCGAATATCATTTCTCGCTTCAACCCATTAATCAAGAGAAGTGAGATCTCGGAAATAGCTAATTAATCAGTACGTCTCGGGGGACCTTCCTTCACATGCAGAGTGGTAAACCTCCATTTGATATTTATTCATTAACATGTGTGCTTTGGACAGAAAGCCACAACGTTCAATCGAATTATCTTTATGATTTGGAAATACATAGATATGTTAAATAGACGTTATTACTATTCCACTCATTCATTAGAATTTGATGTATTTTTAAAAAAACCCCGTTATTCATTCATTTTGTATCTGAATACTTTTGCAACTTCGTAGAATCATATCATACCAAGGCGTAACCATCCCATATTGAGGCTAGTTACGCATAAAACGTGTTGAGGAAAAAACATTGTCCTTTACCAAGGTCATGTATGATTTTGAAATCAGTCAATATGTTGCTAATTATCGATATAATTTTAATGGTATTTATCGTGAATATATAGCAATAGCAATATGTAAATCAACATATTAAACGTCTCCAGTTTTAATTTGTTTATTCATATTTCCATACACATTCAACCATATAAGTTTTTTTTACCTTTATCAGTCAGCAATGTCAACAGAAGCCACGCCTACATGATTCTATGCAGATGTAGACAATACTTCCTACATCAATGATTACATGAGACGGAAGAGCTGTAAGCCAGCCTTTGTCAACAGCTTCACCTGATCATCATTCCCATATTATACAGATCAATACCTACGAGACGTGAGACAGGTTCATATTCGATCCCTCTCATATTTTACTTATTGTATTTTTTGACGAAATAAATTTTGTAATGGCCGATGGGTCAGTGCTGACATTATAGAAAATATTACATGTATTTCTATTGGTGTAAGGGGATGAAAATATTCTTTTCAATCTTCTTGGCTCTTTTCTCTTGATGTCTTATTTCATTCTATCATTGTTTAATTTAGAGAGGCTTTTTCTGACTTTGAGGTTTTTATATGCACCAGTAAAAGATTGACATTGTCCTCAACTGTATAATGTCATTGTATTAACAATAAAACTTTTTCGATGCAATAATTTTTTCAAATGATTGTATCTTTGAACATGTTATTTTAAGAAGAAATTAATTACTTTTTTTAACAACAAATGAAATATTGACGGGAAAATGTTTACCTTTCTGAATTTTGATTTTGACGTGTTAGCATTTACGACTTTAAAGGTAACCTAGATAATACAAGTATATTCAATGTCTGTTTATTGCTATTGTCGTATGTATCACAGTGTCTTTCTGGCACTGCAGTGTAAGATATGTCAGAAATTAATTTTAACAATACAAATAAATTTGGACGGGAAAGCGTTAACTTCTTAATTTTTGGCATGTAAGCTTTTTAGAATTAATTTGTTTACTGATGGTATATGGTATACATAATTTTTCATTGTTTAAATTCCCTTTGCCTTGTTTATTATTCCTAAAGAGGAATAGATAAATAAGGATGAATAATTTTGTTATGCAAATCTACATGTAATTGGAAAGGAAATGGAATTTCTAAATTAAGTTAAGATTATTTCAAGAGAACTCGATGCCTTTGTTTGCCCATATCTAACTTTTATCTATCTAGGTTTTGGCGACAGCACATCAGATATATACTTATTGCATCTGTCCTTTTCAGATGGGAAAAGTATCAAACACGTTGTTTTAACTTAATAATACAAAATATAACTTTTCAATACCAGGACTATAATAATTCAATTAATGAACAAAAGTCTCTATTAATTCCAATGTGGAATGATTTAATTATAAAAAATGCATCGGTCATCATTCTAAACAAAATACTTTCAAGTCAAAACATTTGGATCAATTTATGAAGCGAATATATGTACATTATATATCCGTGAGACAGAAATGAGATATGCCAGAAGCAATATTGGCATTACCCAAGAGAAACATGGGGTACATTAAGAAAATAAATATTTTTTTATTTCTACCATAAGAAATGTATTCATACACATTTTTGGCAAATCTATCTTGGTCAAGATAGACAACATTGATTTACTTTGTGACTTTCTTGTGTTTTAAAAAACCCCAAACATTTCGAAATGACAATTTTATAAACAAATCAAGAAATTCTAGTTTTATATTTTGTACCTTGGTGTGGTATAAACCATTGCCATTCGAGTTCTTGCAGTACTATGTGTATCATATTAATGAATATGTGATAAGAATATGATTTTTTCCTTCTAACTTCGGATACTTTGAATAACTGGAACGTAAGCGAGCACCATCCGACATGATATTTGTTATATGTTTGAAGAAATGAAACAAGCTTTTGCTAAGCAATTTCATGCATGCAAAGGTTATGATAACATTTAGTAGTCTTTTTCTCGAAAGTGACCATTATTAACCACCAAATTGTCACAGTTCCCCATCAACATTGGTTCCTGTATGAATATAGAGAGGAATAAAAAGCATACGAGCAGGTGTCCCCGTGACGATATTTTGCTTACAATTGAAAGGAAACTGTCCCTGTGACAATATTTTGCTTACAATTGAAAGGAAACTGTCACTGTGACAATATTTTGCTTACAATTGAAAGGAAACTGTCCCTGTGACAATATTTTGCTTACAATTGAAAGGTAACTATCACTGTGACAATATTTTTCTTACAATTGAAAGAAAACTGTCCCTATGACAATATTTTGCTTACAATTGAAAGGAAACTGTCCCTGTGACAATATTTTGCTTACAAAAGAAAGGAAACTGTTCATGTGACAATATTTTGCTTACAATTGAAATTAAACTGTTCCTGTGACAATATTTTGCTTACAATTGAAAGGAAACTGTCCCTGTGACAATATTTTGCTTACAATTGAAAGGAAACTGTCCATGTGACAATATTTTTCTTACAATAGAAAGGAAACAGTCCCTGTGACAATATTTTGCTTACAGTTGAAAGGAAACTGTCCCTGTGACAATATTTTGCTTACAATTGAAAGGAAACTGTCCATGTGACAATATTTTTCTTACAATAGAAAGGAAACAGTCCCTGTGACAATATTTTGCTTACAGTTGAAAGGAAACTGTCCATGTGACAATATTTTTCTTACAATAGAAAGGAAACAGTCCCTGTGACAATATTTTGCTTACAATTGAAAGGAAACAGTCCCTGTGACAATATTTTGCGTACAATTGAAAGGAAACTGTCCCTATAACGATATTTTGCTTACAATGGAAAGGAAACTGTTCATGTGACAATATTTTGCTTACAATTGAAAGGTAACTGTCACTGTGACAATATTTTGCTTACAATTGAAAGAAAACTGTCCCTATAACAATATTTTGCGTACAATTGAAAGGAAACTGTCCCTGTGACAATATTTTGCTTACAATTGAAAGGTAACTGTCACTGTGACAATATTTTGCTTACAATTGAAAGAAAACTGTCCCTATGACGATATGTTGCTTACAATTGAAAGGAAAATGTCCCTGTGACAATATTTTGCTTACAATTGGAAGGAAACAGTCCCTGTGACAATATTTTGCTTACAATTGAAAGGAAAATGTTCATGTAACGATATTGTGCTTACAATTGAAAGAAAACTGTCCCTATGACGATATGTTGCTTACAATTGAAAGGAAAATGTCCCTGTGACAATATTTTGCTTACAATTGGAAGGAAAATGTCCCTGTGACAATATTTTGCTTACAATGGAAAGGAAACAGTCCCTGTGACAATATTTTGCTTACAATTGAAAGGAAACTGTCCCTATAACGATATTTTGCTTACAATTGAAAGGAAACTGTTCATGTGACAATATTTTGCTTACAATTGAAAGGTAACTGTCACTGTGACAATATTTTGCTTACAATTGAAAGGAGACTGTCCCTATAACGATATTTTGCTTACAATTGAAAGGAAACTGTTCATGTGACAATATTTTGCTTACAATTGAAAGGTAACTGTCACTGTGACAATATTTTGCGTACAATTGAAAGGAAACTGTCCCTATAACGATATTTTGCTTATAATTGAAAGGAAACTGTTCATGTGACAATATTTTGCTTACAATTGAAAGGTAACTGTCACTGTGACAATATTTTGCTTACAATTGAAAGAAAACTGTCCCTATAACAATATTTTGCGTACAATTGAAAGGAAACTGTCCCTGTGACAATATTTTGCTTACAATTGAAAGGTAACTGTCACTGTGACAATATTTTGCTTACAATTGAAAGAAAACTGTCCCTATGACGATATGTTGCTTACAATTGAAAGGAAAATGTCCCTGTGACAATATTTTGCTTACAATTGGAAGGAAACAGTCCCTGTGACAATATTTTGCTTACAATTGAAAGGAAAATGTCCCTGAAGTTTGTAATTCAAATTGACGCGTCAAAACTGTACAAACAGTCATTCTTTGAGAACCCCATTAGATTATTTAACACATATCTCAATTTTATCATACACATGACAGCTTTCTTAGAACTAGTTCTAATTTTCCACATCGGTTGCATGCAGAGAATATTAGATATATTACCATGAAGAAAGGAGATCAATATAAAAAAAATATACTGAATATACAGAGGGAAAATTAGGTTTTTAAAGGTTGAAAGATTTGAAATGTATTTTTGGATAATTTTAGCAAACGGACGTAAATCGGCAGGCACCAGACACTCACTACCGTCATGAACTGGATCGAAGTGTTTTATGAACTTTTAGGAATCCAAAACGTTTTGTAAAAACATTTCAAGAATTCTTCAAATTAGAAATCTTTTTGTTGACTGTATCACAAGAATTACAATCGACTCTAAGTGACACTAGTTGATTTTTCTGCATTTCATAGTATCTTATATATATAAATGGACCCATTCATCTCTGATTTCATTCGTCAAGTAAAGGTAACAATCAACATGCGAATGATAGAGTACGGGTTTAAAGAATGAAAGTTGACATTACTTGTTATCATGAAATACTTAAGGTTAGAAATTGAAAAAAGATAGTGCAATACCCCCGGTTCCACTTGAATCAAAACCGTATCGCAATATGGTTGTTCTGGTGGTTATGTGACGTATTTTTATCCTTAAAATCCTCCGCCATTCCTCTCGCTCGCCTTTTCCCGTCTATTCAAGAAGCTTTTCGATCTATTTTCTCTTTGATCTGACCACTCTCTTTTGGATGCTCTTCATTCACGTGTTGAATAGCTGAAAAATTGCTGAAAGTACGTTAAACCCCATCGTTCATTAGCTCACCATATGAAATAATTGCATGACCGGTTTCCCAGTTACACACAAGTTTTGTTCTGCTACCCTCATAGACCGACCCAGTCTGTCAATCAAATCTCGCGCATGCCTAATTTCAGCCAATCAGAGCGGCGATAGCACCACGCTAATTTGTCAACTTTACTTCCGGGGACAAACAAACCGATAATGGCGATATGTTTCGGTGGTTGCACGTATTATTAACAATAACATTCTATGATTCTACACATTTTTCATTCATCGATGTCACGGCATATGTATTTCTCGAGGTGTCAAGTAACAAAGATTACCGTTTTTAACCGTGAAATTGTGGAAAAGGGGCAACAATGAGTAAAAACCAATCGCGAGTCGGATGAGTGCTCGGAGGTGAGAAATTGCAAGAATTGTACTCTTTTCAAAGCGCTCTAAGATAATACTAACAAGATGACAGCTCTAAAAAGCTTTTCACAATGTCACTTTATGACCTCAAAGTTTTAAATCAAGAACCCTTTTAAGTTGGTTGAGATTATTTTTTGCGATCTTACCCGATAACATTTGGGTAAGTTTCCTGTCAAGTTTTGTCATATTGAAAACAATGACTATGTTGTGCAAAATATCTCATTAAACTATAATTTGAAAATAAAAATTAAAACCCACTCAGTCACGGGATATGATTCTATGTGATACGTTATCACATATTATGTTTCCAAGAATCATGCTCCAGGTGGTAATTAATTAATGTATGTAATAATCAAGCAACATGTCTCATGAGTTTTCATAAATTTATGAAACTAGATAAACCAAAACTAAAAATTAATCTTTCCTTTCAGAGTTTAACTGAAACAGAAATGATGCATTTGAATCAACTTTCATCATGAAGGATCTGTATGTAACAAGGGATATATTTACACAAACAATGATATAAAAAATTAATTTAAAGATATTTAAGTTTAAACTTGAAATAATATTTATAATATAAATTCACGTAAGAAACGTGTTGCAGCTAAAACATTGACTGATAAATATCAAATTCCCAATCCCGTTACTATCTTTGTCATTTTGAAACCAGGAAAACATAAACAGCCATTATTACATGAATATTGTTCAATTTCAGTAGATTCCTCAAAAAAGAAATTAAACACAACATCCTATATTAATTATGTGAAGTGTGATTTCCTTTTTCTTGATAGCCTCACTTAATTTATGTACTACTTATTCAATTTTATAATCTGTGAACAATTTTTATTAAAAATCCAAATACATTTCAATGAGAGGCTGTATCGTTTAAAAATAAAAAATATGCTATTTTCATCTTTTCTCTTAGGCTTATAAAACAATTTAAATTGGATAACTAGATTATCATATGGATATGTCCAAATCCAGACTCAAAGTCATCACTGTCAAATACTTAAAATTGTATGTGTCTTAACATACTAATACTATATGAAGACCTATGTCTATCCATGTTTCATAATTTCTTTAATTCATTTCCTGTTTATATTTTGATGACTACTTTTTGTTTTAGACTATTTCAAATATTTGGCTCTCAGCCTCAATAACTTATAGTAATTTCTGTTTGTGATTTCAACATAACCATCGAGGAACAAATAGACAAGTTTAATTACAGCCTGTTGTTTATTTTTGTGAACTTTGGCTAGCTGTAAACCTTTATTCAAAAGAAAGCTAAGAAATTTTGATGCAACTTTGATTGATTTTTTATCGATATTTTTCTTGTAATTAATAGGCCTGATATATTTGCATTATAAAATCTTTGGTCAACGTTTATAATCAAAGCATAGACAGTAAAACAATTAAAGTTTTGACAATGCTTTTTTGAATATTTTTGTCAAAGGAATGTTGACTAGCTAGCCCGGAGACCAATGAGTGTAACCCTGACAGTGTCAACAAGCTTGTGCGACCTTGACCTATACAACTACGTAAATAAAAATTCAATTAATACATAACACCAGTCTGATTAAAATCGACCGTGTTCCGAGGAATAAAAGTTTCAAAATATTGGGTCTATCGAGATTCGAACTCTGTTTGTCTAGGCTATCCTCTCCACTAGGTCTGACCGCACCCTACTGTGGCGTACGTTCTTGTGGTAACTAAGCTAACCAATCACAATGCGTGCGGCAAAAGCATTCGGTATCAGTTAACCATTCGTTAACCTTGATCGCCGCTATCATTATTTTAAACGCGATGATGTGATTGGTTCGCTATTGACTAGGTTTTGTCTGCGCTAAATTGGTGTCGGCAAGTGCGAGCAGTGAGGCTGCCTTCAGACCTAGTGAAGAGGATAGCCTAAACAAACAGAGTTCGAATCTCGATAGACCCAATATTTTGAAACTTTTATTCCTCGGAACACGGTCGATTTTAATCAGACTGGATAGCCTAGACTAATAGAGTTCGAATCTCGATAGACCCAATATTTTGAAACTTTTATTCCTCGGAACACGGTCGATTTTAATTAGACTGTACATAACACTTTTTAAAAAAGAAATCAGCGTTTGTAAGGGTCTATGCTGAGCAAACCTTTTTTGCGGCGTTCTCATTGTTGTTTTCATATGATATTATCAGTTTTCTCAAGTTCCTAGACTAATTAGATTGTGTGAGACTTTTGACTTTCCATGTCATATAAGGAGTTGATTAAATGACCATGATGAACAAAGCCAGGACTGATGTCGAGGAGTATGAAATTGCTATTGTTATGAGCATATACATGTAAGAGAACACATTGTTATTTGCACGTTTTTAACAATATGCACATGTCTATTAAGATAATTAATAAAATAGCGACCTGTTTAAGTGCATTCTTTCCCAAAAGAAGTAATCCGAAATCCTACGCTTCTATGTCCTCTACAACGGAAATACTTGAAAATCAATAGGCTGTCGTGTACTAGGTTTATCATTATTGCCGATGTTTAAATGGTTAAATCTAACTGTGAATAGTCAGGATGTGAATAAGCAATATATTGGTACAGCGTTTGGTCGCACAAACTATGCGTAATTGCCATATTAAGTTGAAGTTTATCGCACTCCTTAAGAAGTTTGAATGCTATCGATATCTTTGAGGTGGATATCAACATTAAGTGACTTCGACTGTAAACTTTTTATATAGAAACAAGAAAGAAAGTTAGTATTTGGTATAACCCGATTGAGCACAAATGGTGGCCCCAAAACGCCGCCTCTTTTACTGATCAAGACGCTGAGCTGCCTGTGAGACCATTGGGTTCATTACGTTTTGGTAATGCATTTGTCAGATTTCTGCATATAACTTCAAACCTCATATGTTTTCACAGAGCAAAGAAAGATACAAGGAAAAATTAAGTGTTGCAATACTTTCTTCAAAGTGTGTAAGCATGTCTCAAATAATAAAAGGTTCATTAATAGATTGCTGTAACTTAATATAACGATACATTTGGGACGATTTTAGAAATTATCATTTTTTACATTGTTAAAGTACTTAATTTCTATAAATAAAAAAAATCTCTGTTCTGAAACTACGTGAATAAATTTCGTTTTTTTGCCAAAAGGAATTTCCAACTAAATGATTTTTTAATGAATAAACGTTTAGTTAAGTTTGCTGTCTCCATATTATTCTTATATCGATGTAGGCGTGTAATATGTTGATAAAGAAAAATTTATAATGATACAGAACATCTCCATTATTGCACACGTTGTAAATGCCTGAAGTGTTTACCAAAAATTGAAAGATACTGCATGATGTAAAAGATTTAAAAGATTTAAAAAACGTCAATCACATGTAATTACCACCGTCATTACCAAAAAGTTAACTATCGAAATATTAATGCATGTACTCCAGAAGCAACCTTAATTTCGTCGCACCTGCATATGAATACGACCAAGGGATACCCATACTCACCGTCAACTTCAATTTCCTCCTACAGAAAATGATTTATGATGATATTTACATGCTTGGACCGTAGGTGGTCGCTGTTACCTTTAAAAAAGGATTTTTGATAATCAAAGAATGGTGTAAACATAATTTTCCTCACATTTGGCTTTATCTTGCTTTAGGTGTGGTGTCAATTTCTCTTTTTACTTGTTAGTGTACCGCACAGGAGGTACACATGCCCTTGAGAAATAAGTATTGATTTGGATTTGTTCTGTTCTTTATTGATAACTGCTAAGCCCTTCTGTAGTTATTACTAATTAGAAACGACATCGATAATTTATTTCCAGATCCAATTTTTCGAAGCCTGTATGTGTCAGGCGACAAAAGTCATGTTCAGAATTTCCTTATTAGCCTAAATCGGGTAATGAACAACACACATGTATTATTTCTAGAAACAAACAAGTGTTGTTTTTTGTAAACAAAGGGTAGATAGGGTGCCTTCCAGTTTCACGTACTTCATACTTTCCCATTGTGTCATGTAAACTTTGAACTTCAGCCAATAATCGACGAGGCTACACAGACATTGGCAAGATTTTATATTTCGCCGTGCCTCTAATTTTTTAGGTGACAATGAACAATAGAACACCTCAGCTTTCACTTTAACTATTTAATTGTGAACAAATATCAACAAACATTGTACTTAAAAACATCAATTTTCATCACGGACAATACAATAAGTGTTTGCTACAGATGTACCAATGTCCGAATAAGATTTATCAAATTGTTTGAAAAATACTTCATGCTCTTGATAAGACTGTATGTATTCAAGTAATTACATATGTATACATAGTACGTTAAAATGGCAATTCTTAAACAACTTTAGGATTACAATGCTTTTGTTACGAGTCAAACCTGTTGACAGTCTCCTTGCGACCGTCATCTACCGAAACCACGTTATCCTCACTACGCATGGCTTCAACATCATGTAAATTTGTTCTGTTTCAGTGTAAAGTAATTTACGGGTCTTAATTTGAAAATTCAAAACATTTTTCAGTAGTTCACAATGAGTTAGACAGTCGTATATGCTCTTCAGCACAATCGGGTTCCAAATCTTTTCAAATAAGTGCACTGTATTCATCTAAGTGTATTGAATACATTTACGTGTATTGTACACATACAATTGTACCGTATGCGTCTAAGTATGAGAGTTGATTCTTGCACTGCAAACAAAGAGCGCCATTAGTTTCTGACGGAAGCTCTTGCTCATGACGAAAAAAACGACAAAGTCAGAAGAACTGGTGAAAAATCCTGTGGCGATTCTCAGGTGGAGGGTACTGGAGCACACCTCCTTCTCTTGGGAGAACTCCAGGACTTTCACAGAGAGCACGAGAACCTCGAGCAAGGACAACAGGATATAGACAGTAGTCATGGTCAGTAGTAAGGCAGACTGCTTGTTCTCCTGGGTTTTGGAGTCTCGCGAGGTCGTGGACAGATTGAGACGTTTGCATGGAATTGAATGGATAAGCAATGGAAAAATTCATGATAAGGATAACCAGCATTATATTGCATATAAGAATGCAAAACGTGCCTTTAGGAAAAAACATCGCCATTCAAAGAAGTGTGAAGACAATCTCAAATTCAAAAGAATTTATGATGCCTCTGAATTAGGTATTCAAGAGTATTTCAAAGCTACCAAGGTATACAAACGTAAAAAGGAAACTACACAAGTTCTTACTTACGAAAACAAATCCTGTGATTGTCAAGAAGGTATATGTAATCTATTTGCTGAGTATTTTAGAGACCTTTCCTTACCATGTACAGATATTAAGTTTGACTCATGTTTTACTGACTATGTAAATAATTTTGTTTCACAACTTGAAAACACTGATCATGATTCTGATGATACCTCTGAACTGCTTCAATGTCCATTTTCATTTGGCGAAGTCTTATGCACTATTCGCCGACTTAAGAATGGCAAGTCACCTGGACCTGATGGTATTGTTAATGAACACATTAAGTATGCTGGTAGATCTCTCATAAATCATTTGGTTACCTTATTCAATGCTATTGCTTCTAGTGAATATTTACCTAGTGGATTTAATGTTGGTACCATACTCCCTATTCACAAAGGTAAAGGTAAAAGTCAACGTGATCCATCTAATTACCGGGGAATAACTCTAACGCCTGTCATCAGCAAATTATTTGAAAGAATTATCTTAGAAAGAATAGAAAACTGGTGTAGCAACAGTAAATCATTCCCACACAAATATCAGTTTGGATTTCGTAAAGGTGCTGGCGCTGAAACAGCTGCATTAACGTTGTTAGAAAGTATAGGTTATTACAGGGAAAGAAACTCACCAGTATACTGCGTTTTTCTAGATAATGAAAAAGCTTTTGATAGAATATGGCTCAATGGTCTATTTTATAAGCTCTATCATTTTGGTATAGATGGTAAACTCTGGCGTATACTTCGTAATAAGTATACATCAATGCAATCGTGTTAAAATAGGAGGATTTACATCCTCTCCTTTTCCTATAAAACAAGGTGTTGGTCAAGGGTGTGTCTTGTCAGCTTGGTTATTCTCATTGTATATTAATGACCTTTTGTATTCCCTTGAAACATTACAACAAGGCTTATGTTTACCGTGGGGTAACGTACCAGGCATCTTACTAGCAGATGATACCACTATTGTAAGTGGAGCCATAGATAGTTTACAATGTGCACTGAATGTATGTTATGACTACTCTTGTAAATGGCATCTTAAGTATAATGCCAATAAAAGTGTTTTTATGTTGTTTGGTAACGCACAAAAACATACATGTCCATCACTCTGCATTGGTGACAAATTGATAGCTCAAAATGATCATATTGTGTATGCTGGCCTGTATATATCGACTGTAACATCAAATTTAGTACGTACTCAAAAAGCATGTGATAAACTCAGAATGTTAGTAAATACAAATCGTTGCTGCGGTTTGTTTTTTGGCGGTCTTAACCCCGTATCATCCTCTGGAATCTGGAACAGAGTTATGTTACCATGTGCCCTTTTTGCTTGTGAATTGTGGTGTAAACTAACATCAAAAGAATATGATATGCTTGAAAAGAGTCAATCCTATTTTTGTAAAACCATTCAGGGTTTATCTAAATATTCTTCATCTTTTGTTGCACGAGATTGTTTAGACTTAATATCAGTCCAAGCCTACATTGCAAAACGATGTCTCATATTCCTCGGTAAATTATGCAGAAGTACTTTAGACTTTGTATTCAAGAATATCTTAAACTACAGAATTAGTCAATTCCTACTTGACTCACAACATGAGAGAGAAGCTAAAAGTGCAAAATCACCGATCTACCATAGGCTACTGTTAACATATAAATATGACTTGACAAATTATGTTAATGCATACATTACATCTTCTAGTTTTCCTTGTAAATTTAAGTGGAATTCCCATGTGACAAAAACCATAAATGATGCTGAAAATGTACTTGCATACAACTATTTAACTGCAAGAGAAAACCATCATAGATATCTTTCAGTACGGAATCAAAATGTACATAGACTCTGGCAAATGTCTCTCCTAAATCCTGATCTATTTCATTCCATTGCCAACTTGGTACAAATCAGCACATTACGTATTCAATCAAAAGAGTGTATATGTGGCACATTTGTTTATGATATTGTAAAACATGTTTTTATGTACTGCGAAAAGACACGCCTCGAAAGAGATCTGCTGATCAACTCAATAATTGATTTGTTAGATGTGAATACTTTTTCCAGCCTTTGGAGTAATGATGAAGAACTTACTTTGTGTTTTTTACTTGGTGGATCGCCAACAGATTATTGTTTATCCCTGGACCATGATATATGGCTTTCCTGTATGAAAAATGTATGTGCAACTGTTAAGCACTGGAAACTATATTTTGCAAATTGTCTGTAACTATCTTTATTAATCTGTACCTCATGTAAATATACCATATCACATTGTATCTTCATTCACTGGAGGAAATAAAGAATATCTATCTATCTATCTATCTATATACGTGTGTGCGCTTGGGCTTGCTGGCTGATTGGCGCCCATTGGTTGCGTTTTGGCTATGTGTTTCTTTGTTTCTTGGGTTGCTGCGTTTTGGGGCTGGTTTTTGGTTTTGGCTGTTTCTGAGCAGGAATTTACTGTTGTGTCTACATGTGTTGACCAACTCGTTACGTTTGTTAAGGGTTGCCATTTGAGGTTTGCAGATGATAATAAATTTTTCGTATATGCAGAGGTTGCATCTTTTGCTTGTGTTTGAGTATGGATTTGACTTGCCAATAATTGACCATTCCATGTTGAAGTCTAAAGTCACAACAGAAAACAAAATTGAAACTTATGTTGGCCTTACAGAAACTGAATTCAAAACCAGGTTTAATAACCACAAAACATCCTTCAACAACCCCAGCAAAAAGAATGTCACAGAACTCAGCAAATACATCTGGCAGCTAAAAGATGAAAACACGGACTTCAACATGGAATGGTCAATTATTGGAAATTTTGCTATCTTTCCTTTCTACAAAGTTTATGCAAAGTCAGAAAATACAACCATTACTCTTGAAACAAAAGAGACATTTTTTATCAACAAGTTTTCTCCATCATTGAACTGTTAGCTCACATAAGGAAGCGATTACTATTGTGATATATTGGATCATGAGTGTTTAATTGCACTTCTCGGTCCCATCAGTGATTAATGCAACATTGCAGAATCATCAACCCTGAACAACCCCATTGTGTTCGAGTCACACCCAATTAGGGGTGCTTGAGGCAGTTATTACGTGATTGGCAACGAATGACGAATAACCAATTACCCATTCACATATATGAATGTATGAATTTATTGTTTTGTTCCTTTTATAAACATGTGTATACTTTCATTTGTCAAACATACTTGAAAAGTCGAAATGAATACACTGGTCGAAATGAATTCATCGTATTGTATTAAAGAAGATTGATCCAGTCAGAACCATCCGATGTTTACTCTTTCTTTTATATAACTTTCCTTCACGTGAGAAACCTACTCTCCTTTTATATATATATATATATATATATATATATATATATATATATATCTGTAAATGATACACAGTGACAGGTTTGTAATGTGGGCACGTCACTTATGTCTGTATGTTGACACTACAGTTTTGGTTATAACATATATGAAAAATTAATTTTTTTTTGCTACAGCGTCATTTTAGAAGCCAAAAAAGTAAAATTTAAGTCATAAAGCTGCCCTGGAGGAACATTTACCATTTTTTTGTAGCCTTACAGTGGATAATTTATAACCTATTTGATATTGATAAACATTGCAGTATGAAATAAGATATTTAGTAATTCAGATTTGTTAATATATTGTCATGTGTCACGTGTATTGACAAACCTAACTACCTTCATCAAGTTTCAATAAAGGCTGTTGATCATGTGTGGGGATAAAGTTTAGATAACTAATCAGTGCCTTGTAAATTACCTACTGGAAATGTGCCAGGTGCTGAGGTCACTAAGTTTATTGCTTAATTGCCATAATGTACAGGTGTGTGGCATTTCATGTAGACTGTTAGGTAATAACTTTATGACTATATTGTCTGGTGTGAAAAAGTAGTGTTAGGTAACTAAAAACCTGGTAAAATACCGGTACGCAAAGTCGCATTTCAAAACGTTTCAATTTTTTTATATCATATTGATGAAACGTATTTTGAAACTAGTCTGAGGTATGATGACTGCTTCCTGTGTGTATGCCAACATACTTGATTCAACTTGAACCTGTTACTGACTGAAATGCAAACTAAATTTCGTGATTGTAACGTTTTCAGTGTTATTTATAATTAGTCCTTCCTTCCATCGTGGGGGCGGGTTAGCGCGTTCGGCATCGGATCAGGAGGTCCGTGGTTCGAATCCCGCCAGGGGCTCGGTAACTTTGTCTGCCGTAGAGAACTGTTCTACACGCAGTCAGGTTTGGGTGCAAAGCTACATTGAAATTCAGCGCAGTACCACCCATCGTTTGATTACTATCGGCCATGTTTCAACGGAAAACATTACAAGTTATACATTAAAAAAACTATGTATGATAAATAAAGTCTTTCACTTGTCTTCCACAGTACTACGAGAATTACTCGCAATTTCTTACAATTCCGTGTGAAGTTTTTACAGACTCATACTTAGACCAATATTTCGTCAAACCGTTTGCAAAAAAAAAAAAAATCATATATGATGATTCTGATGAATACGCGCAGTTTTCAGTTTCGTAAATTTTTCTGTTTTAGATTTAGTCTTTTCAAGAGCTTGAGTAGATCATTTTGAATTCAACAAAAAGACTATTTGCTAATAGGTATAATCCAATGGGTTAGGCATGAACGGTCGAGGGTATAAGTTGGAAAAATGCGAAAGAGAAACCTTCAAGATCTGGACCTGGGCTATATATTTATATGTACTTTTGTCAGATTTTCAAAGTGAAGTGTATATTTCTTCTCTTGCCCGGGATAATAGTGTCACGGACAAGTCTATCAATGAATGAAGAAAGATTTGAATTTTCATGAAAATATTTATTACAACAATAAACATTCAAACAAATATCTCGCAGAGCATTCAAACACCCTCAAACTTCAAAATCACCCACATAACATTCACCTTGCGTTCCCGATACCATACATCACATGCAGATCCCCCTCATACATTCTCAGACCTACGCTACTGCATGCACTCATTAGCAATCATGTTCCACACCAGTCACATATGCAAAACAGACATCACATAACGTCACACTACCCACATGTTATATGCAACATTACCATATGCAGACACACACAGGTTCAAGCAATCAAATCAACAATACAACAAACAATTACATTCAATACAGTTCACAAAATCAACACATCAAGATGAGAGTTCCGTCCACCAATACGTGGTTATAGATCAAGTCAAAACACTTGAATGACAGTTCATGGGTCCTTAAGACACGCGATATCTCATCATTTATCACACACGAAGAATGAAGCTCAAGCCAATCACTTGACATTATACGTCCCTACACGGGACCGATGCAAGATCCAAACACCCGATTTATCATGTGTCCCATAGCCAGGTTTCCCACATGCCACCATCAGCCAGTCATAGCAGACCATCCGAACAATGACATCACATCAGTCCCGATGACGTCATCACGAAACAAGGGTCAACGAACGTAGTCGACAGGTTACCGGTCCTATGGCGTCTGTCCATGCACCCCCGTGTCCTTACTACCTCGTCCCCAAGTTCTCCAATTCACTACAAAACAATATAATTCTCATTGAAAAAAAATTACATTTCACTCGAACTAACATTTCTAAGTGAAAAATATCCTTTTTTCAAACACATTGACGCATTCTCTCCCAACAGAGGTAGCTCCGTCATAAATTCCTATACTACCTCTGTTGGGAGAGAATGCACAGTCATTGGCACGGTTTGATTTTCTATCGTTCCTCTCATTGTATTAGATTGTGTAGGATGAGAGTTTCTAGACAGGGCCACCCATCACAACCCCCATGAAGAAGTATGCAAATCAGTAACGCTGCGAGATACGAATGGTTAGTTCTTAAGCGACAATGGACAAAAGAACACCTCAGCTTTCACTTTAACTGTTTTATTACGAACAAATATCAACAAACAACATCACGGACATCATCTTGACTACCGGTGCTATGGACACGGATTACCGCTAGTTAGATTACCCCTTGTTAATAATATCAGTCAAACCTTGTCAGTTACGGATTTTTAATTGATAATTAAAAATATTTGTCAACAGAACGTAATGATTTGACAGTATTATAGGCTATTTAGCAACATGGGGCTCCAACTCTTTCCATATGAGCATTGTACCCATTGGAAGTGTACACATCTAAGCGTACTGTACTCAACTAAGTGTATTGAATACATCTAAGTGTACTGTACACATCTTACTGTACCGTACACATCTAACTGTACCGTATAAAACTAAGTATGAGAATTGAGTCTTGTATTGCAAACAAAGAGCGCTATTAGCTTCTTACGGAAGCTCTTGCTCATAACGAAAAAAACGACAAAGTCAGAAGAACTGGTGAAAAATGCAGCGACTGTGGCGATTCTCAGGAAGAGGGTACTGGAGCACACCTCCTTCTCTTGGGAGAATTCCAGGACTTTCACAGAGAGCACGAGAACCTCGGGTAAGGACAACAGGATATAGACAGTAGTCATGGTCAGAAGTAAGGCAGACTGCTTGTTCTCCTGGGTTTTGGAGATTCGCGAGGTCGTGGACAGATTGAGACGTTTGCATTCCCGAGCGTGTTCCCTTAAAGACACCAAAGCTGCTATGTTGAACACAGCGATGGTGGGGTACATGATGAAGGTGTAGATCACGTTGAACCAGATGACGATTACAAAGAATACATTAATTCCCTCGGGTGTCGATGTAAATCCAGGAGAACTCATCTCCAGGGCCGATTCTCCTTTCCCTGTGTTTAGAGTGAAGGAGATATTCCGATTCGTAGAGTTCACTGAGGTTATGTTCGAGCTTTCCTGGATATCTTGACATAAACTCGAAGATAATAGCGGTGATCCATCAAGTGACGAGTTCCCTGTCGACGCCTGGAGAGCGATGCAAACAAGCAGAATGAAAGAAACAATGCCTGCAACTGTTTTAGGATATTTTTGAAAGCGATTCTTGGTTTTCCAAATTTTATAAATGACGAAGAATCGATCCGCTGAAATCAGAGTATTCAAAGTTCGACTCAGCTGCTTAAGATACCAAACGACGTTGTTAACTACGATAAGGACCCAGCTTCTGCTGTTTATATTAAACGTTGGAGAGATGTTAGCAGTCAAATCCAACAAACCAAACGAAAGAAACATCAGACAGTCTACAATGTCCACAGCACCCAGCATGATGATGTAAGCCGCTGATGGCGTCTTCCGTTGACTATAGATAATGACGTTCAGAATGTTTAACACTAAGTTTACTGTACCCACTGTCATTAATAATAAAGTTGGCACCAATGACATTTGGTTTGTCCTATTTTCGTCTCCACTCTTAGTTGCATTAGTGTTCTCAACAATGTTTGTATTATTTGCAGCTGACCCAATAGTCATGGATTCATTATTCGTTGTTAAATCAGGGATGGCTGTAGAGTCTTCAGTCAGATTGCCATTTGTCGTTGTAGTCATCGTGATTGAGTCAAAATAAGCTATTGAAACTGTACTTACATTAGATGAGTCATCTTGAACACGTGTCATTTCATCTGCCTTCTCACAGGGCATCTCTGAATCCTTCACTGTTGTTGGATTTGATATCATTTTACTGCCTCCTGTCGCTAGGGTTATGTCAGTCATTGATATATTGACAATCGTGTCTTTGCAAGACGTCGAAGTTGGGTTGGTGGAACTAAGACTTGATACGTAATTGCCAATATCAGAAGCTCCAACAGGTTGGGTAGTCAAGTCCGCGATCCCGAAATTAGTTACCCTTTGAAAGAAATGGGTCTTCTCATCAGGTAAAGGAGATGTTGTTATCAAGTTTTCCAAACCCTGGATTGAGTTTGATGAGGTCGTTGTCTCTTCAGAATATACACCATGGCTAATTCTCAATGTCTGATCACTATTTGATCCTGTTGAGTTTTCGACAAAGTCCAACAGTTGATTTCCGGCAGGTGTGGATAAGTTGGATTCTCTGGCAAAGAGAGAAGACTTAACACGATGGGTGCTGAGGAGCAGCAGAACAAAGCACCTGGAACTCAGTAGCTTCATGGTGACACTGAGAGTTCTCTCACTATTAAATCTCGCAAATATACCTATTAGTTCTGATATATCCTTTTCCGTAGGAGTAATATTATGTTATATTGATCTTATATTAATCATTATTTTCCATGTATGTAAACATGTCATTTGAATGAAAGTCATATAATTAGGAACGGAAGAAGGAGTTGGTAACATGAGTCGGTCTGTATAATAAGACAAAGACGGGCTGCCATGCTGTTTGGTGCCATCGGAAATGTAAACGTGTATCCGCTATTTATCCAACTACAACTATCTATCAGGAACCGTCTTAATCAATAGCCGCTACCTACAAGCGTTAGGTCGTATTTAAATATACATCAAATCACAGTGTATCAATTCAATGTTTTGAAAGACTGTTTTGGTTAACATGAATAAAGGCATTTTTAAAAAATCCGAAATATAAACGATAACATTACTTTATTTCAATCAGGTTATACAAAAAAAAAAAAGAAGAAAAGAAACGGATTTATTGTTCGTAATCATTTCTTATGATGTACAAACAATAATAACCTTTTTCGGACAATACTACACAATACCCTTGCATACGTACACCCCTGATTTTAATGTTTACCTAAATTGAAGTTTTCCCAAAATGCTGTTAACAGCGCAATTAAGTACGTTTAAAAACTTGTATTTCTTTAAAACAAATTCTCGTAGCTTAGTCGAACTTGTCGCGTTCGGTACAGAAATCAATGCAGGTATTGTAAAAGATTTCTTGTACTTGTTTATTTTAAAATTTTCGAGAGCGCATCTAATTTCTCTGAGAAATGTCACAAGCAGTACTTATCAGCATGCTTTCTGATGGTTAATTTTCACAAAATGTGCATCCCGCCAGGGGCTCGGAAACATTGTCTGAGGTAGAGACAGGCAGTAATGCTAAATTGAATTGCAGACTTTGCAAAATTACACAAGTGCACATAAATCGTTACAGGTTTTTATTCACTTAGACTTAAGCTTAGGCTTTATCTTTAAATTTAATAAATTTATATACATTAAAGATGATATATCTATTTGATAAAGCTCTGGTTGTTAACAGTACTGTTTAATAATGGAGTTTTACACTTATTTCTAGCGTCATCATATAATTTACAATAAAACAGAATGTGCAATTCATCAAGATTGCTGGTATTATTGTTTAATTTACAGTAAGAAGATACTCTTTAAGGAATTGTTGTATATTGTATATTGTTGCATCTTACCTTATGACATGAGTTAAGTAAAAATCGCCTCCTAAAACTTGCATCTTTTTCTCTGCAATGCCAAAATTATGATAATTTCCTGTTTTCACCGATAATCGGAAAACGGCTCCATAAATGTTAATAATTCGAAATTATGTGTTGAAAGACCTACTCAACACTATAAATCAATGTTTGTGTTTGTGTCTGCTGTAAATAAGTTTCCGAAACTACGTTTGAATCATCAGCGCACGCCACTGTCCGGTTTTCGATCACAAATCACGATACTAATCCGTTTATCGTCACTCTACTGAACTGATAAGCATTGGGATTCTGGTTTCCTGAAACAACCACTACTTCTCGATAAAATAACAACATTTATGAAGTTTGACATAATCGACACTAACAACATACTCTGTGCCCCTTTAACATGTTATAACCCTAAAATGTAAGTCTATGTGAATCTAGTTGAATTAACCTACACCAATATTTGACCGCTATAGACATATAATAAAAATGTAATGGAAATCTACCACACTCTCTTAAAACCATACTACTACTAACATTTCAACAAACTGTGAGGAGCTTCCTACAAACGTTTATTTGGTGGCTTTCAATAACTTTTCAATAAGACTACCCCAGACTCCAGATCCATAACAACAGAATAGGAAAAATGATAGAGCCAACAGTTAAATAAGATCATTAGTTTATTACCGTGGGAGGTCACACAGATTTTAGCCTTAGTGCATGAAAGTTTAGGAAAGACAACTATACCAAGATGCCTATGAGATCACACAACCTCAATATGTTTACCTATTTTCTACCTATTTCTATTAACATCCTTTCCTCAAAAATGTCTAGAGCTGTAAATAGCTTATTAATGAATATAGCGAATAATTTACTTAAAATACATCCTTGACGGGTACCTTGGTTACATCTGAAAGTATCAGTGAGAACACTTTGAGTACTAACATGACATGAATCTATTAAAGAAATACCCCTTTAAATTCTAGATATTGCCCCAATCCTGATTTGAACATTGGGCACATTACACTTGCATCATATGAGAAGGAACTTTTTTCTAATATTTGATTTAACAGTAATCTAAGATGCTTTAAAATATATTGTTTTGAAATTTTGATGAATTCAGGCCCAGGAGATTAAATATTTTCCAGTTTGTCAATGTAAGAGTTCATCTCCTGTTCTACATGAGACCATTCAAGCCATCATCACACACAGTATGAGACACTGCACCTGGGGTGTCACATGAAGGCAACTTTAAGTCATGTTCACGTGATAAAAGAGATAAGAAATATTTTACCAAGTAACATGATTAAATATTGTCAATTGTATTAGACGGCTTTCTTTCTGTTTTTAGAATTTGCCAAATCTTTCTAGGATCATTCCTGGCTTACACTAGTTTTAGTAGCTTATGTTCATGATGTTTTCTGTTTTTAACTTTAAAGAAGTATTTTAATGATGACCTTAAAGTTTTGAAAATGTGAAGTCAAACCAAAGTCTCCTTTAAACATTTGTAACTGAAAAACGCGTAGTTAAACAAACCTGGTATGTTTGTTAAGTACTTTTTTATTGATATACACGATAAAGATACATAAAACTGGTTATGTAGAAACCCTGTGAAAATTTTTCGTCAACAAGCTGTTGAAAGCACGTGATAAAAGTATCAGTAGTATATGAATTGAAACGTTCTATGGTAATTGTTGCTAAGTTGCAGCAAACATTAGACCTCTCATATAGAGACAGATCCCTTCTCTGAACCTATGGTGGAATTTCATAAGTAACCGATATTACATTCTCAAGGAAAGTATAAAAGGATTACAGAAAATTAACACTTTGTTAATTAATAAATGAGAAATCCCTCTGATCGTAGCGAAAATTGAAATATTCTCTCTCAAGAGCTTCAAAAGAAATTTTTGTTGTAATTTAGACAAAAATGGTGATACGTTTTAAAGACAATGTTATAAATTGTCAACACTTGACTTACAAATAATACGTCATAAGTATGGATTTTTCAAATGGATAATTTGATTCTTATAAATGTTTAAACACATTTGTCAATGGAACATAAAGGATGCGTCGATTTATTCACTGACACTGACACCACTGCATCAAGGCATCACTGCATAGGGGCGGGCAGCGCAGTGGCTAGCGCGTTCGGCTTCGGATCAGGAGGTCCGTGGTTCGAATCTCGCCAGGGGCTCGGCAACTTTGTCTGCAGTAGAGAACTGTTCTACACGCAGTCAGGTTTGGGTGCAATGCTACATTGAAATTCAGCGCAGTACCACCCATGGTTCGCTAGTTCCAACCGATGCTCGCAGGTTTCACCGCAATACATAGCCACAATGGTGTTGCGGGCTTTCTCCCTGCACTAATACTAGCAGCCGCGATATAAGTGAAATAATCTCGGCGTTAAACACCAACTCACCTCACCACCTGCATCAAGGAACGTGGGAAGGTTATCACGAGGAGGTGGAAAACCAGCCAGCAGATCCAGATGGTTACATTGATTTCAATTGTTGATACAGTGCTCGGCTGCACTGTAATACACTCACCAGGCTGGTGAGACGATTCATACATTGTCATGTTCAGACAAGTGAACTGTTCAACGTTGGTTTTGCAATTACTTTGTTGGAAGCAAAGGACAATGAATTAATTAAGTTCTACGCCCAGTCCTCTTACCTTTCCCTTAGCAACTGAACATTGCTTTACCGTGATGTCTGTCCTAATCTAGTCAGTATTGGCATATATATGACAAGTGAACGTTTGTTTAGGCTTGCAAAATCATCTGACCTATCAACAATAAAACATTTATTGGACCATTTTGTTTGTCAAGTCGTCAAGAGCTTTGATTCCCTGAAACCACTTCAACTCTTAGAGAGGAATGGCAGATTTTACCAGATCGTATCCTCCTTTGTCTTATATTATTAGTGTATCGTCTGGTTCGTACATGCAGAGGCTGATAATACAAGCTACTGTTAACGGATTGTGATGCAATTATTGTTATATATGCAACGATCCTGTGATGAATCTTGATCCTGTAACAAAGCTAAGTATTTAGAATTTTTATAAACGAAAATTAACTTTTTTGATAGCAGCAAGAATAGAGATATTACGAATCAATCACTTAATTCAAAACGCCATTTGATATTGATAGATATGTTTGATAAATAACAATGTTATGAAAAGCCATTACTTGCTTCAAATAAATCATCGTTATATCTAAATATCATGTTCTCATGTATTAATCCATAAAAATCCATTGAAAAAGAAATACGACTTGCAAGCATCATCAGTTCAGCTATGTAAAGTAAGTCATTGCAAACCAGTGAACGTCTGTATCTATTACCACCAAAACTTAGACAGGGCGGTTTTCAGACTGCCAGCTTTAACTTAATTGGCAAGATTTATAATGCCAGGAACAAAAATCTAGCAAAATCTGATAGGTGCAAGTGCACTAAATTTGACGAAATCCAAGATGGCCGCCATTGCGAGCTCGAAATTCTCAAAACTGTCATATCTTCAAAACTAGTTGGGTAATATCTGCAAATAAGGTGTCTCAACCTATGTTTTTGAGGTCAATGAACTCATTAATCACATTATATTTCATGTATGGTTGCCTATTTTTTGATGAAAATTAAAATATCAGTGTGTTTTTTTGAAAAAAATACAAGATGGCCGCCATACAAATCATTGATAAAATAAATGAACATCATCCTCATTACAATGTCATTTAACTACCTTTTTATACCTGTCAAATTTAAAAAATTTAAAAATCATAAGACGACTTTCAATTTATCAATATATAAAAAAAGTTTATAAGGACAGATATTAAGTCAATGGAACGGCATGGCAATGAGTACCCTACATCAGAGGCTATGTCTTCAGTCGATGGAAATGTTGCTTACCTTCCTCATTCTCTGCAACTGCTTCTAAACAGCATCATCAAGAGCAAGAATGCGAAGTTACGTGTAGCAGCAGTAGGCCAATCAATCATGCAGTCAACTTGCCCAAGATCACCGTGATCTAGTGGATATGATCAGTTCACTTGGATTCTGTTCTTCATATTCAGAGGCAAACAAGTATAGAACCAACGCTGCAGCAGCCCAAGGTGTAGATCTGCCAGAGGCAGTATCAACATCATTCTTACAGTATCAGGCTGACAATGTGGACCATGCTTCAAGAACCCTTGATGGCTATGGGTCAATTCATGTTATGGGACAAATGGCTACATGTACCCCAGCTATCAAGAGTGTACGGAAAATCCCACGCATTAATGTAGACTTTGAGGTCATTAAACACCAGGCCAAAGTCAACCTGGTTGACCAGAAAGACCCTAAGGAAGTCCTATCCAAGATTGTCTATCAAAAGGTAGATGTTTACCTTCATGACATTTGTAATGACAGTCTTGATATAATGTGGACAGTAGCCTTCCATCTTCCAAAACCACAGCCAATGTGGTCTGGCTATATGCAAATGCTGCACAAGAACCTTCCACATCCTGGAAAGAGCTCGGATATCTTCCTCCCTATGATAGACCTGACGCCATCAGACCCAACCTGTGTTCGCTCAACGCTGGAGTTTGTTGTGGATCATGCCAGCAGGTACAATACCACACCAGTCATCACCTTCGACCAGCAGCTGTGGTGGATAGCCTATATGATAATAGAATCACAACCAACACAAAGTTATCTGCACCAAGTTGTCCTCATGCTAGGGGGGTTTCATACACAGATGAGTTTCTTAGGATCCATTGGCAGTCTGATGGCTGGTTCTGGCTTGAAGGAGGTCATGACTCAAGTCTATGCTGAAGGGAGTGTTGATCATATGCTGTCCGGTAAAGCAATGGCACGAGCTGTGAGGGCTCATCTTTTGGTGGATGCTGCTTTAAACACAATTGCAACAGCAGAGATGCTTGGTATCCCTGTACCACTTGTGTCCATGGACAAGGATTCCAATTCTGATGACCAAATAGAAGGTAGGATATGTCTTTCTCATTTTAATGTCAGTATTCTAGCTCTGTTCAATTTCTAGCAACATATTGTTGCCCCTTCAAAACGTGTAATAGTCATGTATTGTTGTATCTTCTTTCAGAAAATCATGCCCCATTCTCTGATGAACCAGATAAAGATGTAAACAACAATGATGTGGAAACTGTGATGGATGATCCCAAAGATGATGGAAAAGTTATTCAAGCTTGTAAGTTGTATTCTAGTTACATCTATCTCTTCAAGGCATGTGTTCATAAAGCAGAGTGGTAGAATAATGTGTGTTGTATTATTTTCAGCTCATCAGACTGGAGCAGAGGTTCTGACAGCAATTCATCATCTTGGCAAACAAGTTTCCGAAGACATTCTCCCCCTAGATGAAGCTCTCTCGTCTGCTTCTGTGTCACAGCTAAGATCAGCTTCCTCAAGATGGCGTGAATCACTAAGTGAACACCGCACAGCGAATCTATGGCTCATGTACATGACACTAGTTTCTATTCTCCGTGCTTTTATTAGAGCAGGTCGCACAGGAAACTGGGGGTTGTTTCTTCAGACTCTACATCAGATGTTGCCCTACCTTGCCGCATCTGGACACCATAATTATACAAAGTCCCTTGTCCTGTACCTAAACAAGATGGTGAATCTTAAGGAAACTCACCCCAACATACACAACAAGTTTGTTGATGGTTTTTTTGTCCTAAGAAGATCAGACAAGTACTGGGCAGGAATTTACAGTGACCTTTTTATTGAACAAGTGCTAATGAGGAATGTTAAAGCGGTTGGTGGTCTTACAAGAGGTCGAGGATTTGAGCAGTCAACAAGTCTGTTGTGGTTGCTATCCACTCCTGCATGTGCAGAGGTCAACAAGGCTATGGGAACGGTTACTGATATTCAGGATAACGAAGACACAGAGTTTCACAAGGACATGTCAGTGGCTCGGATTGCAAGAGATGCAAAAGATGTACAGACAATCCTGAACTATTTCTCAGAAAGGCAACCATTTGCACAGAATACAAAGGAATTACGAAGTCTCTCATCTGGACTCGTAGGTGACAAATCTGTCAATGCTGACAGAGCAGACAGAGTTGGGCAGGCAATCTTAACGTCAATGCAAGGCAAAACTGTAGCTGAGTACAAGTTCAGTAAGAAGGACCAGGTCTGCACTCTAGCCTCATCCACCTACATTGCTGTTGAGGGGGAACGCCTTGAGATCGATCCAAAACAGCTATTTCAGCGGCTTGTAGTAGCTGGTACATAATTGAATAATGGAATAATTGACACTCAGACCTTGTTCTCGTATGAGCTATCTTCCTATCCAACAGCTCTCTTCGACAATAATCTTTTGATGCGTCTGCCAGACAAGGCCAGTCTTCAGTCTTGCATCGTGAAGAGGGTACCTTCTTGTGTTGAAACCGAATCAGATGAAGATGTGATGTATGTCCTTGATGGTGGTGCTCTCTTGCAACGCCTACCATGGCCGAGTCAGACAACATATGCCAACATATCAAATATCTATGTCAAATATGTGACTCAACAATATGGTCATGCTGCTGTGGTGTTCGATGGTTACGAGAGTGGTCCCTCTACAAAAGATGAGACACATCAAAGACGAGAAGGCTTCCACATCTGTGGTGCAGAGGTCAATTTCAAATCAAATATGCAACTGACAATGACAAAGAAGGCATTCCTTGCAAATCCAAAGAACAAACAGAAAATTCTCTACTTCATTGGCAGTGAGATGGAAAAAGCAGGCATTATGGTCCACCACAGCTCTGGTGATGCAGACTACGACATTGTGAAGACTGCATGTACGATGGCTATGAGAAGTCCTGTGAAAGTAGTCGGGGACGATACAGACCTGCTGGTTTTGCTTCTTCACCATTCAAGTCCTAGACATCATGTCATCTATCTGCAGACATCAACAAAAGTAATCAACATTCGGACCCTACAGAGTGGAGTAGATCATGACATCCTTGCAACTGTACTCTTCATACATGCAATCACTGGTTGTGATACAGTGTCGAGACCATATGGCATAGGAAAGATAATGGCTTTGGGAAAAGCTTGTCAACTCAAGGACTATGCTAGTGAGTTCATGAAACCAAATCAAAAGCAGGATGACGTCAGTATGCATGGTCAGGCAGCTCTTGAAGTTTTGTATGGCTGTACTTCTGGAAACAATCTTGACTTTGAAAGAGCAGCAAGGTTCAGCAGCAAAGTGGCGTCAAGATCAGTCTATCTACCCCCTGAATCCCTTCCACCTACCACAGATTCAGCCAAATATCACAGCTACAGGGTTTATCATCAAGTTCAAACATGGCTGGGCAATGATCTTGATGCAACCGAATGGGGATGGAAGATCTACAGATGTCGAAATGAGGAGAGACTTAAGCCATTAAAAATGAAAAAAGATGCTGCGCCAGCATGTTTGCTGAAGCTTGTGAAATGTAACTGCCATGGCAAATGTGACAAAAAGACATGTTCATGTCGTAAAAATGGATTGTTGTGCTCCTTGGCATGTGGGCATTGCAAAGGGTTTGCTTGCCTTAATGCTGTTACAACTGAATCATCACAGAACTAGTGATGTAGAATGTTAGCCTCATCAAGGTTACCCAGGTGCCTTGAAACTGTTCAATTCTTGTTAGGAATTCAAATTTGCTTTTCATCTAATACTGAGAGATACTTTGTCTAAGTACCACCTACTGTATAAGAAAAAAATGATCTGAAGTAGACCTTTTTAATCTATTTCTTAGATATTTTGGTGATTTGACATTTGAGTTAAAATGATTGCTTGATACATTGCCGAGTGGTTTGTTTACACTCTGATGATAATATCATTTTCATAAGAAGTCAGTAGTTGGTATCCTTTCTGTGAAGACAATGAACCATACCAAAACAGTATTTTTTGTTGATACTGGTCTTAAATAATTGCCTAATTCTTATACTGCTTATCTTGTTCTGAAATTTGTATGGCGGCCATCTTGTATTTTTTTCAAAATACACACTGATATTTAAATTTTCAACAATATAAGCACCCATACATGAAATATAATGTGATTAATGAGTTCATTGACCTCAAAAACATAGGTTGAGACACCTTATTTGCAGATATTACCCAACTAGTTTTGAAGATATGACAGTTTTGAGTATTTCGAGCTCGCGATGGCGGCCATCTTGGATTTCGTCAAATTTAGTGCACTTGCACCTATCAGATTTTGCTAGATTTTTGTTCCTGGCATGTAGACATGATTTCCTGGCATAATCAGGTGAGAAACAAAATAAAGCAATTTTGTCCAACCAAACTGCCTTTTTTTATTTCGTTTACTGGACTATAATGATAATGCATGGCCTGAAGAGGCTCGTTGAGCTGAAAGTGCTAGCCATTTAAATGGATTGTTTTTACATCTAACTACATATTTTTCAATATGTGTAAGTGTACATGTACACACTGATGAGCAAAAACTTCAACCTGTCAAAAAGGAAGCAGTTTTGCCCTGCCTTTAGCATTAACTTTTCATGTAAACTAGTATTACTCAATCGTAGGGTTCATCTGATGAATGTGAATCTGTAGAAATGTGGGTTGCTTCTAAAGCTGAACATAATAATAATAATTCAATAATAATTCATTTATAGAGCGCCTAATATCCACCATTAAGATGCTCAGTGGCGCTATGACAAGGTGAAGGAGAGTAAAACGTTGACAGTGAGAGTCTAATAATTATGTAGCACTGAACAGGTGAGTTTTAAGAACACTTTTAAAAGTTTCAATGGCAGGGATGCTTCTGAGATCTTTTGGGAGAGAATTCCACAGTTTAGGACTGGCGAAGGAGAAGGCTCGATCAGTGAGTTGGTTGGGAGATCTTAGTGTAGTGAGGAGAGTGTCAGAGGAGGATCGGAGACTTCGCAGGGGTACATACAGAGGGACGAGCTGCTTGAGGTAATCAGGAGACTTAGTGTTGTAGAGGCAGTTATGAGTCAAGACGAGAATTTTGAAGATAATTCGGGCGGAGATGGGCAGCCAGTGTAGAGAGTGCAGTACTGGAGTGATATGGTCAAATCGTGGAGTGTGAGTGATACATCTGGCAGCAGCGTTTTGGATTCTCTGTAGTTTTTGAAGGGATTTAGAAGGGAGATTCACATATAAGGAGTTGCAGTAGTCGAGTTTGGAGGTCACAAGGCAGTGCATTAAAAGTTTACAGGTGTCTTTATCCAGATAGTGACGGACTTTGCTGATATTATGAATATTAAAGTAGCATGCTCTACTGACTGTAGTGATGTGGGAATCCATTGACATGTAAGAATCAAAGATGACGCCAAGGTTCCTGGTATTTTCTGACGGCTTGACGCCTGTGGTGCCAATGTGAAGGGATGGTGATTTGTTCTTTATATTCATCAGGTTATGTTTGGAACCTATTAGCAGAAACTCTGTCTTCTCAGCATTTAGCATCAAGTAATTTGAGACCATCCATGATTTCATCTCTTGAATGCACAGCTCAAGTTTAGTGATTGCTGCTTCCAAATCATCTGAATCAAGTGCAATGTAGAGCTGCGTATCATCCGCGTATATGTGAAACCCAATGTAATGTTTCCTGATGATGTCGCCAATTGAGAATGTAGACAGTGAATAAAAGTGGGCCGAGGACAGATCCTTGAGGAACACCATACAAAAGGGTCACCTTGGATGATTGTGAATCTCCAATCTTGACAGATTGTGTGCATCCACACAAATATGATGATATCCAATCAAGTGCTGTTCCTGCGATCCCAATGCGGTGCTCGAGTCGATGTAGAAGCTTGGAATGATCAATCGTGTCGAACGCACTGGAGAGATCCAGAAGTACAAGTGCTGTCACCTTCTTCCGCCCCATGTTGACCAAGATGTCATTGTTGATTTTGACGAGAGCAGTCTCCGTACTGTGAGACGTTTTGTAGGCTGATTGGAAAGGTTCTGCAAGGTTATTATTCTCCAAGTGTGACCTTAATTTAACAGCAACTACCTTCTCTAGACATTTTGACACAAACGATAGGTTGGAAATTGGACGATAATTTTTCAAATTGTTTTCATCAAGCCCAGGTTTCTTTAGAACTGGTGTAACTACTGCGTGTTTGAAAACGCAGGGAACTGTACCGGATGACAGTGATGAGTTAACAATGTCCCATACAGCAGGGGCCAGATTCTGTAGCACAGACTTGAATAGCCAGGTAGGAATAGGGTCCAGTGGTGAAGATTTGGATGGGGCATTCTTTATGATATTTTGCATAAGTTCAACAGAGACAAGTCCGAAGCTGTTGAGCACAGTGCCAGAGAACTCGCTTTCGTCCGTGGCAGAACTAGATGGACTGCTTATTGTCTCAAGACATTTTCTTATTCGACCTATCTTGTCCTGAAAGAATGTTGCAAATTTATCTGCCAGGACAGTAGGCTCACCATGTACTGGGAGCTTGTGTTCAGTATTACCGCCAATAAGCTGATTCAAAAGTTTGAATAGTTCTTTTGCATTGTTCTTATTGTTTGAAATACTTGCCGATACAAACTTACACTTTGCAGTTCTTATTGCTAAATTCACTTTCTGCCTGGCAGCCTTGTATATCTGACGATGTACTTCGAGTTTGCTTCCTCGCCAAATCTTTTCAGCAGATCTACACAGATGTTTCAAGTGTTTAACCTCATCGTCATACCAGCTTGTATTTGGACGCACAATCACTGAACGTGTCCTAAGAGGGGCATGGCTGTCAAGAATGCTTGCTAAACTATCATTGAATATGTTACATTTAGAGTCTACGTGATCTGCACTGCAGACGTTTGTTGTTAATTCACAAGTATCTAAGTCATTAGCAAATAAACTCACATCAATGTTTCTTGTTTTCCGATATGTAAACGTTTTCCTGACTGGGTCGGGCTTAGATAGATCAACAGTAATGTCTAGCAAGAAATGATCCGAAATCTGTTTATCTGAGACATTTTTTACACAAATGAATTTATCATTTTCTCGTGTTATAACAAGATCCAAGGTATGACCGTGCCTATGAGTGGCTGTATTCACATGTTGTTGAAGATTAGCAGATGAAAGGAGTTGAAGGAAATTCTGTGCTAATTTATCACCACTTTTGTCAACATGAATGTTGAAATCCCCCATGATCAGAAGATGACCATTGGAGACCGTTACTGTTGCAATCAGTTCTGAAATTTCACTGTTAAACATGTCATTTGTGAGTTTGTTTTTCTTAGATGGAGGAGGTCGGTAGACAATAAGAAGTTTGATCTGTTCATTCCTGACATTTAAGGTAATATCAAGAACTTCAAAAGATTTGAACACAGGGACACTTGTCTTGATAACAACCATGGAGCTTTTGAACACAGCTGCTACACCACCACCTCGGTTACCTTGTCTGTTATGCATAACTATTTTGTATCCTTGAGGCACTAAATCAGAAAGCACACCTTTATCGTTGTCATTCAACCATGTTTCTGTTAAAGCGAAAATATCATAGTCATTCTCTATGAGTAGGTCATGGAGACATAATGATTTGTTCCGCACAGACTGAGCGTTTTGTAGACCAATTTTGAAAGTTTTTGATGAGTTGAGTTTACAAGTATTATCTGTTAGAGATATCAGGTTGTTAAAGTTCACACCATCTGTATTCTGGATGACTTTCTCCTTGAGTCGCGAAGAAGTGATGATGGGTATCCTTCTATCAGTCAATTTATCAACCAGTTGATGACACTTAGCTCAATGATCACTATAGCAAAGTGTGTTTTTTGTAGTACTAGATACACATTTTCATTGATCATGATATGGAACTTTGTCAAGAGAATGATAAGTGTAGACTTGCCCTATGTTTGTATGTAAGAATACCTTTTCAGAATGTGATTGCCAACGAGACATCAAACGAATTCAAAAGTATGATAACGTACGAGATTTCAGCATTCTAAAACAGATTGTCTCTATCGTAGAATATCGGACATTATGAAAACAGAAGTGTCGTAAAGTTACTTTGAAATCGGAAATAATATTTATGTCTTCCTCCTTTCAAATATCGAATAATTACGAAGAATTCAACTGACGAATGATTATGAAGCTCCAGTAAAAGATTGATCCTGAGTTTGTCCAACAAGAATCAAAGTGCTTTTTTTTGAGGCCGCTCTAAACGTTTTGTTGTGACACAACCTACGACATTAAAACATTTTACTCAGTATATCTCAACAATGTTTCTTTATCAAACAAAGACAATTTCTTCAAGTTAGTAATAGTTAGGGTTTTTTTTCGTTTGCGAGAATTGTAAAATTTGAACAATAAACAGTGACGATTGATAATGAATGAAAAATATCTCTTGTATACATTTCTTATTGAAGGAATACAATCCACTGTGTTGAATTAGAGACGGGTATGTCAGCTCAGAACAATAGCATTATGTTTACAAGAACCAAAACTATTCAAACACGTGATTGTTTTTCAAATACGATTTGTTTGAAAATAGTTTGGATGATTCCATAGCTGTCAGCAAAGATTAGATTGAATCAGGAAGAACAAATGACTGAGTGCAAACATTTCATGTATGGAAGAGAGATCAATGTCAAGCATATGTGAGATCATTCACACTCCAACATCAAGATATGATCAGTCCTACTCCACACCAGACATGTCAATCTTCACATGAGTGGTGTGATGGTCTATATAGTCTTCTCTCTGGAGTTAACCAAGTTAATGACATGGGCAATGAATGATAGATTATTGAATTAGTTCAACATCATTCTGAGAAAATCTATTCCGTGCGTTTGTTGTTAAGTGTTGAGATGAGACCAATGACATGCAATGTGGCAGATCATTCACACTCCAACATCATGATAGGAACAACCCTACTCCACACCAGACAGGTAAATCTTCACGTTAGTGGTGTGACGTCATGCAACTTCTCTCTATATAGTCTTCTCTCTGCAGCTAACCAAGTTAAAGATTTACAATTCAAATTCATGATTTACAATTTCAGAATCTGAATCAGAATATATCTTTTTCGATAAAGATCAACAATAGAGGTTTATTTTTTTTTAAACTATAGGTGTCAATTTCTTCAAATCCTCAACCAAGTTATTCCATTCCTCAAATCTACAAAATTCTTTAAAAACATTAAATTTTTTCAATGTTTAGTTACCAAAATGCGTAAAAAGTGCCAATCTGGCTTTCTGTTTTATTTCGTTGGTATTTATTCATCGAATGATTAAAACTTATAAAAAGTTGCCCTGGCATTGGTTGCTAAAAGTTGGTTGGAAAATGTGAAATGATAATCGTATGTGGGGAAATTTATCTCAAACCACACTTATCAACACGTTTATTTCCAGCTGGTAATGCTTATAGATCAATGACTGTTTCAGAAAAAAACTATTAAACCATCATAGTAATATAAGACTTTATCGACTATGACATACCTGTTTGCTAATTAGAGATTTCCTGTTAGACGTGAGGACGACATAGAAGCAAACCCACACAGCAGCTCACAATGCTGTCTATTCATATAACTCCCTTTTACTGATAAAATGTAAAGATCCAATTGCATTTATCAATAATGTACTTTAAGTTATGATTTAACTGAAAATTGACGTAGTTTCTTCAATATTTTATAAATAGAATTTTTATACTTATGTATGAATCACTGGTGTTAAGGTTAGTCTTGTGCACATTTCTTAAAAAGTCAAACTGATAAAAACCTTCAAGAATATTGCGCAAGCTCTAAGATGATATTGATTTATGATGTATGGCTGTAAAAAAGAAAGTCTTTTATTATTTTTCTACGTCTTTTCTTTAAGGAAACAAAAACTTTGGCACGAAATGAAAGTGTCAGAATTAAAAGCATAAATAATATGAAAGTTATATGTAATGTCATCGAAGTGCTCTTTTAGAATAAAAATACTGTTGAAAAAGCAAGCTTGACTTAGTGGGAGGCTAATGGAGCTGTTTAGGTAGATAACAGATTGCTTTGATCTCCTGAGAAGAGTAGTGTAGATTTACTATTGAATCTCTGTTGAAGCAAACATTACAACTGCATGCCAAAAGTTTGTTCACATACCTGGATACACTAGTGCAAATATCATGTAATTTGGTATGCCTTTGAATTATCGTAGCATTGATAAAAAGAAACGTATAATGTTGAATTTTTATTACAGATATGCAGATTTATTCTTCTTGCAAGCAAATGTTTATCATACCTCACAATTAACCGTAACAATTTTTGCAGGCCATGAAAGTGACCAGGGGTCAAAATTTCAAAAACACCAATTTTTATTTTTCTCTACAAAATCCATTATATGTTATCACCTGCTTTGAAAATGTGTAATGTTTGTTGCTTTGCTTTATGACAATTTGGTTGTGCTGATTTTATTCTCAGAGAGTCGACATGGTACATTTTATACGAAATTTAAGGAAACAGCATTTTTTAAGGAAACGGCATTTCGAAAATATGACCCCTTCTGTCTATTTCAACATGCCACAATTCGAATTTTTCCTCGAGAGACCAGACAATCCCCAAATAAGTTCGAGAATGGCTAATTCACACATTGACCATGGGTGATCCTTCGTCAGTGGTAAGTGAACAAACTTTCGGTTTGCAGCTGTATTCGTCTCAATGCATACATCTATTTATCAATCCAACAACATCAGGGTAACGATAAAGCAATAAGAATGTCCTGGGGACTCATATGGCTTTATTTTAGTTGTCAATATACTTTTGATTAAGAGTTAAGGTGCTGAAGTTAATCAGTTTCAGTAGTTATTTTTTCTGGTTATCTAGTATAATTTTCATAACAAATACATTTTACGTATCACCAAATAGTCCTTTTTTGCAACAGTATTCATTAAGGGTATTACTAATCAACAACTGTACATTTAAGTAAATGTTAATTGCATCAACGTAATTAGAGTGACAGAGATCAAGACACAAAACATAAGAAGTACAGAAGTATTTACTTCTGGTAAAGAATTCAAGTTGAAAAACTTATCAACTCAATTTTATTCACTCCATTATTGTTATAATAACCCATTCATTTCATGTGACATTCAGGAATGTTGATCATGGGGTGTTCCGCTCTTATTTATTTATTCCCTTGTAGAAATATAATACATATCTTCAATGTGATTTCCAATGCGCCTTTCAGACCACTGTGGTGAGAAAAAAACCCCGCTAGAACTAGTTCTAATCCCGTAAAAGTAATTATTTTACAAGTTATTGTCCTCGGAACATGACTGAGTTTTATCAGACTGGATTTGTTTCTGTCAATATGTTGATTAAACTTCCTTAAGGGGCATTTTAGAAGCTGAATTGATGAAGAAGAACGAGTTCTTAGGTATAATCAAATATCATAGTATCCATAAGAACTCGTTGTACTTCATGTTGATAAAACTTTGATAATTTTCTTTTTTTATGTACTTGCAGGCCATCGGCAAAATACAGCCATCAAGCGCTAACAAGCAGGTTACTTGCCTGATGGTTAAACAATTCCAGTGTCTTGATACAGTACAGTTGTCCACAGTCATCAAGATATTTAATTCATATTGTGAAATAAAGGTTTAATAGTTCGTGGAAAGATACATATTCAAAGAAATTCAAACTCATCCTCAATAATTAAAAACGTACAGATTCGACAAAATTTGAGATGCCTTGACTTCTTGATTGTACTCATCAGTTTTAAAGATTTAAGTGATGTGAACTGTTTTTATGAATAAAAAAAATGAAATCATTCTCAACATAATATAAGAAGTAAAGCGAATGAATAGACTTGGTTTGTGAAAGTTTGGCCGGAGACCCATGCCAGATGACTCGACCACAACAATCCTTTCCATAATTATACATGTACATGTTTCAATGACCATTGTAAGGCTTACCATAAATAATCAACGAAGCGGTGATTCAAAGAAATTACATGATAAGTAAAACTAAATATAATTAACTGTGATATGTATCGTCATTTATTTACCAATGTATTTATTCAAACACTTTCTAATGAAACATTTGTTTTAGGAAATATGAGTTTCTACAGCTTTGTTTTCATGAATAAAAATTATAATTAATTACTGTCAACACAAGTTATTCAAAGGCTAATGGTGAATCAAACTCTCAAGTAATATGAAGTGGCGATATAACTATTTCAGCGTTATACATGGTGGCTTTCATGAATTAATACATTAAGAAGAAACACCTTCCTGAATAGACATACAATTGATGCATTCACGCAAAGCCCTAGGTAAATATCGGAGGAATGATGGTATGATAAAAACATGATATGTTTGTTCATATAAATACCATTCCTCTGAGCATATCATATTTTTAAAGAAAAATGGATATATGCTCTTTGTTGTCATGATAAAGGATAATATTTTATAGGCTTTCTCCACGATAACAAATTGTATGACTATGGTAGAACAAGACAACGTTATTCTTGGCTTTATCACTTGAGCTACCCTGTCTGAACAAATAGGATCACAAGTGCACAAACTATCCTGGATAAAAGAGGAACATGCACTTAGCTTCTTGTACCTTGGTATATGGATATACTAATTTGAAATAATAGAATATATAACTAGAGTGAAGTACAATAAAGAAATACTGTGTAATATGACAATAATTATGAATCTGAAATATTAAAATAATGTCGAAAGGGACAGTCCTATCCGCGATATGTTTATAATACGTGAAATTATATGTGCAGATATGATGAATATGAACCACCAAAAGTGATAATAACAAAACATATGTGAATATAATTTTGTACTTTTGCTATAACCAATATGTAAATCTTTACTTTGAAAAGAAAAAAGATATTAGAAAAATTGAAATCAAAACGTCAAGTTAGTTATTCCTGGTAAAATAGATTACAAATAATCAATTAACCATCCAGGAGGAAGTGATCTTTGATGTGCTCGGTCGAAGATGAAAGTTCAATACTCCGGACGAGAAGAAACATTTCCGTTATCTCAGATAAAGCTACTTTAAGTCCTCCCGATCCTAGAGTCGATAACTAGATTAGTTGTGATTAAAGCGTGAACACAACTATTGATGGAAGGTTCACACATTAACAGAGAGTTTCATCCAAATGCAACACAAATCTATACATCAATTATTTCAAATTCGCACAAACCTTTGCATGAGCAGAAAATAATTCAGATTGATTTCCTTTCCTTTCCTTCACCAACTTCCAAATATTATATTTGCAGACATGTTAACTTAATCAAATTTGAGGCTTGAGAGTTAATGAAGATATGAAATATGACAACATTTGCCTGATAGAGTGTCAGCTTCCCAAACCAAGAATATTTGCGTATTGACCGAGTGCCACAATTTAACGACAGTAGCACGAATTTGTCACTTTGGCAAATGGCGCCGTGGAATTTCTTCATACTGTCATGTGATCTAATAAAATGCTAAGGAACTGGAAAGATAGAATGACCTCTGAATATTCCGTGAATATGAAATGAATGAAATGAATATCAGACCGCATCCATATCACAAATATTTCCACTTCCTGGTTTTGACATTTCATCATTTAGATTACATCTCTGTAAATGAACGGTGATGATTTGGTACATGCACGAACTTCACTTCACAAAAGGAAATATATTCCTCTATTGAAGTTTTATAACATTGTTACTGTTGTGTTTTCTACACAAGAAAATTGGATTATTTTGGCCAAAGTTGGTTATGCACGTGAAGCTGGTTGTTATGTTGTAATGTAAATGGAATGATCGTTGGACTTTATGTGAAAACTGTTGGAACGTATGCTGTCACGTCTGAACGGGTACTCACATCTAAAAATATTTACAAGCGGTGACTATTTCACCTCAAGGCACACCATATAGTTATCAACATCTGGTAATCTATAACAGAAAATTGCATCGACTCGCGTCACGTTATTTCTAAGTGTAAATTTATATCAAAAACGCTTGTTGATATGCCTTTTGTCTTTGTTACTTATTGACTTCTTTTGTATCAACAATGTATCCTTATAATATCAATGTTAATTGTTAACAAATTCAATCACCTGCAGGCGTCATGAGAGATTTGTGTCATTACAGGTTATGGAAACGCTTTATGAAGTACAACGTTGATAACAACAAAGGTTTTGCATACCATAATGGTATTCACAGGATATCCCTAGTGCTGGAAGTCTGGAAACCAACTGTTCATGTTCTGTTCAAACAATTTACTCCATGTCGCTGCCTTGGCCCAGGGGAACTTCCTGTCTAGGATGAATAGTCCATTTTCTTAGATTCAGATGCAGTTTTGCTCCCAGAAGACCTCTGTCATAAATATTAATTCAGTGTGCACTGGCAAATGTCGATGTATTTTCTTTTCAAGCAGATATGCTTCGTCGAACTGCTTATCCAATTCATCAACTCTGAGATCACGGCAACAACCAATCTACTAACGTGTATCAAGGGACTTTCTTTCAAATGCAGTGTAGGGGTAAATATACGCAGTTATCAAATCTCTTAAGTAGTACAGTAAATGTGATGGTTTATTTGCATTTTCTTTATCAACGGAAATCGTTGAATTCCTTGTTAAATCTTAAACTCAGAAATGGATCGTGTATTGAAGATACTTCTTTAAAACAAAATGTTGTATACTATACTGTACATCACTGACAACTTTCAGCTATTGAACTATTTGTTTTGTAAGGTGCAATTTAACCTGCCCGTTACAGCGTGTATAATCAAAATAATTGAAAATGTATTTATCCGGTGCCTGCATAACAATGTAATTTTGTCTACTACTGACCACTTTTTGATATCATCGGTTATCAATTGAATTGATAAGATGTTAAATGAAACGTCTCCTAACATTTTGAAGCTAAATAAGTATACAGAAACAATTTGAATCCTAAACTTCTCTTGCTTCAAATGACACTTAGTTTTGTTTTGTACAGATGTGCTTACACCCAATTATTAAACTGAGAGACTAAGCTTTATGAATGAATGATGGTTTATTTCACGTAAAGTGGCCACCGGCCCATCATACATTTGCAAAATACATGTAGAAAGGAAGTAAGTGATTCTTGGGCACGTTTCACATTATACATTTACAAAAAAGCTCTTTAATGTAAAAAGGGGCTCTTTATTGTGATGGCGCGTTTGAGACACTTTGAATACAGAAATCATACCGAAAGCTTAACCTTGATTTGCCTTCATCTATTTGATAATTGTGTGAAGGAGAGAAATTATTTTTTACAATAAAGAAGTTATTAATCAATTTAATATTGCTTTATTTGTAACTTTTCTTGTAGACTTTAAGATATCTATCTATGGAATCCGCAACCATTTCATTTCAAAATATAATACATTCGTGCACATTCTTCATTGTGACCCTCTATATTTCCTCCCTCTACTGATCTGGTTTCTTCTCGCTGTTTGGCAGCTTAATTCAGTTGTGGTCAACTAGGGACATCCCATTTCATGTTTGAGCTCAATCAAGTGACATTACCGAACAAATCCAGCATTTAAGTTGATTGAGTTTGTATGTAGGGGGGGGGGGGGGGGCGAGTTGGAATCTGGTGCTGCAATGACGACTGGGTATCACTTTGTATAATAAATGTTACATTTCCGGTGTAAGTAGTACCCGTCATTCTTTAGTCTTTCATCTTAGGAAGCTCTCTCGAGTGACGCTACACCCTTGTCACAGAGCGTCTGATATCATTAAGGCAAAAAGCCTCGTATCGCTAGCTATCTAACCAGCCAAAGAGACGACTCGAATCAACACCGGCAAAACCCGGTTGGAAAATTCCGTAAAGTTCTAAAGAGTAGCGTCAAGCTCCTTGCATAACGACATCTCATTGGCTGAAACAATAATAGGTGAGCACAGCCACGAACATCAAACCGCGCCAGCCTTACGAGGGATTTGGCTCGAAGGAGACCAGGGTATATGTAAGCAGCTCGATTAGCAGATTCATTTTAACTGATGAAGCAGGATAGTAAAATCAATGAAAACAGTGATGGTTTATGCCAACAACTTAAAGTCGATATGTCTGTTCTAGTAGTTTTGGTGTTGTTTTGAGTCGTATCGATCCTTTGGTTTCGAGTAAGAGTATTATATATTGGAGAGAGCTCGAGTTTGCCTCGATAGGACTGTATAAGGAACAACAATACTAACATTTATTTATAAGATTAATATCAATCAACGTGTTAACAGTTTCAACCAGCGACTCAAGACTCAACTATTTTCGTGTGCTCTGAGAAAGCTTAACTTTATTCGAACGTGCATTTGGCACTCAGAGTCTTCTTTATAGAACTATTACCTCAGTGAAATTTTCAGTCGCACTCAGAAATCACTCTTTACATTAATGAACGGTTGCATTAACCAGAAATAACACCTCTCAGAAACTGCACATGAAGGAGATTTTTCTTAACACGGAGTTGTTACTGTCCATGACATTACTTACATAATGTATGACAGTTGCATCAGCCAGATATAACACCGCTCGGAAACTGCAGATAAAGGACATTTCAGATGGAAGGGTAGTGATAGTGTCAGCAGGTTATCGGATTAGTATACAACTGTGTTCCCGACCTAAAACTCGTACATGCTAATGCAGATCATAGGGGGATAGAATATCAGCAAACCTTTCTGGAAATCACTTCTTTATTGTGAAAATCACCACGTTAAGATGGTATTTTCCAGAAAATCTTAATGTCCTAATGTATGTCATTTCTAGGTGCCCTTAAAAGGCTTGTCAGGTGACATTTTTAACACTTCAGATCTCTATCAGATGTATTTGATCGTAACAACAGTTGTGAATGTGATTAGATTATGATCATAATTGTACATATATTTATAGAAGGCAAATAATAACATACGGTGTTTCACTTTCTCTATCTATGCATTACAGTTTTAAATCTTTTTTTGTACTCTTTATTCTTTTCACTTAGTGATCTTCATTATTTGCTCAAATTGAACGTTTTCAGGGTTAAAGAGAATGTGTTTCTAACAGCATTAACTACCATGGAAATTGTCACGAGTCGAGATGTTCTTTGAATGAAACTTATTCTCAAACACTCTTTAGAACCTCAAATTATGTGCATGTTCATTTTCGGTCGTAATTCGGTGTTTTTACGGAAGCATTCAATTGGAATTACCAATTAATTCAGAGGCTCAAGCAAGCAAATGGTATGATTGACCTTGATCAAGACTCCTTCATCTAACCTTTATTACATTGTTTGCTGAGGCTAAACGCCGCATTACTGTAATGTCAACATTCGAGAAAAGTCAATATCCTTGTAATGCCATTTGCTTCCATTAGCTTCCCAAGGTGCCCTGTTTCCAATTGCAGTATGATACATGATGTCTACACAGAGATACGTAAGGGCTGAGAACAGATAGCAATCTACAACTGGAGAGACATTCAATCTGGATATTCAAATACCAACATAACATAACATAGATCACAAAAAGTCGATGCAGACAAAAGGAATCTAATGTCAGATTAAAATGAAACAAAGTCACATAATTGTTTGTTAGTGAGTGAGTTGGTTATTGTTTAACGCCGTTTGGGCAATATTTCAGCCATTAGCGGCATATATATACTTGTTTGTAATGAATATCTGTATGTGTGTCTCCTACTAATGGGTTTAATTGGTCAAATATTGTTTCAGAATGACTTCCAAGAAAGTCTAATAGTGTATATAGATCCTCGGTGGAAGGCAAAATGTTTAAGTTTGTTTTAGCTCTTTTCTTAAATATCCTTCGAGTCACTGCCTAAACCCATTTATATAGAGTAGAGAGATCACGGAAACCACGGATCAATCAGACAGGCTCAGGGGACTTTCCTCTACATGCAGAGTTAGATAAACCTCAACTTGATTTATACCAAGATTTATTACATTAAGTTGTAGATGGTATGTATGACTGGATATACCTCTTGTCTTATGTTCATCTCTAACCACGATTTATTGACTCTGTTTATCAACACGCTGGTCATAGACTTTGCTTTGGTTGTTAAGTATTAAAGTTCATTTATTTTCTACACTCTTGATAGAAATGTTCTCACTCAACGCCAGACAGATCAATCTGATGTGCGTTACTCAAATTAAACGCTTCTATTTTTCAAACAGTATCCTCCATACAACTATATTGAAAGAAGAAAATATCAAATTCGGCCCGTGAAATACCAAAAATATAAAACGGATGACTGGCTTATAGATTCCATTCATTAGTTTAACAATTACTGTACAAGGTAAAACTGAGTGGTGTATTTTGTGTTTATCTCAAGAAGCAAAGCGAAATTGTGTCACAGAATTTGATTAACAAAATGTTAAGTCATTAGCGTATACAAAGTGAGTGAAACCGACATCAAAATATCATTTGAAGCGAATATTGTTACCGTGTCTGTATAGTTTAGAGAAAATATGTCCTCATAAATCACACTCGTCCTAGAATCCCTCAACGTCAGTGACGGCATTGTGAACTGTATTATCAACGCTCATGATATCCCACCGCTCTAGAGGCAGGATGCTATAGCTGGGTAGACAGTCTGATTTGTTATGTGCTCTAGAAATGAACACTCTTATTCAACGGGTTTGTGCTAGAGTTAACCCCCTTGGACGACCATGTTTCGTTGATCTCTCATTGTTTGAAGGTCTATAAACCATGCCACATGCGGAGAAATTCGAACCATTCAAATTATCAATTTGATTGTTTTTTTTATATACTTTTAACTACCAGCAGTCACAGGGACTTGTATCGCCGAAAATTAGATTATTATTATATAATTAAAATACAACTTTATAGCAATCCCTATGTATTCCGATTTCGTAGCATTACTATTCAAATGTTTGACCTTAATATCGGAAGGATAGCACAGAATACGAGCGGCTCGCTGATTGGCTAAACATTAATTCTTCGTAACTTCACTACAGAAGAGTTAATGTTTAACCAAACAGCGAGCCGCTCGTATTCTATGCGATCTGTCCAATATCGAGGTCAAACATGGCAGACTCAAGCGATCGAAACCACATTTAATGCAGTAAAAGCTCGCTTACAAGGTATGGATCACATAATATTTCATTTGAATAGTCATGCTACGAAATCGGAATACATAGGGATTGCAATAAAACTGTATTTGTCGTTTATAGTACGTTTTCGAGTGTTTAATTCGTATTTTATCAGTTTGACAGCGATGTTTTTGTGAGGAGGATTTTGGCGTACTCTCAAGAAAGCTTACTTTTTTCGATCAGGCTTCATGTGTGTGTATTGTTATATTAATCTATATTGAATTTCCAAGTTGATTTCGTCCCGGAACAAGACGAGGGGTCTGAGGGCGTTATTTCCCTTTAGTATTTATAAAGATGAGATGTCATTTTTTTAATTTTAATTATATAATAATAATCTCATTTTCGGCGATACAAGTCCCTGTGGATACAGTACCACTGAAGATTAACGGATGGTCAAATCGATATTCTCTACAATAAATGACACTAAGTCTAAATGATACAGATTACGATTTCTAGTGATCAATGTAGATCAAATTATACACTACATTATAAGTCTAATCTGTTTTCATAATGACACTGATATATCACATAAATATTCCTACACATCTCATCTTACTGCTGTCATTTGATAGTTCTTGTATCTCTTGGTAATGTAATTGCGATAAGCACCTGTTATGTTAAGAGTCGGCTGTAGAAGAAATGGACACGGCGTGGGTAAGATTGTGTTAAGCTTGTGATTATACCTTATTTTCATAAGGTATTACATTAGAGATATTCTAAATTAAGGCATAAGTGGAACATCACCGATGTTAATACACTCTATAAGCACTACCTTTCCGTTAACCATAGCAACTGCCGTTGTCATCTCCAAGTCAATGCATACATGCAGTTGTCAATGCAGCGAGCTCACGGAAATTACAAATCAAATAGTCTCAAGGGATCTTCTCAGTCTGTCAAGAACATTCGTATTCAGATATCAATATAATTTGACGGAAAATTACAAAGGTTGCTGATGTTAAGCAGTTAAATCAGTTTGAAGCAGTAATCTTTTTATTTTTTTTATTTTCCATATTTCATAATACAGGCAAACAAAAGGTATCGACAAAGACACGATTTTACAGATAAAATACTATACAATAATCAATGACAAAAGTGTGCTTATGGTAATATATAATTGACTATTGTGTTTTCTTTCCAAGTAACTGATGTAGAGTTGACCAGTATTCAAAAAAACATTTGTTCAGTGCCCGATGATAGGAACACGTAACTTGAGCTATCGTAATATCGAACAATTTCTTTCTTTAAGTAGTCAATCTTTGTACTGAAGTTATTTATGCTACACCTTTAAATATACTGTTTGACTAATAAAATGATTGCATTAACAGGCTTATTGTTTTTTCCCCCTTCATTCCAAGAGTAATTTTTTTTGTTGTAAATTCTAATTTTAACTGCACTGAATTCAACCATGATTCCATACCTTTCCATAGTCTTAAGATGGGTTCACATTCCCATAATACCTGGTTTATTGTTTCTATATCTCTTTGGCAAAATTGACATATCGGTGAATGTAAACACCCAATTTTAAACAGAAGTTTGGTAGGATATGGTAAATAATTCTGTATTGCAACCATTTCAAGTCGGTGCTTATTTATTTGCAATGATGTTATAAATTTTCCAATCATTTTCATCCAAATCACATTGTAGGACTTTTTCCCATTTTGAGAAGCTTGGCAAGCGACTGTATTTGGAATCTAATAGGGTAGCGTATAAAGTTTTGCTTGCAATAACATTTTCAATTTTTGATATATTATAGGGATAAATTGGATCTTGCACTTTCATTTTGAATTGTTTTACATTTAATGTTCGAACGTATGTTATTATAGCTCTTTTTACTGATTCATATGTTAAAAAATTTGTTTTGATCGAAAATGTTTTGGAAAATTCATCGTATGTTAATAGTCTGACCTCTTTGTGAACTAGGTCATTCACAAAAAGTACACCTTCTCTATACCAGTCAGTGTACTTAAAAGGAAGTCCATCAATTTCAATATCGTTGTTATTCCATATTGCCTGACATTGTATTTTCTTCCTTTACAATTTCCTTTTTGTCAACTGATAAATAGTTAACCCATTCCGTCAATACGTCTTTCCAAGACTGATTGGCTAAGTTTCTAATTATAAAATCTTTTATGAATAAACTACCACCTAATAAGAACGGAGTTTTGACTTTCAATTGATTAGTAAAGATAAATGTCCATTTTAGGTTGTTATTACATTATTCTTTTCATCCATTTTAATTTTTGTGCCGATATAATATTTCTTATATTCGGAGCCTTTACCCCCCATGCATGCTCCGGGTTTAACATCAATACATGTCTTTTTATCTTATCAGATTTCATTCTCCAAATGAAACTAAAACATTTTTTCTGGAGCCTTGCAATTGTACTTTGTTTCGGAGTTGGTAGAGACGAGAAAAGATGATTAAGCTTTGGTAGCAGAAGCGATTTTCCATAAGGTGTTTGCACGTACGTGCAGACCAAATATTCATCTGTCTTTCAATCTTAGATAACTTTTCGTGATAGTTTAACTCGACCATATTGTCTAGGTCATTGTCGAAATGAATTCCGAGAAGAGTGAAACCTGTTTGAGACCAGTCGAAATTCCATTCTTTACACATCTTATACCGAGATCAATTTTGGAACCTATCCATATTAATTTGGTTTTGTCGATATTAACTTTTAGTCCTGAGAAACGGGCAAATTGTTCTAAAGTATGTAAAGCTGCATAGAGACTTTTTTTTCTGATCCATCTAATGTGAGATATGTATCATCTGCAAATTGTGATAACAGATATTCTATAGTTCCATGTTTAATACCTTAAATGTTTTTGTTGTTTCGTATCATTAAACCTAGAATTTCTACGCACAATAGAAATATATAGGGCGCTAACTGATCACCTTGGCGGCAGCCCCTACCTATTTCAAAAGCGGACGACGAAAATCCATTAACAAGTACTCTTGATTATTATAGAAAGTATCTATCCATTGCGAAATGCTGGGTCCAAAATTAAAAAACTTTAAGATATTTTCTTTCTACTGAGTCAAAAGCTTTTTCTAAGTCAATGAGAAGAAGTAAGCCTGGTATCTGGCAAGTTTCGGTCTGTTCCATTAAATCGTATAGAAGTCTAATTATCTAGCCTATGTATCTTCCAGTGACTAAACCCTTTTGATCTTCATTTATTATACTAGGTAGTACCTTTTTAATTCTGTTAGCAATTGCGGATGCCCCGATTTTGTATGAAGTATTCAAGAGTGAGATCGGACGCCATTTTTTTAGGAATTTCTTTGGTTTATTAGCTTTGGGAATACACGTTATCAATCCTTGTTTTTGAGAGATTGACAGTTTTAGGTTTTTATAGCCATAGTTCAGGGATTTTAGTAGAAATTCTCCTAAATCCTTCCAAAAGAACTTGAGAAATTCGGTGGTTAAACCATCTGGTCCTGGACTCTTATCATTTTTCATATTTTTAAGAGCACATGTTAACTCATTAAGTTTCAAAGTACCTTCAAGGCTACTTTTCTCATTTTCGTTTAAAATTGTGACGTTATCGTTTTTGAATAGATCTGTTAGATTTACATCAATATGCTCTTGAGTAGTGTACAGTTTCTGGTAAAAAAGTTTTGTTTCTTGAAGCAGATGTGCATTTTACTTTATATAAGTTCCATCATTTCTTTCTATTACACAAATAGACTTGTTCAAGAAGTTTCTTGACTCTAGCTTTGGAAAGTACTTGGTTGGTTTTTCACCTTTTTCAATCCAGGTCGCCTTAGATCTTACATGCATCCCGTTTATTTTGTTGTTATTTATTTCGTCTTATTCTTGTTTCGCAGCATCTATCTCCTCAAGAACAGAAATTTTCGAAGTGGGGTCATTAGTTGTATCTAGTTTTTTTTCCCCAATTTATTTAGATTAGATTCGAGTTTCATTTCCCTTTCATTAGTTATTTTCTTTTTAGTTGAAGAGTAGTAAATTGTTTTTCCTTTTATCATTAGAGGTAAAGTTTCCCAGAGGAACTGATCGTCAATTTCATATTTATCAAGATGGTTTTCTGAAGTTTTGTACTGATCTAGTGTCATTTTGATTGTATCCTTAATGAGCTCTACATAAGTTCTATCTCGTAGTAATGAATTGTTAAATTTCCAAAAGCCTTTTCCTCTAGCTAAAGTAGATGATGTTAAGAAAAGGGAGATTATTGAGTGATCAGAATTGATACTTGGTGGAATATCACTATCATTGACTGAAGATAGCAATCCATGCGAAATAAGAAAAAAATCTAGTCTCGCTTGTTCAAGTGGGGTGGGCTGCCGCCAGGTAAAACGCTTCGTATCGTAGTTACGTTCACGCCACGGATCTTTCAAATCAAATTTATCGATTATTTCAAAAAACGTTTTCACGTGCATTGTGGTTGTTTATATGTTTATAGTTGTATGTGTCAAGTTCTTTATTGATATTTAATTGAAATCTCCGCAGATTGATATTTCATCGCTATCATAATCCGCAGTTATGTCTATGATGTTCTGAAAAAAGGTCAGGGTTGTCTTTATTTGGTCCATATATGCTAATTATGGTATACGTTATCTCGTTTACCAAGATCTTAAGAGCTACAAAGTTTCCAAACTCATCTATCTTATTTTCAAGTACTTTGAACTCAAAGTTATTGTTAAATAGGATAGCCGTTCCTCGCGAGTTGCTTCTTAAACAACTAATGTAACATACATTATACACCCATTCTTTTTTGATTTTTTGAACTTGGTCAGAAGTAAAATGCACATCTTGTAGACAATAAATGTTTCCTTTCTTTCTTTTTAAAAAACCGAGTACCTTTTTACGCTTAAAATTGTTGTTTAAAGAGCCACTCCGTGATTTTCATTACATATTATTTACCTTTGATACGAACCTAAATGTCATAGATGGTGATATAAAATCAAAACATCTTAACTTTTCATGTCCAAAAGACATGTACATGACAAATACTGGTTTTCCATGAAAATCTGAAAACAACCTTATAAATACACAGAGGTGTAGATATCACGTCCAATATACATGGATACTAGTTACATAACCTAACGAACGCTATCAACTCCTAACTGCCTTCCTGGCTGCTTTAGATAAGTCTCCAAAATTACGTTTGACCATTTGACACGCGCCACTGTCCGGTTTTCGATCATAATTGCGACGTGTTACCTTCATATTGTCACTGTAAAAAGCCCAACAAGCTTTAAAATGTGTATTTTTGGTAACAGTCGATACTTAGCGATCAAATGACACCATTGATTAAGTTTGGCATATATGACTCCAAAAAATCACGGAGTGGCTCTTTAAGCCCCTGCAGTTTTGACACAATATCTTTAGCGTCTCAGTCATTTATAATTACGTTTATGGATTGTGTATTTATAGGCATATAGACAACTGTCATTGTGGTGTATATATCAGTTTCAATACATTTTGCCTGCTTTTTCAAAAAACACTTCCAGATTAAACACAGAGAAACACAAAAATGAGAAAGAGCCATATTGAAATAAAACATAGTAAAAAGATTAGGGAGGAAGACCTACCCCACGAATACCCCTCACTTATATATAATATAAATATTTTAAAAAATGTCTTTAAAAAAATCAAAGCAATAATCTGTTCGCGATAACTCATACGAAACGCGATACAGTGAAATTGTGTGAAGTCCGTGCGCGTACATGCCCAGCGAGATAAAATCATGCATTATGTTAGACTGTCATGTTGGAAGGATACACGTACACAAATAATCACATTCATGATTGATAAGCTAAATGATATGTATTTTGTGCCGTATTAGTTTTTTGGCAATGAGGATTTACCTTGCGTCTTTTGGACAAGGATGGTCAGTTTCTTTTAAGGTAAGTAAGTAATGATTTTCAGCAGTAATCTGGTATGTATATGTTATGTTCTTAAGTTTAAATACGCCAAACTCTCAAAAATGCATTTCGTTAAATGTTCCATTTCAAAGTAAAAAGACCTTTTTAATGAACCGGTAGGGATGAAAAAGTACCGACTCTTTTATTGGTCTAATTTTAGTTTTACAGTGTTGACATTAACAATAATGGAAATCTGTCAAATATGTATAGATATTTATATGTTATATGTGTATTTGAAGAGGAGCACATCTTAATCGGTTTACCTCGACAGTCTAAAACATCGACATGAAGATTTGTTGTTTGGATTAGTTTCTGTCAATATGACGATTAATGATGCAAGCAAGGTCTGGAGGAAAAGTCATTAAACTTTTATGTCGAATTTCCAGTTCAGTTGCAAATCGATGCAGGTCTTTTTAGTATGTATGTTTGAATACAATTGCATCTATGATTTTGTAACCTTTCCAACATATCTTATATATTTTCTAAATGATACAAATACATGTGGTTGAATATGTTAACCATTTTCCAAGGGTGTTGTAAAAATCTGCACATAATCAAATTGCATGTGAAATTTATCCTTTGTAGAAATTAATAGAATTCGGCAAATACACCTCCGAAAATAACTTTATCAACATGTAGATTTTAATCATTTGGAAATAATCAATACGCTTTTAAACAAATCGAAAACCTACTTGATAATAATTGTGTGTTGTTTTCACACATTACTTCAATTAATAAAATGCATTCATTTTATTGCATGTTTACTGTATTATTGTACGTTTAGTGTAAATATTGAACAGTCTGTTATATCCATAGTTTGGCGTAATGAACATTACAACAACAATATGACAACTCTACTCTGCATGGTTTGGTTTATTGTCATACTTATAAAGTTAAAAACACTTGCATACCTAACAAAGGATGTCCTATTCGATATTTACGTTATTTCTTATTCCCAGGGGGAAAGAGATACATGCATGTAAAAATGGAACAATGTACTCCAAAGAGGGAGTGTGTGGCAATTTGCAATTACTACTTTTAAAGGAGATAAAGGTTTACAGGAACTGGCATGTCCAAGGATTAAAGAGCCACTCCGTGATTTTCATTACATATTATTTACCTTTGATGAGAACCTAAATGTCACCTGTAGTGCTATAAAATCAAAACATCTTATCTTTTCATGTCCAAAAGACACATATTTTATGTTTGACTATTTGACGCGCGCCACTGTCCGGTTTTCGATCATAATTGCGACGTTCTTCCTTCCTAATGTCACTGTAAAAACCAATGAGATTTAAAATGTGACTTTAACAGTCGCTACTTCGCGATCAAATGACACCATTGATTAAGTTTGTCATATATGACTCCAACAACTCACGGAGTGGCTCTTTAAGCTTTGTATAGGGGCGTCTGATACGATCTCCTGATACCAACATCGACTCCCTTGAGTAGCATCTAGGCATAGCTTGTGAACTGATCTGATGCTCCCCCATCTCCCTGTACATGGTGGAGGATAGCATCAAAGAGTTATAATGGGTGCTTAGAGCATGGCTGTAGAATTAGCCATTTGAAGAGCCATGAACCATTGTGATAGGATTATCAGTAATTATCAGCATCTAGAATTATGTAAGCATAATAATTATTTAAAAAATGAAAATTATTGCAGGAAGAAAGCCTGCAACACCACAGTGGCTATGCATTGCAGTTAAACCTGGAACCAGTGGTACTTCGCTGAAATTAAGTGTAACATTGCACGTTACTGTGTGTAGAACAGTTCTCTTCTACAAAGTTGCCAAAACCCTAGGCCTGGCGGGATTCGAACCACACATCCCATGATCCGAAGCCGATAGGAGAAAACAGCCTCGTCTCTCATGTATATTCGATACAAGTAGCAGTTTCAAACTCTTGAGTATTTGAACATGCAAACTGTCTGAACTAAAAGGCTGTCTATGTCCATCAATACTACTTACAATACCGACATGGGATGTCCCAAGTGTCTCACAATCGGGGTAAGATGGCAGCCAAAGATGAATTATCCCAGGCCAGAACAAAAACTTTGAAAGTGGGAACAGAGATGATTGTCATGTGATACGTCACAAAGGTTTTTCAAAACCTGTTCTAGATACTGACGACACTGATTAAAAATCCATGATAAAATGAATGATATGATTTGTTTCAAACACAGTTTCAGATACATATGGTATTAACATGAATTCAACAGTATTTCTTTTTTTATATCTTGCGCACCTTTATGCACATAATTATCCTCCAAAATTCCCTCATGGAATATTTGGTTAACCTTATTATTCATCAGTGGAGAATTAGATGACAAAGCGAATCTACATTTCTAAAACGAAACAATATCATTTTCCTTTGGGAAAAGATGCATTAAGAATTTACACTTGTTGAAAAAGAGGAACGTCATGAATATTCCTAGTGATTTCATTGGTATACCAGTTTCACTTGACAAACATTATTTCGTTACTCGAGTAAATGTTGTACAATGTATGTGCATGTATGTATAGCTAAGATATGATGTCCTGGTGGAAACAATGAGAAACGAACCTGTTTTGTAAAATCAGCAAACTTGAATGGTGAATTCTAGGATGCACTTGAACTTCTAGTTGTTTCCGTACACAAGTAGATAAATATTCCCATTGTCTAAGTTTCGTCTGTATTTGAAATAAGAATTAGAAAAATGTGATAATTTTATAAAATTTATATGACTTTTACAATTTGATAAATAATAAAGAAAGAGCATTAGGTTTCTATATAAGACTAATAAACTCACAACACAACACAAAATGAAATGAGTCACTAAATGATAAGCTAGCTTAATGTATTCACCAAAGTTCTCGAGTAATACAGTAGAAGATAATATTCGAACCTTGAAAGCAGCAATTCGGCTTGATATCAAAGGAAGTGGTACGATAGAAGAGATTAAGAGAAATTTACTAGAAATCTCATTTAATCAAATCGATTGCCATATGTATGTAAGAAATATTCTTGGTGGAAGGATCTGATAAGAAGCAAAAGTGAAAATTCGGGGGAAAAACTATACATAAATTTTTAAAAGTTGTAAAATCAATAACTTGTTTAAAAAAGAAATTAGAAGTGTTGATAAAACGAGGCTTTATACTCTTTTATTAAATTAATGATTCCACTGTATTATTTTGAAGTCTTCTTTTCAATGTTAATATCGATGACAATCAGACATTGATCATAGAATGTAGACGTTGACATGTTAGTTTTAATCACAGACGAATGTAATCATAATTCTCAATTATTTTTACAAATATCAATGATATTCGATTCTATGATACAATTCGTAATAATAGTACATTCATATAGTACAATACAATTATCGGTTAGATTAAATCTGCATTTTAATAAAGTGAAAAAATTTGAAATTCTATCTAATGAAATAACTCTGACAGTCCAATTTCGTCATGGCATGCTGTGATTAGCGACGTTATCTGCCTACCAAATTCATAAAATGTCATTTACGACGTAATTTGACCATAATAAATTGATCATTTGACATTTCTCCAAAAGTTTTAAATTACATAAACTTATACTCGGTAATATATAGATATCTAGTTCACTGAATATATAGGAATTCGCTGAGAAATGTCAAATATCCTATATTCATGCGTAATGCAATTCATCTAAACAGAGACAACATTTATAGCTCTTTGTATACAGCAAAGGGCATTATTTAAGACAAGATTAAGACAAAATGGTTTGTCAGAGAGAAAACATGTAGCGTAGGCCTCATAACTTGGTGGAGAACATCACCATAAAACTCGTTTGCAAACGGATCAGTTTCTCTTAGACATAAGGTAGACACATATCAAATCAAAGAACGCTCGAGCAGAGAGACCAAATTGAATCTTTTCTCTTGATTTAAGAGTCTTCCAATCGTTGCATAAGAGTAATCATGCTCAGACAAAATTATAATGATAATAATGAGGGTACTTGTAACGCGAAATCCTCGATACCTGAAAGGGGTATGCTCAATGCGCATACACTGTGCATACATTAGAAATGGAACACATGAGTCAAGCAAAACAAAGTGGAAGGAGACAAGTTATCACAAGCAGAAAACGAATAAGATACAATGAACTTTTTGTGTAATGTGTACGGATTTTAACTGAAAAAGAGGTTTTAATGATTGTCAACCATGTACTTTGTTTACGAGACGAATATGATATTGTCTGTTTATTACCAAGATCGAATAATCAATTAATTAAAATAAACAATAAAGTATAGGCGGATTAACCATAGATGGCGCATTTGGAATACAATGTTTTAGGCGAACTGTGACCCCAAAGGTTTGTTTATTATGTGACGTCACAATGAAAAAGTTTTATTTTGCCCTAGGACATCGTAAAAAATAAAAAATAAAAAATCCAAAATTATTGCCCTCGAAGGTAATAAATGTTGAATCTTCATTAAATGAAACAACTGTCAAAGCAAAGATTATCTATTTTGCAACACTGAAATGAATAGAAGAGTGAGTGAGCGTCTTAAATTCCTTAAAACAAGAGATGTATATACGTTCTTCAGTACTAAGATACTAAGAAACCAAAAGACTAACGAGATATACTCTTAAAAAGAAACCAATAAGCCATTTAAAAATATTTTAAAACGCTTTACGTTACAAGCAAAACAGCATGTAAATTCAATGGTTAGAAGGTGAGAATTCGTATCCATTGACTAAGAGTTAGCTAAGACGACTGCAGTTTGTCTGGGTGTATCTTGTATAATTAGTCTACAACGTAAGGTCAAAGTCAAAACGTCAAATTGCTACCATTTGTGACAGTTCTGCTTGGCACTATTTGGTATGGTTTTCTTCAAATTTCTTGCAATGCGATCGCAAGTCGTTGAACTGTTTGAACATGTTGTGACGTTGATCTGCAATTCGATCGAGCTCCTCCCATCAGTGTTCTATTGGGATGAAGAGCTAGTGCTGAGAAAGACCGTTGAAAGTGTTTGATATCACTATTCATTACAGCACAGGCCGTCTCAACCGAATCTTCCACTTATTGAATGAAATTCGGTGCAAAAATATCAAGTATTGAACTGAACAAAGCCATATTATTTCCAATCTGTCCTTTTATGGCGCAATTGTTATTTACGTTGATTGCCTATCTCTTTGGTTACCAGTACTACATGCTCTTGCATTTATTTTTACGTAAATATTATATCTTCATGCTATCTAAATGAAAAGCTTTTCCAGTGCTTATTCGAAAGAAGAAAAGGTCAATTGTAACCCGTTTTTGTACTGAAGCTGTTAACAATTATGAAGGAATTAGGAAGTACAATACAAGATTCCAGTCTTGTTGTCTTTATTGATTTTATATGGGTAAAATGATTCAAGTCACCATTGCGTTTTTTATTTTGCAGAGTATATATTAATGGAATTTGTTCAAGACTCCTCAGCCGTGTGGTTTCAAACACTATACCGGAGAGGTTTTTATAGTTAAAAACACCTATAATGAGTTCAGTATTTTGTTATTATCATACTTTTCATACACTAATCATTAAGCGTGTGGATTTTAACCAAATAAGTATTTTTGGCTTGTCTATTCAACAAATTGCCTATGTTTTCGCAAATATACTAGTTACAGGAATACGGTTTTCTTCACAAGTAGAACTTTGTATACACGTAATTGTGTTATCATTAACGTAAATAACACTATCTGTTAAAATCTTTTCTTCTCCTGAGTGACTTGTGCATTTCATGTAGTTGATATAGGAACTGTGTTCTCTTCATCCAATATCTGAGAAATCAAGTATCAGATCATCTCAAGAACTAACTAGCTAAGTTATAGCAACTAGTGTTACACCCCTGGTTAACACATCTATGTCTTTTGATAGAGTACTAAACCTGACACATTGGAGTGTAATATTTGTAAGCTTTAGCTTAAAACGATAATCATATTTCCGTATTGATCTCTTGTGTAAAGAAATGCCTAGCAGTCATGTCAGATAAAACATATTCATATGTGTATGTTTTCAAGTCACAATCGATAATCCAACATTTGGATTGCCCGATTCAGATTTGGACGGGGACTCGTAATGAAGGGCACAGCCGTTTTAGTCTCACAACATCAATATGTAAAGACATTTTTGCTTGCATTATTAATGAATTGTTGAGAACTGACACCTTTGAGGCCAGTCAGTATTGAGTATGAACCTCCGGTGTCACGTTTGAGAAATTAAAAATACTACAAATAGTGAAATCCTTATGTCAAATCGTGTTAAAGTGACACAGAGTCATGATTTTTATCTGTCCGTTAGATAAGAGTCAAAATACCAAAAGACCTGAGTTGAGTTCATATCGATTCTCTTAACTTTCATCTTTATCTCTAAAATTTCAAAATAATGAGATTTTCTTGTTTTCAATGATACAGGAAAAACAGCGATATCAGTGTAAGGAAGTCTAAATTTTGCATCCAATTTTCATTGATATTAGTTAAAGGACCTAGTAAACTCTACCAATCAATATTTGTCTTTGTGTCAGCGCGCCATTGCACGGTTTTTGATCACAAAAATCGACTGTAACCTGTTTATTGTCACTGCACTGAACTAATAATCACTAAGATACCTTTTTTACAGAAAGATCCACTACATCACGATGAAACAACACCATTTATGAAGTTTGACATAAGTGACTCCAACAACATACTCTGTGGCCCTTTAACGTGATAGGTAGTTTTTTGTGATAGCGAGTGTTTCGTAAAGAAGCTGATTTGGTAATTACAAAGGGGGTAGGAACAATCATAGGTTGATTTGCTTTTAAATCGCCTCTATGTGTGCATTAACGGCTATAAAACATTTCAATGAATTTCTACCTATCTCTGTTTCCAGAACATTTGATATACACTGTATTCATTGTTGATTTGGACGATGTTGGTAGCACCAATATAAGAGGTCCACTATTGTAATAATGATGCGGAAATATAAGGTATATAAGGTTGAAAGTTCTAAGAGGAGATTTCGAACATTTAAATAGCTGCATTTGTATCGGTTTCTACTTGTGACCAGCTATTTATTGGACTGGATTGGAATTATTAGACCGCTCGTATACAATATGACTTGACATACGTAAGTTTCACCCAAATAAATCAATGATGCAAACCACAAGAGATTACCCAATTCCCTTTGTTCATATCACATCAAATGTATTTGTCTAGAAAAGTGTTAATCTTACTTTACTTTATGTCAAATGAACGTGTGTAACTGGATATGTTTACCCACGGCGGCATATTAAGGATGATCCCCCGGGATGTGAGGCAGAGTATATTGGAGTTAAAACTGAGAAGATCTTTCGTGATCTCCCTACTCAAGAGAAATGGGTTTAAGTGACAAAAAATATATGTGATGAATGAGGTCACCTGAGAGTTACATCAGTTGCCCTTCCACAAAGATCTCTACTTATCCATATAATTTTCAATAGATGAATGAGAACTACGATTTGACATCTTGATTTGGTTAAACTGATTTAATGATTTAAAATAGTTTAATCCCAATATCGTATCGATTCTCTTGTGTCTCCCTTAGTCCATTCTGATCGTCATAACATTACCATCTTACCAGATCTTAATAGCATTCTCTTCAGACATCACGTATAATACTGCAGATCGGACCAGGCCATCTAGGGAAGCTAATGGAAGCGAATGAAACTGCAAAGAGATTGATTTTATCCTAAATGTTGACATTACTCTAATGGATCATTTAGCCTCAGCGACCAACGTAATAGAGGGGAGATCATTGAGTCAAGGTAATTTGATTACTTAAGCTTAAGAATTCCTTGGCAATTTCACTTGAATGGTTCTGTAAATATCCTTGTTTAGAAGAGATGAATGCATATTTTTGCGTTTTCAAAATAGTCTTTTTAAGATCCCCAAACTATATCCAATTTGTAAATGTTGACATTACACTAATGCATCATTCAACCCCAGGAAAACAATGAACAAAGTCAGGGTCACTCATCAGGATGAATAAAATCGTTTTGTTACTTGATTATCATACGTTTTCTTCTTTTTTTAAAAAACGTAAAACCTTGAAAGTTTTCGTGGCAGTTTGGTATTTGTAACTTAATGTTTCTTTGACCAATTGTCTAACTCGTCTGTACAGATTAATGTCTGGTTATTAAACACTATGTATATTATAAAATACCAAATGACCTTATAAAGGATCGACAATTAAGCAACTATACAATATTTATTGTTTATAGTCATCCGAATATCAGAATCATGATTTTCGTCCATTGATTTTATTTTCGATTTCAACTGAAATGCAAAGACATTAAATTCACATCTGATTAGAAGTGCTTAAGATAATCGTCTCACACTCTGCAAAAGCTTTTACTATGAGAAAAAATCTGAGCTCATCAATTTATACAATAAGCAGTAACTCTTAAGAAACTGAGGTTTTATTCATTTGCTTGATCTGAGCAATTGCTTTTGTGTTAGTCACGGTAGTCAGTCCTCCTAAACTATTCCTGATCGAGCTGAAAAAACTTGTACTACGTCACGCATATTTTTATAAGGGCACCAAAGATTAAAAACATTCTTTTTCATTTTGGATTTGGATTTGTTTGACTAAGCCAGGAAATTTATAACCACACATTGTTTATTAAATCATTCAGGTAGAGGTTACATGATAATTTACTCCAATATCATATATGGAAAACAACATTAAATGATTTACTATAAGCAATTTAAATCTTTATTAAATGTGGAAAGTTACTAAACAAGTAAGTATATTCCTCAATATTTAAAAATCATATTTGCAAGATTTCGGTGCTGTAACTTATTATTAGAAGTAGAAACTGGTAGATACATAGATGTAACTTATAATGAAAGCATTGTTTATTTCGTAAATCCAAAAGCATTTCAGCTGTTGAAGATGAGTGTCACGTGTTTTATGTATGTGATGCATACACAGAGTTATCAAAATATCTCAGTAAAAACCCAACTTTGATTAATTTTATATTCATTCTACAGAGTAATAAGGTTAATATCACGAAGGATGTTTGTCTATACCTATACTATGTTGACAAGAAACAAAAATCTAAATGAAAATAGATAACTATGCACATGTTACAATAAAAAGTGTTTATGTATGTGCATTTTGGGCAGAGGTATATTACCAGTAGTGCATGCTCTAACAGCCCTATATTCTTACTTCTGGTTCTAGTTTAAACAACCATTTGATTGATTTATTGTAATAAAGCCCGTAGATATACCTATCCAGTTATTGTACCAGAGACAAAAAGTTACAGCTATATGTCAAACTATAACATACAAACACACACACTGAGTATTGCAAATGAGGAAACTGAAAGTCTATTAAAACAAATTATCATTAAAATGAAATCTAAATACTTCACTACCTTATATGTATAGTTCTCACCAGGCTACGTAGCTCGAGCTGCCAGGTTAACCGGTGAGTTCATTACATTCAGCCAATCAGCGAGTTCGATCCGTATGCTATGGTTGCAGGCGATCTCGCTTGTGCAACACTGATCTTCAGCACTCAGAAAAAAATGTTCCTACTGTTATCACCTAACGAGTTTTTGTGGGTTTCTTTAGATTTCCCTTTGTTCGATTTCTTGGTCGAAAAAAGTCAAAATGCAACATTTGGAGTTGTCTTTCATAAAGCAATCCCTGCACCCTCTACCAATGAATAAGTAGCTGAAACAAATACAAATTGCTATTTGCAAACATATACGATGAGTAAACAATATTTTAATTTGTGATTTACAATGTACGTTGATTCTTTATTAAATTCGTAAATAGAAATAACCATAAACAATTTAATAACAGAAGAACAACAAAACAGACACAAATACTGAAAATAAAATTCTTGTTAAATATAGATCAGTCATATTCGAAGTACATATGTCAATTAGATTGGCTCTTGTTCCGTCAAAGATTGGGTTATCATATCTGATTCAGTCCTTTACCATTGAGTGAGTGAGTTATTGTTTAACGCCGCTTGGGCAATATTTCAGCCATTAGCGGCGACCTTTACCATTGAACAGATGGACATATGCAAAACACCTCACCTAGTTCAAACTGTAGTCAAAATGTAACTTGACGACGTGACTAATGGGGCCTTGGGATCCATAATCTGCGTCACGTAGTGCAACAATATTAGAACTTATTTTAGTTAGATTGATTGAGACAAATGGAGAGAAAAGATTCCTTAAATCTTAAAATCTTAAACAAAGGTTGATGGTTATACTTATTAAGTTTTGTAAAGGCGTTTAGAAGTGATATAAATAAAGAAGATTTTCTGAATAGCAATTTCTTTATTGTGAAATTCACGACGCTGTCGTATATGCTTCCTCCCTCATCACGTGAGATATGATGGAATATGAAATGGGGGTAAATATATACCACGTATCAAATATCAACAAATATAAAGTAAAAGTGAGGAAACCTAATTAGAGAGATATGTTAACTAAGAATGTAATACAATCTGGATTTGCAGTAAAAACGTGAGGAAAGTACACACTTGAGTGGTAAAATAAACAAAAGCCTGTAGGCTTTATTGAACTAGAGGGGACAATTTGGTTGGCTGGTTAATACGTGCTCTTGATGTGCCATTTGAGGGTTCATTGATACATTGGCTTCAACGTTACATCACAGCCTTTGTTCTTATAGCCTTTGCGTGCATGCATAGTTATGCTCGGCGACCTGAAAGTCCTTGATATAGAGTTATATTCTCATGTATCTCCTTGTCTGAATAGACATCAGACAGACGCCAATAAGAAATCCTGAGCAATATGAAAGCAGAGTACAGGTCAGGGATTCATCAAACACTGACATTTGGAAAGACATGTTCTTCGGAATATTCATATTACGATCATGAGATAAACATGTATGATGTGAATATTTTTCATAATTGTATCCTTGTGTATAACTGACCAGTTTATAAGGAAACAGTAGTTTTAAAAGTCACTTTGTGAAGAAGTAAAATTATTTCATCAGAATGGAAATAGATAAGACAGATATGCTCAGTACTGTTTTCCTTTTACATCGATGAACACAATGGTATGATTTATAATTCAAACATTTGACTCAACAAATATGGTTCAGGAAATATCGAGAAGAAGTGTTGTGTCTCCCGATCGCTGTAATAGTTTCCTTCTCTTTGATCCACCAATACAACTAATATAATCTCTCTGAAAACTCATTATTTTCTTTCACGCGATAATAATTTAAATCAGAATGCATTTAAACACATCATATCGTGAATAATATTAAAACGCATTTTCTAACTGTCCACATGTTTTAATCAGCATCGTTTGCCACCTGTCGACGTATATAGATGGGTCATTAACAAAGTTGGAAATGTAGAGTAAAAAAAATATTTGAATGGCGAAAACTACCCGCAAAGGTATTGTACTATGGTATCTCACATGTAACCCAATCGACTATTTTTTAACAGAAAACCAATCACCGAAAGAAGAGATTATTAAGCTTTTATCTCTCCTCTAAAGTTCAGGAAGACTATATCTGTATACATCTCATGTTTTGTTAATGATTTTGCCATAAAAGTTTGACATGTTTAAAATGTCAGAACATCACAATTTTTTCCGATTACATTGTATAAACTTTCTTAATAAAGCCAGCTTGCCAATTCTCACAGTCTGCTAATAGTAATACAACTGTAATTGTACTTACGACCTTACCAGAACCTACATGTATGAGGATCCTTTGAAGCACCTCAGACTCATTTACTCCATAAAAAGCTAATACTATCACGTAGGTACCTACATGTAGTTAGTAAATAGGTGGGTAGGTATGTGAAATTTAACGCATCATTGTTTTTTTCAAAAAAGAGACATATTTTCAGCAAGTATTTAAACCTGTGATTAAATAAACGAAAGCCTGTGTTATGTACAAAATGAAAAAGACTTAAATAGTAAATCTAGTTTGCTTAATCATTATGTGTATATCTCAATTGTGTGAAGTGTATCAGCTAGTTTGTATATCTTTATGAATCAAATTGCAAACTCCTTCATTACTATGACATCTATCAGAACAAATGCCTTGTAAACTTGCAGGTTATTCATGACTATGAGTAGCATGTATTTATTTCAGCCAATGAAATGTCACTAGGCAAGGAGCTGGAAGCAAAATAGAGCTTGACTCCAAAGAACTTCTAATCTGGGTGGCGCCGCTATATAGATAGATGCGAGTCATTCGAAGGATTGTTATATACATATAACGTTACGAGACATTTAACCTGACAAATATGGTAGCAGGACATTGAAGGAGCGCTGAAGATTTAAACACGTTAAAGTAGCTTTGTATTGTCATCCTTCAGCTTGAGTATTGAAGTCATCATGAATGAAACTAGGAATTTGAGGTGTCACAGAGTCAAAGGTGTGAAACCATAATTGAAAATATTGTCCATTTGTCATCACAAAATCCCCAAAAAAGTACTTCAAACCAAAACAGATATTAATTATCCAAACGATCAGGTTCAATTTTTTTCATTATGGTTTTTTTTAAAATAAAGAATTCAAGCATTTTTAACTTAATCAAGCTAGAATGTTTTTCATTCTTGCCAACATATTTTTTTTATAAATGATGGTAAAACAGTTTTCTTTTAAGTCAATCATAATGTCGGAAAGTCGTCTTGTCACTTCTTAGTTTGTTAGTTTGATTTTGAATATTGTGACAAAATAAATCATTATCACTTTAAGAGATCTCTCTCGGAAATGCAAATCAATAATTTTGGAATGAGGTATAAGATTGGTGAAGAAAATCCAAATGTTTTTCGTACGATCAATAACGGATCTAATTGGCTGTTTGGTTCCAAACAGAATTGCTGAATCGTGTACATCAATTGCAACAGAGAATCCGATTTAACCCATGGCTGCGTGTCTGGACATTAATATCAAATGACATTTCATCAAATGAGGGTGTGCCTCTATGGAAAGATACCAGAATATCCCATGACAGATTTGAAAGATCTTCAGGAAATATGATGCAAAACACATTCTACGTTTGACTGCTGCTCCAATATTTAATCATGAGATTTAGGTTTCAATGAAAACATTTAAGATCTGATTGTAGAAATATAGACATTGTGACGATGAATTGTACCTTTGTAAAGCACCCGTTTGAATAATAGGATCTGATGCATATTGACCTGCTATGTCTAGAATAAAAGCTCGCTGTTGATTGGTTGAGGAAAGACACTTTCTGCAAATTATCGAATCCATTTACAATATCATTTACAATAAACTTTGCAAATTCAAATAAAGAAAAAGTCCCTTATTCCATGATGTGTTTATGTCAGAATCCATAAGGATTGATTTAATACAGTTTTTACATACACGTTAATTATCATTGTGCGTTATAAACCAAATAACGTTTTTTATATCAAGCCCACCTTTATATATATATATATATATATATATATATGTTTGCTGCATGAAAAGTTTATGGATGAATACGCAATTTCAAATTTGATACGCTGATTGACCGTGATAAGGATATGTTAAGGTTATATCTTTATACTTTTCAAAAAGAGATTCAATCAGGCCAAACTATTGTTGTGGATACATACTGACAGGGGTTGGTTGGATATGTGTTACTACTTTGTTACAGTCTACCTTGGAGAAGGCATATAAATATCTGATACGTTGTCTAATTTCATGATAAAGAAACTGTTACCCAGAATTTCTTTCTTCAAATGACTTTGATTTTTTATGTTCTCTATTTATATAGTTTACTTCCCTTCTATCTTTATCAGAATATCTAAATATAAAGACATGATTTTCTACACGACGACTGTAAATGGAAATCATTGATTTTTCAAATTTCTTCAATTTTTCACAGGAGGGTCGTTTACATTCACATTTATATGTCTAAAACAATAGTCAGATTGTTTAGTGATCTGTAATATATGAATAACAGCTATAAAGACCACACACACATCTAAAGTTTGCAAAGATTTGGTCAAAGTTTAAGCAATACATCAAGGTAAGAAAACATTCACTTCAGTTAAACGAAACACAGTTGTCAGTTTACTGACCATAGCAAAAGCAACATTAATACTTCAAAATAGCTTCGCTCGTTGAGAAGAAACAAAGTAAAATTCAAATAGTTACTATGAAGCAAAGAAGTCATTTAAATCATAAATTTTGAGCAGGGCCAAGATTTTCGAAGCTCTCTTAGCACAAGCACAAAGTTATTCTTAAGTACCGTACATTAAATTAGGCTTACGACCATCTTAGCGCTATGGGAGTTTCGAAATTCTGGGCCCTGGTTATTCGAGACTCATAAATTCAAAATAAACCATTTTTGAAAATTACAAGTGCATAAAACGGATCATTTACTCAATCCATTCTAATAGGATGACAAATATCCATTCAGATAGCAAATATTGAATTTGGGCTGTCAGAATGAAATAAAATCGTAATTGATTGGTGTTGATTTCTTGATGTCAGCTCAACCTGCCTCTGAATAAATAGTCCATTTTAATCTTTTTGTAAAAACATATAGAAGTTGAGTAGAAGTAGAAGATGTGATAACATGGGCGGCTTTATTTAGAAGATCCTATTTAGATTGAAAGCAGCTCATTAAATTAAAGAGTGTATTCAATTGCGTTAATGCCCCTGCATCGGTTAAACAAAATCGTTTTAGAATATAAAAAAAATCAAGTTGATTTCAAATTGAACATTTATAACATAAAAGCTAAATAAAATATTTGATAACAGCGTCATATATAGGGATAAATATCAATCTTATAGCAACACTGGATATCTAGCAAAATTGCGTAACTAATAACATTTTGACAATTAATATATAATTATTGCATATAATTATGTGGCGATGCATATCTGTTACCGTTTGTCAAATCCCTATAAATATTGCTGACTGCTATGGACAAGTGAATTTTCCCTTCTTACCCCTTGAAGTATATGATATATTGCTATCCATGTTCAGCAATCAATTCTTTAACAACTGACTTTTGCGTTCCAATTTTCGAAGAGTGTATGATTCACAGATAAGATCGCATAAATTGAATATGTTTTTGAACGGCATTATTTGCTTAAATATTTGGAATAGTGCAAAAGTTAATATTGTATTCATATTGATTTTTATTGATACTGAATAGGACCACGTGAGTTGGTCATATCTAATTTGAATAAAACTGGTCATGTTAAATATTGGCCAACCAGGTTAGGTTATCGTTATTGTGAAAGGGCTATCTCTGTCACCTCACAGAAACATGCAGTCTTGTATTGTTATCTTCAGTCAGTGACATAGCAATCAAAGATACATCAGACTGACAGTGTCTCTTAAAAGACTGTCATTTGAAAAGGAAAGTTAATTGTTGAATTGAATTGAAGATCAATGAGTTTTATTTCTGTACATAACCAATTGCCTATTTTCAAATGATTGATTAGATCGGTGCAAAAAAGGTCAAAATGATGTTTGTATGATCAAAATTGCTCTCATGATCTAAAAACTTGAAAAAGAATGGCTTAATCTTGTTCATCGATTGCAACATAGAACTCGATTGAACATTGCCTTGGTGTCTGGTATCAAAGTGTTTGATATCGACTGACATTTCATCAAACATCTCTGGAAAGATAGCAGAATTTTCCATGACAGATTTAAAAGTGCTTCAGGCATATGATGCCAAAAAATTATTTCTTTTATCAATTTCTAATTTGATTTGATATGAATCTTTTCACTGAAAACCCCCGACCGATTTGTTTTTAATAAACGTAATATTATTCAACCATTGCATGCAACAGATTACGACCTTGTGAATAAACATTGAAAAGTTATGTAAAATAAGTTCCTTAGTGCATGCAGCGTATAAAAATAAATCATAATTGTTTGGAACCCTATTGCAATTGTTTTTCCAAAAAAGGGAAGTGTTAATATGACTGTCGTTTTAACCTTGCATCATTTCAGCATCCATTGCATATAAGATGAATACATAATTATTGATAGCTTTTAGAATATACGTAACATGATATTTAAATATACATCAACATAGCTATGAAGGTTTATAATTCAATACAAGTAAAATTTCAATTTCAGTTCAGTGCCCTCTAGATCTATATTAAACCTTAAGCTTATAAATCCCTTTATGTGATAATAAGTATACTTAAACAGATACAATGACAACAATATCGTGTTTTATTGGCCCGTGTAAGATTCATGTATCTATAAATACAATGTATATTATTTCAAGTTTTATTGAATACTAACGATCATAGCCACTGAAGACGAAATAAAATAATATGCCATTTGCTTTAGATTTCGATAACAGAGAAACACTTACACACCAAATCCTTAAAACTGAAAAGATCTCATGTTATTGGAACCGTTTCAAATGAAATGAATTGCTGATTACAAACTTTAAAATATCAAATTACCAAGAAAATACTTTTATTCTTTGTTTTGTCCAATCTGCTTATCTAAAACTGTTTTATGACCAATGGTTTAATATTTAAACTACATGTTTGATTATGGCCTATAAACACTGCTTGATTGTCAAATTACATTTTAATCCCATCTCGTTTATCAATTACATATGAAATTTATATCGTTTACATATCTGATTTAGCATTTGTCAAATAATTTAACTGACAGTGATTTATTCACTTCTTGTCAAAAGCACATATGACGCTGAATATGAAGCAAAATGTAAATGTTTGCATCTGATGGTGTTTTGGTGTTTTCCTGATCTGGCAACTAGAGATGAATCGGCGGTTTGAGTGGCATTCTAGAAGTTGTCGGTATAAGGACAACAAGGAATTTTATGGATAATCAACTTCTTTATTTTACTGGTAGCGACGTTTCGGTATAGATTCTTATCCCGTTTTCAAGCAAAAGGTGATATGGTAAGATACAGCATTTTTATACACAAGTTACATATGGATGGAATCAGAAGGTAACAATTATAACAGGATGAGGTAACAATAAAATGAAATTAACCCCCCCCCCCCCCCTCCGATTAATAGGTAATCCCACACATCTTATCATGTTTTCATGTATCCTTTCATGTTATTGTTACCTCATCCTGTTATCATTGTTACCATATCCATACATGTATGTCCATATCCATATGTAACTTGTGTATAAAAATGTTGTGACATCAAATATGTTATTCATGCATTCGTTGTTTTCAATGGCTGAAATATAGCCAGGTAGTTTTAGTTGCAACATTGTCCCGGTAGGGGAGAGTGCCGGAAGACCGAGAAACCTTCGCATTAAGACAGAGGTTGTATAGAAAATTATGACGGAGCTACCTCTGTTGGGAGAGAATGCAATACTGATGCTAACAGTACTTTAACGTATCGGCTATTTGTAACTGTTCAGCTCTGAATCACCTAAATGTCTGATGGAAATGTTTACCCTTTCAATTTCGTATGAGGACGAGGACTCTGTTTCAACAAATTCTTCACTGCAAGATTGCAGTGTTTCGGTGTAGAGAAAAGGGTAATCAAGCAAACTATACTGGACATGATTTAAAATTGAATCATTACTGAGTTTGTTGATTAACTGGATTGCCGTGTATCATTGAAGACGTTTGACTTCTTTGAAAGGTATTTAGACATTGGTAAGTTAAATAAAACAAATTCCGAGAACTCGCAGCTCCAGATGACATCTTGATGAATGAGTTACGGTAAAGTCAATTGGTTTTTTTCCTAAGAACAGTGTCTACAAACTACAACATTTGAATTTCAACAGATCTAACCTGGATGACAAAATACCACTATTGTTCCAAGTTACTTAGTTTTGCAAAGGATATATATTCGCATAAATTTCACCGGTAATTTGAAATCGATTAATTTCAATCAATTCAATATCGACTTGCTTTTATCTTCATGGATAAATGTTATCAAGGTTTTGGCATTTTAGTCTGGTGTCTTTTCTCAGCCATGATCCCCCCTTCTTCAGACATCACGTGTAATTTGGAACGAGCCATCAGGGGAAGCTTATGGAAGCTAACAGTATTACAGAGAGATTGATTTTCTTCCCTGTTGATATTACACTAACGCTTCATTTAACTGAGATCAATGATTCAAAATAAGTCCACCTATTTGGATACCAAAGAGGCGAAATTCTTTGGTAAGACACTTTGAATGTTTCTCTAAAATGCTTTATTTCGAGAGGCAGTTTCAAAAGTGAATACATTGTTTTCATAGAAAGAGCGTTTTGACCTGTGATAGTCTAAATGTTAAAAATGTTAAAAAATGCTGTTTACTTTAATTTACATATAAATACATGCAATTTAAAATCACAAATCTAAAGCAGGTTAACAAAGAGGAAGAAAACATAATTGAAGTTGAAGAAAAATTGAAGTTTTTTAATAGACGTCAATGTTTAATTATTTTTTTATGTTTCAAAAAAGAGTTTTAAAAAGACCACTTTCATTAGTTGATGAGGCGACTATGTCAAGAAGTGTTGCAGGCTTGACATCGTTGCAGAGATGAGTGATTCCATTTAAAGGGACACAGAGTATGTTTCATTATTTTTCATGAGGCTTAAGTAAAAGCCAAAATAACTACTGACCAAAATTAAGTTCCGATCGCCTCCCAAAATTTGATTTTTGTCTCCAAAATGACAAATTATGATATTTTCTTGTTTTCAATGTTAATCGGTAATACAGCCTTGTAAATTTTAAGAAGTTGCAAAACTATGTCCAAATAACATGTTTATAAAATGAATGACCAACTCGACACTGTCAATGTTTTTCTCTGTGTCCGATGTGAATATATTTCCAAAATTACCTTGAGTCATTGGCGCTCGCCACTGCCCGGCTTTTGACCACAAACAACGATTTTAACCCGTTTATAGACATTTAGAGTCTGGTTTTCTGAAACAACCACTATTCTCGATAAATAACACCAATAATGATGTTTGGCATATTCTTCATTCTACACTACCATGTTCTACACCCCCTACAACTCTACACAATCTACATTATTGATGGAACTGAGGGATGACAGGCGAATTATGCTAACATTTCTTCAACAGAATGTTACTACCTTTCTTACAACCTCTCAAAATATGGATGATGCTTCCATTTCTGCCATCAACATATCTATTTGTTGAATGTTAGTGGTATGGACCACCCATGAATCAAACAAAGTCCTCACAGATATGAGTTGACATTTTAGCGGATCATTGAAACGATACTGTTAATATAAGGACAGTCACAATGAAGATGTAGTTGATAAAACACATGAACTTCAACATTAGTGTGACATACAGTTTTATTTGACTTTCTTTCTCAAAAGCGAGTAAACCAAGCATACTGTACCTTACAAACATGATATTTGAAAGTTCAATAACAATTACATTGAGACTACGACATCCTCTATGCACAAATAGACGAATTGCCAAACAGCATAAGCTTTCAACTCTAAAGCCCAACGGCACACAAACCCACTCAATAAAAGTATTGTCTTTGTTCATTAATGTCAAATGATTAAGCTCAAACATGACTTAGGATGTTCTGAATCCTCAAAATTGGATAAAGCTGCCAGCCAGCCAACAGAAACCAAATTACTACTGTACGAAGTGACTTGAAAACGTTTCAATATAGATGTGCACGAATGGGGCCATGAAATAACCCTTTTTAATTGGTAAGTTTCACAATGACAACCCTTTGTATATAAACTGATGTGAATTCATGGTTGTTGTCACAAATGTGCGGCCACACAGAAATCTAGTTGTTGGCTTTGTTCATTAATGTCACTTGATTAAGCTCCGACATGACATGGGATGTCCCAAATCCTTCCAATAGAATAAAGCTGCCAGCCAGCCAACAGAAACCAAATAACTACTGTACGAAGTGACTTGAAAACGTTTCAATATAGATGTGCACGAATGGGGCCATGAAATAACCCTTTTTAATTGGTAAGTTTCACAATGACAACCCTTTGTATATAAACTGATGTGAATTCATGGTTGTTGTCACAAATGTGCGGCCACACAGAAATCTAGTTGGCTTTGTTCATTAATGTCACTTGATTAAGCTCCGACATGACATGGGCTGTCCCAAATCCTTCCAATAGAATAAAGCTGCCAGCCAGCCAACAGAAACCAAATTACTACTGTACGAAGTGACTTGAAAACGTTTCAATATAGATGTGCACGAATGGGGCCATGAAATAACCCTTTTTAATTGGTAAGTTTCACAATGACAACCCTTTGTATATAAACTGATGTGAATTCATGGTTGTTGTCACAAATGTGCGGCCACACAGAAATCTAGTTGGCTTTGTTCATTAATGTCACTTGATTAAGCTCCGACATGACATGGGCTGTCCCAAATCCTTCCAATAGAATAAAGCTGCCAGCCAGCCAACAGAAACCAAATAACTACTGTACGAAGTGACTTGAAAACGTTTCAATATAGATGTGCACGAATGGAGTCATGAAATAACCCTTTTTAATTGGTAAGTTTCATTAAATAATCTTATTACAGCCCTTTGTATATAAACTGATGTGAATTAATGGTTGTTGTCACAATTGTGTGGCCAATAAAACAACATAGAAATCTAGTTGTTGGCTTTGTTCATTAATGTCACTTGATTAAGCTCCAACATCACTTGTGTGGCTAATAACACAATATAGAAATCTAGTTGTTGGCTTTGTTCATTAATGTCACTTGATTAAGCTCCAACATCACTTGTGTGGCTAATAACACAATATAGAAATCTAGTTGTTGGCTTTGTTCATTAATGTCACTTGATTAAGCTCCAACATCACTTGAGATGTCCCAAATCCTTCTTCTTAAATAAATCCGCCGACCAGGCAACAGAAACCAAATCGGTACTGTAAGAAGTAAGAAAACGTTGAAGGTGTGCAAGGTGTGCAAGGTTCGGGTCATATCTTGGGTGGTAATTAATATATTTTAACATGCAAAGATTTACAATTGTACACAAAAAACGGAATAGTACTATTCGCAAGCTGAAGTAAGCAGTGACTGAGACCCGTAAGAAATTTGCTTAATTGTTGTTTTAGGTCGGATCAGCTGTTACAGATAAATAGGAAACATGTCTGACAAGTGTACCCCGGGGACCTCCTCTGGCTCATCACGACCTTTTGACCAGCTGAATCAGTCCTGTATGAGACATACATTCACACCAATCACTATAATGATTTTGATTAGTCGTCTTTAAGCTGGCAGTAAATACTTTTGTGTATTTTTATTGGATTATTATTAATGTCTAAATAGCATTGATACCTCCCCAGTTCTAAATTTCATCTCTCAGTCGTGATCCCTCCCTCTTCAGACATCATGTATATATTACTGCAAATGTCAACAAGTCATCTGGGGAAGGTAATGGAAGCGATTGGCATTACAAGAGGATTGATTTTATCCTAAATGTTGACATTAATCTAATGCGGCATTTAGCTTCAGCGACCACAAGAATAGTGGTAGGATCAATGAGTCAAGGTAATGCCATCATTTCGTTACTAAAGATTAAGAATTCTTTTGTGATCGAAATGAAATTGTTCTGTAAATACACTAATTTTAGAAGAGATGAAAATGTATATTTTTTCAGTTTTCAAAATAGTTTTTTGATGTTTTCAAACTATTTCCCACGTTTAAAAGATAACAAAGCTGTATGTTTTACAAACCAACAAGATTTTTAACACTGAATGGAAATTACATTCTAGAAATTCTAAAAGGTTTGTAAAATAGCAAATAATTGAAAGAATTTTTTTGTCTTATACCAATCAATATATTATTCCAATTATGTTTTCGCTTCAATCACCAGTCACCGCATTGATGGGCGAATGGAGACAGATAACAACTGCTGTCATTCGACCACTGACGTATTCTGTAAGGAGAAGAGTACGCAGCAACTCAACCATCACCATTGTTGTAATTGACAGCTATCTCATCGCAAAGAGAGACATTAGTACGTTACACTTTCTCAGCATCAACAACGTTCGCGTTTTGCATTTGCCTGCCAGATTGCCGAATATGAATCCCATTGAGCGCCTACGGGAAATCATTGACAGAAGGATCAGGGTACGACAGCAGCAATCACATACACGTCAATAATTTATTATTGCATTGATTGACGAACGGAAACAGAAACCACCTGCTTTCATCAGACGACTGACGTTTACTGAGGAAAAGAGTTCAAGCAGGTTTGAATGCCAACGGCAGGCATACCTGATACTAATCAAAGACCGTATGGCATTAAACACATGATTTGTCTATACCCTTGTTGTTTTCTATGAATGATCGAAAATAGAACAATTCACCCACACGTAAAAACATGACAATTACTAATTTTCATCTCTGACTTTCACATAAACAGTTGCTCTTTGGATGCTAATTCAGCTAACTGTAGCTACATAGATAAAGCTTCACCAAGGGTATCTAATATTCTGCATAAGTAATTGTTGTTTTCAGCATACTACATTATTATCATATCGATTATGAGAGGCATATTAAAAACTCAGCACATCTTAATTTCATTTCATTGGGTACTTGCAATTGAATTACGGGATGGTACATAGGCTGCATCGAGGCTGCTATTCCCTTATTGTAATAATACAATTTGTGCGCTTTGAGCATGCTCCGTCATGGATATATGCGCGGTACAAGAAAGCTATTATTATTATTAAGCCAACAAAATTATATGAAATATTTCTACACACAATTGTTACATAAGATATGGAAGCCTTCATGACATATCACTGTGTTCATTTATCTAAATGTATTGTGTAGTTATAAAAACTTTTATTATAAGTTATAATTAAAGTACAAATGAAAGTTCACACCCCAGGAATTTGGGTATTAAAGAAAACAGGACAAATTTTCGAGCATTTATTATGATTAACATCAATAGTGAACCATTTTCAAACATTGCAAGGAGTTGTTTTGGAGTGTTTTGTTCAACACATCACTTCTCTATATCTCCCACTGGGAATATATTTTGAAATTTACATTGACAAATCAGCCAACATTATATTTTATGATTTTCATAAATAGTGGAGTTCTCGGGAATGTTCCCAGGTCAAGGTCATTCTGCGGAAGTCTGGTTTCAGCGATAAAGGAGTCAAATGATCGTTTGTCTGATGCAACCAAACGTCCTGGCAATCTGGCTGTTTGAAACCCCCATTGTGACATTCCGATGACTCTTTCTTGCTCTGCTGCTGTTATAAGTGGCATTCTCTTCTGCTTTTTCCCTCACACCAGTAGTGAATGATCGAATTCACCCCTTTTTATACTCTCAGCGTGTCCAATTCATTACTCACTAAGAAAAACGTGATTCCAGAAAATTTCTTTTCAATCACCTGATATGCCTCAGTTGCTTTTGGGCGATATCTTTTCATTGATTTAATTCGTTTCATTGGGATAAAACATTACAAAATTCTACTTTGTCAAAAAAAAGAATACGAAAATCTTTGGGTGTGTACTTTCTTTTGTACTTTAATTTATGTGTGTGGACATACACATCCTCGCTCTTTATGACTCATACAAATGGTAAGGAAACGAGGCATGCAATTCGAAACATTAAAAAATAATTTAGCAAATGTATTCCTGCAATACCATCTAAACTTTTTTAACATATGCTAAAATTCCCAGGTTAACCATAATGTGAACGTTTATGGGGTTTCAGTGGTAATTGCAGTTCAGAACAGAGATTAACAAAACTAAGACAAATCAGTGACTCCCTTGATAGAATTCATGATCAAAGCAAATGTGCACTTAATGATGACGACAAAGTTTGCCAGGAGGATCATTTAGCTTAGGGTCGTCAATTGGTGGAGAATATTCACTTGTGCTCAGCTTGTAAAGCGACCAGCTTTTCTCAAAAAACTCTGCACACAGACTTCTGATGGAAGAACCCTTGGTAAAGAGACCGAATGATGCTATGGGCATGGTTGTAACGAATCTTTTCAATTAAGCTATTTAGGAGAGGTTTAAGACGACTTTTACAAATGATCTGCTTCCATTTTTGTTTCCATGTTAACGTTTTGCTTTATCACTCTATAGAGATTGAAATTGCTAAACTCAATTGTCACTGGACACTTTTTAGTTTATGTTATTGCAACAGGGATAACAACAGTGGTATTGAGATTATGAAACATTATAAAATGGGATATTTTTCAGCTGTCAGTTTGAAATATAAGCTTTATTTATGGATTTTGATTTCTTAATGTCAGCACAACCTGCCTCTAAATATGCAGTTTGTTTCAATCGTTTTGTGAAAACGTATAGAACTTAAATAGTTTGATAACATGGACTATTTTATTTCGGAGTTCCTACTTGAAAATCGATTGAAAATATCTCTTAAACAGTTACAATAACTGCTTAAACAGTTAGAATAAATGGTTATTGTGCTCCTGTGTCATATCAAGACAATCAAACAAATGTTAAGAGCTCAAAACCTCATTTCCAATCGACATTTAAAATCTGAAAACTAAGGAATTTTTTTATGACAGTGTCATAATTATATAGGGATAAACATCTATCTTAGCAGCAATGGTCTTCTAGCAAACTGAAGTAGAAATTGAGATAATAATCATTAATGTTGAATAAAATATCAAAATAATTTTGTGACGATAGATACTATACAAATAGTTAGTCATATTTCTGTATGCGTTTGCATTCATGTCAGGGTCCAGAATCAGCACGTGTATCAGTCGTTAGTATGTCTTACACATGACAAAGTAATGCTTTTATAATCATACTATTATCACAACATTAGAAAGGATGCAGTAAGACAAAATAATTCTTAAATATTATTGATTTATCAAATTTTATACAAGATTAGACTGACGAGCAGTATAAGCAATGTAGTTTGATTCACAGTTATAAAGTTTTTAATGTGAATAAATATGTTGTTTGAATGACATCATCAGCGAAAACATTTGGAATTTAATATTGTATTAAATTTGATTTGCAGCGACTGATACTGAACAGGTTCACCTGAGTTGGTCATATTTAATTTGAAAAACAATCGTCTTGGTAAAAACGATCAACCAAGTTCGTTCTAAGTTATTGTTATTTTGAAAGGAAAGGACTGTTAATGTCAGTCAGTAAGAAAGCCATTGATGGCGCCTCTTCAAAATACTGTCGGGAAAGGGAAAGTTATTTGATGAATTGAATTTGATGAATTGAATACAAGATGAATGAGTTTTCTTTCTGCCTATGGGCATTTGTCTATTTTTGAATGATGTATTAGATTGGTGCAAAAAAAATGTTAAAATGTTGTTTGTACGCTTGAATGCAAGTCTTGGTATTTGGTATCAAAATCATTGAACGCATGGCTTGGAGTCTGGTATCAAAGTGATTGATATCGAATGACATTTCATCAAATGAGTGAAAAGAAACCAAAATTTTCCTCGAGAGATTTGAAAGTACCCCAGGAATATAATGTCAAAGAATTATTTTTTTTATCATTTTCTATGAACATGAATAATTTTACTAAAAATTGCATCCTGATTTATAACACGTGACATTCGAACATTGATAAATCCTCATGCAACAGATTACGACCTTGGTTAATTACGAAATATTCGTGATTTCCATGATCTCGCAACTCTAGATGACAACTAGCTGAATGAGTTACGGTAATGCCATTTGCTATTTTTCCAAAGAATAGTTTATACAAGCATCAACATTTACTTTCAACAGGTCTATAGTTATCTTTTAGACCTTTTCTGAATCGGAGCCCGACCTGGATGAAAAACTACCGCTATTTCTACAAATTACTTAGTTTTGTAAAAGATAGATATTTACATCAATTATTCTGTTGATTTGAACTGATTTTTCTGCATTTTTTATGTAATCAACGTTACCCTACGTTAGGTTGATGTCTCAGCATTTTATCCTTATGTCTTTTCTCAGCCGTGATCCCTCACTCTTCACACATCATGTACCATACTGCAATTTGAAACAAAGTCATGATTGGAAGCTTATGGGAGCAAATGGCATGCAAGGAGATTGTATTTTCTTCAATTTTGACATTACACTATTGGTTCATTTAATCTACAAAACTGAATCAAGAAAAATATAACCATTTGGATAATGAAGCGGCCAGGTCCTTTGCTAATACGGAAGAATGATTCTCTAAAATGCTTTATTTCGAGAGGAAGCGAACATTCATTTTTTGGCATTTTCAAAAGTGAATACATTTTTTTTTATAGAAAGAACATATTAACCTGCAACAGATTCGATGTTAATGCCTATCATTTGAAAACATTTGACATCCATTAGGACAATGGACGATTTTTAAAGAAGAAAAAGAAATGTTAAATTTACAAATTGTGTAACAAATTTATCATAAATACATTTATAAAATGAGACCACGTTCACTAACTGTTGAGACGACTATGTCAATAAGTGGTTCAGGCTCGTGGCAGAGATAGAGGCAATAGGAGTGATTCCATTTAAACATTCTACACTACCAAGTTCTACACTTCTACGCAATCAACACTAATGGTGGTATTGAGGGATTATTCTGGCACGTCTTTATCTAAAAGTGACTACCTTTCTTACAACCTATTTGTATTCATGTTACATATTGTTTTTCATTAAATGAATACATGTGCTAAATAGTCACCAACAAACTTTTTCTTGAGGTAAGTCACATCAAACGCTACGTATTCACCTCATATCTGAAAATATTGGTGATGCTTCAATTTCTACCATCAGAATATCAATAGCACTTACATGTACATCGAAAGTACGATATCTCTTATGCACACATAGAGAGACAGTCTTACAGCATAAGCTCTCAGCTCTAAAGCTGAACGACACGTAAACACACTCAACAATAATGTTGGCTTTGTAAATTAATGTCACTTGATTAAGCTCCAACATGACTTGGGATGTCCCAAATCCTTCTAATTGAAAAAAAGCTGCCGACCAGGCAACAGATGCCAAATAAGTACTTAAGAAGTCACCTGGAAACATTGCAATATAGACATGCAAGGTTGGGGCTATATATAGTTATGATGCTGAGGTTATGGCAAAATTAATTGATTTACATGTAGGTCTTGACAGCCCTTTGTATATTAACGGATGTGAATCAAAGATAGTTGTCACAATTGGGTGGCAAATAATATTACCAACAAACTTTAGAAATTGATTGTAGTTGTTGAAGGTTAAATTTCGGGTTTGACCATCTCCGACAAAAAATATAAAAAGTGAAAAGTCTAAACCACTTTTCACATTTCATTATATCAGATATTGAAGAAAACGTGAAAGTGATACTTATGTGTGTGTGCAAGGTTGGGGCCTTAAGAATAGAATAATGGTTTAACATTCTTTTGTAAATTAACTGATGTGAATTGATAGTTGTTGTCACAAATGGGTGGTAAATAATATAACCAATGCAATTCGAAATCTAATTGTTTGAAGAACTCTGCCTTTATGATAATAATAATAAAAATGAATAGCATTTATGTAGCGCCTGAAATCTCCACGTAATGGCCTCAAAGTGCTCGCTGCTAAGATGACATTTAAACACAAATGTAATGCAATATCAAAGGTAAGTTGTTGAAAAAGTTTTTTCTCCTTTCCCAGTGTTTTAGTATCAATATTGGAGAAAATATTTGCTATCAGAAAGTGAAATGATATATCAAATTAAGAATAAGTTCGTAGAATGATATAGAAAACAAGATCAAACTATCACCTTTTGCATTTTATTTTTCACATAGTCTCCACTGAGATCAATACATTTGAACCAGTAAAGTTCCAGCTAAATTACGCCATTCTTGTAGAACTCCGCATCCTGGTTCCCAAGAAATCTCTCCACGGCTGCAATCAGGAGGAAGAAGTCCAATGGTGCCAAATATGGAGAGTAGGGTGGATATGGAAGACTTTCAAAGCCATATTCAAAGCAACATGTGTTATATTGACGGGATCATTATACTGAAGGACCTGCACTCCTGCATTGAGCCTTCCTTAGCGCTTCATCTTGATGGCTGTCCTTACTTGCCTCAATTTATGAGCATAATGTTGATTGTTTGGCACTTCTATCAGTAATCTATCATCATGCTATCCAAAAACACTGATGCCATCACCTTTCTAGCAGATGGAACCTGAACTTTGGGGGTTTGGGGAATTGGCATGCTTCCACTGTTTGCTTTGGTTTTTGGTTTCAGGGCCGAAGTGATGTACCCACGTCTCATCCTGGGTCACAAATCGTCTCAAGAAATTATGCCTGTCTGTCCTGAAACGAGCCAAAAGTTCCGTCGAAATGTCCAGGCGTGTCAGTTTCTGATCATCAATTAATATTCTTGGCACCCATCTTGCAGAGAGCTTACATCTGTCAGTATTTTTTTTACCAACCTTGATTTAATGCCCAGTGTTTAAGCTATGTGTTGAATGGTCACACATCTGTCTGCAAGCACCGTGTCGTGAACAGCATCAACTTGAACATCACTGGTGGAGGTTCTTGGCCGACCAGACATGACCTCATCTTCAACCCTCTGCCAGAACTCGATTGAATTCATCAACAATCTTTGCAACTCTGGAGAATGCAACACAGTCATCACACAATTTATCGACCATCTCTTGTGCACTCTTCGCACCCTTTGTAATTTTGGATTTGACATCTCGAAAATGTATTACGGATGGTCACTATATATCACTATTTTGTGATTATCTTCAGAAAATTTTTTTTCCAGGTCAATAGATAAGTGAATAGAAGAAGTGGATTGTAACAACATTCTATACAAAGAATGAGCATTTAGATTTACCCTCGTTTATGAAAATCACTATAAAAATGTTTATTTGGATCAGAGTTATTTGAGATGGATTTCCCAACTTGGTTACATGTTAAAAACTCCAAATCTATTACCGTTACAATGGTGTTACTAATCATAGATTTTAAACAATTAATTTTTTTGTTATCAGAGTTGTTGAAGATATATATGTGTGTGTGTGAACAAATATATGTAATTAATATTTATTAAACATTATGTAAATAAGATCAGAATTTAAAAAATTGTCAAAACATTATTGGTGTTTTGTTAGTTTTAGAAAGGTAACCTCTCTCGAAAGTGATCCTTCCCTCGTCATACATTGTATATATGGAAAATCGCTTTCATGAAGATAGAGAAGGACAACCATTTGACCAGCTGCATCAGTTTTGTAAGAGATGGTCGGCCATATAATGCCACCAATATCTACATTTGTTTTTTATTCGTTTTATTCAATCTGTTATTGAATTGATTTCGTCCTAATGTATTTCGTCCTACATGCACATTTCTTGATTTATATCATGGTTGTGGTGAGCATCCCTTCTTCAGACATCATGTATAAAACAGGTCATCTAGGGAAGCTAATGGAAGCAATTGTCATTACAATAAGATTGATTTTATCCTAAATGTTAACATTACTCTAATGCAGCATTTAGCTTCAGCGACCAACAAACTAGAGTTGTAATCAATGAGTCAAGGTAATTTGATTACTTGAGCTTTATAATTCCTTGGTAATTTCAATTGAATGGCTCTGTAAATAGCCTTATTGTAGAAGAGATGAAAGTGCATATTTTTGCATTTTCCAAATAATCTTTTTAATATCCCCAAATTCTAAGAATTCTCTTACTTACTTTCAACGAAAAAAGTAAATAAACTTGAAAATTTGCTGTTTTTCTGAAACAAAAATTGCCTGTATAATAGTTTATAAATTCTTTGCCTATCCATGTACTCATATGTTGTTTGGTGAAATTGTACTCTTGGTCATATGGTCATATATACTGAATAAAGCTCTTCTTTGTCTCTTTCAAAAAGATGAAGAGAGTCATTTACAACATTCAGAACGTCGGAATCGGAAATAGTCTGATGTGTTATTTATTTTCTACTGACAGTTTGATAAAGCAAGTATATATAAAGCATGGAACAAATTTTTCTAGGCTTATTAAAGTTCATTTAGGGACAGTAACAGAGCAGAATGTATCAGAAGTTTACTTTTCATTTCATTCCATGTAATTGAATTGGGTTTTTTTCTTAAATAACTAAGCCCATTAATTATTATCATCTTTAACTATTCTCATAAAAACACACGGTTTTAAAAATTCGAACTAAACTTGAGTATAACATTATATCAAGGTATTTTTTTATTTGTCTTAATCAGAAAGATCAGAAGATCGCTTGTATTGGAGAAACCTGACAGTTGACAGTCAGATAACATTACATAAGAACTACCGCAAGCTGGCCCACATCAGCTTTGTGGGGCAAACCAAAATTGTTTCAGACAGAAAGAAAAAGAAATTTTTTAATTTCAGTTTTGACATTTACAAATATGGAATGGGAAAAACATCAAACAAAAACACACAACAAAAAGTTAAATACAGCGTAACTATTGTGACCTCTGGAGGAGATATTAAGGTTGTCATCTTCTCAAATATCTTTGACGGTTTCGTCTGATTAAAGGTTGCTTTAGGTATGAGTGAAATATCAAAAGAAAGATTTTTTCCAGATATTTTCTCCATTTGATAAACAAAAAGTCTTTGCTATTTCATCTCTGAGTTTCACATGATCCGTTGCTCTTGGATGCAAATTAAACTTACGGTAGCTATAAAGATAAAATTTCGCCAAGGTTATCATAAATTCTGCATGATTAAATGTTATGTGCAGCATAGAAGATTGTTATCATCATGATTATGAACCGCATATTAAAATATTGTCACATCTGACATGAAGAAATCCTTCGAATATAGGAGGCGAACGTCAATAATACATCGTAAGCTTGCGAGAGCCATCTGAATTATGTGAAATATTTGTACACACATTTTTTAAAATAGAAATTAATAGCCTTTATGATTGAAAAAAGTAATGTCATTGTCTTAAAGTCTTTAAATCTATGTGGCAGTTATTCAAGCTTTAATTATATTTTATATGCATAAACATATACAACCTCGCCCTTTTTAAGTTCCTACAGATGTTAATGAAACGAGTCATGCGATTCTATACACTAAAAATAATTCAGTATCTGTTTGAAGGAAATACTGGAATCCAGAGGATAATAATAATATTGAATGTTTATGGGGTTTCCGTGGTATTTACAGTTTAGAACAATGATTTATAAAGCTATGTCAAATCAACATCCCTCAAATCTACATCTATGACTCCCTTGATAGACTTCCGTTTCGTGATCAAAGTAAATGTGCACTTATCAATGACGACAAACACGGTTTGCCAGAGGGATCATTTAGCCGAGTGTCAACAACTGGTGGAGAATATCGACTGGTGCCCAGCGTGTAAAGAGACCCTTTTCTCTCCAGACACTCTGTACACTGACACCAATAGGAAGGACACTTAGTGAAAAGAGTGAATGGTGTAATGGGCGTGAATGTAACTAACCTTTGAGTTGATTGTAGAGCTTCATAGAGAATTTCTACTATCATATATAATATGATATACATATTTTCAGCAGAGATAACAACTGTGGTATTCAAATTGAAAACATGGGTGTCGAAGTTTGAAAAAGTGTATGTGTTATATTGTTTTTAAATTTTTTTTTTATGGAAACCAATATAAAGAGCCACTGTAATATTCAAAAAAGTGATTTGTTTGAAGAATGTCATTGCTTTTACAACAAGAGCATGACAACAGTTAATTTAAATGAAGTTAAAGTTAATTAAATTAATCAATAACAAAAGATGTTCTGTATTTAATTCAAATATGATTGACGATTCAATCATTTCACGAATTTCAAAATAAATCTTAATCCTGTGGGCTCCCTATAAATCGCTGACAAAACGTCTGTGCTTTAACAGCTAATCCTAAACACAGGATCTGCATTTATCATTAACACATTTCAAAAGTTCACAACAATCTCATCTCGATGCTTGCCTCCACGAGTTTTTAAAATCCGATTTTTTCACTCCCAACCCCTTGAAGAAATTTACAAGCCGTATTTATAACTGTCCATCATGTTAAACAGCTAAATTACTCAATACTCACTCTCTTGAATATGTAGAATGATGCAATTTCATTAAAAATATTATTGATTTTTAAATCATGAGATGTTAATGTTATTTAAGACCTTATAAATGTATTATCGTTTTAATCATTTTCCAAAACAGAATATTATGAATAGAAATGTTTAATTATAAATAATACTTTCAGATAAATCCAATTTGGATATGGAGGTATTCATGGTTTTTTTTCACGCAATAGTAGAAAATAACTTCTTGACATACTAATAATTTTTAATCACAAATATTCAATAAATGAATCGTTTTTAAAATGAATAAATCAATAATTTCGTACAATGATTTATTAATATAATTTCAACATTCATTCTTGTTGTTTCATTTTCTACCATGTTCAATGTATGATGCTCACAGCTGCCATGCCTCCCTCGTGGAATATAAAGTTTATCCTTCATGAACATGAGTCACGTTTTATTTCTAGAAAATAAAACATCCAATCTCATTTAAATCAAATCTATTATTGTTGCACTACCTTACGCAGATAACGTACTGGAGCATTTTAGATTCTTCTAAAGTATCGGTTATTTGATACGCATATGAATATTGATTTCTATTAGGGGAATGGTGTCAACCATGTTAGATCATATTTTTTTTCCTTTTCTTGATCATTTATCTTCAACGTTGGCTCCTTTGACTGATATCATGTATCTATAGTCCGTTCTGATTTCTGCATGACAAGCTATAACCTCACGTAGAATCTGCACCACTCCCAGTCTAGTCAAAATTTGAGTTGATATCCGTTTGTATGCATTTCCCCTCTTCTGAAAAGTTATATAAGGCTCACTCTATGAAATGGTCGGTGAAAGATTTTTTTAAACAAAACTGTCTAGCGTCTCAGGTCTTAATTTAATATTATTTTTTGTTATGATATTGTGGGTTCCATTGAATATAATAAATATTTTTTAAGAAACATAGTATCAGTTCTATTTCAAACTATTCTATATGAAAACAAGTAAATAGCTTGATTTCAATGTGGATTTATGATTGGGTACAACACTAGCATTGATGTTTAAGTATACTTATTGTCAAAATGATATTTAATTGATCTTATTCTGACTACTGTACTGTTTCATCTTTCAATTATTAATTTCTATTTTTCTATTTAAGTTAGAAATACTTCGTTTTGTATGTAATGAACATTTCAAAATTGTAATAAAATCAATGATTATCTCTGAAAACGTATTAAAATATAAGAAGTTGGTCAGGAAAAACATGAAACTTTTAAACCGCACACGTAGCTTTTCAGAAATAAATATATCTAAATAAGAATGATAACGTTCTCCATTAGAATATTCATAAGAATGCAATAAATCACATCTGAAAAATTATCTTTGCTTTTTCATGCCTTGGTGAAACAATATTGATCTCGACTATTTGTTATGAATGTTGCTAAGATAATCTGTTGAACAGGAAACTTAAACAGTTCACTCATCATAAATTGCTGAATTTGTTTGAAATGACTTTCAGTGATAGGTGTTGTGGAAACTACGTGACATTTCGTTCCAAAGCCTTTCATTTTGGTTTTATTGTGAACAGGGGACACTTCATCAAAGTGGACACAGCTGTGGCAACCACTGACATTTTTTCTGTGAATGAAGTAATCATTGTTTCCCGAATTTTACTGGCAGAATTTGTGATTTAGTCATTTTGGATAATACAGTTGTATTGCAAAAAAAGCAACTCATTGTTGATTTATTCATAACGCTGAGGATTTTGTTCTTCTTTGATAAAAGTATTCCCGCGCAATTTTTTACAACTTTTACTTCATTTTCCCTTTAGGTTGCTAATATTCGCATGTAATCTTATTATTGATAATTTATCACAAGGAAAATAGATAATTCTAAAATCACGTCCTTGGCAGTCATTAAATCTCTTTGATATACTATTCTCCATCTGATGTCTGTATAAAGGCCATTACAGGGTGTCTAGAGACCAATGTCCATAAACATGATCTTAATGATTCTGCAGGGCATTGGTGTAGATTTCGTAAGTACATGTTAGTTTTACTTGTCTATTGCTAACCTTATCTCTTTTGAATGAGATAAAACTATTCGCTAGTTAAATTGAACACCAAACGAAATGTTACACTTCTCTAAAGATGAATATCATACAAAGATATGTCCACAGAATATTGGTTTGTTCTGTTTCAACATCTTTAAGATCAGTCTTTTGTACTAAAATAACAGACTTGAGAATTTACTGATAATTATGTAATCGCCATATTTTCATTGGTCGGGTAAATTATCCTATTTACGATCATCGAAAAAGTGAAGGGGAATTTGGAAATGGTTAGAAAGTGTGCCAAAATGTAATCGTCTACTTTGTAAATGAATGCATATCGGTTGAAAATGAAATCACATAAGTTCTGGATAAGCTTTAATCGTTACAGCAGAAAAGCGGGAGCCATTGGTATGCTGCAGACTGGGTCGACTGACAGAGATGTCGCTGCTGCATTTGGATGTCATCTTCTAAGGCTGCTTAGACGTTTACAGCAGACTGGAAGAACACATGACCGACCTAGAAGCAGGAGACCATCTATTACAACCTCAACACGTTAAAAACAGCAACAGCAACATTGTCGGCTAATACATTCCTTTGACGTCGAATTAGTGAGAAGAAGGCTCCAAAAAATGGACTTAGGCCATACCGGCAGATACAAGCAATGATTTTATTATATTTTGTGAAAAAATTGTCCACGAAAATATTAATAAATGATGACTACATTAAAATATGCTTAGTGTAAACTAAAACATATAGGGATCTTTTTATTGAATGATAATATTTGATTGAACTTGTTTTCCCAGATTTCCATTTGTTGATAAAAAAAAGTTGATAATCCCATGACTTCACAAGAGTCAGATCAATGCTTATGATCGATGTTGGTATTGATCTCTGTAAAAAAAACCTTAAAACTGCTAAACATTATATATGATAAACGTGACTTTTTTTGAAAACTGTCAAAACTAGGCAAAATCATTGACACCATGCTGTAAAAACAATACTTTTTGGTATGAAATCGGATAATTACAAAATGAAAGAATCATCCTAAACAACTCTTGAGTAAACTGTACTTGGAAAACATGGAACTTTTTTGTTTAAATATAATTTTTACTCTATTTAGTTTATGTTTTTATTGACATACCAGCATATATTCTATTTCAATACTAGAATTTTTTTTCAATCTATAAATAATTGACACTACATGGAAAAATACTGATAGAACAAGGTCAGTGTTCATTCAATACCAACTGTCACACTTGACGGTTCAGATACTAAATATTATTGTGATGGCAAAAAGATATATTATCACTAAAACGGAGAAATTATCTCTGGTAATTAAAACACAAGTACAGTAAGTTGACTGCAGCATGAAATGTTACATTGGCCTACGGCACAACTTTCTTGCATTACTGTCATATAAATTGGCTGACTTAAGGACATATTCCACCAGTTTGAGATTGTTATCTTTTCACTAGCGATCCCTCGCTCTTCAGACATCATGTATTGCACTGAAAATGTGAACAGGTCATCTCAGAAAGCTAATGGGAGCGATTGGTCTTACAAGGAGATCGATTTTATCCTAAATGTTGACATTACAGTAATGCAACATTTGTCCTCAGCAAACACTGTAATAACAATGGGATCAACGAGTCATGTTTAATCCAACCATGTGGTTACTTGAGCTTGTGAATTCTTTGTTAAGTGTAAATATAGTAATTTCGAGAGCAGATGACGATGCATAATGTTGCGAAATCTAAATAGTCTTAAGAGAATAATGTTTTGTCTTACATAGATCATTTTGAGCATCTGCATGTTCGAAACAATTTCTCACTTAATCTTATCAATTTCTGAAAGGAAATATCAAACAATGAAGTTTACTATTTTTGTCTTTTATAGTAGAGAGATTTGATGTCATAACACCTATTAGTATATTTTCTCAGCTTTGAGCTGTACCTACCTAACTCTTCAAACAAATCTCAACCAAAGGAAAGTAATTCACCACTTTGGCAAATGATTTACGAAATTTTACAAAATGATTGTTATACATTTTCATTAGAGAGTTTTCTGAATAATTTGAATGTTAGCACATTACATCAACGATAAACATAAATAAGTGAATTGGATACAAACACACTGTTGGTCGAAAAATAAGATTTCACAATGGAACAGTACAACAAGAATGTTATTTACACTAAAATTTACTCAGTATAGAGTCATTGGCGACTCTGTCCTCCTTGAACATCGATACGTCGGCGCATGGAGGACATCAAGCGTCTGATAACTGCACGTGAAATATGACTTAGTGCTCGAATCATAAACTGTTCAAGTTGAGAAATATGACTTAGTGCTCGAATCATAAACTGTTCAAGTTGTTCGTTGGCTGGAGGTAAGGTCTGGCTCTAATCTTCCCATCAGGGTGATCAAACAAATGTTCAATCAAGTTCATGTCTGATGAACACGAAGACGACGCTAAAACATGCACATTCATGTTGTTCAGGTAATCTTGTACCAGTCTGACTGTATGAGGTTTATATGCTAGAAAAGCGGTAGGGTGCTGTTGGTAGATGAACGAAAGAATTACTGGTTGAAGAATTTTATCCCTGTATCTCTGCAGTTACCATTCAAGTCTACTGTTCTCTTAATGTATGTAACTAAGTCGCCATTGTTTTGGCACGTGCTCAGGTGGTAAGTTTCATAAACATGGGTGTTTAACTAACTGACTCACCTTTAAACAAGTAAAAAGTATTACTTTTTTCTCATAGTGAAGTGATTTGTAATATAAGTTATATTTGTAACAGGAGACATTTACAACTGTGGGGTAATGACACAATGCTCTAATACCCCATTCCCACAGTCGCCTTGACAGTGTCTGTCGACTGATAAGATGTCACAGTTGCTGCCATTGCTGTTGCAAACACGAAGCGGAATGCATTCCCTCAACATTGTCACAGCATTAGTGGAAGTGAAATCCACAAACAGTAACAACTGAGTCCTTTAAGAAATCTTCCCTTAAGTTTTACACATGCAGCTATATCATAAACGAACATTTACATTGTAGCCTAGTATCTTATTTTTGACTACTCTAAAAATAAATACCGTATGATATGGATTCTATCTGAAAATTGCTCTCTCAATGCATTAAATAACTTGTGAAAATACTCTGATTTCTGATTTATTTAGTTGAACAAATTACTAGTTTAAATCAAACTCGTAACTTATTGAAGTTTACATGATTTCAACATCCATTCTTGATGGTTCATTTCCTACCATGATGATTTTCTCATGCGCAAACTCTCCTCACTCCCTCTAAGGATTTTAAGTAAAGTATTATTTTCATCAACAAAACATGCATAGTAGATGATAATAATTATCGAAATATCTCATTTATTCAATTGTTTGTCATATTTTCATTTTTTTAATTCAAAGTTCATGCGAAGCAATATTCATTTGTTGATATCGGATCCTTTGATGAGTGCCTTTTTATAAAGGAAATTATTCAGGTGATACATACAAATTTGACTGTATAGACATAACATCAACTTAATCTATGAATTAACACTTAAACTGATTAAAATGTTCTGATATCAATCAATGACCTTTAACATTCTATGTCATTCGATAAGGGTTGGCCGTCTGAGTGGTTCCTCCAGGACATTCTGATTGCTTCGTGAATTCACAGATAACGCTCGCTATATTGATAAATAGATTGAAACATTGGCGCGAAGAATTTTTGCATGGATATAGATTCAATAGTAAATTTTCAGCACAAGACATTTTATTTACCTTTCTCAAGAGATCAAAGAAATCTATCCAAAAAAGATCAAATAACACTACCACCTTAGCAAAATAAATAAAAATTATGTCGATAGTTATTGTGATTTTTAATTAAAGGAAACGTCGTTAACATAACATTGGACAACCATTAAATAATCATGATTCTTTTTTAGTATTATTTATTTTGAAGCTTTTCCCCCAGAAATGTTTTCCCCCACATTTATATTATGTAATAGTTTGTTTCACTTAGTTTCAAATTAAATGAATAAGGGTAACTGGGGTTTTGTTGTTAAGTAACATAAAATCCGGTATGATAAATAAAGTTTTCGTTCATCATTAATCGATTTAAAAAAAATGGACTGAGCATTATTCAGTTATCTTTTATCAATTATAAACTCAACATTTCAAGACGTGTTCATTAGACCTACCATTATTGAAGTAATCATTTCAATTTAAAGTCCAAAATATGACTTGGAATATATAAGGCATGTTATTGTGAGTATTGGCAGGGGTTCTAATTTTGATCTTTACTCCATCTTTAGAAATTTGAAGAGACGGCAGTGGGGTATAGATATGCCATGCATAGATATGGCTCTTCAAAGTCATTACTTCCGGGATGTAAAAACATGTAAAAGTGTCACTATGTAAACAGGTTAAAATGATGATTAAAGTGTATAATTTGATCTGCTCTGATGAACAGCAATCGCCTTCAAGATCATTTAGAGTTGGTATTGATAGAGAATATGGACCTCATAAAACGCTTTTACATTTTATTCACCAACACATTGGTGAGATGAGATCACTCGAAACGAAGGGAAGTAATGGATTCTCAGGTATGATTCTCGAAATAACTAATTATTCATTTCAATTACAACGAAACAAAGAGATGGAAATAATCAGAAAATGGCGGTAAAGCTTACTTAATACCACTGTTTGCCGAAATAAGAGAAAATTCGTAGAAAATTTATTCATTTAAAAAAAAACTTATATTATCACATCATGTATCTATATTATTTAATCAGCTGGAAATAAAGTTATAGATTAGATTGGTTTGTGAATACATTCCCCTCTTTACTATTATCATACAACATTTTCAAGCCCAACATTCATGTAAAACAATGAGTGTTCAGCTAAACGTACGTTTTGACAATTGAATGAATAAACATCAAGATAATGTCGCATAAGGATGTTTTTATACTTTTGTTAAACTTTATTCATTATAACCACTATCGTAAACGAAAACAAATTTTTTGTTTTTTTTATTTATTTCTTATGTGAATTAGAAAAATTGAACAGTCTAATTTATTATTCGAAAAAAAATTTCTTTTATCTGCTTTTAAGTTGACCAAACGTTGATACTAACCTTTATTGATGACCTTTTATTGAACAGAAAGTACAGCTTCTGATAGTGTGCCTCATCGCTCAAGTCATGCCTCATCGCTCAAGTCATAAATATGGTTAACCCAAGAGAGAAGATTAAATAGCTAGCAGTTGAATAACATCACAGCATTAATGAGAAGATTAACCTGTCTGGTGTTGGCAAGGAGATGTTGAAGAATGGATTTATGCGCATATTGGTTAACATCTAAGAGGCATAAGGGATTCTTCCCAACTATTTGTTAGGCAAACAGTCTTTGAAAAGTTTTGTTCATTATAGACATGATGTTGTTTGACTTAGCTGGCATACAGTTATCTGTTTCTATATCTATAGCTATTTCAACTCAGTAAGACATCATTTTCTCTTTCGAGAACGTACATTTCCCGGGAGATATACTTATGAAATAAGTTCATCGTTCATTCAATATGAACTGTCACTGTTGCTTTTTCAGATATTACAATTCCCATGACGTCAAACAAGTTATCATTAATAACATGAAGCAATAAAACAACGTTGATCTACACGTAGTTAAAAGTTAATGTCGTTGTAGGAAACTTCACAAACAAAATGATCGAATAAAGGGAACATATGCTTTTCCACTCATAGTCTATGTTAGTCCAAAAGAGTTCCTTAGAGTCCAGAACCGACATTTGATAGACAGTTAAAGGCACAACTTCTTATGTCTGTTTTATTTCAGTCTGACCATACGTACATGTTCTACATGTAGATGTGCACCAGTTCTACGCTGGAATCCCCTCTCGGTTGCGGTCGCTCCCTCTTCAGACATCACGTATAACTCTGCAAATCAGGTCATCTGGGAAGACTAATGGAAACAAATGGTATTAGGAGATTGATTTTTCCCAAATGTTGACAAACCACAAGTTTAGCTTTTAACCATTGCAAACAGTGTTATAAAGGGAGGAGCAATGCGTCAAGCTCAAGGTCAAATACCACTATTCCTTATTTGAGCCCTCGAATTATTTGGTAATTCCCAGGAAAATTCTTCGAAATTTACTAGACATTTTCCAATTTCTTTCATGTGTCTTGGGAGCCCTACATTTTGACCAAAAGAACATTTTATAATGTGATAGTTCCAACATTATTTAATATTAAGCACAGTTTATGTTGTTTGACAATGTCCGACATTCAATATCTTTTATTTCTTAAGAAAGGCAGATTATTTTGGTTTAAATCGATTTGTTTCATACTTTTCAAATGCAAATTAGAACTGGACATATTTCATACTTAGATTTAAGATCAAATCAAACGTACATTTGTTAAGATATGTGAAATGGGTTACAAATTTGAAATAAATATGCCTTGTCTTGATTAAGTTAGACAATGATTTTGCATGTTCGTATTTTTTTCTTGACATCTCGACTCGTATGTTAAGATAAAGTGAACAACACGCACATCCCTCCAGGATTTATACACATGTGTTGTTTTTAATATTTAATCATTAGATCTAAGTAAGTTATCATAATTGTTAATGTGTGCATGAGGCAATCACAGTTCATAAAAGCGATGATTCTCAGATTCAAACAGTTAGTGAGTGAGTTGGGGTTTAACGTGTTTTGAACAATATTTCAGTTATTAAACACGTGGATGACAAGCATCCTAAAGAGAGTTGACAGATTCAAACATATGTCAAGCCTACATTTATAATTGCATTGATGAAGTTCCATTTTAGAATGTAAAGAAATGGAAACTGGAAATGTAACGAGGAAGTTGTGCCAGAGGGATCATTTAGCGTTAACGTCGTCAACTGGCAGGAAATTTCCATGAATAATGATCTAGTGATCAGTTTGTAAAGTGTCATTTCTTTGTAGATAACACGTTCCCTTTTACCTGATGGATAAACACTTAGGAAACAGACTGAATGGTGATATGCGCATTATTATTGCTTACCTTTGAATTGAGTTATTTTATACTAGATGTGCATGGAATATTTTATAAACGCTATTTTAAAAAATATCTGGTTTACCAGTTTCAAGTCTAAAAACGTTTTGGCAGGTTTGATTTTTCCATTTGTCACTGTAAATACTTTGAACTAGTAAATCGTATTTAAATATTAGTAATGCAATCGAATTAAGTTAGCATAATTGTTAATGTGTACACGTATAAAGTAATCACACTGTGACAGTTTATCCATGACTTGATCTAGGATTTCTCCTTATCAGGATATTATCTGTAAGGAAAATCACTAATATTAAACCCTTTCAATCAGGAATCAAGAAGAATGTACTTCAAATAAATTAAACTTGAATCTCATTCTACTCAAGTGCTGGGTTTGTTCGGTAATGTCACTTGATCAAGCTCTAACATGACATCGGATGTCACCAGTCGACAACAGCTGAATTAAGCCGTGAAGAAACCAGATAAATACTGTTACAAGTAAAAAGGTTTAATCCTGGTGCGAGTATGGTGCAGAATGGTGGGCTCGTGAATCATAATTTGAAGATAAAGTTTCAGTGATTTACTATTTTGAACGATTTGGTAAGACAGTAAGAAGTATTTCACGTTTTGCTTTAATATAGCATTTTCCATACACTCAAACTCTTAACAAATGGATTTGACTAGGATTTATACGGCTTATGGCGATATCGAATTGTTAATAAACCAGCTTATTGAGTCGACTAGCACCCCGAGACTGCATCTGAAGAAAAGTCCCTCGACACCTTCTGATTGTGTTGTTGTTTCCGTGATCCCAATTTCATGGAAATGAATTGGACAAAAGTGACAAGATGTATATAAGAGATTGAACGTTTGGCTGTGCACTAGTTACCGTATCTTTAGGAATTCATATGATCTTCTGGGAGCAACTGTGCATCTGAATTCATACAAAATGGAATGTTTATTCCAGACTGCATGTAGGTCTCTCGGGACGTTTTGATTGTTCCGTGGTCTTCATAATTTCCTTACTCTTGATGAATGGGGTAAGGAAGGGACATTAAGTAAATTTGGTTGAATAGAGCATCTACAGTTGATCTCCAGGACAAGGAATCTCACGAGAAGTCGCTTTATTGCTTTGAGTACAGATGCACAAATGTCACTTATAGATAGAGGAATTCCAAATTTTCAAAGCTCTTGGAAATGGTTAAACCGCTTCCTTTGCTTACATATGTTTGTTTTGTTAGATTCGTAGACTGATCTCCTAGTCCATTTCTCAATTCAATATGGCGACTTTTGTCTCCCTACGTTTATATGTTATATACAGTCAGTGGCCAAAAGTGAGTTCGCAGCGGCGTGACGTCACAGAGTGTTCTGATTTTGTACTATGATTTAAACTCCATCAACTTTGTGAAATAAAATATGGTACTCACTTGATTTTATCTGTACTTTTATATATTACCTCGAACTCGAAGGCTTCGGATCAGGAGGTCCGTGTTTCGAATCCCGCCAGGGGCTCGGCAACTTTGTCTGCAGTAGAGAACTGTTCTACACGCAGTCAGGTTTGGGTGCAATGCTACACTGAAATTCAGCGCAGTACCACCCATGGTTCGCTAGTTCCAGCCGATGCTCGCAGGTTTCACCGCAATGCATAGCCACAATAGTGTTGCGAGCTTTCTCCCTGCAATAATACTAGCAGCCGCGATATAAGTGAAATAATCTTGAAAGCGGCGTTAAACCCTAACTCACCTCACCTCACCTCGAACTCGTAAGACTCAATACCTTATCGTGGTGTGGTGGTTTGCGTACTTCAGAGACCCAAAGAGCTATGCCAACTGGAGCTTACATGCTCTTTTAAGGGGTACTCAAGCTTGAAAGGTCGACGGGTAGAAGCCAGATCAAATTTGAGTCCTTCTAAAACCTGTTTATTATCTCTCACTTTGCCTTTCTTTCTGTCTTTTCCCTCGTTCTTTCGATCCCTTTCTCCCTGATCTGTCCACTCTCTTTTGGATGCTTGTCATTCACGTGTTTAATAACTGAAGTATTATTGAAAGCACATTAAAACCCAACTCACATACTCGAACTCGAAGAACCTGTCGCATTCTTGAGGGAATACTGTTGTAAAGGCTCCTGAGTTAGGCAAGTGTGAGGCTACTCCATATTTCTCTAACGATCCTAATAAGGTCTACTTCTGACCTCATGAACTCGTCTTTTCAAACAAAGTTTTCCAGACATTTTCTGATTTGCTCTAATCGCAACATGACGTGGGACGTTGTCCTCTTTATGTGAGTGAGTTGGAGTTTAACGTGCAGTTTGGTCCGGCAAAAACGGAGTCGACGTTCTCGATTTTCAGATGATATAGTGATTTTCTTTTAAACTTGTCGTCGTTTATATCCCTGAGCGAAGAATCGTCTCCGAACAGTTTTAGTAGAATTTTTGCAATAAAGTTGTCAGTAGGGTCTCTATCAAACTACTACGCCGATTCTGTTTGGCAAGACGAAATAACTACTGGTCAGATCGTCGTGACAATTTTCTTGGTCGACTGCTTCTCGGTTTCTTTTCACAAGAACCGCTGTCACGAAAACCTTAATAAATTTCTGAACTTTTCTAGGACTATTGTCAATAGTTTCTGCAATTTTGTTACCCTATTTATCTTGCTGATTTAGAGAAACAATTATTTGTTTCTGGTCAGGTGACACTTGACGGCCGTGAGAAGGCATAGTGTAGCAGACCAAAAAAAACTTAAACAAAGGGAAGTAACTGATGCTACTGATGTTAGAATAAATGTGCGCCCTATGAAATATCACCATAGATATTTTTATGACGATTAAATACCAAATACAGATACGCGAAGCACTTAATTCACAACAATCGTCCGCGCGCAATTCAGCGCACTAACCTTTGCGAAGTCACTTTTGGACACCGATTGTATATCTAGATAAGCATGTATACTTAAATGTTGTTTAAGCAAATATTACAAGAAATCTTAGTTGACATTTTGTGTAGTTGATCAATTTCCTGTCAAATGCAAAAAGAAATTTCCATGCTAGATGCAATTTTTGTTTTATATAATCTTACTTGAATTCCTATTTAAGTATAAGGCAGTGAATGTCTATAATATGGGACACTACGAATTCGTGATCTTACACCTCCGCTCCCAATATCATCCTTGTTTTAAATCAATAATCTTACCTCTGGTAATTTTGATTTGGAAGTGTTAAAAACTATTTCGAGTTGAATTGATTGAATTTTCATTTAAAAGAAATATTTGCTAATATCTAATGACTCATAATAGTTATTTCAAAGATTCTCTGAAAGATTCTGAAAGTCAAACGAAATATAATGTTTCTAAGCAGAGTGATGAAGATCAAAACATAAATAGAACGATATTTGTGTTTTTTCTCGTGAAAATAAATTTATGGTTATCAAAGAGGGGATAAAATAGTGCATTCTTCTACATCCTTCGAAATACTCTTATCTCTTTCGAGCTAAATCCCTCGTATCGCAGCACATACAGCGGCACAACCCGAATGGCAAAAGTCCGTATAGTTCAAGCAAGTATCTTCAAGCTCCTTTGAAAACGACAGTTCATTGGCTGAAAAATAACAGGTGAGCTTAGCCTCTAATGTTTAGCCACCAGCCATACGAGGGTTTTACTCCGAAAGAGATCAGGGTATTTGGAAGTAGCTGAGCTGATTCGAACACGCTGATGTAGCAGGATGATAATGATGCGGTTGATTGCTTTTAGAGAGAGTCATCTTAAAAACAGGTTTATGTTAACGTATGGTCTGAAAAGTTACAAGTTAGTCTGTATTGGTTTATTCCCCTACAGATTCTAAATCACACTCCAACACCTGCAGTTGACATTATCCCCCTGCTGATTCAGCGTTATTGACAAAGGTTTCCTCATCTGCTCAACCATCAATCGGAATTTCCCACGAGGTATCAACAGTAATGAAATGTCAAGATAAAGAAGCGGGAATATCTGTGATACCGGTGCCACTGCATTAGTTTGGTAGAGTGAACAACACTGGGTTTAAATATGATAAGACAATAATATAAATATATAAGGTTCTCATGTTTTTATATCTATGAACATTGAAATGGGCGATCATTATGTTAACTGTATGCACTATACATGCATGCACTATATGATGCAATTTAAGAACAATAACGTATAGGGACTCAATTAGGGAATGCACACTCTTATATGAATTTGGTTTGTATTATGTAAGGACGAAAAATTATCAAGAGCGATGAGTGAATATTGTATCTTACATGTGCGATGTGAAAATGAAATTTGAAACTACCTGAACAATTAGACCTTTAAAATGGATATTCAAAGGACGTCATCTTGATTGTTCACACGACTATATGAACTACGTGTACATTAGATAAACTACTGAAAGTGGTGGACATACGACTGCCATGCATAGGTTATCACCCAGTAAATGTGTAACACGGACCAACTCGTGTACCATCAAACTGCGATCAACATCGACATAAATAAATATTTTTGTGACATGAATGGATTTCTAACTACAACCATTATATGTGTGACCAATCACTTTTGATCATAAACAGCGATCGTTTGATTTCTTGGTTTCGTTACAAATGTGTTTGACTATAATATTGTTTAAACCAAGAGATATAAGCGACAACTAGTTTTTCTTCTGGATTTCATCCTATCTTTTGTAACCAATCCCAGTTATATTCAAGGCTCTTCTGTCAATTCGATTACCAAAACGGTATTGAACCAATGGCCTGAATATAACTCCGCATCTTCTTCAGCAACAGAAGAGATTTTTTTCCAGCAACCTTTTGTACTTTCTTGTTTTTGTGAGTTATGAAATGCTTAAAATTGCGACTAGAGAGATGTATTAAGATTTAAGTGAAATGGCCTTACAGTACAATTCTATTTATATACACCTTAAAGAAAGTGTTGAAAGTTTTTCTTCTTGGTTTTGCCTTATGTTTTGCAACTAATCTCCAAACAAACAGGTTTCCTAGTTCTATTTATGTGCTCTTCTGGCATGTGTATATCATAAACGGTATGGAACCATTGCCCTAACTGACAGCTCAGCGTTCAGTGCCCTTTTCCGAAATGATTACGTACGTTAATAGATATTTTGCAAATGTTAAGACTACAGAAAATATAAACATGTACGCTTAAATAATAACGACAAAATTACTAAATTAGTTTAAAATAGTTTAAAATTCTGGTCTTTGACCAACGACCCACACATAAATAATTTGTTTAAAATATTTTTTCAGAATGATATAACCTAAGTTTAAATCTACATTTGTATTTTTGCCCCTAGTTTTGAATGAAGAACTTTCCTATTGTGTAAAAACGTGACCAATATTAAACAACATCAACTTATTGAAATCCTAGAGAACACGACAGCAAAGAGCTAGGAATATCTAATGTAAAATTCCATCATATAATAGTACGAATATTGAAATAACAACATAAATTCAACAGTGTTAACAAAACTGAACTGAACATATTGACGTTTTTGGATAATATAAGTAATATGTTTCTTTACATACCACTTATTCCATTAAAACATATTTGCTTTGTAATCTAATTTTATCTATTGTAGAAATTAACTACTTAAAGAATTTGTCCTTAGTGTTAAAAATATTTTTGTATGAAGGCAAGTCCAGCAATTATCCTCTTAATTTTTCACTACAGATACATTCACATGTGAAAAGGTCTTTTTTTGCCAATGTGATAAAAGACGTAAAAAGTATACTTTTCATTCGTTTTCAATTATATGATGAACATCGATATCTGAAAATCACATATTAATGTTACATGGTGTGATTACGGTCTTTAATTGATCAAAGTCATTAAAAACATCATTTTTCTTTCTTTAGTTCACCAGGAAGATCAATAATTAAGTCGTTGTAGTATATGTTCCCTTTCAGTAAAGAAATTAGTTAATGTCTTACGAGGGTTGTCCCAAAATTATCCGGCCTGAATATGAAAACATGCCTGAAATGCAACCATACTGTGTGTACATGAAGAACATTCATTGACGTGTAAATGGCATGAAAATCATTAGATGCATACTCTTCAATTGCATATAATAGCCTGTCATTCAAAGGTAACCTCACATCTTTTACTGAAATGGAGAAAAGTGAATGTAGGGCTGTTATCACATATCTGAGTTTAAACAAATATACTCCAAAGGAAATTCATTGGGATATGTTACAAACATTAGGTGGCTCATCAGGTGCTACTTCCACCATTTAACATTGGTGTGATGAATTTAAACGGGGTAGAGTAAGCACTGAAGACGAGCCCCGTCCCGGTCGTCCATCTGATGAAAACATTAAGGCTGTTCTTGACAAAATAAGGCAAGACAGACGAGTGACTTTGAGATACTTAGCTGATACTTGTTCATGAGCCACAAGGAACTGCGGTTTGCAATAGTTATTTTTGTTCATATGCCATAAGGAACTATGGCATGCAACAGTTAGTTTTGTCCATGAGTCAAAAAGAACTATCGTTTGCATGAGTTATGTTTGTCGATGAGACAAAAGAACTATCGTTTGCATCAGTTATGTTTGTCGATGAGTCAAAAGAACTATCGTTTGCATCAGTTATGTTTGTCTTTGAGTCAAACGAACTATCGTTTGCATCATTTTATTTGTCTATGAGTCAAAAGATCTATCGTTTGCATCAGTTATGTTTGTCTTTGAGACAAAAGAACTATCTTTTGAATCAGTTATGTTTGTCTATGAGTCAAAAGAACTATTGTTTGCATCAGTTATATTTGTCCATGATTCACCATCAGGAACCATAATTTGTAACACTAATACTTGTCCGTGAGTAACAGGATTTCATTGTTATACTTAAATCTCTCAAAATTTACCAATGAGTTAGCGCATTAAAGTAATAAAAAAGGACTTACTTTAAATTATTGAAAAGAAAAGGGATTTAAGACGAAAATTAATGAAAGTTTACAAGCCGTTTGTTCCAAAAAGATACAACAGTATGCAATAACACAGATAATGTGATTCAACATGAAATCCACCATTGGCCTCAAAACCTTTCGTGGTGTGGTGGTTTGCATGCTTCAGAGACCCCAAGAGCTATTCCAGCCGGAGCTTACATGCTCCTGCAAGGGCACCAAAGCTGGACAGGTCGACGGGTAGAAGCCAAACCAAACCTGCTTTCTATCTCTCTCTATGCCTTTCTTTCCGTCTTTACCCTTATACATTCGATCCCTTTCTCCTTGATCTGTCCATTCTCAAGTAGAAATGTATGTGATATGGATGCATTGAATAGGTCTGATGCAGTGAATGGCGCTGCGTTTTACTTCTTGCGTATGATTTTCGTCACTCAAACTAGATAATATTCATATGATTGTATGTCACACTATTGGTTTCATGAAAGTTAAATATTCTTACTGTATAATCATGCAATATTTGATATTTTGGTATTGTTATAAAGTTAATTTAGAATGTTCTCTAGACTGTTTGCCGGAAATAGTTGATGATTTCAATTCATGCTCACGGAAAATTCAGAGGTCGGCCTATCTGTCCAGCGCGATGGCATTTCATTAGATCAAATGTCAGGATGGCGAGATTCCACGGCGACCTTTGCCAAATCTCCAATTTTCGTGCTAATGTCATTCAATTGTGACAGTCACTCGGTCAATAGGCAAATGATCTTGGTTTGGAAAACTGGCGCTTGACCTGGGAAATATTCAAAGAAAAGTAAATATGATAGCATATCCTTAATTTATTAACTTTTTAAGTCTCAAATCTGATTGAGTTGACATATATGCATATTTCGAAGTGAGTTAAACAGGGCTTCCCGCTATGAGGAATTAGACAAAAGATGGAAATAAATTTGAAATAGGGAAAAAATTTAAAAGTTCGTTAGCATTCGGGCCGTTCATGAATGAACTTTTCCCCATTAGATATTTACTTGCTTCGAAGCCAAAGAGGGTGCCCGAGCATTTTTGGAGATTGTGTATGTCATTATCAATCATGAGCTTTGCACAGCAACTGAGATGACATCGTATTGTCTTCGTCTGTTCATCGGTACCAAACCTAGAAAAAATAACCGGTGGGCGTAGATGTCTTCACGAAATTCACGATTGTTTTACGATGATATCATGATGCCACTGGAATCTATCATTAGCAGATCTGAGTTTTAATAGATCAACTGTCTTAAAAGCTTCTTGTTGGCATGGTACCGAGGTCATGTAAATATGTGGAATGTCAAGGTTACATTTTAATGCACTCTCGTTTGCTAACAGCGGTTATGCCAGTCTAGGTTTCTATCTGTGAAGTTTTGTCTTCCCAAATAATGCAATAATATGTTTAATAAATTCCCTTTGCAGTTTTATAATGTAATGTTGAAGTCTAGACTTGCTGGCCCTAGACTGTATTCAACGCTTAGATGTCGTTTCACGATCATGGAGCAAGATTACACCTTTACTGATATTTTTTTCTTTCCTGCGAGGAACGTGGTTTCGATTCGAAAACAAATGGGTTATCATGAATGAAGCTTTGCAAACCCAAAATGGTAACTTATATACGCCTTTAAGCCGTTGTGAAACTGATTGCTATTCTACTTTTCGTTTCTTCGTCCCCCACAAGATCTTCTCCTCTCCCTGTATTGGCTGCATGTCGAGCTTTGGTTTTGCAAGTCTCAATCGGTTTACACCCTCAGGAGTCACGTGACTCGCAATGCGAAATCGTAATGCCATCATGTGATATGCGGAAATTCTTACTGATCAGTAAATACTACGATCGGGACTACATTCGCACAGTATTTGTATTATGGTTTTGTGTAACATCATTGATAGCATATTTCCATCTGACAACAGATAACGAGGATTGTTTAATCGTGCGAAATTTCTATTTCGTGTTGGCATCTTTTGCCATGTTTGGGACAGTGTGAAGGCCGCGCAAGGAAATAATTCAAAACTATTTAATTGTTTTTTGTTCAGGCCAAGGTTGAACGAATTTGGAATAGTCGATACATTTTTCCAGCAAATGTATTTTACTTTCAATTATTTATGGTGAAGGTTCCATCAATAGTTGTGTTCATGCTTTCACAAACATGGCTTTATTATCGACTTCAGGATGAATTATGTAAGTTGCTTTTTCTGTGATAGGGGAGATCTTTTCAACTCCGACAGGAAATGTTTCTACTTAGCGACTCGTGTTGTTACATCTTCAATGAAGCAAACAAGAGATAAAAGAGCTTCCTCGTCAAATTTGGATGGACTTTATCGATAATTTGTCATCTCCTATCCCAGGACGAAGTAAAGAATGTCCATAATTTTAAATTAATTTTGTTCAAAGGAAGTCTTCATTGCATATACATATATAAATAATAACACTGTTATCTTATAATTTCGCAAAGAAAAAAATACATGGCGGAATTCGACAGGACTGTCAATCCAAACTTCGGTAATGATTTTAAGCTCATAATTGTTGGCATTGTTGCCCGCATGCTTCTTCTACTTCTACTTCTGGGTGAATGTATCAGTCCACAACGCTTTAAGAGGAACTACATACTCTTCAGCTGTTAATTATGTATGCCACAACCTGTGATTTGCATATGCATTTTACAGGTACGATCAGGAGCAATAATGAGAGTTTGAAGCATCTCTTATTCATGACAGCCATCATGTTTATTGCTGAAATAAGAACATCAAAACAGCGTATCAATTCTGAAATTCGGGTTCTGCAATTGCTTTTGAATAGTTTGCGGTAGAAAATTACCGTGGTTTTTTTAAGAGAACAATGCAGTGAAAAAAAATATTTCTAAAACATGTATCTAAAGTTTAATAGTTTAACTAAGAAGAATTTGAATAATTAATTACCCGATGCATGTTAGAAAAGTGGATATTATATGTTATCCGTTAACGAAAGGATTGCTGTCATCTACTCATTTAACATGTTTTTCAAGGAACGAATTCATACGGTTTTAACATAACAGTGGTATTAGAAAGGTTACCGTCTCATTCCAAGTCTATTCATTTGCTAAACTTCGTGTACAGTACAGTACATTCTATGTAAAGTATCAGCTGTAAGGGTGACATTTGGAGTATCCTCCAACTTATTTCCATGACTTACAACTATTCTGTATACTTTATGGCATGTACATTTGGCCAATATATTTTCTGTAAGATATACGGAATATTGAATGAGATTGAATTCATCCTGGAGGATGTTTAACCAACCAACATCACGGGATATTTATAGCCAGAAGGGACAAAGCGAGTCAAGTTCAAGTGTGGAACTCGATCACAACCTCAGTCTGAATCCATTTACATAAACCAGGCCTGTGTACAAATAGGAACCATGCACATTTTTAACCTATCACTTTCTCATACGTAGAAATCAAACGTAATGGCAGGAATGTCATTGACATGACCCTTTCTCAGTAGATCATTATCAATAAGCAATTCTGGCAACGGCGCTAACATTGACATTATTTCAACATATATCAAGACACGTAAACGTTCCACAGACGTCCATTGACATATTGTAGTTGTATGGATTGTTGACATTACTTATGATATGATTAATGATGATGTGTAAATGATAAGATCTTTGCTTTTATATTTGAAAAAGATTCAGAGGAAGAAGGTTTGTTAGACAAAATCTTGATTTAAGTAGATTTTCGACCTCGATAAGAAACGAAGTTTTGTAATAGTTATACTCTTCTATGAACCACAAGATATCGTAGTTTTGTAAAATGTTTCAAAATGTACAACTGAATTAGTAAACAGGATGACTTCATAACCAAAGTTATTTTATAAGAACACGTCGACTACTATGTTACAAGCATAACAATAAATCTTTCAATTGAAGTGTATATTCTCTTTCGTGAAATGAAATTGCAGCATTTGCAAAACCATTATCCTCCAATATCCCAGATATATTCTCAATAATGAAATGTCAAAACCAAGAGGTGGATATATTTGTAATATGGATGTCAAGTCATGGAGGTCTGATACAACAAATGGCGCATCGTTTGAATTCATTGTGCATTATAATTTATGAACATGCTACATGAATTGTTCAACTGAAATCATATCACACAGTACATAACTGGTTTAATGAAAGAAAGAAAAATCTTATTGTAACAACTTTGAATATCTTGGCAAACATACTTAATAATCATCCAAAAACATTTTTATATCATTTAGAATATTCATTTTTAATGTTTGATTAAATGTAGCGGGTGTTTTGCAATTCACACTAACAGAATATTCAGAGGTCGGCCAAATCTGTCCAGCCAAAAAGTATCACATTCGTCAAATGTCAGGATGGAGAGATTCCACGGCAACCTTTGTAAACTCTCCAATCTTCTTGCTATTGTTATATTTGATTGTGACAGTCACTCAGTCAATAATCAACTTTCTTGGTTTGGGATGCTGGCACTTGACCTGACAAAAATTCAACCTTCGATACCATTTTGTTATATTTCATATCTTTGCTGACTCTCACGTCTCAAAATTGTTGAAGTTAGTATTTTGGGGAATATCATATTTTGAAGTTGATTAAGGAAAGAATTATAATCAATCTGAATTGTTTTCTGTTAAATAAAAGCTCGAGCGAATTTTAAATAGTTGATTTATAGATTTTTTGCAATTGGATGAAGCTCTTCGTTATGGTGAGAATATTTCATCGATAGTTGTGTTCACGCGTTGGTCAAAATTGTTTATGTTAACATCATCTGTATCAGTTGGACTCGAAGAAGGTCTATCTGACAACGGAAATGTTTTCTGTGGTTAAACCACCAAGCTATGTTATTGATGATACTCTCCATTTGGTTTACATTAAGATATCTTCCGTGGAATAAAGGAAATTTAGTTTGTCACTGGTCACGATAAACCTAAAAGAGACCTAATGAATCGCTACCATAAGAAAACATGTATATCTTCAAGAATCATCTTCTATTCTGGTACCTGTATTTCTTTATTTATTTGCTGTATACACTTTGGACACGTTGTAGTCATCGGTAAGACATGCGCTTCCACTAATTCATAATAGTTAAGTCAACTATTGCAGTGTGTATATGCAGACTGGATCAATCTTCTTTAATTTGGAGAACTGTTGCAAACTTTATTTTAGATAAACTTTATTTTTTTTAATTGATAAGACATATATGATTTGTTCTTGGCACAAAAATCTAACCAACAGTTTATAATGTAACAAAACATTGATGTTTCATGAAACGAAACTGGAGAATTACGACGCATAAAGTGCAAAATAAACATTCTTCTAAAGTTTAGGAGTCTAGAATCTATAATGTATTGTACATGAACTACTGTTTTGAAAAGAAACGTTCGCGACAGCTCTCTGACATAAAGGAAAAACTTATTATTCTTTGGAGAAATGTCAAAGGATCATATTTCATTTTTTAATGAAATTTTAGATAAGCTTTCAGATATTGCGTCTTGTTTGTTAATTTTTTTAACAAATGACATTACCAATTGTTTTTTTTTACACATTTGAAGAAAACAATAATCTAAATTCAACTTTACTTTCATTTCAAATATGATCAAATTCCTGGTCATTATCTAATTGGGTTACGTGAGTTTCACACACACATACACACACACCCGCATACACACACACACACACACACACACACACACACACACACACACACACACACACACACACACACAGGGCTGAAAATACCTTTGAACTAACATTTCAATTTTTAAAGGATACCCAAATTTTAGTATTTGGAGGCAGTTTCTAACATTGTTTCTGGGCTAAAGCTTAAGCTTGAAGTAATTTTTTTCCATTTGAGAATTACATTTGTTATTCCCTTACAAACACCTTTTACAAAGCCTCACAAATCAATACAGTCAACAAAAAAGCCTAAAGAGAGAAGTATGACATTACATGGGCATTGATTTTCCTGAATGTTGACATTACATGTACCATTTAACCCTCGGCAAACTACGTTATCTGTCCTACTTTCCGTGCCTAATGTCAAACAAGTGAGTGTTATTACAATCGATTTGTTCATCTTTTACGAAAATGTCAAAACATTTCTCTCATCTGTTCTGAACACTGTGTTTCAAACATTTTCATTTAGAAATGCAATTAGGGAAATCTCTTTGCATACTTTTTTTTATTACCTTAAACGATTAAAAACAGCAAGGTGTTATGGATGGCAACTTCTACATTATTAAATCACGACATTTCGGAGTATTCCTTCATCAGAAGGGATCTTGGGAATATCAAAATTGACGAAAGGTCTTTGACATTAGATGGATCTGAAAAATGCCCCTTCAATCCATTTAAAGACATACGACACTACGCCTCTTTCTCAAAAATCAAAACAAGTAAATCAAAAGTTGTATGGTTATGTCCCGTCAAAAAACAAGATGTTTGCAAGACTATAAACTGGAATGTTCTTTGACAGAGTTTCCTATTCTTAGCATAACATTCACACACATGGCAGAAATAGTCGAGAGAAATTTTAAAGATAAGCTAAAACAAATACAAATTATCATACGTTAACGGCCCTGAATGGATTCTAAAAATTCTTCCAAACCAAAGGGAAAGCATTATAAGAGAGATTGATTTAATTTCATTTGGAAATTGAAACCAAATAGAATCAAACGGGAAATAAATACTGAAAACTACAGTGAAGGTGGTTTTAGAGCTCCAAATATAAACAAAATGTAATTCTTTCTCAAAAAATAAGTTCAAAAACTCAAAAGTGAATTCAAAAAAATAAAATGAAACAACCTTAATGGAGTACGTTTTCACCCAAAAAAAACAAACTCTTTTTGGGAAGACGTTTCAAAAGAATGGGGATGCTATGTTACACAAAAAGGCGAAAGGTAAAAAGTCAATCAAATGTTCTTTCCCAACCAATATGGAACAACGAAAATGTGAAAGTTAACAAGACAATAAAAGAGTGTACAAATTTGGGGAAAAAACTATGCAGAAATAATTCATACGCACCAGTGTAAAGCAAACTTTCTTGAAATTCGATTGCCATATTATTAAAAATGTACGCAATAAAGTTAAAGAGTGAATACAGATAGGTAAGGAAACCTTCATAAACATTTCAAAAAGAAACATTTGCCTTTGTCATCCCAAAAACAGAAATAGAGTACTTAAAATAAAAATCGTTAGAGACAAGTACAAAGCAAAATTTTATATAAATCAAAAATGAGTTAAAGCTGGTGAATAGATATAACGAATATATCTAAGTTGACATTCAGTATATTTGATCAATTGTTTTCAAATACAAAATGTTTAATTAAGTTTATGCAAGAGGCAATTTATGTTTTTTAATATCTTACTTAATGGTCTGACAAGGTGAGGCGTCGAATGCCTGAATAATTTCAAAATCATTAATTCTTTAAATGTTAACAACATTATCAAACCTATAACTTTTTTGATATATCGACGACTTTGAATTGTCATTTTATAGAAACATTTGCTAGTGTCTAAAATTTCAAACACATTTACTCCATATTTCAAGGATCACATGAATAGTTAAGTACACAACTGTGATCTCTGACCTTTGATACATAACATTGCATACAAACAATAAAGTCCTCTTCTGACATATGTCAATCAACAATGTCTGTGCTGACAGATCGATACAGCTCGTCGTTGTTCTTGATAAGATCGTTGTTTAACCAGTGCAGAGTGATGTTGTGTTGATAACGACGTTATTAAACATGTACAGACTGTTGTTCTGTGCTCCCGACTGCAGGCATTTACGCCTCTTCGGAACTCCAACAAACTTACTTTACTTGTTTAAACTACATATTGATACAAATCTACAACATACATCTTCACTAACAATGTCAGTTTGTAAGAAACATTCATAATTAAATGCAGGTAACGTCTGAGCTGGTTTACAAGTTTACAAGTAATTCTGTGATGTTTGATTCCCCTACAGATCATTAAAATCGAACTCCACCATCTGAAGTGGACATTTTTCTCCCCAGTTGTTTCAGCAGTAATGACAAAGGTTCCTTCATCTACCCAACCATCACTCGGAATTTCCCTGGAGGTATCTACAATAATGAAATGTCAGAACCAAGAAGCAGGAATATCTTGGATAGCAGTGCCACTGCACGGGTTTGATACAATCTCCAAACACTCATTAATTCATCAAAAGTATGTCCTTTACAAGTCAAAATTATGATTACATAAAACAAACTAACCTCTTTGGAATACTAGTATTAAAAAAACGTGTTGACACGTGTTATTGAAGATCATTCCAATGGTTTTATTAAAATAATTACTGTATGCTACATAAATTATGTTTTATAATGTTAGGACTAAAAGTTAGAATCATGAGTGATTGTTGGTACTTGATATTTAAAAAGGAATGCTTTGGGACCCATATCAGATCATAATCAGACAGGTTATCCATAGTAATATTTTAGATTTCTTCCTTCGAATATCAACTTATATAACATATTATCAAATGCCATGGCAAAAGGTGTCACTTAATAGCAAAATATTAGTGTGCGTAGTTAAACAAAACTTTGTATCTTTGTCTATTATCCATTGATGATTGAAAATGACTTTTCGTGACATCTTGTTACCTCTCCAAAACAAAAATTTATTTCTATAAGAAAAAGTGCCATTTTAAAGAATGGTATGATAGGAAAGCAATGGTGTTAAGCTGTAATTGAGTTTCAACATTTCCCTTCTGGTGAGGAAAAGTATTTTACTTGTACACAAGTTGTTCATAATGTGAACTGGAAATAGATAAATATAGAAAAATGTGTAATTTTTGGAGCAGTAAAACTCAGGTCATGATACCCATCCGTGTTTAATGGGTTGAGGCCAGCTGTGCATGTGTTATCTTTATTTCTATATGTTTATGTCTACATTATGAGGAATATAATTCTGACGGATGTTAACAGTTGTAAGAATAGCAGTTTCAACATGAATATAAACAAGATATAAAGAGAAATGAATAAACCACGATCCAGAGACAGCTTGTCTCTATGTACTAAATATTATTGCATCCTCCAAATTTCAGAAAGATAGTTTATATAACGTATTCAACTCAAGACTAATGATTTCTGATGGACGAGGACATGAATTTCCCAATGAATAAAACAGGGAGTTGCAAATAATGATTCTAATAAGCTGTTCATAAGTACATTAATACATTTACACTTGGACAAGGTAAGCCTCAAGATTTGAAGATCATTAAGAGTAACCCTGTGATACAATTAACACACCTAACTACCCTAATATGCATGTAAATGTAGCAAATAGTTCCTCTAAATCTCATAAAATCTATTTACAATTTAATTGTTAAATAAATCAACCCTTTGTCTGTGTAAAAAAAAATATTATTGTCTGAAGGTCACAATATTACAGCCAATAAATCCAATAGTTAAAGTTTTACTTCAGCATCTCAAAGTTTACCAATGAATTATTAAGGTGAACGGCTTCATAATCAAATATGTTTTTTAGATTAAAGGGGGGGAAATAAAATTCTATAAGATGTTCTCAAATTTGTCCCAGAAAAGGCAAGATTATGTAATAATAATAATATGTATTTTTGACTGTTTTCGTGAATATAGCTGATGTTTTCAGTTCATATGCACGGAATATTCAGAGGTCGGCCTATCTGTCCAGCGCGATGGCAATTCATTAGATCAAATGTCAGGATGGCGAGATTCCACGGCGACCTTTGCCAAATCTCCAATTTTCGTGCTAATGTCATTCAATTGTGACAGTCACTCGGTCAATAAGTAAATGATCTTGGTTTGGAAAACTGGCACTTGACCTGGCAAATATTCAAAGAAAGGCAAATATAAAACCATTTTGTCCTATTTCATATTTTCATTGTCTCTCGCGTCTCAAATATGCTTAGGTTTACATGTTTACGAATACAATATTCAGTATTTCCTTTTCAAGTAAAAGTTGAGCGAATCTGAAATAGTCGATTTATAGATTATTGTTGCAATAGGATCAAACTCGTCGTTAGTTGTTGGACCTTTCATCGATCCCTGTGTTCCCGCTTTAATCAAAATGGTTTTTTTTTATCAACATTAGGATCACGAGGACTTAAAATAAATGAACGAAAATCTTTTCATCTCAGCAGGAAATATTTGTACGAAGTCCTATTGTAGTTTCATAATTTTGCGAGCATATCAAAGATAAAAGCTCTTCCTCTGGATAGGTTAATTGATCAATTATCATCTTTTAAACCAGGAATAACTAATTAATTTGCTCAATGTGTTTATCACAAGTTTACTGATTTACAAGGTTTGCATCAAAGTTATTTGTCATGAGATATACAGATAACAAACATTGAAGTACACCGTAAGCTAGCACTTAATTGAAATAAGAATACAGGCTCATAATTATTGGAATATCGGACATTTTTTCTTTATCCTTCTACTTCATACATGTAAGAATTAGCAATGTCCATGTGGCATGTAACTACCACCGAAAGTGCGTGCTCCCTTTTCGCAGTAGATAGCACATACTCGTTAATGATCTCGTTTGTTCCAGACAACGCAGCTTAACAACGTTTCATAAATCCTAGAATAACGTTATTGTGAGCAGCCTCAGTTTTATAGACGTCTATCAATGATAATCTGATATCATCAATATAAAATGACACTTATAAAAAGTATGTTAAACGATATGGCCAAAGGAATGGTCTTTGAATGAACAAAGCTATCATCGTTCGATCAAACCACAGTTGCTCTGATAATTACATAGGGATTTGAATGAATGTATCTGCAACGCTTTAATAGGAATCCAGCTGTCAGATAATGTATCCATGTTTTGCCTTTTTTCCCAACCTGTGATTTGCAACGTATTCTATGGACGAGATCAGTATCAGGGATGAGAGTTTGATGTTCCTCTTCTAATTGTATTTATTCATGACTCTTCCTTTTACATTTCTAAATTCATACCTATACCGTTTTAGAGATTGATTCTCCATTAGCGTGTGAATAGCTTGTTTTATTGGATAAAAAAATTACAATGTTTTATTCATGAAAACAATTCTCTCTGAATTTCAAAAGTTCCATTAGAAAGTGTTTGAATACGTAAATCGATCCATGTAATCGAGATAAATATCATAGCTGATCAGTTTAACATATCATGCAATAGTTCAGTGAAAGTTACCTTTCATCTTTAGTCATAAATAGGATTATTGTCACCCAGTCATCCAGTCATGGGACATGTCTCTCCCGGCACATTGTGAAACGGATTCAGCGGAACAGTAGTATTCGAAGCGTTTTTGTCACTCCAAGTCTATTCATTTGCTGAATGTTGTGCAGCAGCAGTAGATTCTTTGTACTGATTCAACGGAAATGTTGACATTTTAATTATCCCTCTGCTTATGTCCATGACTTTCACCTCTTTGGAATGCTTTATTCCGTTTATATTTCGCCTAAAATATTTTATGAGCAATACCGCGATTGGAATCAGAATTAATCTTTAACTTCATTTAGTGGTGTGCAGTAAATGCAGTTATCAAAGCAGCCTTTCTCACGTCAATTTAGATTTCTAATCCTGGTAACCCTGCTTTGCGCTGTGCGATATTTAAGCACAATGCAATTGACCCGGAAAACCAGGCTGCTATTTCTTATTTCTTAGGTCACTTTGTAACCAGTGACGTCACATTATATTTATTATATTATGTTGATAAAGTCGTAAACAAAATAACGTTGGTGTGGCTGGATTCTTGGCGGATATGTACATCCCATTTCAATGTTATCAATTTATGGATCCTACTTTTTATTTGGATCTTATTGCCCCTCTACTTATCAGTGAATGGGACTGCTTAGGGATTTCAATAATTTCCTGCTTCTCAGCGGAACCGTATCTACCTATTTTTCTATCATGTTATGCTGCTGTTAGCTGATATTCTATTCTGATGGTGGTGTCCTCTCCGTAGTTGCCAACTTTAACTCATTTCTCATAGCTTTGGCTATGAATAGAGGTTGAGTGCCGAATTGACGCCGGGTCTCGAATAGACGCCGGGGAAAAGATGAGTAATCTATTTTTCAGTAATCTAAGATAATTAAGTGAGTCTACCTTTATTGCAAATGATATGTAGCATGCTATCATATTCACTTCAGATTATGAATTAATATTCACCTAAAACAACTCATTTTAAAGTGGATTTGTCATGATCACTATCATACATTTTTTTAAATTGGGATGATTTATCCTGCAAAAATATATAGAGGCCGGTCACGATTAGACGCTTGGTCTCGAATTGACGCCGAGGCTGCAGACGGTCTGAAAAAATAGACGCCGGTAGCGTCTATTCGAGGAAACTTGGTATGTAATAATGCCCTCGAGATTTATTTATAAACAAATGGTTTACAAGTCGAAGCACCTTATCATTGAGTCAGTCAATGGTTGAATAAACTTGTCGTACAGTCGCCTTGTGAATTACTTTGTTGTCGTAGATATATCTAAAGGATAATGGTAAGATGTTCATTCACTTCATTTGAATATAAGGCTGTGACCACATATAGATTTACATATAATTGTTTTAATCTTAAAGAGGCACTCCGTGACTCGTTGGAGTCATATATGCCAACCTTAAACAATGGTGTCATTTGATCGCGAACAATCGACTGTTACCAAAAAGAATTATTTTAAATTGTTTTTCACCATGACAATATGAAGGTAGAACGTCGCAATTATGATCGAAAACCGGACAGTTGCGCGCGTGAAATACTCAAACGTTATTTTGGAGACTCATCTAAAACAGCAAGGAGGGTAGTTAGGGTTTGATAGCGTTTGTTAGGTTATATAACTAGTATCCATGTATAGTGGACGTGATATCTACACCTCTGTGCATTTATAAGGCTGGTTTTAGATTGTCATGGGAAACCAGTATTTGTCATATATATATATGTCTTTTGGACATGAAAAGTTAAGATGTTTTGATTTTATATCACCACATATGAAATTTAGGTTCGTATCAAAGGTAAATAATATGTAATGAAAATCACGGAGTCGCTGTTTAAAATCTTCACAGGTGGATAGACATTCAAAACAGGAAGATGGGTTGGGAAAGCTTTCTGGTGCATAGTATGTTATTCAAAGGTCCCTTTGCGCAAGAATATAAAGCGACTTGGATCATATAACATCATTATTTATGTTTCTTTGAAATAATGTACTCTCAGCTTATAATTTGCTGTAATAAGCGAACTGAGTGTTTGATGGACGCGATCTTAGATATTTACCTATCGATCTCTGTGGTATTGTTATCTAAGGTAAACGAATAATTCAGAAGTTATTTTAGGATTAAGAGGTTTATTTCACCTGAATCTTTTATCAGAGATGAAAGTTAAAAGCACCAACGCACACTAATATTTAGTAGATTTAGATACGGTTTAAATAATGAATATCTCGCAATATTACAAACAACCATATTCATATTATAAAGTTTATTCAAAATGACCGTAAGGAATCAATGGATTTAATCCACATGAACAAAAATATCGGCAATGTTTAAATTTCGCTGATAATAAAAGCCGCTAATGATAATGCAAACCCATTGCTTATGCTGTGAAAACGAAATATTCAGATTAACCTTAAGAATGAGGATAATGAATATTTATCCTTTGTTTTCAGGAAACTATGGTATATTTTAAAGTTATGTTTCCTAGTTCAATACCATCAATACTTCCCTTTTGTGCCTAGGCTACTCTTGCATTTTTGATCCCAAAGTATTTTCAACGACCTTAATGTTTTCGTCATTGATTCTAGTTTGTTTGTGAAGAATGATATACATTCCCTTGCATCGATAGAAAGCAATATAACACATATTATCAATATTCATGAATGTCACCATTCCGTTTGACTGAATGAGTGGAATTGATTTTAAAATTTCTTCAACTATAATAATGAAATGCATTTGAACGTTTTTCCATTTTACGTGTTTAATTCTGTCCAAAAGTTTGTTAAATAAAAATTATTATTTTTTGCTTATAAAAAGAGAATTTTGAATGTACTATAAACCCTTCGTCAAGCATCCTATATAAACTCCCTGGGCAGATTACGTCTATAACTCGTTGTTAAGGGCAAAAACCCGTACTATCCCGTCGTCAAGGGACTTGGACCTGGAACCCTCGGTAACGAACGCGAAAAATAGATAGGAGCCAAGACGAATTTAGAGTAATCTCCCTTTACAGCAGGCAGACGTCAATACTGACAACGCTTACAACTGCTCGGCCATCTCACATATTATAAGACAAAATCTACCTTTGGAAAGGTAAAAAGGGGATAATGAACTTCGATAAAGGTGACCAGTTGTGTAGAGGAGTACTTGGGGCATTCTGGACGAGAAACAAAAAGAATGAACTACAAATGACACAGTGATACAGGTGGATTAACAGTTGATAAGTATTTAATTGAACACTGAACAATATATAAAATATATATAACTATTGATTGATTTTGAATTGCAGATGATAAAGAAGAAAACTAAAAAAACAAGTTGCAGTAGACGGAGAAACATCTACAGCAATGATTCTGAGAGGGACTAAAATAACAATATTTGAACTAAAATTTGTTGTTATTTGTTTGCTCAGTTTATAATTTCTATTTTTATCTATATTTCTTGGATATTCCATAAATATTGAGGTAAAAAGATATTTTTAGTGGGAAAATACATGTATCACATTCAAATTAAAGTTATAAAAGGTCAAGTCAATGTATTGTTTTTAGATAAATTTAATATATCATATATATGCAGTTTTTGCTCAATGATCATATTCCATCCTTTTAGGATTGTTATTGCATTGAGAAGATTATTTAGTTCATAGATATTAATTAGATTATAAGCATTACATTAGGTTCCCGGAAATAATACCAGTACTTAACTGATCAACCTTTGAATCAAAAGCACATCAATAACTGTGTATACATATATTATAGCTACAACTGACCGTCAAAGTAGGTTCTCGAGAGTCTGATTGCCGTGGTTACCCTGCTACAGTGAGAAATGCAGTTATGAATTAACACGATGAATATTTGCATGGATAGATATTCAATAGCAAATCTCCTGCGTAAGACCTTTTATTTATCGTCCTCAAGAGATCAAACCAATCTGTTTAAAGTCAAATAGCATGACTGGCCTACCTCCTTATTCAATCTAGTAAGAGATTTGACAATATTTGATTAAAAATAACGAAGCGAGCTTCAATTCCATAAGACCACCAGTTTGTTATTATGATTCTTTATTTGACATTTACATTCCGTGCTAAAAGCTTAGTCTTGGGTTGAAACATTTCCCCTGCAGTGATGTTATATTACTAAATTGTTTCCCAATTTCATTTAATTTTTTTGTTTTATTGTAAAATAAAATCAAGTTATTAATTAAGTGTATGTAGAAAAGACTTTAAACATAAGTTTTAAAAAATTAATTGATAGACATACACCATAAATCAATATCCTCCTCGAACATAAATCAAAATAGCCTGAGGATTTTATTCTTTGAGGTTTCAATATTCAAGGTTTCATCAAGTTGACCTTTTATGAAGTGTGCACTAGACTAACCCTTGCTAAACGAGGATAATTCATCTATATTAGTAAAACATATCAGGTTCATCAATAGCTACATGTAATATAATGAGCGAATAGATTATTGGAGACAATATTTTAATTTTCAGTTGAATAATTACTTAAAGTAAACGTGACGTGATCGAATTCAAACCTCTATACGTGATCTTTACTTGCTCTTCAACAAAAGACAAAAACAATACGGAAAGTCAGCAATGTGAGTTGTGTGTAGATAAGGTTAAATAAAGGATACTTATAACGACCTTTCATTTAATACTATCTTTATTAAACGAGTTAATGATTTCGTATCAAACGAGCGAAAGCTCAATCCATATTTTTGTCCACAGTAATAAAACATGTATTATTGAACTACTATTACATCACATTTTGAAGTCAGACTTACACTTTTAACAACGATATCTGTACAACTAAACATACTCTTTATGGATTTTTTAACATGGGCATAAACAGAAAGTCACACAAGCATGTTCTTGACATTAGTTATTCATAATAGTATAATATGGATTAAACATCAACTTTTATTGGTGACCGTTTATTGAATAGAAAGTGCAGATTCTAATATTTTTGCCTCATTGCCCATGTCACTTGGTTAACTCCAGAGAGAAGACTATATAGACAGAAGTTGCATGACGTCACAGCAATCATGTGAAGATCGACCTGTCTGGTGTGGAGTAGGACTGTTCATATCAAGATGTTGGAGTGTTAATGATCTGCCACATTGCATGTCATTGGTCTCATCTCAACAGTTAACAACAAACGCACGGAATAGATTTTCTCAGATTGATGTTGAACTAATTCAATAATCTATCATTCATATTTATGAACTGATTGCAAATTGGTTGACGGTTAAAAGTTATAATGATATATCACCCATATTTGAAGATGGAAATATGGTATTATTTTATATGAGACAAAACGGGAGTTTTCCTGGCATCTGATTGGTCATATTAACCAATCAGAAGATCGTAGTATTAATTGTGTAATTGTGTCAATCCCCATCACTGTTATTTATTGTCTATGTCTTATAAACATTTTATAAGAAACTGTATTTGAATATCTTGACAGTAATTTGTTTCAATAGTTTTGTTTCCTATATTTGAAAAAAAAATAGTTGACGTAGCTGCATATATTTCAAATCAATACTAGACAGTATTTAACTATGTAAATATAACATATATAATCTGGGGGAAATACTGAGGAACAAAGTCATTGTTCGTCCAACATCAACTGTCACTGTTGATCGTTCAGAAATTAGCTGTTCTTAAAAAGGCAAAAAAAGATATATTATTACTAACACTGAGTAGATATCACTGTTTGATGAGAAGAATGTTAAGATACAGGCAGTAAAACATGTTTTGTTGTAAGAATTTTATCGTACATGACCCTAATAATGGCAAACAAGTTAAAATGGTCACAACATAAAGAAATATATGCTGGTCACCAATGCGCAGTTATATTCATCATCTTTGAGTCATGAACCGCAATTTAAAATCACTACATACTATAATTATTTGAATCTGTTTGTTGTTTTTGTTTCTGACATTAAAATACATCCACGTATACTAATTGACTTTACAGACAGATTTCACCCAAAGCCAAATAGTTTCACAAAAGGATTGACATTTCCAAAACTTTCACATTACATTTATTAATAAAAAGGTAACTCGTTTTGGAAAAGATTGAATTGTATTATATGTTTTAAATGCAAATTAAATTTTGACTGCCCATTGCAAATTAAGTGAAAGGACCTATATTAACATCGTTTGTAATGCATATTTCCAATTTGGAAATAGATTGGCATTTTTCCAGATAAAGTTGGAAATGTGTTTGTATGTTGTATGTTAATTCATTTCTGTAAAAAAAATTTGACCCTGTCATGCCATCTTGTAACACATACAATTGAAAATTTTGAATATTTTATAAGCACGCAAATCCTTCCCCTTTAGAATTTAAACACAGAACATTAAGAACATTTTCATTAGATAAAGAAAAAGATATGATACAACCAAATGGAGATATTGTATTTTTGTTAGTTAATTACTTATTTTTCAATGCTATATATTTTTCAATGTGTATATGATTATATTAGGAACATATATATATATATATATATATTTTTATAGCTGTTATCTATATTATTGTTTAACTGTTTTTTGTTTGTCTCTGCTGTCTTGCTTAATTTGTATTTAAATTTTACATCATTTTTTGCTCTTGTACCACCGTTGGTGGGGCAGTGAGCTGAATAAATGAATCTGAATATGAAAGTAAGCATAATCAGCGATGTGTATGAGGTGATCCTTCAGATACAAAAAAAGATGAGAAACCTGCACTTATCATCGGCATCATTTGAAACATGCTGAGGCGTATGAAGGAGTTATGGTTATTGTTATGTGGGCAGAGATTGGTGATGTTCTGTTACTTTGACTTGAACTGGACTTAGGTTTCTTCGACGTAGATGTCACCACATTCGTATGTTGATTTGTTAACCCCCTCATGGGCGCGTTCAGAATTGGTCAGATGAGGTAAGGTGATTTGGGTTTAACACCGCTTTCAAGAGTAATTGACTTACATCGCGGCTGCTAGTATTATAGCAGGGAGAAAGTCCGAAACACAATTGTGGCTATGCATTGCGGTGAAACCTGCGAGCATCGGCTGGAACTAGCGAACCATGGGTAGTACTGCGCTAAAATTCAGTGCAGAATTGCACCCAAACGTTACTGCATGTAGAACAGTGTCACAAAGTGACTGTGGTACTCAGAGAAAACAATGATATAATGATTTAACAGAGTTTATTACAAAAAAAAGAAACAGATTACATTTTAGTTACAATAAAAATAGGGACAAAAACGCGGGGTTTGGATGTGGTGCCATAGGAGTTGCAACAACCTGAAAGCAGAAAGCAGATGATGTTTGCTAGCTGAGGTGCATTCGTGCCATGCAAACTCCAATGTGCCTCGGTGAAGTTAGTTCTGCATTAGTTGGTATACAGCTGCTATACAAGATCTACATTATTCATACGATTGGACTAAGCTAACCTATGGCATCATATCTAAAATGGGACAAAAACCAAATATGAAAACACGTTACATCCCAATGATATTACACAAACACTTTAGACTAACTCGCTTTACTCTCAAATGAAGGACTTTAAACCCAAAGTGTTAATTTACTTTAAATTCTACATTCATCAAATCAACCGACAATTCAAACCTTCTACTTATGATCAATCACATCAATGAATATCAAGCGAAACGTTACAATAAGGATATAGAAAAGTTTAGCACATCTTACTCAATATAACAATTGAATTTATCAGTCACACAAATGAATGTCAAGAAAGTTGAACACTTAAGATGGATAAATAATTACAACATCTAATTCCATCAAGGAATCACATACAAATAATTCATTACATACACACACACAGATAACAGTTCACAAACATCACGTCATGAACATTCTATGACAGTTCTCTGGGTGAATCCCGACGGGGTCACGTGATACGCCCGTCCCTCCGGGTATACCCAGGCCAACGTTAGGCCGTCAATGTCCGGCACCAACTCGGTACGGCCATTACACACTTAATTGTAAACATCACAATTAGACCATACCCTCTGACATCACTACGGGACGACAGGACACTCCGTATTCCTATACGGTCACTAACTGCACCCTTGGGCAGCAACTCGGATCTCGGTACTCGGTACTACTTGATCCGCCGGTCGTTCACTACATCGAGGTCACGGAGACCTTTAACCTGACGTCACTTGGATGCTCTAAAACAACAACACACCCAAAATTACACATTAAATCACCATACATGTGTTATACAAATAAATGAAAATGATTCTAATTCCAACACTTTATATTTGACAGAACACAAAACAATACTTACTCCACCAGGATCTGTCCCTAGGTTTTCCACTTGCCAGCTGTACTAATTTACAGCTCCAGATGGCTGCATGAAAAAAACCAACAGCTCCATCCATCTACACAAAAATAGTCATATTAACAATCTTTGAAAAACCAGCAACATTTCAATAAAGTCTTTTCAAATACATTCACAGTCAAACAAAACTTACCACAACATGACCCGACCGCTGACTTGACGCAAGTGACGTGCACAGACTGACTGACGTTCAGAGATTAACGAGCACTTTCCAGCGAAAGCTGATTTCACGCTCGGCTACCCAAAAAAAGAAGCTGGGGTAGCAAGTAAAGTTAATGAAGTGCCGAAATGGAGTAAAGGGTATACAGGGTATGTTTTGACGCCGTGGTCGAAAAAAGGGTTCGAATTTTGAATCCGCCTCATCGTTTCCGGTGTAGATTTCTCCAGTCTTGTTGACATATGCAATCGTCATCCAGTAGAGGAAATCGTCATCTAGGAGGAACGTGGCTCCTTTATAGACTATGTCTAAGATAGACGGCGGACAGGTTTGGGAGATCGTACGGGACGTCCTCTACTCCTGCAGGGGTTCTATAGGTGAGGGAGAAATGAGCTAATGCTTGCATTTGCTCGTCCTTCCTGATGTATAGGATGTGTGTGTTTGCCTTTGGTAGATTGAACGGCTTTGGCGCTCTCAAGGCGGTTGCTTCTGGCAATCTCTAGGTATTGCCGTTTTCTGTCCTTTGTGTAGGAGCTTCCGCGGGAGGTTGAGCCTCCTACTTCTGCTCCCACTTGGACAGGTTGTGTGGTTGGCGTGGTGGGGTGCGCCGGTTGGTGGTCCATTGTGGTTTCCTCCGTCTCCAAGACTTCCTTGCGGTTGTCATTGTTGGAGGCGGTGGTGCTTTTCCCCTTGTTCTTAGACTTCTTCTTAGGACGTGTTGTCGTAGAAGGGGGAGTCCGTTGTCGGGGTGTTGTCTGCGGTGAGGGTGCCGGTGGGGGTGTAGGGTCCTGTAGGTTCTCTGCACCTGTCTTCGCTTCCTGGGCTGGTGGGGTCCTGGGAGCGGGGGGTGGGGGAGCGGGGGCAGAAACCTCCGGGGAGGGTTTAGCCCTCCGTTTTGGTGTCTGTCCCTTTCTCCGCTTCGTGTCAAACACGATGGTGAAAACTTTCTCCCCGTCCTCAAAGTTATTGACGACGGAGTAGGTTTTCACCAGGTACTGAAGGCATATGACCAAATAGCATGTTTGTAGGTATTTTAATTAAATGTTCCAAATGTTAAGTAACGATTTTCAAATGCTATTATTTTTGCTAAATATTAAGTGTGCTATTTATAAACGAAACAGTTGTCCTACAAAGCTTACATGAAATAAACTAAAGAATCAATCCTTGTTTGATTGGCATTATGTATGAAGTTTAATACGACATGCGATTTCCCAAAACCCTTCAAAATAAAATGTTGAAACCCAAAAACAGAATGATTTGTGATATGGTCTGATAGTATGAATGACGCTGCAGTTGTTTTCCTGAGTACGATAAAAGTGAAAAAAATCTTATCGAAATAATAATCATGGTAACATTCTAAAAATCATGCAGTGCTTCAAATTACTATAACATTAAAAGTTTCATTCCCAATGTTCATTTTAGACTGTTGGTGTGAATGCAGCTGATGTTTTCAATTCATATTATCGGGATAATTAGAGATCGGCCCAATCTTTCCAGTCTGATAGCATTTTATTAGACCAAATGTCGGCATATGTCCAAATCCACTAGGAGGGGCTTGGGCAGGGGTCCTGTGACGCTAGTTGGCTGGTTGAATTGGCTGGCATGTTGTGGTAATTAGGCAGGAGCGCGCTAATTGGAGATCCTTACAGCTTGAGAGCAAGACTGCAGATGACTTAGATGTCGACGTGCACAGCCGATGACTAGGCTTTTATAGCCACATGTTGCACACACGTCACGGGTTGCACTCACCACTCGGGTGTTCACTAGCTCTGAACTATTCTGAGTTCAGCGAAAGGTGCGCAGGCACAGTGCTCGCCTGCTCCGTCCACTGGGTCTTAGCCAACAGACTCGTGACAAACACTTCTCTACAGCAGACAGTTTTCTACTGCAGACAAAGTAGCCGAGCCCCTGGCGGGATTCGAACCACCGACCTCTTGTTCCCAAGCCAAACGCGCTAATCACTGCGCTATCCCGCCCCCTCTGAATTGGTGGAGACCTTCAATTACTGCATTATTAGGCATTTCGGAACAGATAAGAAAGATGAGCGGAACGTTTTTACCTAATTATTTTCTTGAAATCGAACAAAATATATTGTTTAAGATTAAGCTTCCCTTTAATTATGAACTTTGGACACAGCGGTAAATAAAGCATGGCTATGAACTATCAAAATGACGTGTAAAGAGTACTAAAAAGTTTGTTTTAAATTAAGAAAGATACCCAAATTTACAGAAGGTATAGTCCTTTTGAAATTTTTTTTTATGTTGAATGTTATAGATAGATGCAACATGACCACTGAAGAATTACATGTTTTATTTATCTCAAACACCCTGTACACTGCGACACAAATCAATACAGTCAGCAAGGAAACCTCAAGAGAGCAATTACATAATCTGGGTATTCATTTCCCTGAAAGTTGACTATTGTACTCATTTACCCTCAGCATACAGTATTATGTATCTTTTCTACTCTCCTTGGTAAAAGTCAAGCAAAAGGGGTGTCTTTTACCATTTATTTGTGCAATTATAAAATACTTATTAAACATTCCTCTTTTGAGTTGATTTTTTCAAAATCAATTTGAAGGATTTATGTGCATACTTCTTTTGATTAATAACTGCAAGATTTTATTGAAAATCCTTTCTTTATTGCGAAAATCATGACGTTTCGTAGTAGATGATTACTCCTAATTTTAATAAAAACATACTTATTTTTGCAGCAAACCTAAATGCTTCATGTAAGATGGAAATTGATTGACAATTAAGTGCTGGCGTTGTGAAGTAAGGTTAACTCAAAGTTCTCTCTCACGCTGGTAGTCAACGAGAAGAAACATTACTACAGAGAAGTTGGGCGATACTTTTCAGGCAAAAGTTTGTCTTACATTGTATAGTTATGTAATATGGCATGAATTAGATCAGAAAAAGATTGATTCATATTTTGTTCAATTAAATATGATTTTCCAGGTAAATGTGATGTCAAATTGTACATTTTGATTTTAGATAAGTGAACTGTTTAGAGAAATGTAATGGATATAATTTTCTCATTGTGACAAAGCATGACATTACAGAGTTTAAGCTTTCTAAAATAACGAGCAAATCTTCTGACACGTCATGTAGGTAAATATGCTTTACCTACAAAATGCCAAATAAACTTGTAATTTTATTTTCTCAGTTTCAAATTTTCAATACTTCTTTTAAAATATGGCACTACTGTAAACTGGTCAAGATCCGTTTCTGAACTCCCTAATTTTTTTGTCACAAAATATTAGCTGTAGCTAATCAATTCGTTATCAAATTAAGAACGTTGTTTCCTTTTCCAAGCGGCAATATGAAGTTTAATTATGTCTTATTTGAAATCCTATGCGTCGAATGTTTTCTTTATCTTTCACTTACTTTCTCAATATAATTATTCATTTAATCTTAACAAAGTCACCTAACCTTGTTGTTGTCTTTAAGAAAACAATTTTTCAGTTGAATTGATTGAATTATCATTATAAAAAAAAACAGGCTCTCATATGTAAAGATGCCAAGTTTTAAGAGACATAACACTGTATTGTTTCACAGCACAATTGGTATATCTTACCTAATAACATCATTCACATGCCTCATAGACCTCTTCCTGTTTACGACCATTAGCAATGTCTGTGCTGAAGGATCGATGCAGCTGATTGTTGTCTTTGATAAGATCATTGTTTAACTAGTGCAGTGTGTTCTTGTGTTTGATAACAACGTTGTTGAATCTTTACAAAGTGTTGTTATCAAATTCTGAGTACCGGCACTTCCGGTTCTTCGGAACTCCAACATACAAAATCGCCAAGGCAAGGGTCTGTTTGTGTGCTTACATGTCTCGGAAGATCTCGACACGACATGGGACGCTAGGAAACACACTGATGGTAATGCATAGAAGAGGGACAGTCTCAAAGATGATTTATAGAACATAGAAGATGCAACTCAAAAAACATTTCTTAAGGGACTCAAGAAAAGAGTCCTCTCAAAACACATTTCTGTTATTCAGAGAGAGCAACTCTTGCAGTGTAAGGCCATTCAAAGACAGTCATCTCCAAACAGTTTTATTGTAGTTGAAATTTTAGACTACTGCTTCTATGAAATGACTAATGCATGAATGCATTTGACTTTTTTAAAAATACATTTCATTTTTAATAATTTACATACAAAATATATATCATAATTTATAAATGTTTTTCGTTTAAATGTTGTTCCAATGTTTGCTAATTGGTCGTTACCTTTGGCTTGCATAGCAAAACAAATTTACCGTCACATAGTTAACAGTTTACGAGAAATTTATCTGATCCTAAGGATTCTCTGAAACGAATTCTCCAGAGAATTGAAGGGGTAAATCAGAGAATTAAGACACGTGTATTGAGTTATGTTAATAATGAATTTGAAATAGGAAAATATCCCCAGTCAAATCAGCAAAATATAACAAGACAATAGTATATTAATTACAATTTAATCAATTAAATGATAAACAAAGTGTTTAAGGTTACAATATCAAGCTAATACAAGCTACAATACAAAATTTAATGAGTCACACTAATTAGCTAAATAAATATATTCACCAGTCTTTAAGAATCACACAGTTTATCTATTGATCTACTTATCCATTCCAACTAAAACATATCTATATTTATTTGCAATGTAAATTTGTTATATACGTTTACTAAATGGAAATAACGTCAGTGCTGAAAGGTTACAAGTATTCCTAGTTTATTCCCCTACAGATTCTAGAATCACACACCAACATCTGAAGTTGATTCTACATTAATGACAAAGGTTTCTTCATCTACCCCACCATCACACGGAATTTCCCAGGAGGTATCTACAATAATGAAATGTCAGAACCAAGAAACTGAAATATCTGTGATATCAGTGCCATTGCATGGGTTAGTTACAATGAGTGTCATTTGGTTCAGTTTACCATGGTGTCGAAATATGCTTAAACACTCGTTCATATTTATTGATACGATGCTAATTATTTACTTTATGTTATAGTAAGCGTATTTAATGTTAAACAGATTTACTATACAATCTCGATAAAAGACAAAGAAAGGAACATGTTGGTGCGAGTTATTTGAAGATCATTTATTTTAGTTTATTTTTTTATTTTACTCCCTATTGAGTCCCTATAAAAGGATGTGCACGTGACACTATACAATGTGGCCGGTAGGTTTCCAGTATTATTTTGGTATACCGTGTAGAATAAGAAACGCTGTTTAATACTTAAAAGGGCAATAAATTAATTAACGCCCCAGATTAGATTAGATCTTAGATTAAAATGAAATCATTTCTAAAAACTTAAATGGTAATTACAAAACATGTTATTCTGAACTTTACCAGAATATTTGATTTAAAGAATCGTGTCTTTGAGACAAGTATAACAACTAAATAATTATTTACTTTGTTTCCATTATATAAAACAATTACACTAATTAGTTAAGCATGACTATGTCAAGCAAGATTTCCAAAGAAAAATTGCGTAAAATCGTGACCAATAGAAAACATCCAATCAGCTGAAACGTAGAGTACACGACTACAAAAATCTAAAAGATGTGTAATAGAAATCCATTTATAAAGAGTTAGTATTTGACGTCCTGTCTCAACCTCTATGCTCTCGTGTCTGAATATATTGACATTTGTTTCATTTTAAGTAATATTTTTCTTTACGTACCACTTATGTCGTTAAAACCACTGCTTTTTAATGTCACTATATCTTTAGAAGAGAGTAACTACTTGACGAAATTTGCTTTGCCTGTGTAAATATTGTCTGAAGCTAGTACCAATGTTGAAGCAACAAATCCCTAATTCCAGCAATAATTCTCTTCGCTTCTCCACCAATGATCCTTAACATGGTAATAGGTAAGTTTTAGAAAATAAAGTCAAAAGAATGCTAATAATGACCCAAAATGTCATACGAACATCGCATTTAAGAAAATTTGATACATCCACAAAATGAACGAACGAAAGGAAATTCAAGCATCTTTCATTAACTTCAAGTTCCTGTGTTCATATTTTTAGAAGATTTAGATCTTGAATAGCCCTGAAAAGTAGGACAACATTGCAAATAGTGGATGCATCAGATGAAAATAGGGTTTCATCATCTTTCATCTTTGAAGAAACCATTCTCCCGTTGCACAAAATGAATAGAACAACGACACGATAGACCTAATAACCTAGTCCTTTGACATTGGCACCGATTCCTGCAAAGCGGCGTCATGCAAGATGGCGGCGGTCTGTTGCAAGTTTTATTCATTTGTTGAATATCAAGTCAAATAGTTCCATAGACTGGTATCCGAACAAAGGTTGAGTAGCAATAATGTTGCCATGGTGATGGTCGTCATGCTACAGATGACATAACTCGTACAATATTGCCTGCAAACTTAAAACAGTTCTTACAGTATATTTTTCAGAACATTTTATTGGATGTGAAACGAACGTGACGTATTGCTAGAAATGTTGACAATGATACTTTTTAGGAACAGCATGTACTATTTGGAAAAAAAACACGATTCACAAGGTTTGAAGTGACAACAACAATAAAATACCAAATTCCATTTCACCATTTCATCATTGACTTTTTGACACACTCAGTATATCTTGTTATACCTTGTTATTCAATTGTAATGATACACTTTTCAGAATTACAATCGGAATGTCCATGGTAGATCGGATAAAAAAAGAAGCAAGGTTTTCTGTAGTATTAAGGTCTTGCTGTCCGTGATAAAAATCGACATAAACAATGAAGAAAGGCTTCTGAAGACTCGAAAACTGTCTTAATTCGTGTTATATACTTTTGTTTGTAAAAAGCAATGTTGCGCAAATAACACATTGGGTATGAAGGTATTAATTTGGATAAAACAATTATAATCATCGATAAATCCACTTCTCATTAAAGATTACAAGACATGAAACTGAATATTTGTGACAAAGTCGTATTCATTCAGGAGAATCTGCTTACATTTTCCTCAGTTTAATCACCAAAAGAATCGATCGATGTCATCATTCTCATAAGCCTCATAAGCCTCCATTGATGCCTTGATGCCCTTGATGGCTCTGGCCCAATAATGCTCTGATTTGCATGTGCCTGTTTGTTCTCCGTAAACCTTCGATGCTCTTGTAGCTAATGGATGGGATTGTTGTCAACCTTCGGTGTATTGATAGTTTATTTGGCGAGTTTGAGATGTTTATACATCTAAACCTTAAAATGTCCGCTTTTCATTCTGTTTCTATGGAGCGATATCGATATCGATACAAAAAAAAAATGAAACGTCAATGCTAAATGGCGCTTATACCACCTTTTATTGATTTAATTCGTGAAAACATTAGTTTTATTCATACCTTTGTTTACTTAATTCAATAGAGAGATCAATGAAGGTCCTTGAAAAATGTGTTCCCACAGTAGAGTTTTGAGAAATGAGTTAATGGCTTGGTATCAGGCTATCGAATGTCAAAAGGTTCATGAAATTGGTATTTTGAGGAATCAAATGCACAATCTTTCTAATGCTGAAATAAATTTCCACTTACTTTCATTTTAGTATGGTTGTAGTTATTTTTGTTAAATATTCCAAATGGTTATTAACGATTTTCAAATGCTATTATTTTAATCTTATTAAGTGTTCTATTATTTTTATCATATTAAGTGTTCTATTTATAAACGAAACAGTTGTCCTACAAAGTTTACGCGAAATAAACGAAAGATTTAATCCTTGTTTGATTGGGATTACGTATGTATTATATATATTTTATATAATACGACATGCGATTTCCCAAGACCCTTCAAAATAAAATGTTGAAACCATGAAGCAGAATGTTTTGTGATGTGGTCTGATAGTATGAAGGACGCTTCAGTTGTTTTCCTGAGTACGATAAAAGGGGAACAAATCTAATCAAAATAATAATCATGGTAAACATACTAAAAATCATCCAGTGCTTCAAATTACTATAACATTAAAAGTTTCACTCCCAATGTTCTTTTTAGACTGTTGGTGTGAAAGCAGCTGATGTTTTCAATTCATATTAACGGAGATCGGCACAAATCTTTCCAGTCTGATAGCATTTTATTAGATCAAATGTCAGGAGAACACGATTCCACGGCTACCCTTGCCAGATCTCCGTTCTTCTTGATAATGTTATTCAATTGTGACAGTCACTCGGTCAATAAGCAAACATTCTTGGTTTTGAGAGCTGCTCTTGACCTCACAAACTTTCAAAGAAAAGCAAATAATTTTTTGTCATTTTTCATATCTCGTTTTACTCTCACGTTTCAAATTTAATTAACTTAACTTGTTTGAAAATATCAATTTTGAACGTTAGTTAAGGAAATGAATTCACGTGAATTTGAAGTTTGTTTGCTTAATAAAATATTTAGGGAATTTGATAAGTCGATTTATAGATATTTGATACAATTAGATGAAGCTTCTCTGTCCTCTGTGAATCAATAGTTGTGTTCGCGCTTTAATCAAAATGATTTTGTAATCGACATAAGGAATTTTAGGACTCAAAGTAGGTTTATCTGAGAAAACAAAAATCTTTCTTCTTACCGGGAAATGTTTCTTTTTAGCGAATATTGAAATTTCATCATCGACCGAGCACATCAGTTGCTTGTCACAGCCGGATGGTTTATTGATTATTTGTCATCTATTATACCAGGAATAACTAACTTAACGTTTTAATAACAAATAAGAATTTACATATAACATGGAACTTAAAGTGCATGTTCCCCTTTTGTAAAGTATAGTGCATTCTCGTTAATTATCCTGTGTGTTCCAGACAACGTAGTTCAACTGAAAAAGCCAAGAATAACGTTGTCGTGTTCAGCTTTAGTCATTCATTTGTGTTCGCGAAAGAAGACGTCATATAGTTTGTATGCGTGAAGGAAGCCTATAAATAATTATCATATATCCTGACAACAAAGGACATATATCCATTCTACGTTAAACAATATGATATGATCAGAGGAATGGTATTTATATGAACAAACATATCACGTTTCTATCATACCATCATTCATCCTATATTTACATAGGGCTTTGCGTGAATGTATCAGGGCCTGCTTTCACAAAGCTACCTTAACTAGGGTTAACCTTAACTCCCATACTTTAACATTGCACTAAGGGCACCTTAAGGACTTACAATCACCTTAATTATTTGTACAGCATGGTTCAAGAGAAACAACTGTTACATTATTTAACAAATAGAGTAGCCTGAACCATCATGTGTTTTGCGATAAAGAACAATTTTGCCCTGAACTATTATTGCCGATGGTTTGACGTTACAATTCGGCCTCGTGCTTTAACTATAATAGTTCAGGGCAAAACTATAATTTATTGCAAAACACATGATGGCTTAGGCTATTCTATTTCTTTTCTAGCATATCGATTTTAATTGGTGTAAATCATATTTCAGCCAAAATAAACTCAAATAAAATTAATCGAATTTGGCTGTGAATTGAAAATGCTCGACTAGGGCCATAAATGTGATTGTTATAGTTGTTGACGTCATGGTTCACTGTTTCGTGACGTCATTAAAACAATATTTATAATAGCGGAATAAAGGAGAGGCGGCGCATTTGATCTTTCCCGGCCCGAAACAATGCTTGAATTTTAGATCTTGATAATGTACAACAGTTTTGTAATTACTCCCTGTGGTTTGTACCCATGTGCCCATTACCCAATACCAACGTAATCAGTAGGATTGATGTGGGTTTGGTGCTTCTCTGACAACCATCATGTATATTGTTGAAATAAGCACATCACCTCAGCAAATAACATAATATGAACCTAAATACCCAATCCGGACGAGAAAAGTAACATTTATGTGAATTTGATGTTTCTCTTCTAAATGCATTTATTCATGACAACCAATATGTAAATTGTTGAGATAAGCATATCGCTAGAGGTATTGATTCTGTATTAATGTATGAATAGCGTGACGACAATAATGAATTACCATATTGCATTCATTAAACCAAAGCTTTTGAAACACATGTTTCCCAAACAGGTAAAAAAAAGTAAAGAGTTTTGTTAGAAAGTGTTTGACAAGGAAATTGATAAATGTAATGACGACAATTAGTACAGTTTATCAGTTTTACTTATCATGTAACTTATTTAAATCACACCTTCGTTTGTTGTTTATGGTCAGCGTTACAATTTTTCACTGAAATATGCGCATGGAAAGGATCGTTGTCACCCAGTCATCTGGCATGGGTCGCCGGGCAAAATGCAATACGGACTGAGCATAACAATGCTATTAGAAACGTAACTTTCACATTCCAAATATATTTATTCGCTTTACTTGCTATATTGTGTTGAGGATGATTTCATCTGTATTTCAAAACATTCATTCCTGCTCCAGCACATTTCCGTGCAGTTCACATCAAGTACATTTTTAAGCTGATGGATATCAATAAGTCAAGACATTACTAGTTGTGTCGAATGTTTCGAATGTTCATGTTTCAAATATTGACGATGAATGTTATTTTCTCTGAATATGTATCTTCACACGAACTATTAAACCTATAGTTATCTGTATTAATGTAATACTTTGCATACTGTAGACAGCTGTTCTGTATTAAGAAACTGGATATGTTTATTTATTAGGCATCTAAGCTACGTGTTCCATTGTATTATTAGCCGATGGCCTGCAAACACATTAAACGGAAAAGAAGGGGAAAAAACCTATCTTGAAAATTATCAAAAGTTTAATCATCATAAAAGTAATAAATATATACTGATTGTGCTTGAATTGACTTATACGTAAAGCCTGGCATACATCATAAGCCGCCATACTGACAGAAACTAATCCAGTCTGATTAAATTCGAAAAAAACGACTCTACCGGGATTTGAACTTGTTCTAGCAGGGGTTTTACTAACCACAGCGGTCTGAAAGTAGCACTGGAAATCACTTGGAAAATATATTGTATTTGAAGGAAACATATTCACTTAAATAAACCAAGCTATTCTTATTAAAACATTACCCTTAAGGGCACAATTAGAAACAGTATCATATTTGTATCACATCTGAAAAGAACAAGGTTTTCACATATACATTTCCCATATGACCTAATAATCTCAGTGAGTTCCAAAGACAATCTAATTGCTTTATGTCTATCCTTATCTCTCTGAATTGATAAATAGATTTCTTCATTGAGACGAATAGAATAATGTTTGCTTCTTAAGACATTAGTAAATCTTAAACACAAGAAGTACTGTTTATCCTTTTCAAGAGATCAAAGCAATGTGTTTCTACTCAAACAGCACCAACAGCTTAACACCTTTGGGTTTTTACAGTATTTTTATTTTAAAAGATAAAACCGGTTACATTACATAGGACGCTAGTCTTAATCATGCTTCTGGTTTCGACAATTTCATTTTGTGCAAAATGTGTTTTGTTTTCCTTAGACTAGCGTCAGAATTTATATTTTGTTTCTTGATATCATGGTACAAAGTTGTTTCCCTTTTTTCATTTCAAATCAAAAGTAAAGGAGTTTCATTTTTTTCAATTTGTTGTAACATAACACCAATTGTAACAAATAAAATCCTGAAAGAAAAGACATAAAATAAGAAAATTATGAAAAGACTCTCTGTTTGACAGACATACATCATAAATCAATATCATCTCAGTTTGGAAACTACATAAAGATATCTCTATTCTTCAAAATCAGGAAGTGTGCAAAGTTTAACCCTAACTAAACACGGGTGATTCATACGTCAGTAAAACAAACCAGCTTTATAGAATATTGAAGAGACTACGTTAATTTTTAGTTGAATCATGCCTTATAATACAAACGGCGTGTTCGATTATCAATAGATGCTATTGTCTATATGTGTTTTTTACTTCGACAAAACTAACGAGCTATTTAGAAATACAGCCATTTGAGTTGATGTGTAGGTTTGGTTCATTGTAATCATTCCATAAAAGATTTAATCTCTTAACAGATAAACCGCTTTTTCATAATGGAAACAGGGTAGTCTAAACATGCACATAATATGTAAATAAACTGATCTGATTAAAATCAATAGTATTCATAGTAATCTAGCTTTGGTTGAGGAAAAATATTGACCTGATCCATTTATCTAAAAAAAAAACTCGCTAGATGCAACACTGTAGCAAAGGGATTCAATTGGTGGATTGTGGAAAAGTCAAGAATGAACAGTTTCCCGATTGTACCCTTGAAGTATAATTTCAACTTCAACAAAAACAGATGCTAATTTGGAAAAAACAACGGTAAATAAAACGAAATACTACGATTGTTTGCTTAGATGGGGGAAGACTTGCGAGTACAACTAAAGATTTGGCAGATTCATTCAGATATAGCAAGATTAAGACCTAGTTTAAATCTTTTAAAACCAATATTACTACAGTGGTTTAATGCTGTGGTAATGAAGTCATACATCATAAGAATTGTAGAGCCAGAAATAAACTGGTGGATAAGTTGGGTTTGAGATAAATATCCTCACTAATTTTTATATTACATCATCACATCATATTTTCATATATATTTTTCATATTTAACTTTTAGCAATCAATGCCAGTACAACTTAACACATATTTTGATATTTCTATGAATATGCATCAACGACCAGGAACGTCACATTAGCATTTTGATACGTAGTTGTGTCATCTATCATAAAAAAAAGTTGATAAGGAAAGCTTTTTAAAGAATTTTTTTCGATTAGAAAAATGTAGGATTTGAATGAAATACTTTTTAAGTCTCCCTTTATAGCTGAACATAAAGTTTATTAAACATTAACCTTTATTGATAAGTAACCATCTAATTGATTGAACAAGAAGTATTCTGATGCAGATTTTGATAATGTGACTCATCAACCTTGTCGTCTATTTGGGTAGCCCAGGAGAGAAGACTAAATAGCTAGCAGTTGAATAACGTCACAGCACTACTGTGAAGATTGACCTGTCTGGTGTTGAGTAGGATTTTCCTATCAAGATGCTGGAGTGTGAATGATCTTTAGATTAGCTTCACATTGATCTCACTTCAACACTCAACAAAAAGTCGGCGGTCAGATTGATGTCAAATAAAGTCAATAATTCGTTATTACGATTTCATTTGCAAATTATTGACAGTTTATAAGTATTAAAGAATCTTCCCAATGTTAAACCAAATTATTACTAGTTTCAATATTTGTATTTCCATTTTATGTATGTTTTCATTTTTTTAGTTGACATAGCAGCAAAAATGTCAACCCGACACTGGACAGTATTTTATCTATGAATAAGTTATACATGTACTTAATGGAAAAAATGTTGATGAAACAAGATCAATATTATATGTTACAATTACAACTATCTGTGTGTAACCATCAGATTTAAATAGTTCTCATAATACAAAAAGGTATTACTACTAACTTTGCCATTCAACAGAAGTTCTAACATGACATGAGATGATCAAAGTCGGCACCAACTAAATTTTAACAAGGAAGACACCAGATAATTACATACTCTAAAACAAAACCAAATTGAGACGGTAGACGTAAAGCTTTGAAGCCGTAGATAGCAAAGATGAATCTTATTTTTTTTAAATTAATGGTTTCATAGATTGCTATTTTACAGCCTGTTGTACATTAACTGATTTTGATTACAGTTTGTTGTAACTTCGGAGTTTAAAACATCATCACAAACACAAAAAAGCACAAAGGTGAAGTGTATAAACATTCACGATTGGATGATCTGAATCATTTAAATAGTATATCTAGATAAATTTCGTCATTATTATTGTTTCCAAGTAGCATTATGTAATGCTGCATATAGAATTTAGTTCTATCATTAATATTATTGCTTGACTGACCTTAATTAAAAATTTCAACATCCACAGGTGGTCTTCAGGACTGGGCGTATCATGAGACCTCGTCATTTTATGCCATACCGTTGTCATAAAACGTTTTTAAACACCATGTGATAAAAGTATCAATATTGATATTTTCCTGAAAGGAGAGGAAATGCATAAAATAATATTTGATCGGAAAAACATCATGAAAGTCAATATGCTCTTACATGATTTAATTTCTCTCGACATGATGGAATCAGAGTCGGTATTATTTCAAATGACAGGTGATGGTGATAGAATTTAGTTTTGCCATTTACATTATTGCTCAGAATACTTTACCATAAATGATTTGAATAGTGCTGATGCAGAATAGTAGAACATTCCATTAGACTTACAAGTTTCAAGGGAAAAAAACTTTACTTTCAGACATTAAATGCATCAAATTTTTAATACTTATTCATGGAAATTCAACTTCTTCAATGAAACACATAATTCATCTCAGTGCAGAAACTCATTGAGAAAGGAGAAAATATTTTTAGATATGTATTCTTTTTTCATGTACATGATTTTCTTAAAAATCATCTGTAGAATAACAATAACTCAGTTTGATTTACACAAAGATGTAACAAAATTGTTTAATACAAAGATATTTTCGATAACTAATTGCAAAAAAACAAAATAAAGTGTGACTATTAAGGACTATTAAGATCATTGTTTATTGGGTTCATGATATGATGAAAAGCTGGAGCTGCAAAATAGCTTTGATCTCTTTTCAGAGCTAGATTAAAATTATAAGTGTTTGCGGATTCCAAAATCTTCCTTGATTTGTAGCCAATACAGTTGACAGCTTGAAAGCTTGTCTTTTTCCAGAAGAAAGAAGAATCGAGCTAGTCTTTGATGTGGACAGAGATCGTTGATTTACAGTATCTGTTATTGACAGAGGTTTGATACTAATTGGAACTACCTGGTCTTGAAGTTTTTCTGATAAAACTGTCAACACATTCGCATTTCATTCTTTATTGGTGGAGATTTTAGAACATCCTATCATTTTCATATACTTGGCATTCCAGGAGGAATGTGAAAGAAAATCATCATCTATGGTTAATATGGAATGTTATAAAACATTAAGTTTCCCTTTAAAAATTACAAGATTCTTTTGTTGCAGCATTGGTTACTAAGCATGATGAAAAAATATCACATTTACACCCATAAAATATACTTCCAAAAAGCATAATTTAATCGAATATTAAATACATTGTAAAAGATTCCCAAACAGTAGGTATAGTATGTTTTATTTATGTTGAGGTTTTGAGGTGTTTGACAACTGAAGAATCGTATTTTTATACCCCGCAAACACCTGACAATGCCACATAAATCAATAGTCATTAGGGACGCCTAACGAGAGTAATGACATAACACGTGTATTGGTTGTTACACTAATGTACAACGTTACCTCATCTAACTTCGTAACGAATGCATCCTAAATTCATGGGCGATTGTTAAGGGAAGAGGTAGTGTAATTTACCATTTCATTTCATTTACCTTGCTAAAAGTCTATCTGTTGTGAACATTGATTTGGTTTCCTGAACAATCCATTTCGTAGTAATTACTTACTACTACATCAGGTGGAATGTGGGAAATAACACAATAGGATACATCATATGTACACCTAACCAAAGAAAACCTAAACAATAGACTCGAGATTTAGATTTAGAGATTGATAAAAATCAGTATGTGATTCAATGAGCTTTTGGTAGTGTCAGGATTACATTGTTAAATAATACTAAAATCTGTATTCTACCAACCTTTTGGTTGGCTATGTTACGACGAAGTGAAAATATGAACAAAAAGGATAATCTCACAACGTACATTGGTTTCTCTCATTATGTCTGCATTGAAAAAAATGGAAAAGAATTCACAAGTTCGGGCATTCACAGAATAATCACAGCATATACATTGAAAAGGTTCGGTAAATCAGAATTCAAAAGATTACCATATTCTTTGTTTCAAAAGACACACATTCTTCAGTAACCAACATAATTTTCATTATCTTACATGACAATTACTTTGACCATGGTTACACAGCAGCAGTTGGTTACTTAGGCCGACAACGTACAAACTCACTTAACTCAAGTGCTGGCTTTGTTCAGCACTGGCACTTGAGTAAGCTCTAACATGGCAAGGGATGTCCCAAGTTTCTCTCAGTCGACTGACACGCGCTCGCAACCAACAAGATGAAACGTTATAACAGCGAAGGAAATTAAGATACTTTTCAAGACAAAAATAATGTTTAGAAATTTTTTTATATTTGTCTTCTTTGAGTGGCATTTTAGAAGTTGATATGATGAAGAAAATAGGAAATTTATGGATTAACAACTTCTTTATTGCAAAGAGATGCTTCTTCTTTACTGCAAATCCATAAATTTCCTATTTTCTTCTCTATATTTGTCTTGTGAAGGTAAAGAACGAGTACATACATTTACAAACATTTGTTCACATAGCTGCGTATCCTTGTTCAAATATATGCAATTTGGGATGTCTTTGAGGCATCATAGCATTACAGAAAAGAAACGGATAATATTGAATTTTCAATACAGAAGAGTAGGTCCATTGTGATTTAACGTTGTTGTATACCATACCTAACAGTTAACCATAGCAGTTTTACCAGGACATTAAAGTGACCAAGGGTATTCCGAAAACACTCATTTTCATTTTTCGCTACAAAATCCATTTGAAGTGAATAACAGCATTATTCAGAACACATGCCTTTTCCCATGCAAGTCAGTGTGATTGTGCCGGATATTTTCTCAGACATTTGAACTAGAATATTATAATCGAAATTTCAGAAAATCGAAATTTCGAAAATGTTACCCCGTCTGTCTATTTCATCATGCCGAACTCCGAGTTATTGCACGAGAAAAAAGAAGATATTCTACAAATTGACAACAGGCGACTTATTTTCAGTTTTGCTGAAGTTATTTTTTTGATGTCCAAACAAAACCCAAATTACATGATATTAGCACTACGATACAGTGGTATGTGAACAAACTTTTAAGCTGACATGACCTGAAAGTCATGGTACGACTGACACGTTAGGTAGGTTACTGAAAGGAAATGAGAGACTGTTTCTGAGCAGATTGATGGGAATTAAGATATGATATTTCAGTGTTTTTAAGAATGGGGTTCTCTGAGAATACAATCATAGTTGATCAGAGAGGGAAAATCTCAATGCAGTTGAGGCTTATTCAAGGCGATACTTTAGGAAATCAAATTCAACCTTTTGAATCAAAATGAGCTTCTTATCCTGCCAGAATGGCATCAGGTCAACTAACATTGTTGCAAGAGTAACGTTTCGGATTTTCTTATATCCAAATAAAATGTTCTTATTTCTGATCGTATCCTTTTTAATGTCTTGAATTTGTTATACATGTATGTCGAGGCATTTTTTTTCATTGCAAAAGAAATGTGCTGTCAATTCCTTTTTTCACAAAGTTGATAATTGAATTGGTATTCAATGTGATTATAAGTATTCCTTCAGATGCATTCCCAAAGGAAAACTACACCATCATTGACAACATGTACATGTACTGTAAAATTAGTACATTTGCCCTCTGTATACTCTGTCTAAAACCAATGTCTGCAAGGTTGTAGATTCTCGTATAACGTATCGAAGAAAAACAATATAAATCTATATTAATGTGAAACAAAAATAGCTTGTCACATTATTATATGTATTTAAATGCATATTTAATTGGTATAAACAGTATAATGTGAGCATATTATTGCAAACGTATTCTTCTTTGACTTGTATTGTAGAAGTTGTTGTGGTGAAGATACGTGTATTAATATTACTCTGTATTCTGACGTTTCGACATGGATTCCAATGTCATTGTTAACAAGACAAAATATAAAAGCTGTTTTACCTATATACATTGTGAAGTTTTGTTCCACTCTGTCTCACTCGAAAACAGACATCCCATCGTTTCTAATCTCATTGTCAAGTGATTAAGATAAAAATCGATATATCCTTAACAAGCGTCCTCAAGCGAGTTTCCTTACATATTAAAATACATATGAAAATATCAAATATTTATCACGAAAACAGTTATCCCAGCCTCTATTTGATCTTCTGGCAGAACTAACACGAATTATTTAATCAAGAACCAAAATAATGTTATACAATTTTGTTGTTTACTTATTAAAACATATTGTTGATAACACTCAACAACATATATGCACATTTGCAATGTAGTGTTATTACATACATTCATAGTTACATGTATTTGACATCAGAGCTGGGAGGTCTTTGATAAATGATTCCCCTACAGATTCTAAAATCACACTCAATATCTGAATTGGTAATTTCTCCTCCAGTTGATTCAGCAGTAATGACAATGGTTCCTTCATCTACCCCACCATCACTCGGAATTTCCCAGGAGGTATCTACAATAATGAAATGTCAGAAGCAAGAAGCGGAAATATCTGTGATATCGGTGCATCGGTTTGGTACAAAGAATGTCATTTGGTTTGGCTTATCGGGGTGTAAAATACATTGAAAACAAAGGGTAATCGAGTATATGCTAAATAAGTAACAACTATTTTATGAAAAGTTACAATAACTAAATTATCTTTACAATCCATAGAAATCTCTTAAGATTGACCACATCAAAAAATATGCTCACGCGTTATTTGAAGATCATTCGTTTGTTTTATTTCCTATCTATTTAGGTATGCAAATGTTTACAACAAATTAGAGCGATGAGTGTTTGTTTGTTCTTGTGATTTAAATATCACATGTGTTGTGAAGCAGACAGGTGTTAACTTATTTACAGTTGAAAGTATTAGTTTATCTAAAACACAATAACTACATGAAAATTCTGTAACTGTAAAGTTGGTAGTTAAAGGATGGGATGTTCACACACGGATAGGCACTTAATGTATCTTGGAGAACTTAATGGCAGTGTCTTGTCTACAAGCTATTACCATTGATGCTTATTCATAAGAACAATGGTTAACACCGTCCTTCAATTACATTTATAATCTTTGACCAATCTTATTCTATTATAAAAAAGATACATCATCGTTTCATTACAGTTATTTCATGACAGATACTGTCTAAATTGTAAGATATGAATTATTTATAGATTTGATAGGCTGAATAATCTTGTGAAATATTCTTTCATCAGTTTGCAGAATATTACCAAATTTAAGCGGTTCGACCAATCTATCTTAAAATCATCAGCATAAGTACCTTTCATTAGACCAAATACCAACATGTTTATCTGCAACAGCCATCTTGCTTTATAGCCGTCATTATTTTGGCCAATGTGAACAACTGTGACAAGCAAGCTAAAGTCTAACATGTACGAGGGGATATCAAAAAGTTTCAATTATCACAAAGTATGTACTGGTGAATATCCTGGGTCAACAATAGTCTTTTCGCGACATCCAGTTTTCCGTATGTTGACCAAATAGCACAGTACCCCTATTATTGGAAAACATTGAGGCGCGCAGTGTAATTAAGTTTTTACATTTGAAGGGCTATACTGCACGTCAAACTTATAATGAGATAAAATATGTTTATGACAATGACAGCTCATCCTATGATTAGTTGTGAGATTGAAAAGGAATTTCCAAACAGGCCATATGTCCCTCGCAGATGAGCCAAGAAGTGGACGCCCCTCACTTACTGATGATATGGATGTCATCAAGAAGGTTGAGACGCTGATTCGAGAAGATCGCATGATAATGCATGAAACAGGTCTGAGTTATGGCTGTGCATGGAACATACTCCATAACTAGTTGCATATGTCCAAAGAGTGAGCACGCTGGGTTTCTCGCTTACTGACTCCAATGCAATAACAAAATCAAAGGGACGTGTCACGCATTGGCGCTTCTGGAACAAGACGAGGGGGATTTCTTCAAACGTCTTGTTACCATGGATGAATGTTGGGTCTATCAATATGATCCTGAGACAAAAGAGATGAGCAAAGAGTGGAAGCATGTTACCACCTCCCAAAAAGGTTAAGGTGCAAAAGTCTGCAGGAAAGATCATGGTGTCTGTTTTTTGGGGATTGTCGTGGGGTCATCTTGACGGATTATCTAGCTAAGGGTCAGACCATTACTGCAGCTTATTACTGCAAACTGCTGAGCAAGTTACGAGATGCAATTAAACAGAAGCGCCGCGGTATGATCACCAAAGGTGTACGCCTGTTAGCCCCAGATCACGGCGATGTGGCTTGGTAATCTTACCGCATCCCCCCTATTCACCCGAACTTGCACCAAGTAACTTCTTCTTGTTCCCCAATATGAAAAAGCCACTTCGTGGACGTCGTTTTGAGGACACCAATGACATCATTCGAGAGGTGGAGGCTTGGTTTTCCATGAAATCAGGGTCTTCTATTCAGACGGTCTGCGCAAAGTCAAGAAGCGATGTGAAAAATGTGTATCTCTGGATGGTGACTATGTGGAGAAGTTTTAAAAACATGAGAACAAAATAAAGTTTGTACCTTTGATATGTGTCTGTGATAATTGAAACTTTTTGATATCCCCTCGTAAGAAACACGCTCTTTCACAAATAAGATTCCTTAATTTTTCATGAGTTACACAGTCGTACATTGTATAGCTTCAGTATAATCTTTCGTACATTATTAAGAATACAGCGTAGTAAAACATCTTGTTATATTCAATTCTAATTTGTATTTGTGGGTTATTTATCTTTATATCTTTATCATCCAAAACTGTTTTCCACCGTAGATATCGTTTTGAGGAGATCAAGCGATATGTCCTAGGAGATATCGTTTTGGCAGTAGATTTTAAACAATGCCCTGCTAGCATTTGTAATTTGTAATTTTTATCAACTCGTATTGGTATATTTGATATCAGAAGACACTTGGTGAGATTTTTTATCAATCATCCAAAACTGTGTTCAATAAGAGTTGATAAAAGTCACAATTATCCCAGACCTTTTCTTTAATACCCACTTTGGTTAATCATAAGTGATGACATATCTTTATTATGAGCACATGTCACTTATGCCTAGCAACGTTTGTTTCAGTGCAAGTTGGCGCATTCTGTGACGTCATAAAACCATTGTTCGTGACGTTATTCTCACGGAAGTTAAGGGATATGAATTTCCTTATTTCAAAACAGTTAAATAAAAGAAATTGCGGGAACAGTTTGTATATTACCTTGTATAATGCACCTTTCTCAATTCTAATTGAATACTTTCACCAAACCGGTTACTAGATTCATCCTCCACAAATCTGAATATATATTATGAATGTGTTAGACAGTTAGACGAGGCAAATATCAAGACTGGTAGGTCATTAATCATACGGTGACATTCTGGGCAATTGTAGCATCACAATCACTCTTTTAACCAACATCCATGTACAATGCAGCAAATAGTCACATATTGGAAACATTAACGGTGAATTTGTGACTATACAAGTGCTCGTTATTTCAGATATCAGGTTTTATATTTGCATATAAGTTAAGTTTGTTAACCGAAAACGTAAAATTGAAAATCTTTCGATGTAGAATTAGATTATTTGAACCCTTCAAACTACAATCCATTAACCAATCCAAAGTTGTCTAAGAGATCTTAGATTAAAATCTGACATTTTGCAATTATTTTTAGTTCTCTTTTATGAAATGATGACATTGTAAGATATTTTGCAAATATTCAGATTAGAACGAACATGAATACGAACGTGCGTTTAAAGGAAAACAAACACATAACTAAATTAATAGTTTAATGTACTTGTCAACAACCATTTAACATTAAAATAATCCTAAACATTAAACGACTTACATAACAAATCATTTTTATAGAGAACATGATGCTCATTTTTTATCTTCAATTTGTTCTCAAAACTAAAAAAGTGAATACAAACATATCGTCTGATATTTCCCACAAACATTTATCTGAAGTGTGTCTTTGAGACAAGTATAAAAACAATTTCATTAATCTTTCTTTCGAAATTTCCAGTAAATAAAACAACTAAAATAGTTAGTTGAATTAGTTAGTAGCATGACTATGTCAAACAAGATTACCAAAGAAATGTTGCGTGAAAACGTGACCAATTATAGAAAACATCCAATTAGGTGAATCTAAGAGAACACGACTACGAAAAGCTAAAAAGATTTGTTGTAAACGTCCATTAATCAAGAATTGACTTCTAAATTTATTAAGTTCATGGACGTATAAACTTAAAAACCGATGTGCAAACTGTGTAAATCCGTGTAGCAAGTTAAGTTTGGAAAAAACAACATAGCTTAGTATTAATCAGGACAGTCCTGTTATAGCTCAATGCACTTTAACGAGGGACGTTGGTACCTATTTAATTAACTAGTAGCGCTGTACTTTCAGGATCTGTTTAGAATTTAAACATTTTTGTAGATGTGATAAAAATCGACGTCACCATCGAACAGTTATTATCGTGAATGCGACATAGATTAGCAAAGCAGAATTTTCTAAGATAGTTTGACAGTTTTGACGATCAACCTTATCTACATAGTACATACTACTTATCTTGTTAAAACATCTCTGATAGTTAATATCATTATCTCTATAGTAGAGCGTAACGGCTTGATGAATCAAACTTGTCTGTGTAAAACATAACACTTTATTGTCTGAAGCTCTTAATATTGTAGCAACAATTGCAAATTCCAGCAATAATCCTCTTCACCTCTCCATCAAAGATACTTCACGTATGAATAGGTCCCTCTCAGGAATTACCTCCCAAAACTTGAGAATGAAAGGAAATTCAAGCATATTTCTTCAACTTCGTGATCCCGGGTAGTTTTAAACAAAATGGGTGCTTTACATCCAGAATATTCCTGAGAAGAATTAAAGGACAACATTGCAAATAGTAGATGCATCAGATGAAAATAGGCACATTTCATCATCGTTCAACCTTGAAGAAGCCATTCTTCCGTTGCACAAAATGAATAGAACAACAACACGATAGACCTCACAACTTCCTGGTCACAAAGCCTCGTTCTGACATTAGAACCGATTCCTGCAAAGCGGCGTCATGCAAGATGGCGGCGGTTTAGTGCAAGTTAGGTTTATCCATGTGTTGAGTATCAGGTCCAATGGTTCCATAGAATGGTATCCGAACAAAGGTTGACTAACAACACTGTTGTCATGGTGATGGTCGTCAAGCTACAGATAACACAACATGGAGTTTTGTTGTTTGCATTGCGACGATGTTGCCTGCAAAACAAAAGGCAGTTATTAAAGTAAATTTGTCCTTACATTTTGATTTGGATCTGAAACGTGATAAAATGTCTGAAATTTCGACAATGACACATTTTGAGGAACAATCTGCTCTACTGATAAAATAACAGGATTGACAACGTTTGAAATATGTGAGCAAAAAACAAGAAAATACCAAATGCCACTTTTAAAATTATTGTGATAAATATACATTCGTTATTAAATTGCAGTAATATCGTATCTTAAGTACTATAATCTGAATTTTATCATAATATAAAAAGAAGCATGGTTACGGCAGTAGAGGCCTTTAATTTCATGATAAAAATCGACATATCAAAATGAAAGATGTTTTTCTCAAGACTTGATAACCGACCCCTTGAAATGAACAAATGAAGTATGCGTAATGATTAACTGAAATATTGTTATCTATGATTATCCATGTCAAACACTGACGATAGCAGATAACGTATGTCTAGTGCATAGCTAAGAATGAACTATACATCCTTAATAAAGATATTACAAAAAATACTCTTGAACACTTGGACCTCATGCATAAATTTTTACTCCTTTTATTCATTTTGTTTGTGAAATGACAATCGTGCTAAAAGAAAACATATATTAGTTAATAATTTTGATGAAACAATCATAATAACCGAAGAAAACCGAACAAGATTTAAAGCCATGGAACTGAATGTTTGTGACAAAGTCGTATTGGTACAGCAGAAGCTGCTAACATTTTCCTCTGGTCCATTATCAATACAATCGATCGATGCTATCTTGAGATTCGATCTCCAATAAATGGCCAGACCAACATAAGCCTCCATTGATGCCTTAATGCCCTTGATGGCTCTGGCCAAGTAATGCTCTGATTTGCATGTGTCTGTCTGTACTCCGTAAACCTTCCATGCTCTAGTAACAAGTGGATGGGATTGTTACCAACCTTCGGTGTATTGATAGTTTATTTGGAGATTTTTAAGATGTTCATGTATCTGAATCTCAAAACTTTAAAATGTCCACTTTTCATTCGATTTCGAGTCCATGGACAACGATATAAAAATGCAATATTCATGTTACATGATGCCGATACAGAGTTTCTTTGATTTGATTCATGAAAACATCAGTTGTCTTAATCTTCATACCTTTCTTAACTTAATTCACTAGAAAGATCTCTAAAGAATGTGTTACCGACTTGTACAGTTCTGAAAAATAAGTTTATGCTTTCTATCGGGCAAGCAAAAGTCAAAGCATTCATGAAATTAATTTTTTGAGGAATTGAGTTATTCTTTAACATTTTGTGAATCAAAGGATTTTGACATTTTCCCCTTAATGATTAATTTTCAAATGCTATGATACTTATTTTCATATAAAGGAAATGTCAAAACCATGAAGTAGAATTATTTGTCTATATAACTATATAACTTTATTTCAATACTGAGAGGCCACAGGCCTGTAGTACATAGTACATAGTTATACATTTACAGGTAGTAACACATTCTTTCTAAACATAAACGCTTTGTGTATATAAATGGACAAATTTTCTAAATGTGATTTACTTTGGTTATTCATAAGAGATATAAACTTATTAATATCAGGGTGCTTATAAAATATTTCTTTATGTACATAATTCTTAAAGAATTGTATGCTGGGCAAACACATAAAAAATGATATTCGTCCTCGACTTTATTTAGATCACACATTTGGCATATTCTGTTTTCTCTGAAGATTCCTTGGTATCTCCCAGTTTCAATATATAAATCATGAGAAGAGCAGCGTAATCTTGCTAGTGAAGATTTGTATTTTCTTATCGTTAAGACCGAAAGGTAATGTTCTGAATAGATAGAATCTTTAATCATTTTGTAGTAGAAACATTTGTTAGATAGTGACAGACTAGCTGACCAGTTTTGTAGGAATATATCTTTAAGTCTTTGTTTAACTAGGCAAATAAAACGGGAGTGCGATTCTACGAATTGTTTATGCCAAGCATTACCGACGCCGATAGAAAATAATAATTGTTTAGTGTGTGTTACCCAGTTATGTTTACTGTGGCTATCATATAGTAACATCATGTTGTAACATTTTCTTGGTAATCTGTATGACGGCATTGTTAACAGTCTTAACCAGTACCTTATGATTTTAATGTTTGATTCGATATATAATGGGTATCTCCCACATTCTCCATAAACCATACAATTAGATGTGGCGGTTTTTACACCTAGAAATCTCTTACAAGCATACAAATGAACTTTTTCTAAAACATCAAATGATTTAAAGCCCCAGACTTCTGCACCATATAACAATATTGGGGTTATTTTTGTGTCAAAAATTTTGAAAAACGAATTGTAAGACAAGATACCCAAAATATTTATGTATTTAATGATACCTATCAATATTTTCTTTGCTTGCATAGATGCCTGTGATATGTCTATTGACCAAGAAAGATGATTCGTAAAATGTACACCTAAGTATTTATATGAGGTTGTTGTCTCAAATCTATTTCCTTTATAGAACCATTTTTCGTTACTAGCTAACTTCCCTCCATTTTTGAAAACAATTATTTTCGTTTTAGTCTGGTTAACACTCAGTTTCCAATTATCACAGTACCTCTCTAATTCATCTATCCCTTTTTGTAACCCTTTAATTGTACTTGAAAACAAAATAATATCATCAGCAAATAATAGCAAAATTATTTGTATTATATCAGGATGTAGTTGTATACCGTTTGAACAGTTTTCTTGGATTTGGGTTGCTAATTCATTTATGAAGAATGTAAATAGAAAAGGGCTTAATATGCAACCTTGTCTCACTCCTAACTGACTCAAGAAGGGGTCTGATAATTCGTGGTTACTTCTTATACAGATTTTAACATTTTCGTAAATACTTCGTAGTAATTTTCCCATCTTACAACTGACGCCTTGTTCATCCAGGAGATTCCATAATTTGCTTCTATTAACTGAATCAAACGCCTTGGAAAAATCTACAAATAAAACATATAACTTCTGTCCCTTATGATTTAAGTATTTTTGGATTATAGAATGTAAAACAAATATGTTATCAATAGTGCTATATCCTTTCCTAAAGCCAGCCTGCGATTCTGTTATTTTGTCTAGGGAATCTGCCCATTCGACTAATCTCTTATTTATAATGGATGTAAATATCTTACTAAAAATACTTAGTAGTGTTATACCTCTATAGTTATCTGGATCATTTCGATCACCTTTCTTATGAATTGGTACTATTATACCAGTGGACCATATTTTAGGAAAATAACCGTTTTCCAAAATAATATTGAAAAGCAATTCTAGGTGCGGCACCAGCAAATCTGCAGAGTGTTTAAAGAATTCTGATATAGTAGAGTCTATTCCAGCAGATTTATTAGGTTTTAGATTTGAGATGCTCTGGAGTATTTCCTCCTTAGTTATTGGACAGTCAAGAATATCTTGTGCTAGACTTGAGTTAAGATCTGTATGATCAGGATTCATATTCTCTCTATAAGGCTGGTCATTTGGACTGCTGTCATTATCAGAGTCTGAATATAAATTTTTAAAGTGGTTGTACCAGTCATTTATTTGTATATTATTTCTCGAATGTACTTTTCCGTTTAGATTCTTCAACATAGACCAAAATGTTTTTGAATCATGTATGTTTTTTTCTAGTTCTAGTTGTTTCATCTTAAAATAATCATTTCGCTTTTGCCTACAAATGGCATTATATGCATTCCTACTGCGATGATAATCTTCTAAATCATATAAGTTTTTGGATTTCCTGAACACATTTAATTTTTTACATCTTTCTTTTTTTAGAATTCTACAATCTGCATCATACCAAGGATTCTCATTTGTTCTAACGAGGTTATTATTTCTTTTCATAGTACTGGCAGCTGTGCATAAAGCTTCAGTTATTAGTTCGATACTTTTATCTATGTCAGTAAACGCTGAATCAAGAGACTCGTCCAGTAGTTTTTGCACATTTCCTGAAAGCAAATTTTGTCTGAAAATTTCGCTTTTGTCATTTTCCCATATAAATTTAAAGGACTTTTTTCTATTTTGTTGATATGACTCAAATGAATGAAGGGCACGTAAACATAGCGTAAGTGGGAGATGGTCAGATTCTGTGCGGGAGGGAATATCAAAGTCATGAACCGACTCAAAAAGTGATGACGAAGCTATAATATAGTCAACTACTCTCGTGCCATTGGACCCAATATATGTAAAATCACATATAAATGACATTGACGTGGCCAAAATACCATGTATGGCACTGCACTTGGTGTATTGTGTGTGATTTTCTTCAAAACACACTAGTTAGATACAATGTTCACATGACACTTTGTCATACTATGGGTTTCATGAAAATGAGAAAAAAATTCTTCTTTTTTAAAATTCAGAAATGAATTGTATAAATCGTTAAAAACTCAAAATTTTGATATCGGCTAAAAGTTCATTCAGAATATTCTTTAGATTGTTTCGTGAATGAAGCTGATGTTTTCAATACACATTCAAAGAGTAGTCGGAGCCCGGCCTATCTGTCCACTGCGATGGCATTTCATTAGATCAAATGTCAGGATGGCGAGATTAGACGGGGACCTTTGCCAAATCTCCAATTTTCGTGCTAATGTCATTCAATTGTGACAGTCACTCGGTCAATAAGCAAATATTCTCTGTTTTGGAAGCATCTCTTGACCTGACAAATATTCAAAGAAAAGGAAAAAGGATATATTTTTGTCATATTTCATATCTTTATTGACTCTAACGTCTCATATTTTATCAAGTTAGCATGTTTGCAAATATCATATTCGGAAGTTGATTAAAGAAAGGAACTCGAATCAATCTGAATTGTTTTCTGCTCAAGCAAAGGTTGGGCGAATTTGAACTAGTCGATTTATAGATTTTTGTTGCATTTTGATGAAACTCTCTGTTATTATGTGAACCTTCCATCAATAGTTGTGTTCGCGCTTTAATGAAAATGGTTTAAGTTATCGATATTGAGATCAGGGGAATTCAAGATAGGTTTATCTGAGTAACGGAAATCTTTTCTTCTAAGCAGGAAATGTTTCTACTAAGCGATTATTGCAGTTCATCTTCGACCAAGTATTTCAAAGATGAAAGTACTTCCTTGTCATAGCTGGATGGGTATATTGATTATTTGTAATCTTTTATAGCCGGATTGAATAAATAATTTTCTTAACGCATAACTTTTCCTAATCTATTTTTCAAAAGTACGTTTTTTCTGAATATGCACTTTAAAATATGTTTTAAGAAATACAGCGTTATGTTAAGCTTTCATGTAGTACAAACATATCACTTGCTATAAAGGACTGTCATTTTACAAGTTATAAAGTTAGTTGTTGTGAAGAACCAAAGTCAGAGATTTAGTTGTTGTGAAAAGCCCTAATCATAGAGTTAGCTATTGTGAAGAATCCTAGTCTATAGTTAGTTACTGGGAAGAACTCTAGTCATACAGTTAGTTGTGTGAAGAGTCCTGGTCATTCAGTTAGATGTTGTGAAGAGTCCTAGTCATACAGTTACATGTTGTGAAGTGCTCAATTCATACAGTTAGCTGTTGTGAAGAACCCTAGTCGTGCAGTTACATGTTGTGAAGAACCCTAGTCATACAGTTAGTTGTGAAGAAATCAATTCATACAGTTAGCTGTTGTGAAGAACCCTAGTCGTGCAGTTACATGTTGTGAAGAACCCTAGTCATACAGTTAGCTGTTGTGAAGAACCCTAGTCATACAGTTACATGTTGTGAAGAACCCTAGTCATACAGTTACATGTTGTGAAGAACCCTAGTCATACAGTTACATGTTGTGAAGAACCTTAGTCATACAGTTAGCTGTTGTGAAGAACCCTAGTCATACAGTTACATGTTGTGAAGAACCCTAGTCATACAGTTAGTTGTTGTGAAGAACCCTAGTCATACAGTTACATGTTGTGAAGTGCTCAAGTCATACAGTTAGTTGTTGTGAAGAAATCAATTCATACAGTTAGCTGTTGTGAAGAACCCTAGTCATACAGTTAGCTGTTGTGAAGAACCCTAGTCGTGCAGTTACATGTTGTGAAGAAATCAATTCATACAGTTAGTTGTTGTGATGAAATCAAGTCATACAGTTAGCTGTTGTGGAGAACCCTAGTCATACAGTTAGCTGTTGTGGAGAACCCTAGTCATACAGTTAGTTGTTGTGAAGAACCCTAGTCGTGCACTTAATTGTTGTGAACAACCCTAGTCGTACACTTAGTTGTTGTGTAGAAATCAAGTCATACAGTTAGTTGTTGTGAAGAAACCAAGTCATACAGTTAGTTGTTGTGAAGAACCCTAGTCATACAGTTTGTTTTCGTGAAGGAAGTCTATGAATATCAATCTAATATGAAAACAATGGACATGTAAGATGCGTACGTTATAAGATATGCTCATAGGAATGGTATTCACATGAACAAAGCTATCATCTTTCTCTCATGCCATCATTCCTCCGATATTTACATACAGCTTTGCGTGATTGTAACGGCTGTATGTTTACCCCGGTCCAAGAAAAACCACTGTCTTTAGGGTTGTTGATACTGTTTTTCTGTCAAAAACCTAAGATCTGCCACTTTATATGTATTCAACAGACGAGGCGTGTAACATTGATGAGTGTTTGATGTTTCTCTTCTTGCTGTATTTATTCATGACAGCCACCATGTGTAATGCTGAAATAACCATATCACCACAGCATATAATCTCAGAGATTGATTCTCCATTAACGTGTGAACAGCTTGTAATTTAACTAATAATTTCTCATATTTTATTCATGAAAACAAGGCTGTTAAAACCCGTATTTCCCAAAACAAGTACTAAAATGTAAAAAGTTTCGATGAATATCCCAGTTGCTTTGTTTTCCTCATATAATTTTTTTAACCAACCTAGTATATTACTTCTGGCCATCGCTGTAATCGTTCACTGGAAGTACTTTTACATGTACATGTGCAGTTATGGAAAGGATTGTTGTCAATAAGAAACGTGAATCCCTCATTCAAAGTCTGTTCGTTTGATAAACTTTGTACAGTAGTTCATTTTATTGGTTGGCCAACACTTTTTTTAAGCTGTACTGTTTCAAATAAGAATTCATCAACCCGGGCGGCAAATTTAGGAACAAACAACACGGGATATTTATAACAAGGTGTCACAGTACGAGTCTTGTGTTGAATTTATTCCATCATCCAGTCTTCAGTGTCCGCGCTTACACATCTTTATTGGTTTTAGCTTCTCATTTGACTAATTGCAAAGCAGACAAAGAACACCTAGCGGAGACTTATTGAACATCTGCCCTAAGAAAACATGCCTCTATTGCTTTGGCATAACCACAAGAATCACTTATAGTCGGGGTCATAGACCTTCTCATCTCTCGCTGGTTTCCACTAGTTGATGCTATTCGCAACGGAATGGGTCGACCAAATATTCCACGTGTGCATCATATGTGTAGTCGAACCATGAAAAAAGTTGATAGGCGTATATTGCTGTTAAGTTACGTCATTAATTGTAACACTATGAAATACTTCATTTGGGGGCTGATGTTTACTGAATGTGCCTATTATCAAGTTAGTTTAAGGTCAACTTTCTTAAAGTATATATTTTACCCATATTAATAACTAAATCAGTAACGAATGGATGACATTGACGATAGAGCATGAAGAATGGTTTTCAATTTCCTCGAAACCGTATTCGAGACAAGGTACTGCAAATCTGCAATCTTGATGTGTAATTTCTATCATGCTTCATTAGAGGTGACACGAATGAAGTTATCAAACTTCTTTTCGAAAGTATATAACAATAATTATTTAATATGTTTACTTCACATATTCGGAGATAAATTATTGAGTATACTATAAAAAATTATATGAATAACATGCATAGAAAAATTATTAAGCAAAAGCAACAAACACAGCATTGAAACGAGGGTAAATCATGGTGTGGAAACCTCGCCCTGCACTTCAGTACTAACGTTGAAGACGTCGGTCATACTATTTGAGATTATCTTAACACAGACATCATAAATTAGATCCGGATTGGTTTAGTAACAGTCAAAAAGAGCTCATTAGTTTCAAGATTTTGTTCTACTGTAGAAGATAAGGAAAATATGTTTTTAGGGCGTGGCCCCTGAGACCATTCGCAGGGGCCACAGGGTCATCAAATCTATAAAATAGAATCATCTCAATGAGCGTGTACACAAGACTTCAGCTTTCTAGCCCTATTGCTCCCGAAGAAAATAGAGCCATTAGCTCTGTAGCTCATTAGGCTATCTATAATTTATTTTATGAATGGTCACAGGGTCATCATATGAGCTGACGCATGATCACAAAATCCATTCATTATAATCCTCATCAACTTGGGACTCTGTAAATTAAATATATGCTTTCTTGGACTTTTAATTTTGAAAAAAAAGAGACAAAAATGCCCCTTATTAGGGACACAAAGACACCAAATCTATAAATTAGAATCCCCATCAGCTAAGGAGTCTGTACGAAAGGTTTCAATTTCCCATATCACAATGTAACCAAATTTTTACATTAAAATCCTCACTAGTGAAGGAGTCTGAAAACAACATTTCAGCTTTCTAGGCCTTCTGCGTCTGGAGAAGATAATGAAAACACGTTTTTAGGACGTGACTTCTACGATCTTTTTAAGGCGAAGGGTTATCAAATCTTATCTGTACACGAACAATCTTACCTTACAGTAAAATATTCGTTCTTGATTGGCCGATGTCCGATGCATTTTATAGTGTATGTTTTATACACAATTGTTTTTTAAAAACAAGTCGGGCATCAGGTTATAAAGTTTATTATAAAAGACCGAAGGAATTGAAACGTTGCATTTAATTCACATGAAGCGCAATACCGGCAATAATCACATTTTGGATACATTCTGAAGACCAAAACCGGAGCCACTATGGTAAACACAACTCAGCATTGTTCATACTGAGTAAATGAAATCAATGAAGATGGAGATACAGCTAGATAAAGAATGTATTTTCCTTTGTTGTCAGTAAGGAGGTTAAGGTATACTAGCACTCATTCTTGATCAGGTGTTTTCAACAATGATTATTTCCACTTTATGCACAACCAACTCTTATGATTTTTTCAATCATCGTGACTTCGGTAGTTTTAACGTTTTCGTTATTGATTCCGTATTTTGTTATTTTTCATATTCATTTATTTATTAATCATCGTTTGAAATAAGTACATGGAATCAAGAGGACGCCACAATGTTTTTTTCTAGGGAACGTTTACATATCATACAAATTGGAGATTATCAAATGGACCGAAGGACAAATGGGCCAAAAATAATTAAAAAGGGCAGAGTCCAAAAGTCATATAAGGGCCAAAGTCAAAAGTCACAAAGGCCGGGGAAAGTATTTAATATTTTAAAATTTTATTTCTATGATAAAAATGATAATCTAAGAGTTATGGTTTATGTAAATACTTAATCTGCGAAACATCTTACTGATTTATGATTATCACAATGATTATGTATCAAAATGAATGATATTATGTTAATAAGAAATGAAATTTTATGAGTTTGATATGAATTATATGAATACAGACATCATCATACTAAACCTTTTTTCGGTGTATGTAATTTGGAGCGAAGCACTTTCGAGTTTTTGGCGTGGCACTTTTGACTTTCACAACGACCCTTTTAACTTTTTCAATCGAACCATTCGAATCCAGGTTATCTGCCCTTTTGTCTACGACCCATGCAGTTACCCATACGATGAATCGTGTTTCAAATATATGCACATGTGTAATATTATTTGCGCCTAGTTACCATCGTTTTTGGAATGTGACATCATAAAAATTTTAGTGAGGCCGTTCTAGCATGTTCTAACAAGAGCACATATCTTTGTTTATGCATTTAAAATGAAAAAGAACAATAGAGACAATGTGACACTCGAAATGAACCATACAACCTTTCAAACATTCGTGTGGATTTTACGGGTTGCAAAAATCTCTATACATATATATCTCTATAACTGTTTTTTTATATCTGAAATCGAACACGGGTTCAGTGATGATATTGGGTTCCCTATAGCGCGATCTACAAATATTTCTCCTTTAGTCGCCTTCAATCAGTCTTTCCGTTTATTTGTATAAACACTTAGTACCACCTGCTTCACGCTCACTCACCTCACCTGTTTGGCAAAGACAATAAAGTTATCTGGCTTCCTGTACATCCCAGAAAAACACTTGTTAACAAAGAACCTTGGTGTAGGGACAAGAAGGAACCCGAGAAACGTTGTGTTTGTATTTCATAGAACATCTCGCTATAGGTTCTATTAATCTACATTTGCGCTGTCACATTTTGAGGTAGCTATATAATGAGTCGTTTACCTTCATTAACAATTCTATGAAATTTTCGATACTATTTTCCGGTTTACTATCTACTTATTCGAATACTAATAATTACCTCATGGCCAGTTCCTCCTCGGACCCTGACGCCTGTCGCTGTCCACCCTGAGCCCGGACTTTCGGACTTGCCGCCGATCTTGAGTCTTTCCTCGGCCGAGCAGACGCCGCTACTGTCGTTGACAAACTCATTCCTCAAAGAAAAGATCACAAACAATATAATAATACACAAAATGTGTAACTCTTTGAAAAGTTTCGTCCCTTATCCAGATACTAAATGTTCCAGGAAGGATCGCTGAGATGAACTATCCTCACGTAACAGCGGTCGGTTTTCACAATGTTATATATTCCGGTAGAAGTTTTGCCCTGACGCAGTATCGAGCACATCTATTCACAAACCGCGTCTGCTACTGTTATGTCGTCTGCTAAAATAAATCGTCTGCTATTGATCAAATCAACACATTGCTCTCGTCCTTATTTGACCAAACTGTCGTCTGCCTGACAGTGTCGTGCATGGTATAGTCAAACCTTCAATGACAATAATACACTCTGAAAGTAGAAAAAAATAAACGGACACACGACACACTCCAAATAGACCAGACCGAACCTCACTGGTTCTTGGAGACCTTCCGTCTGTTCGTATCCGCCAGTGGCCGAAAGTTATCCTCAAAGAGAATGAGTAGAAGAGATCGTTACTCACAGTCGCGAAACATCTGATTCCCGTGACTGATGTTTGGACTGATGCTGCGAAGCAGGGTCGAGTCAGGCTAATTGATCGCGACTGAGTCCGCAACACAGCTTACCGACTCCTGCTGTACGGGATGTGATTAAAGACTACCCAGGGGACGTCCTGGTCGGGACATTTAGTCGGCGAATCTCCGAGGAAATACAGCATCATATGGGACACGGGAAGTTCCTGACAGTTAGAGGAAATAATACCCATTTGGGACTTTGACAGAAGCTCCGAAGATGTCAAGCACATATGTGACATTTGAGTTCACAGTCCTGATTACCGAGCAGTGTATGGGGATATAAGGAACTTGTGGGATTCTTGAGGCACTTAAAAATCTACAGAAATGTATGAATCAATTGCTTGTATTATCAAAAGGTTTATACACATCATTATGTGAGGCTAAATGGTTGCTAATGCGGATATAGCTTTTTCAATATTTGATAAGTGATATTTTCACGTTTGTGTAGATAATAAAGGGTTCCTAAGAAAGTGAAAATAAATGGTTCCAAATTCAAGATCGGTTAAGATTTGCTTATTCATTTCCCTATCTCTAATGATTAAAAGGATACTTTCCTTTACTACTACGAATAATCCGTCTGAGTGACGAGATGTTTTGACTCTTTATACATGTAGGTAATACCTTTTGCATACACTAATGATTATTTCCTTAATCTCTGAGCGATTGCAATGAGTCACGTGAGACGTACAAAAAATATTCGGTCTGACTTTTTATGTTCATTTACTAATTGATTAGTAACATGTCTTTTTTGCAGTTCTCTGCTTTCGTAATATTTTCTTTATTAAGCATAACTTTCTATATTGCGGCCATTGAATCACATAATTGATTTACAGTGAATACTCTCCGTATCATAATATGTACAGCTGCATAAAATAAATTTGTTTCATTACTTTGAAATCAAGTGCAAATAACATACAATAAGGTGTCGACTTATTCGATAATACGTCAACCAAACGTTTTGAAAAACACATTTCTATCACATATTTAAAGAAGATACTCATATTACTCCTCTAAGATAGAGATTTATGCAACACTAGGTTAACTAAGTTAACGTACAGTTCATACCTCCCGTTTCCTTGTTCAGATTGTGAAGTTAACATACAGTTCCTACCTCCATGTTTCTTATTCAAATTGTGAAGTTAACATACAGTTCCTATCTCCAAATTCCTTATTCAAATTGTGAAGCTAACCCCACCTCCCCGTTCCTTATTCAGATGGTGAAGTTGACATACAGTTCCTACTTCCAGGTTCCTTATTCAAATTTTGAAGTTAACATACGGTTCCTACCTCCAGGTTCCTTATTCAAATTGTGAAGTTAACATACAATTCCTACCTCCCTGTTCCTTACTCAAATTGTGAAGTTAACATACAATTCCCACCTCCCTGTTTCTTTCTCAAATTGTGAAGTTAACATAGAATTCCTACCATCCTGTTTCTTACTCAAATTGTGAATACAATTCCTATCTCAAAGTTTCTTACTCAAATTATTAAGTTAAGATTCAATTTCTACCTCCCTGTTCCTTACTCAAATTGGGAAGTTAACATACAATTCCTACTTCCCTGTTTCTTATTCAAATTGCGAAGTCAACATACAATTCCTACCTCCCTGTCCCTTACTCAAACATCGAAGTTAACATACAATTCCTACCGCTCTGTTTCTCATTCAAATTGTGTAGTTAACATACAATTCCTATCTCAAAGTTTCTTACTCAAATTGTGTAGTTAGCATACAATTCCTACCTCCCTGTTCCTTACTCAAATATCGAAGTTAACATACAATTCCTACCGCCCTTTTTCTTATTCAAATTGTGAAGTTTACACACAGTTCCTATCTCAAAGTTTCTTACTCAAACATCGAAGTTAACATACAATTCCTACCTCTCTGTTCTTTACTCAAATTGGGAAATTAACATACAATTCCTACCTCCCTGTTCCTTACTCAAATTGGAAAGTTAACCCAACCTCCTGGTTCCTTTTTCAAATTCAAATTTTACATTCATACCCAAGCGAGCACAAATATGGCGGTTGATAAAGTTTTCTGTTGGTTTATATAAGACTGTTTTGCTTAATACATGATTCATAAACATTTATTAAAACGCGGGGACTATATGTGACTGCGCGAATGAAGACATGACATAATCTTTGTTCGTCGCTCATGAATACAATAACAGAGTTAACTTGGGACCAAGGTATTGTCCAAAAGTACCGTCAATAACATTGTGACTTGGGTGAGAATAAGAACAACCAAGGCAAAGCTCGAAATTACGGATTATTTGTCCATTATGAATTATTGTGATAAATTCTTCGCTATAGATCGTAATTTATCACAACAATCAATTAGGGACAGAAAGACCGTAATTCATCGCATATTGTTGATTATTCTAATAGTTTCACCTCACAGTTTCTGTATACCCACCAATGATGTCAAAGGCAAAGAGTTAGAAGGGTGAGATGAAAGCGTGACTTCTTCCTTTGGCTTGTAGAATATTCCTTCAGCTCATAATAGTACGACAACTGGCATTCAGTTACTTTTGTAAGTACACACCAAGGTGAGCTAAGTTTCAATCAAGGCATCAACAGCTATAATTACCATAACTTACGCTAATACTCCCATTTTCAACCAAGTATTAATCACTTGCGGACATGCAGTGCTAAGATGAATCCGAGAACAGCTCCTGCATAGATAAAGTGTTAATTTAAAATGAAGGCTCTACTTGCAGACATGCCATGTTCAGTGGAACCTATGTACGATTAGATACAGTTTTAATTGGTATATAAGTGTATATTACTAGCAGTGGTGCAGATGAAATGTTAAGTTGAATATGAGTAAACAACTTGCAGAGGTGCAATGTTAAGCTGGATATGAGTTTGCTACTTGCAGAGGTGCAATGTTGAGCTGGATATGAGTTTGCTACTTGCAGAGGTGCAATGTCAAGTTCAATATGAGTATACTACTTGGAGAAGTGCAATGTTTAGTTGAATATTAGTTTGCTACTTGGAGAAATTCAATGTTAAGCTGAATATGAGTATACTATAAGCTGAGATGAACTGTTAAATTAACATTGTTCGTACTCCCTGTCAATTTGCAGTGTTCAATTGAGTCTGGGAATACTTCTGTATAAATGAAGTCTTAAGTTCAACCCAAAGACATCACTTGCTGAAATAAAGCGTTAATTTGAATACCCTTCTTGCATAAACAGTGTTATGTTGAAACTGTCTGCATCTACACTACTCTCATTAATACAGTCTATTCTCCTTAACTGTTCAGAGGAATTTATGTAAGCTGCTTGCAAATATGCAAAACTGGTTGCATAAATGGTTTTGATCTTCTTGCAGACATGCAGTGCTGTCGTTAAACAGTTTGATGTGATCGTCATGAACTGGAAAACCTCAGCTAGAAGAAGTCAAGTCAAAGTGATGCGAACAGACATGTAATTAAACATAAATGGTTGTAATGAGTTTAACAGGCCGCTCATGCACGTTAATATGACTTGACATTCAGTAGTTCAGCCCAGTACAAATGTCATTGAAACCTTCACTGGAAACAAATAACAGTTCACTAATTATGATATACAATAATTATAATGTCGGCTTACCCTTTTTTAATCATAGTTGTTATATAGTGTTTTAACATGTTTTAAAACAAAATTGATACAGATTTAATATATCAATTTTGTTTGCACGTTAGGCACCAACAGGGAGAGAGAGAGAGAGCGTGAGAGAGAGAGACAGAGAGAGGGGGAGAGAGACAGAGAGAGAGGGGGAGAGAGAAAGAGAGAGGGAGAGAGAGACACAGAGAGAGGGAGGGAGACACAGAGAGAGGGAGAGAGAGCGTGAGAGAGAGGGAGAAAGACAGAGAGAGAGAGGGAGAGAGACAGAGAGAGACACACACACACAGAGAAACACACACACAGACAGAGATAGATAGATAGATAGACAGAGAGAAAGAGAGAGAGAGAGAGAGAGAGAGAGACACACACACACAGAGAGGGAGAGAGAGCGTGAGAGAGACACAGAGAGAGGGAGAGAGAGCGTGAGAGAGACACAGGGAGAGAGAGTGAGAGAGAGAGACAAAGAGAGAGAGAGAGAGAGAGAGAGAGAGAGAGAGAGAGAGAGAGAGAGACACAGAGAGACGGAGAGAGAGCGTGAGAGAGACACAGAGAGAGAGAGAGAGAGAGAGAGAGAGAGAGAGAGAGAGAACACACACAGACAGAGATAGATAGACAGACAGAGAGAAAGAGAGACAGAGAGACAGAGACAGAGAGAGAGACACACACACACACAGAGGGAGAGAGAGCGTGAGAGAGACACAGAGAGAGGGAGAGAGAGCGTGAGAGAGACACAGGGAGAGAGACAAAGAGAGAGAGAGACACACACAGAGAGACGGAGAGAGAGCGTGAGAGAGACACAGAGAGAGAGAGAGAGAGAGAGAGAGAGAGAGAGAGAGAGAAACACACACAGACAGAGAGAGATAGACAGACAGAGAGAAAGAGAGACAGAGAGACAGAGACAGAGAGAGAGACACACACACACAGAGGGAGAGAGAGCGTGAGAGAGACACAGAGAGAGGGAGAGAGAGCGTGAGAGAGACACAGGGAGAGAGAGTGAGAGAGAGACAAAGAGAGAGAGACACAGAGAGACGGAGAGAGAGCGTGAGAGAGACACAGAGAGAGAGAGAGAGAGAGAGAGAGAGAGAGAGAGAGAGAGAGAGAGAGAGAGAGAGAGAGAGAGAGAGAGAGAGAGAGAGAGAGAGAGAGAGAAACACACACACAGAGATAGATAGACAGACGGAGAGAGACAGACAAAAACAGACAGACCACACACAGAGAGACACATACTTTCTTAATTATTTTAGGTAAGGGTATGATTTATCACAGAGATTTTGTATTAAGAATATAATAACTTATGTAATAATTTATCATCTTTACCCAATCAAGAGAACTATCACACATATGATATCCTGTGATATTGCTAAACTCGTATGATCTCTGTTGAAATAATAACGTCTTAGCTGATGGGTTTACGGAATGTGTTCCCAATCAATGTTTCTGGTTTATTAAGCCCAGAATCGCTTAAGTAAGCCCGGTGGATGTGTATCTAGCGGAAAACTCCTATCGCGTCTTCTGTCATCTGTTGATCGGTGTCTCGGGGTATTAGCTCAGTCCACTAATGAGACCGGACTTGCAAATAAACGTATGAGAGATGCAAAATTACCGTGGTTACATAGTGAGAGTTATTAGAACATGGCAAGATCTGCTCAGATATAAAAATTCATTAAGGGTTAAGATTTCTGTATTGCCCTAGGAGACTGAGGCTAATACTAAAATTGTCATAAGTTTAATGGTTTCTTGTGTTATTATTCTTTATTCACTCATTCTCAATCAAAGTGCACAGTTGCAAACACGCCTGAACTTTTTCACTTTTGAGGTTAACTATAAAGATTGATAAGTATTTCATTTACTATTGAAAGCAAAGATCCTAATTTTAGCGCAACAATGCGTACTATAGTGCCTTTAAATGTATCATTAGGCAAGGCGACAAGCTTCAGTGGTGTATTTTTAGGGGTCGCTTTTTTTAGAATTATGTTAATGTTTAATGAAAATTTCAAAGGGATATTAAAAAGGTGTTTAAACATGACGTCACGACCACAAGGGGGAATTCCTGTTCTTCACCTTGGTGTGAGGACAGCGAGTGAGAGCAGCTGTAGCAGCTGGAGGCAAGAGTTGGCGAAACCCATGGCTAGTTGTCATCCAAGAATATTCATGATATGTTTCCCTTGTGCAAAAGCAACTTGGCAGAGTGTGCTGACACACCTTCCACTTTCCTGTGTTTCGAATAAAAAATGTTTTGAGTTTGACGCCACCTTTTAGACTTACGAAAACAAGGATGCAACAAAGTACAGCTACATACCAACAGCTTGTTCACATACCTAGTGCAAATATCATGAAATTAGGAATGCTTTTGAGGTATCGTAGCATTGCGAAAAATAAAAACGTATAATGTTGAAATTTCAATGCAGATGCGCAGATCCATTCTTCTTTAAGGCGAATGTTTATCATACCCAACAATCAACCGTAACAGTTTTGGCAGGTCATCAGGGGTGAACATTTTCAAAACAATATTTTCTTATTTTTTTAATTTGCATTTATTATGTTTTGGTTAATGTTTATTCATTTTTCTCTACAAAATAATTTATAAGATATCAAATCCGTTCAAATTAGTCATTTTTATTCCTTTCCACTGTGTCGATGTGATTGTTTCAACATGCTATACGATCAGACGATCTCCAGGCAAGTTCAAGAATGGCTATTTCACACATGGATAATGAATGATCCTTTGTCAGGTTTGCTCAAGTTATTTCATTGACGTCGAAACTACTCCCAAATTACATAATAATTGCACCAAGAATCAGTGATAAGTGAACAAACTTTCGGTATGCAGCTGCAGGTTGTGGTCGTTTAAGATAACTCTTTGTCTTTAGACATTTGAATGTTCATTCATTTAATTAATATATTTTACCTTTAACGCAAAGCATGAACATTCTTTGAAAAAAATTAATTATGCGTTTCTTTTTTGAGTAGATTATATGGAAGTTTGAGACGATTCATATAAATGATAAGAAGAGAAGTTTGATTGAGACGTTTAATATATCAGATTGTCAAGGTAACGTTTGATATGCATAAGGTAGGCAAATCAGCATTAGATATATCTGATAAAAAAAAGGTTTGATATATATGATGGCAAAGTTTTGTATATATCTGATAGGCATGGTTTGATATATAAAGTAGGGAAACAACGTTTTATCACCTGCTGATTAGGTTTGAGATATCGGATGGAGAGGGCAACGATTGCTTTTCTAATCAGCATTTTTTAAAAGCAATATAGTGTTGCAGATATGGTCGATAGAATGCAAGAGAAGCGAAAAGAAAAATTATGAGTGTAAAATCTAAGTTGGAGCTAATATTCTTAGAGAAGGGGACACACTGAAAGAATGTATTCTACAGGAAAACTATTGAGGTGAATTGTGTCACAAGAAGTTCGGATCTGGTGGCACTCAGATATACATTTACGTTCGACCGTTTTCTAAGATGGTCCAGTAAAATGGCCATCTGTGGTACAACGTCTTGAGTACATGGTAAAGCGTTTTAAAAGAAAACGGATGGATTGTTTTACAATTTATGCACAAGATATCTCTGATAGAAGATAACTCTGGCCATCTTAACTGTTTAATCATTTATTGGTATAAGTATCTTATTGCATCAATAAAAACCTAAAGTGAGTGCAAAAGTAAAAAAAAATAGCCAATAATTGCATAAAAATGCTTGCTATACTATGTCTTGTGCCTTTAACAACAGGACAATTTGTACGTGCAATTTAAGGCTAGATGGTCTTTTATCCTCCTATACCCTTGTGAACCTTATTGATTGAGGGCTTGGACCGCTTATTTCCGGTGCCTCTATGTATTTGCGTTGAGGGTTTGGTAGCCAAGACATTGACTTTGAATACAAAAGAATAACCCTGCAAATAAGCATATTTGGCGCCAAAAACATTCTCCATACTGAATTACTCGTCTTTCTGCTGATTAAATACATCTTATCCATGGGCGCCAGACTCTGAATGTACAATATTATGTAAGTATAAAAACATGTAGCTATAATGACATAAGCAAGGTATGACAGAGTCGTGTCTGCAAGGGGATCGGAAATGTTTATTCTGGTTTCCTGGCACGATTACCCTGTGTAAACTTCGTAGACAGATCCCAGTTCCCAAAAAAAATGGTCCCCTTGCAGATCTGTCTCTGAAGTACCTTGTTTATATGTATATGTCTTTTAGCTAGTAGTGAATACCTACATATATATAGAGTCAGGTGCCTTTGATCTTATCTATACTTCCTGATAGACGAATGTCCTTTCGTCTGGAGGTATCCTATTTATAGAATCATTGTGACTCAAATCATAAGGCCCGTTTTTATGTTCTTTAAAAAATAAACTCCCTTCTTGAAAATTGAATGAAGAAATCTATCATTAACCCTTAACGAATGGTCTAAAGTAATATTCAGTAATAGATCAATGACTGGAATCAGTTTCCGAGTCAAATTATGTATGTAAATGAGCTGAAATCTAAATATACAATCTTCTGCGATATTGAAAACATTTTTGATAAATTTAGGTCGTTTTCTTTTTCGGTTTTAGATGTTAAGCCCCACATGTTTTACCAATAATTCATGGTTAGAACACTCCTGCAAATGTACCTTCTCTTGCAAACTGCATTACATGATTATCCTCTCAGACACCTTGAAAGTGACCTTAGTGATAACATGAAATAGATTTCATAATGATGAGTGCAATAATAGTATGGAAAAAAAACGAACGCCAAAAAATACCCAGATTTTTTCATTCTAAGACTACTATAACTTGTAAGTGTCCTTCAAAACATAGCATGAAAATGTTTCCAACAGAAGAACAGAAAAAAATTTCCTGTTCGTGATTTTATTGACATGTACATTTCAGTGACATTGTTTCATATCTACAAAATATGAGTTTCTACAGGAACATAAGCATTTACATAATTTATTAACAATACATTATTTAGACATTGTCATTTGATAAGCAATGAATAGTAAGAATATACTTGTAGCACATAGAGAGACAGTAAACAAGAAGTACAGGATAAATAAAGATATTTCACACGCTACTAAGCTTACTTACATCTTTGGAAATTACAAGAAGCACACTCAAGGCATGAAATACCAAAACGGTTGACATCTGCTTTGTTCCTTGCATAACTTGCATAATAACCTTTAATGGCATTAAACTAAATGGGGTAATAAAGAATGGATTCTTTTTAAAAAATATTGTTTCATGGCTCTTGAATACTTCGGTAGCATATGAGAGCTTTTCAATGTCAAAGTAGTGTTTATCAGACATTGTTACACTAGATTCTATGTGTGAGATCCTACAATACACTGATTGCTCTGTCAAGATTTGTCTAGTAAAGCCACCACCTGGTTACTCAAAGCTGACACGTTGATGAGTGCTTTGCTAAAATTTTAGATATTTCATTAGCTTGTAAGTTATATTTGATATATGGCAAATTCTCAGTAAACATTAAAACATTTAGTAGCTTCATAGTTTTGCTCAATTTTGAGATATTTAGATAGCTGGTATTCAATTTGCAATATGAAGCAAATCCTGAGAAAACAATCAGAGGATTGTAAATCATGGCAGTTACATATATGCTGATGTAGCAGGATGTGTGAGTCTTCAACAAGTACTGACGGGATAATATGAGGCAAATCCTGAATAAAACAATCTGAGGATTGTAGAAGCTTGGTAGTCACATATATGCTGATGTAGCAGGATGTTTTGTCTTTCTTCAGTACTTACGATAAACAGGATATGTATCCTGCACTAAACTTTAGGTTTAATAGACCACCACAGCTGCAGAAATATCAATATTTTGATGCTAATGTTTGTTGACTAAGAAGTGAATATATACAAGAGATGGTCACTATAAAGTTTGTATCCTCATGAAGAGATAGATTGGCAAAATATGAATTCTAGTATTGCTGAATGCTCAAATGTTAATGAGAAAATGGCAACTGACTAACCAACTTCACCTAAGCTGGTCTAGTGCTGAACCGGGGTCATAAAATGTCAAGGGGTCATTTAGTCATCAACCACTAAGGCTGTGACTGGGACTTGAAGATGGATTCAATTTAAAAGGATATTTGAAGATCAAGTTAGCATGGTATATCACTCTAAAGCCTTTATAAGCAAAGTCAGTCTCAAAACCCACGAGGGAATTTTGTTTACAGGTATTAAGGTATTTCAGTTGACTGCCTATTGTTCAAAGCTAAGGGAAAAAAATCTGTAAAATTCTGATTATAATGTGATTGAAATCTGTAGTCAAATATATTCGAATAAGTAGATCTTAAACAAATACTGACTAGACTGAAAAACCACTCCATTTGTCAGATTTATGTCAAACAATGATAATACTTAAGTCTATAACACAATTCTGTCACCAAATGATGAGATGGTTTACAATGTAAAATACCCACATGCCTTAATTATTTGCAATTGTTAAAAAAAAATTTCTTCAATCGCTTTAAAAATTTAAACAAAGTTTTAAAATCTGGAATAACATGATCAGCTCTGTGAATATGAATCAAGAACATATTTTGCGTATGAGAATTAATTTAAGACATTGAGGTTCTGATCATATGAGTTTGGTCTTACAGCAATGGAACCACCTTAGATAGTAGTAGTAGGCAGGTAGAAAACAGTTGGGATGAGAGTTTCTAGGTAAAATGAGCATCACTCGACATGAAACTTGCATTCAATGGATGGACATAACATATTCCACTGACGCTCAAGTCGAACTCACCTCCAAGGATGATAAAACACGCAACAAAATCAACAACATGGAAGTGAAATGCGACTACACACCATGATACAAATCAACAAAATTCACAGTCCTCTTGTAACTGTACAATAAATATTTACAAACAACAGAATTCATATCATAGTCAACTGTTAAGGTTGGGACAACTACATGTGTTCAGGTATGCTGATCCTTCACAAACTGAGAGTCACGACATGTTGAGCCAGCCAGTGAAGGAACTTGCAATTCTGAACAGACAAGGTTGCAACATCCAGCCTATGCTCAAGACAGCTCGTTCAACAAAAACTGAGTTCTCTTATGTCAAGTGCACCCAGACAATGCAGGTACTAGCAAGTCTGAAAGCTACGGTCAGGACAATCAGCAAGTGTTCAAGACTGATTGTTAAAAAACAACAGCAAACACATGCTCATGTATGAGTGCCTTGAGCAGGAACAAGCAGTCTTGAACATGGCCCATGGTTGATTGAGGTTATTTCACATTTCTACGGCTCTCTCTCTACGCTTGGACAACACCATAGAAGTATGAATGTCGATGGAATGTCATCTGCCCTCTATCGGTAGGGATAGCTGCAGTGATGAACTGGTCCAGTATATGCTATGTCTACTATCATTGCCATAGATTTGTTGATAATGTCTGTCCTGAGTTCTGCTGCCCCCACCCCCCGCCTGCTTGGGGCATGACCCCCATCTGAGGAGCTACTCCACCCCCGATCTTCATCGCCCCCATCTGTTGCTGCATCTGAAACAACAGGAAAAATTTGTCAGGATTTGTTTATCATAAAGTTACTATTGTTGGAAGTCCAATGTCAAAAAAGTGCACTGCAGCTCATCAAAACAAAAAGTGGAAATGTTTAGCTATCTAAAATGTTTGGAGATAAAGAGAATGGGTTTGTTTAGGGTTTTTTTGTCGATGTGACCCTTTGTGGCTTCAATTTGGTCCCAAACGATGAAAGAATATTTACACAAATTTCAGCATTAAAAGATTTTGATTTGTCGAAGTTCGAATCTGAAAAGATGTCCGATTTCAACTTTCGAAGTTTGTAGGGTGTGATCCCTGTAGACTGTACTAGGGATTAATGACATGAGAGACGGTGACGTATTCAGCAGCTTGTTTACAAATCATAGTGAAGATTTGATAGAAACATTCTTTCTCATTCTCGACATAAAGAAGAAGAACCACTGACTGACTCTTCTGAAGATCCAAGAAGGGATCTGAGACTGACCTGTTGGTACTGCATCTGCTGCATCTGTTGCTGTTGAGGGTACATGCCCTGCTGTCCCCCCATCATCATGTTGCCTGGCACCTGTTGACCCATCATCGCCCCGCCCATCTGGCCCATCCCCCCACCGTACATGTTGGGCTGAAATACAACACAAAGACATAACTATCCATCAAAATCATGGTCTCTCCCATTTAGTAGCCCCACTTTACCCTTGTAATATGTGATACACTTACATAACTCTCTAGCACAAATATCATAGCAAAATATATTTGGAAGATCTGATCATAAATTTTGGGCTGAATTAGAGTACATAGGAAAGAGATACTATCCTATTAATACTATTTTTATTAAATAGTAAAGGCCAAAACTGTCCTGAACATTTCAACGACTTGGATGCCATTTTGGCAATATCACATGACAATAAGTGTTTGCCACTAACATGGCAATGTCCCCCAATGTTATGAGATATTTAGGTCCTAAGCTTCAAGAAATATCACGTTAACAATGTATTACAAAATGATCAAAGTGTTGTGGTGACCTTGAAAATAAGGTCAATGTCACCAATGTCGAATGGCAGCTGAGTCTTCTTTCAGCTGTAACCAAAGATGAACACTCTGGGTGCTAAGCTTTACGATATATCGTGTTAACAATGTATTACAAAGTGGTCAAAGTGTTGTGGTGACCTTGAAAATGACGTCAAGGTCACCAATGTTGACTGGCCTCTGAGTCTTCCTCCATTGAAGGCTGTCACTAAATATGAACACTCTAGGTGCTAAGCTTTACGAGATATCGCGTTAACAATGTATTACACAGTGGTCAAAGTGTTGTGGTGACCTTGAAAATGACGTCAAGGTCACCAATGGTGACTGGCGTCTGAGTCTTCCTCCATTGAAGGATGTCACTAAATATGAACACTCTAGGTGCTAAGCTTTACGAGATATCGCGTTAACAATGTATTACAAAGTAGTCAAAGTGTTGTGGTGACCTTGAAAATGACGTCAAGGTCACCAAAGTCTTCCTCCATTGAAGGCTGTCACCAAATATGAACACTTCATGAGTTATCGCGTTAACAAGAATCCGGACGTATGTACGTACCTACGTGTGGACGGATAGACACCGCTGAATTCATAGTCCCCAGTTCCGCGTTGTGGCAGGGGACAACGACATATTATTGTGATGTCATACATGCAGCAGTATAACACTAGTATACTAATGCTGCATAAATATTAAACTTCCGTTTCTTACACTTTTAAGTAATAAATATCCAACCATATATCTGCTCTGCCTGTTTGACCAATTCCCCTTGCAAATTGGACTGAATTATAACATTCCTACAGTCATATACCTCATTCTCACTCCTAGCCGTGATCCTCATCTATGACAGTTATTTAGTTTTCATCACTATTCTGTCTGATTCTATCACTGATTAGGTTACCGAGTTGCTTCACATGCCCAAATACTTCTAACAAAACAGAAGTTAGCTAGAGATGTCAGACTATTGATGATTCCTCAGTAATAAAGCCATATCCAGTTTGCAAAAGGGAATTTGCCTGGAATAATATATTGGATCCTTGAAACATAAGTCACACAAAAGGAAATAACTTGAATAGCCTGTGTGGTGGTGAGAGAAATAACACAGTGAAGCTAAATCAAGATCTGAAGTTAAAGATACTGATCTACCTGCTGCATGCCCATCATGCCCTGCTGGTACTGCATGCCCCCCACCATGCCCTGCTGACCTGCCGGCATCTGACCTCCTGCATACATTCCCTGCATGTTCTGTTGGGGCATGTATACTCCTCCTGGAAACACAAAATATCATCTATAACAAACAGCCTTTTATCTGTAATAAACAACATCATATCTTTCGTAACACACAGCAGGTCATACAATCTGTGATACACAGCCTAATATCCCCCTTATGGGATACTTCTTTAAAGACTTGCTGTCAGTATACAATAGTATACAACATTGTACAACATTATACAAAATATATTAAATAATTTAAGAACAATATCAAGTTTTAAAGGAAACATTTATGGTTATGGGCTATTTGCTCAAAATCTTGCGGGGTTATCCTATTAGATATATTAGAACTATGTAACGGGAAAATTAAATTAATAAGCTCATGATAGGGTTTAACTTTTATACTCATAGTCATCAAAATTGCAAAACGACATTGGTATGCTTTTGAACATTTATTTCGCTTTTTGTCAAATTCATGCAAAATTAGAAAGTAAAGAAATAGTCAGACACATTGTTCACTGAAAGGAAAAGACAGACAGGATCAATGAAACTTGTTCTTTATCTTATAAACTCACCCACAAACTTAGTTTATAATTACATAATGTGTAAGCTCTGGCTAAAAAGCTTTTCCCCAAACAATGAAAACAAAGCACACGCAAATGAACAGGAAGAGTCCATGCAATAGGGGTTGAAAATAAAAAGACAAACTAATTCTAAAAAAAAAAGATAACTCATTTCCTAAAATAAAATAAAACATGTTTATTATACATGTATTTTTTTTTTACAAATTTGGAATAATTTATTTATTTTCAGGGACAAGAAAGAAGATAATGGCAAACAGGATTAAATTAACAACCTTTCAACTTCTTGAAATATAAATCATCAAAATGTCATTAATGATCAACATAAAACTAATTTTTTTTTATACAATTTCACCAGTTTATTGGGTTTTTTTTAACAAAACTAAATCAACAAGAAGCATTTTCAGGGTGAAATTTAAACAAGCTGGAGATGTTTAATTCACCATGAAAAGATAAACTTATTCCCATCACTAAACCAGCCCAAGTGTGGCACCCACTGAAACAAGGCAGCATAGAGAGGCAGAGGAGACAGGGGAGGTAACTCCACATGCAGACAGCTAGCGTTTAGATTCCCAACCCAGACTCAGTTTCTACCTGCATCGTAACAATAACCAGACGGGACATAGCATGGTTGACCTTGACCTTGTAGGAAGTGAGCTTGATTTGAAGATACCGGATTGGTTGCCATTAAACTTCCAGATACAGGGTTGTTTTGTATGACATTGCCTTGGAATTCACTGGTTGACATGAGACCAGGATTCTGACTGTTATACATTGCGTTACTGGACTTCTGATTGGTCCACATCAGACCATCCGAAGTGTGATTTGTGGACAACAGGTTCCCAGCGTACTGATTGGCTGAAGTCAGGCTTCCTGTGTTCTGATTGGTTGACATGATATTGCCAGAGCTCTGATTGCAGGGCATGACCAATGATGAATGTTGGGGCAATGAGCGTGTCGTTGTTTGGTTGGGTAAAGGAAGTAGTCCTTCTTGACTTGGCATGAAGTGAAGTAAATCTTCACTGTTTGAAGCGGTCGATGCTGACGTAAACAGGTATCAAAAAGTCAGCAATAATGTCTCCCCAAAGAGACTAATATAAGCCAAGTATTAAGCTAAAGCTACAGATTTTTGTATTAGTATTTGACATTCACCAGTTATAATGATTAAGTAATACATAAATAAGCTTTGAAGGTTAATGCAATAAGTAATAATGAAGCTATGGTTAGCAGTGTTCTGAGAGTTGACAGAAGCACAGCATGACAGTATAAATGAACAGGTTGTACCTAGGATGTTAGTGCTTGGGGTTGAAGCAAATCTTGGGCCTGGTCAAAAGGAAAATCTTAGTTTGAATCTTAGGCAGCTTCCAAACGTTGTTCCCAATTTTTCACAGTGGTAAAATCTCTAATCAGATGAGTTATCATAAAAAGAGTGTACTTGAGACCCAAACATGAACACCACAAACAAAATCTTACAATAAAGGGTTTGTTTTATTAGCTGCTGTATGGGATGCAAATATCTTACATAGCTATAGCATTACTCAAACAATTAACTGATAAATGTAATTCATAATTTTCATAAAACTGCTTCTCTGAACAGAATCCTTGTATAGTTTATGAACAGCCTGCATTAGATTGTGAACAAACCCTAATATTGAATGCAGTCCTCTACAAAAAGTCCTATTTAAATGTCGAGTAAATCCATGTTTGTACTTACTACTTACCTCTATAATGATTTATACTTATAAGAATGTAAATACAGTTGTTAGATTAAAGTTAAGTTTGCGATGTACTCACCTGGAACGCCGAACATCTGTTGTTGCTGTGGAGCCCCTCCCCCGCTCCCGTACAGGGCCAGGATCGACGCCTTTGTGGATTTCTCTGAGCCGGTGTCAGCACTAGGGTCATCAAACAGGTTTGCCTCTAGTGAGCCATTCTGGAACAATAATTACAGGATTCAAAATTAATACTAGCCCAGTTGACAATAATTAATGAAAAAGACCGGTGGAGAGTAGGTACTGGTAGTTTGGACTAGTTAAAATGTTCAGGGCAGATTTGGACTTGCTGAAATACCATTGGACAAGTAGCTCATGGTATGATAATGTTAAGTTTGACCCCTGAATGGTTTGAACGAATACACAAAGGGTGTCTGTCTTTCCTTCACAAATACTAAACTTTTTTGTTTTTACTTTGAAATTGATCTCTTTTAATGTTGTAATTTCCCATTACAGTCTGGACCAGAATTCTAAGTGATTCCTGAAGTAAGTTCTGATGAACTCATAAGGTGATGATTTAGGTTACGCCACTGTTAGCCAGATAGAGGGTTTGTTTCACTGATATAAAAGAGTATTTACTCTAAATCATATATGTGAATGTTTTCACAAGATTTTAAAGTTGACAAAAATAGGGCAGGAGAATATGGCTCTATGACTGAGTCAAATCTTTCAGAGGAGGCAGGTAACAAACAAATGATGCACATGTTTCAATTTAACCAAGCTCTTCCTTAATGACAGTCTGAATAATTTCAAGACATCAATATGAAAAATCAGTGCAAGTCAAGTATTTACATAGTCATGTAAACTGACCTGTAATACAACTTTACAACTAAATACAATGAATTAATACTATCATAGGGTGCAGATAAGAAACATGTGATGTGAATCATGTTTCAATTAAAATTTACAGTTAAGATTAATAAAAACCCTGAATGAGTCATATATCACAATATTGCCATAAATATTTTGGTATGGTATTCAAGTGTGTACATTGTAATGTCAACTAACCTGTTGTGCACCCTGTGGGGAGCTGACTCCTTGGCCACCAGGTGGGGTCTGTGCAGTTTGCTGAGGGGTGTTGTTACCGAATATATCCAGTAGATCTCCACCAGCCGGAGGTTGTCCTGTCGGCGAGGAGGCGTCTGAGACAGGAAATAAACGGGATCTTACAATGTTCACATGTTTTATTTAATTTCAACATGAAAGCCACATTCTTGATACATATATAAGCTTCATACTTAATAAAATGTAACAAATTTTGTACATTTGAGAGTAAAGTCAGAGGAAATTACTATCAAGGAACGACAACTGTACGATGAGACTGTCACTGTTGTACAGCTGAAGCCAATCCAACAGAAAACAGTTCACAATCAATGAGGTTAAAACTTAAAATTTTAAACTCAAAGATTCAAGACAAGCTTTATATCTATCAGAGTTATGCCATAAGATAGGTTAAATTTTACCCTGAACAAATGTTAAGATATTTTGACATTTTACAATAAAGTATACACTTTTTGGATAGTCTACAAATTAATCTAAAATTACATCTAATCTCAATTTAATAAAATAATATCTTGAGCTCTGCAGAAATACGGAAAATAGACAAAACAAGATTTGAGGGTGGACACCCTGCAATGCCATATTTGAAGGGCTCTCTTGACCAAAATTACAAATTGGAGTCAGAAGCGGTTTTGGTGGCGAAAATGTTGAAAAATGTTGAGAAGTTTACGCCAACGGAAAACAGACAATGGACCATGTCATAAGCCAATCTGATGAGCAAAAAGGAGTTTACTTGGGTCACCAAATCTATAAATGAAAAATCCAATCAGCTAAGGAGTCTGTTTCAGCATTCTAAGCCTCTTGCTTCTGGTGAAGAAGATGAAAATAGGTTTTTAGGGAATGGTCCCTGTGACCCTTATAAGGTGTCACATGGTCACCAAATCTATAAATGTAAAACCTCATACATCAAGGAGTCTGTACACAAGATTTCAGATTCCCAAGTCAATGGTTCTGGAGAAGAAGATGAAAGATGATGATGGTGAAAAGTTAATGGACGGACAGATGGACAGACAAAAGATGACTCGCCATGCCATAAGCACATCAGGCCTTTTAGGCCAGATGAGCTAAATAGTAAGCATAATTGAGAAAGGTCAGATCCCTTTCAAAAGCAATTCACCTCAAATTGAAGACCAAAACCAACGAAAAACAATGCAACTCAACATTGCCGGCACACTTTACCTGCTGAATATGAAAGAAGCACTACTAAGAAGCTAACTTCAAGGACTTTTAGATAATTGTCTGATTTGGACTGGCCTTAGCAATTGACTTACAGGTCGTTTATCCTTAACATGATGCTAATATGTTTTGTTTTTGACTCATTAAGGTGAAGATGGCGGATACAGGTTTTTATATATTATTATTTTTATTATTTATTTTTATTATATTTGCCATTGACAGTGGGTTGATACAGGACATTAGCACTAAACGATGGGCTGATACAGGTTGTTTCCCCTTGACTTTGGGATGAAACAGGTTATTTACTCATGATGATTATGTTCCTGATACAGATTATCTGCCCTTGGAGATGGGCAAGTGATGGGCTCATACAAGTTATTTTCCCTTGACGATGTGCTGTTAAAGATTTTTACTCATGGTAAGCTAATACAGTTATAGCCCTGCTAGCTGATACCAACAGCAAGCTTGATGAAGGGTTTCCCAAAGAAAAAACTTTCATACATAAGGGAAAGAGCCCTATCCTAGTAACTTAGTTGCAAGTGCCAATACCGGCACTCGAAGAACTTCTTTCTTTCAAAGAACACACAATATAAAGCCTCTGAGTATGCCAGCAGGTTAAGTATTCCATGAAATCAGTTAATAGGTCAAAAGAAAGAACACAAGATCCCTACACCAGAACATTTTACTTACTGGGTGTCTGTGCTACATAGCGCATATCTGTTGTAATAAGTCAGTACATTGTTATAAGTCTTTACAAAGAAACAGTTAATTAATGGCTCTACCATTATGTTAAGAAGATTAGTATAGCCACTTGAAAATCATTGTTGAAGGATATATATTATGATGTTGGATTTGTTTTATTTAAAAAGAAGAAAATTCAAATATATTAGTAAAGTTCTACAACATCATTACAGGAATCAAGAGAACCCTGTTATGTTAGATGCCACCAATGCATTAGGAAGTTGACCTGGACATGAAACGGAACTAACCTAGTCCAATTAGATCTGCAGCAGCGGAGCTTGTCTTCGGTTGAGCAGGAGACGCAGAGGTGGGTGTGGCAGAAGTGGGTGGGGCCTTAACCTTGTCAGGCGATGATTTCTTCTCCGAGTTGCTGGGTGAAGGCTTGCTCTTTGGAGCCTGTAATAGAACCAAATTCATGCAGACTTTCATCTGTCAAACCCCATCTGTGGTTACAAATCAATGGCTACAAATATGAAGTTACACATCTGTGGTTAAAAGTCTGTAGTTAAAATTCCAGTAACAAGTCTGTTGTTCCTAGATCAGCATTTCAACTGAGAAATAGCTTATAAGAGTAATGTGTGGTGTTTAGTAAAGCTAGTTTTGCCTATGCTAGATCACTAATTGGCAAAAAAAACATCTAACAGTAAGCATGCTCTAAAGACTAAAGGAAGTGAAACGGTTAAAGCTCAGATCATTATCATAAAATAATTCAAGATTATTCCAAGCGGTTGATTTAGGTGTCGTGGCATATGAAACTGGATTTCACTGTATATGGAATAAAATAAAATGCAAATCACATGAAAATAATACTTACTGAAGATAACTGAACGGTGGAACTTTGTTTTGGTTTGCGTTTCTTTTCCCTATCATCTTCCAACCACTGAAATAATATTGCTTATGTTGATCAATTAAAAGGATACTAAAAATAAAGGAAGATGTAAAAAAATAAAAGACTTCATCTCCGCTATACTGAAATAACAGATGGAATGGTTTACAACATATCGTCCCCTAATCAGAAGAAGTGTGGGCCTGATGATTGGAATCCAATTGATGAACTTGGAAACTTAAAATCATTAACTGATTACCTATTTTTATGAGTATTTATTGTGCAGTTTTAGTAAAATGAATTTTCAATAGGGAAAACAATAATAATTTTTTGGTATAGAAATAAAATCATACACTCGCCCCTTTATAAAACAAACAAAAATAATTGCTTGAAAAAAATAATGTATAAGAAACTCTTTTGGCCGAACAGTAAACCATAAAATAACTCAAAATACTATGCAAAACATTTAACATGCTTTGTAAAATCATTAAATCATAAAGCATCAAACAATGACGAGGACATGGCTTATTGCAAACATAGTGGTTGAATAATGTTATGTTTATCATATATACACGTGAACATTGCTCAAGTAGTTTGTTTAAATTGTGTGTGATAATAACACGCTTAATAACATGATATTGCATTGATAATAAGTTTGGTGTAAAATACTTAATGACTGCTCTCATAAGTAATGCAGATATTAATTTTGAAATCTATACTCTGAAAAACCAATAACAATGTTGTAAGGAACTCTAAGTGTTGAATACCACTTAAACCAGTAAAATAGCATGCAAAAAGTGTGTATCTTTACCCTCCATATAACAAAGCCCATAACTTTTTCACAACTTACACTATTGAATACAAATTGTATTATATCTCAGGAAACCAATCTCCTGCAAGACTGAACTTACACTTATTAAGGACTTCACAGAACTTAATGGCCCAAAATGGAATCAATGATAACAACAGTCTGATAAAATACAGATCCAATCATTTAATACCTTTTGAAAACCTGATAAATAATAGATTCTCCTGCAGTTATTAGATCACTTGGCAGAGATTATAAAAAAAAAAATTATTGACACTTTCCTCTTGCCTTGGTTTAAGAAACTATAGCATGTAAATGATTTAAACAAGAACAATCTCATTAAAATCAAATCAAACCTAACACATGTACCTTAATGCATTTCAAATTTTAGTACTACTACTTTAAGGGTCATAACAATTAACCTGGTCTGTATCTTCTTTTGTACCTTCCTATGTTTCTACACCTCACAAACCTAGTTAGATTTCAAAAGATGCCCATGATTTCCTAACGGTATTGATGATTGGCTGGATTGAATGGTCACCAGACCCTAATGGAGTAGTACATAGATCAGAAATGAAGTGAGGAACGTGTGTTAAAATCAGCATCATTCTAATGAGATTGCAATAGGATAAACACAAACACACAATTGTATATTCTATTCTATACCAACACCAGGCCCCAAACCACCCACAAGATCTTACCTTGGTTTTTGACTGGCGGAAAGAGAAGCAAAGAGATGAAATCAATACAGAAAGCAACAATGTAACAAAGAAAATTTAACTTTCAGTAAGAATGTTGTTTCAAAAACAGGTGTAGACAAAATTCACCTCTTTAGGAATGGTTGGTTTTGGCTGGACCCACTCTCTGGCCATATATTTCTTGGTTTCATACTTAGCCCTGATGAAGGCTTCTAACGCCCTGGGACGAGTCAAGGATCCTTGATGACAGTTGGTAAGTTGCTTACCTGTTCACTTCATTATTGTACAAAAGTTAACATGCTGACATAATAACATTCAGACAGGTCAAGATTTACAAGAACTACGATATGGGATCATTCATTAGCATTATCAAGCAAAATTGGTGATATTTGACAACTTATCAAAAAAAAAAGGTCCTTCATTGCTTAATACATTATATCAACAACGTTTCCATATACATATACCTGGATTTCTATGTCATGTTTAAATAACAATCATAATTAATTTTAATAGAATGTTAAAATCAGGCACTCTATTGATTCCATTTTTGTTTAGTATTCTATCAAAACTTGTAAATAATGTTACATGAAATTTCCAATAGAAACATATTTGCCAAAAAGGGTAAAGATTGATTAAAGTGAAAGAAATCCTTTGCAAATGTTACCTTGGGTAACTAAACAAAATTATTAAAACATAACACCGAGAGATATTGACGATAACACACAATAGCAGCATGTCTTCCCTCTGTAGTTCAGTAACCTGATTCCACTGGGTAATGTGATCAGGTAGCATATGTGAAGTACTAACACTGATTGATGAGTCACTGATAACTAAATTTTTCACAAATGCAATCGATAAGATATAATAATTAATTGAAATAAGAGCCTTGTTCCCTTTAACACTGTGGCTTCTCGGTCTTAAATAACTCAGCATTTGAAATATTTACATATGAAATGTCAGGTTCATAATATCAAATGAATTGTTACCTAACATAGAATTACAATTTTGTAAAGGTAAGAGGTAACAAGATTCAAAACAGTCAAGTGATTTGAGACAGGGACAAGTGGATAATATTTTAAATAGGTAAGTGCTTCATAATTTTGCTTCAGGCTTGACTGGGTCTGTTTGAAAGATTACAAACTGATGGTAAATGACTTTTTGTTAGGATGTTTTGGGTGAGTCAAAGGTAAAATCTTGTGAGCAAGTACTTCAGGTTTGTGTTAAGTTATTCAGATCCCCCTTTTGGAAATGTTTTCTTAAAATTGACTGGTGACACCACTTTTCAAAAGCTGAACCCCTCTCTTTAAAATTCAAGGATATGCGAAAGCAAAAAGGTATATGAATACTTTACAGCGCCAAGACTTAAAGGAGTCAAACAAATTGATATAAATGTTATATTGCAGGGTCTACAACTTGATATATGTTATATTGCAAGGTATACCACTTGATACATGTTATATTGCAAGGTATACCACTTGATACATGTTATATTACAAGGTCTACCACTTGATATATGTTATATTACAAGGTCTACCACTTGATATATGTTATATTACAAGGTCTACCACTTGATACATGTTATATTACAAGGTCTACCACTTGATACATGTTATATTACAAGGTCTACCACTTGATATATGTTTTATTGCAAGGATACGAATCAGTCTGGGGACGCCTGAAGTTGTCAGGAATATTTGCCTCATAAGCAGCTCTTGCTCTGCTGTTTCCAACTTCTTGCATCATCTGAAAGAACAATAATAGATAATTACTCAAAGAAACTCTATGAGATCTACACAATAAATCACAAAGTTCAAATTTACTTCACTTAGATCTATTTCTTTCCAAAAGAGATAATTTTCTTTCCAAAAGAATTGATTTTTGGACATTTAGTGTTGAATAAAAAAAGAGGATAACTAAACAAATTATCAATAAAATAATAAATGTTTGTAGGGTAAGCATGAAATAAGAATCTGTTTTGACCATGCCAATTGATTTAGGGACATATGACTTCATTGAAAATAAACCACTGAAGAAAATGAAGTTAGACTTACAGCAACTTGTTCTGGTGTCCATGTGTCGAGATTTACAGACTTGACACGGGAAATGTGAACTCCAAGATTTCTGTGGATGCCAGCACATCGGATACACAGGAATATTCCCAGATTCCAAGATGCCCATCTTGGTCCTGAACAAAATTATTAATCAGTTACATAACTCAGAGTCCATCTTGTCTTTTCGATAATAATAATTTTTAAGCATGAATACACAAACTGATTTATCTAACAGGATTTGATAATCCTACTGCCAGTCCACAAGGGGCACACACATAGGAAACTAACGACATGTTGTTAAAAAATATAATTTTCTGCAGAGATCAAATAAATTCCTCTTTGAGCAGATACTGAAGGCTTCACTTGGCTAGTGCACAGAACAAAGGGCAAATGAAAACTGTTATTGAAATGAAATGAATATTTCAAAATATTGAAACCCTGTCTGCAGATGATGTGAAGAATACTTTTAAATCATCTGAAATTTGGTTCAAAGACAAACAGTTTACTTGTATATTCTTGTAAAAAGTTTACCATGTAACCATAGCGCAACATAGGGGTGCTAGACTGTAGCGAGCATGATGATCTCTAAGTCTTCTACTCACTCCTATATGTACCTGTTGACCTCCTTTACACTGATAAATGTACCTGTTGACCTAATATCCACATTTGTGATACACGTCTGAAATGTTTTCAGACATTTAGGGATGAACACATAGAACAGAGAAGCAATATTTTGTCTATGGCTGACATTTAGAACCTGCGAAGACAAACTGTTAGATAGTGACTTGTTTGTTATTAGTTTTCTAAATTTTCTCTTTATTCATTAATTTCATTAATTTGTAAGTGACCCCTGATTGTCTTTCTTAACAATTTTACCAGTAAAAATTTTTCAAATTTTTCAAAAATAGTTACCAAAATATGTAAAGGAATCATTGGGGTTTTTTCCGTTACGAAACAGTTTGCAGTTGTACCTTTAACACAAATCCTATTTATTCTGGGTACCTTCTTACAAATCCAACTACTTGATGAACCAGCTGGTTGTTAGATAATCTGCCTGGTGACATACTATACAGTTCATACTATCAAAAATTATATGAAAGATGTTGGACCAAAAACAAGATTATAAAAAAAACCATATTCTATCAGTATGTACATTGATGCAATGTGAAACATTAAAAAGCAATATAATTACACATAATTATTAGGTGTTTGTTCATAGAATATTCTTCCTTGATACCATTATATTTGTCGTCCTTCAGTCAGTCTCACTAAGATATGTATGTGCAGATTAGGCCTATTCAATACAGTCATGACAGGTGTTGCATTCATACTGCATATTGTTTATTAGTGACAATGCCATGGGTACATTTCTACAAAACAACTATGCTAATGTTCTCAATAATATAATTAAGACAGGAACAAAACAACGATAACATATATTTTATCCATAATTGATAGTATCTTCATTTGTCCACGACATCAAACGTAAATCATGACTATTTTAGTATTTATTGACACACAATCGTGTCAGATTTCCGTGTTTTGAACACAGACTATCGATATCTCTTACCCTTTGCGTCACAGTCCACACAATATTTGTTATCATCATCTTTTAAAAGACTTGATAAAATAGCCTGGAATTTATCCTGTTGTGCCTTTACTCTTTCTTTTTCTGCTCTAGACGACATTGTCAAGTGATTCTCCGGGAGTGGGAAGGACCTGTAAAGGGAGGCTACTCATCCATCGTTTCCGGTTAGCGCAATACTACAAATATCCAGGTAAACAAATTTATAATGCACTTTGTTATTGCATATTTTTTAGGACAAATTAATCTCTTTCCATATCTCTGACAAATATAGTGTTACATTATCATCTAACAAACTGACAGGAGAAACTGAAGTAAACTATATGGGACATCGGATGAACATATCAATGAGGAAGTTAAGCGGTTCCTACGTCATCTGATAAAGGGAGCTTACTCTGATCAACGTCTTTTCAATCAACACTGATTTGAGAGATGTGGGTTCAAGTCTTTGATAGGTTATTTTGGTTTTATTGAACGATATAATAAGTAAATGATTACATTTTAAATTTTAAAAGTTTGACTGAATTTTATAGGGATGTTACATGTGTTCGAACCACAAATTGTCTAAATATGCAACATCAACTTTCTGTTTTTGAAAATGATAATCATGATAAATCATTCATTGAAAGGACTGTTTATACGTACATTTGTCTTCAAGTTACCAAATGTTCTGTGAAGGCGGTCAAACTGTACGTGAGAGCATAAAACAGGACACGCTTACCCAGTGGTAATTTTAAGTCACGGAGTTGTGAGTTTTATGGTTTTCATTTTATTCTAAACTGATCACCAAAAGAAATGTAATATAATTGTTGAATATCATAAAAAGTTATGTCCTCAAGAAAATTTGGTTTGTTGTGTTTTAGCATCCTATAAGTTTAGTCGTTTGTGTTTAATTAATAGACTTGAGAATTTACTGATAATTATGTAATCGCAATATTTCCAATTGGCCTATATTCGATCATAGAAAAATTAAAAAGGCAAATTGTAAAAAAAGGTAAGTAAGTTAATCAAAATCAATCTCATTTAAATGAAATCTAAAATGCTCCACTACATTACGCGTGTAGATCTCGCCAGGCTCCGTTACGCGAGCTTTCAGGTTTGACTCTGACATAATTCAAATCAGCCAATCAGCGAGTTCGCCCCGTATTCAAGGGTGCAGGCGCATCATTCTATTTCGCTTGTTTCCGAATGCCGAACTGCTTAAATATACGAATGAATGTATTTTATGCACATACAATTTACCCTAACTCGGTTTGTTGGACAAAAAAGTCAAATCGAACACTGTGGAGTTTTCTTTCGCAAAGCAAACTCTGCATACCTGAACGTAATGCATAGTAGACGGGACCAATCCTAAATTCTTTTTCTGGATACAGATACGTTGAATAGACGTATCGTCTTTTAGTTTGTAGTAATTGTTGAATAAGTTTTTATTTCGTTAAAAGAATTAACCATCGACATGTTGAGAAACAGAAACCAATAAAACATTTATATGCACAAATACCAATTAGAGGTTTCTTGATAATTATATATCTATATATATATATTATATATGCGTGGTACATATGTTTATGAGATTGACCCTTGTTTCGTCAAAGACTGAGATTTTACAACAAACTCTGCCGGGTTACCATTCAGTTAAAGGGCATAATATATTATGCAAATTGTTTCAACTTGTTCTGTGTAAATTGGAAAAATCATAAGAGTTTCAACTTCAAATAGCGAAAATACTAGACTAAAATTTACTCTATGAAATATTTTAATAATTGACTGTTCCTTCATCTATATATTCTTTTCTTCGGGCTCCTAATTTCATGTCAGGTTTGGGTGCAATGCTACAAATTCAGCGCAGTTCCACCCATGGTTTGCTAGTTCCAGCCGATGCTCGCAGGTTTCACCGCAATGCATAGCCACAATGGTGTTGCGGGCTTTCTCCCTGCACTAATACTAGCAGCCGCGATATGAGTGAAATAGTCTTGAAAGCGGCGTTAAACACCAACTCACCTCACCTCACCTCCTAATTTCATATGTGTATTCAGTCATTCTAGACTTGCTTAATCTGGACCCAGACTGTATTAAAGGCTTTTATCTAAATACACAGTCATGAAGCAGGACTACGAAAATACATGCATCAAGAGACGCGCAGTTTGCTTGCTTGAAGATATCTGCGGTAAACCAATTAGATTTAGATGTCAAATTGAGGCATAGGTCAATAATCTTCCTAACGTAGTGGAACATGATTAGACTTTATTTTAATGAGATTGAGTCAAAATGTATTTGTCTACTACGATAATGCATGCAAATTTGTTAAAAATGAAATAAGTTATGTTTTGAATACGCTTTAAAAGACTATATGTCCAAAAATGCTAGACAAAAACTATGCACGACCCCAGACGTTTTGCCTTGCCTGGAGAATGCACGAAAAATGCCCCCCTTTATGGTGACCGGGCTGTTCATGAGGTAGATTCTTGCTGTAAATATCAAGATTCCGTGGAATTAATTCAGAAGATGTCTTAAGTCACATCATAATAGATTGGGCTATTTTATACTTATCAAAAACTTTTATTCAAACAGTTTTATGAATGGAAAACAATATCTGCCGTATAATTCTTCCATAAGGCCAGTCTGTAACACTGTGTCACGCTAGGGATTTCCAACACAATTTTCTGGTTGAATTTGACTTTTCTAAACGTTCGTTTCCAAGCAATCTAAATAAATCAAGATCGAAAAATTCATGTTATAATGTTATAATAGTGGGATATTATGTTAAAAACCTGTTGATCAACATTTATTTAGATTGGTTTCCACGTAACCCGCACTGACTATTTATCTCCTGGTGTTGAGATCTCGTATAACCCTGCGCATGCAAATGCAATCGACTTATTCAATTCAACAAATTGTGCAGTTTTGTAATTTATTTATATTTTATTATGAGAACATATTTATAAACGAGTGATTTTAGGTCCTCTTCATACAGTAAAACAGGAACGGGAAACCGAACGTTTCCTCGTCTTCTCTCCTGTCAATCAGCTCAATGGTCCCGAATTCCGTCCCTGTAAAGCAATGATAAGTTTCTAAGAATACACAACTCGCATAACCAGCTTCCTACTTTTATCAAGGAAATTTGTAATCCAACTTAGATCAGAGCACAGGCAGACTGTAGCGCTAATGGGTTAGCGCAACGTAGACAGATAACAAGTTACACTCTGGGTGACTGTAGTGAGCTTTGTTCGCATTGAGGGAAAGTGGTTTTATGTATCTCCGTTTTGCAATCTATTTGCGCTACAAATCGCCTGTGGTCAGGGACACCGGAATCTAGAGTGAAAACAAAGCATTATATGATCGCCGTGGATCGATGAAGCCGGCATATTTTTATTACAGATGTATCTCAATGACGGCAAAAACTTATAATTCATAATGATTACGACTCATCCACATACGTGCATTGTTGGATAATGTTGGAACAGGCATCAAGTTTTGATGAGCTAATCACACATGATTTGGCAAAACGCTATAGATACCCGGCCTTTTCTGAGGAAAGACATACTGATTAAGGTTCGATTTCAATATGTAAACTTTAATGTGTTCAATTATTTTAATATTTTAAGATTATCAACATCTCACCGAAAACTTGTTTGATTTCATCAAGCTCCATGGCATATGGCGGTCCTGTAAAATATGAATTATTTTGTAAGGTATCAGAGATTGGGATCTGAAGTACTGTCATGAAACTCGGTTAAGTAAATATCTGTAATATATGTAAGTCAAACACTGTTCTTTGACACAGCTGTGACAAATGCTTTGATTTCTGTTAAAACAACAGTTTGAATATTATTGGAGTTGAATAATAAATCATAGATTTTTAATTCAATTAAATGAGCTTAATGGATTGCAACGAAGCTATACAAAATATAAATACCTTTGAACTTCCTGGTGTCATAGTTCATCACCTCGAAGAGAAAGACACAGGACGGAGATATGACATTCCAAAACACGCTGAGATACCTGGGGGTAGTAAGTACTTATAGTAAGTTGACACGTGAGTAAGATTATCACATACTTCGGCTTAATAAAGTCATTATCTACATTATCTGTTTCAATAAAAATTATAATATTTGTAACATATAAGAGTATTAGTTAACAAAGAGAATTGAAAGATAAACGAACCTTTTTAAATATCCAATTTCCTCAAAGCTTTCACAAATATGCTTTAATAACAGTTTAGTAATTAAATGTGAATGATATTAACAAATGTGACGCTTTCGGAATCACTGATAGATGTGACCTTTGACTTACCAGAGAAATAAATATGAACATCATCAATATAGAAAAGTGCGCTATATAGGTCTGATCTGAAACGTTTTTCAAGACGTAACAATCGGAAGATCGCGAGTTCCTATCCTTATAAAGGCAATGCTTTGTAATTTATATTCACCATTATAGGAATACTTTATTCTTATCAAAACTGAGTGTTAACAAGCCTTTGGTTATTATATACATTGTGTGTTCTTACTTGTCCCAATCACGCTTATCAAGGGAGACAAATCCTGCTGCATCGAACACAACATCAAATTGGCCCTCGAGTTCTCTGACGGAAAAACATTTGCACAATGATTAAACCAAATAATGATAAACAATCTCTATTTATCCTTGACAAAACAGTTTGGGATATAAGAACATTTTGAATTATCAATTTGAATGTAATTCTTCATTAACCACCTTAAATATCAATTAATGAAAATATCTTTTTCGACATCATTTTAGAAGTTGGAGTTAGGAAGAATGATGAAACATATATAAAATATATATATATTGGCGATTTATTGTATATAGGCGACGTTTCGACAGAAGACACAGATACGTTGACTTGCTCGACAACGACATTATTGTCAATGTCAAATGGGGATCTATACACAACAAAGACGTTGTTTATTCATGAGATTGTCATCGTGAAATCTTATTATGTCCAGTTTCAAGGGATCATGTTCATACTGCATATATGCCATAACGCATATTCCCATTTTGTATATACATATCAATGGACTACATTATTATACAATGATATTACTGCAGTGAAATTATGATTCATATGTTCACTGCAGTGAGAAAAGTAGGACGGCATTTGTACCTCACTTTGCATCACAATCATCTCTCTTATTCGTAAAGACTTACTCTTACAGCCACTCTGTCTTAAGATGATCTAGGGAGATATGAACGTAGTTATTCATATGATCTTACACCGTTTAGGACATATGTATGTACTTACTTTGAAAAAAGGAAGAAATTGCCAACGTAGTATTTTAGTTTTCCTGCCTTGCTCTGAAATTTCATAAACAGAATAAAGTCAGATATTTGAAATGTATTCAAATGTATAAGTTTGATTTTAAGCGTCAAGGATTTTGGTAAATGGATCTTTAAGTGTTTAACCTTGTTTTAAACTGTTTTCCAAAGAATCCATAATCAGATATAGGTCTCTTTTAGCAGAAGAGTCTGGATATCGATAATGAACATGGTACTTTTATGAATGGTTGTCATGGACAACGAGGTCTAAGTGGGATTTAATGAGAAAGTTCACCTACGATGTAGACTTTGCCATCTATACTAGGCACTGGCTCGACCGTGTACTCAAGCTTGTTGTCGGTGAAGAAGTCCTTGGCTGCTTTCTCCGCCAGATCCACCCCTACAACGCTGTGCCCTTTATCCGACAACCTTCATGGAATCGGATTAAACCATGATATAATACAAGTGCAAGAACTTCACTATTTGTCAAAATCCAGCTGCTAGTTTTAACCTTAGATTTTGATAAGCAGCCATTGTTTTTGCTCAGCTTTTGTCGATTGCTACTTCGCCAGACAACGACATTATATTTTAAGCATGCCGGCCCAGAAAGAGGTAGGTGTATTGCTACTTTATATAAGTTCTTTAAAATCATATTTGCCAAAAATCATACCTCATTTGACTCAAAAACATGCCATGTGCATTTTACGAATCTAGAACATATTCGTTATATCTCGGATATATACACACATTCACACTTGTTTCGGAAAACTTAGTTTCTCGTTGGACCCACGTGCACCTGATCTACATACTCAGTGTAGAAACCAATGTTTATCCTTACCAGATGAGTTCCACAGCCTTGCCACACAGAGGGATGAGCACTTTGAGATTCTGTCTGCTGTCTGTGAGTCGCTCAAACTCTTTCTTTATCACTCTGTAAAAAGAAGAGGCGTAAAATCACCACCATTTAAAAACAAAAACACTTTATTGCATCTTACATTAGATTTTAAAACATGTTATCAACTTTAATTGAATAAATGTTTCTTCAATCTTTAATGAAAAAAACTTCATAGACAACAGTTTATTCATAGAAATGGTGCTTGGTTTGTAAACCTAAAGTCAATAACATCGTTTTTAAGTCAAGTCAAGCTTAGTGGTCGCGTTGGTAAGCTGGTGGCACGCTCAGTGCTAGCAGTCGGTGCCTGACTCTGGGGTTGCGGGTTCGATTCCCGCGAGTTACTCGAATCGAAAAAGTCAAAGTTGGATACAATTGAAGATAGTCAGATCCCGAATACAACAATGTTAAACATTTTTTTTCACCAAACATTCCTGACAACGTAAAATTTGCACAATAATCGTATGATTTTAAGCATACAACCCACTGATTATTAAACCAAACCAATCAACTCACGGGTTCAACTCGACGGGGTAGTCCATGTCCCCATTCTCCCAGAACTGAACCGTCTGAACCAGTCTCTCATCCGGGTCGTCGGCAATCACGTGGAATGGTTTGGGCTCCCCCTCGCTCTCCTCTTTGAGTGTCTCTTTCACGAACTTCTCCAGGTTGTCTACAGGGTTCTGCTTATCCATCCCGCCTAAAATGAGACAATTGAACTGCAAATAAGAAATTTATTTTTAATGGTAACACAAAAAAAGCGAAAAAAAACTCGCATTGAAAGTACTATGGAAGATGTTTTCAACCGATTACAAGAGGACACATTTCGAACAAGGAGTGATTATACGGGACGAAAATTGGTTAGCGTCATTGGTTGAGTTCATAGCCAAGGTTCAGTAAGGAGTTATTTCAGTGTGCATTGTGGTCGTTTCTCCGTTGTGCGCAAGAAAGGGAAGCCCGTCTTATGACATCTCTTTCAGCGTGACGTCTAAACCTAGACGGTATTTAAAGGTATTCAAAACAGATTACAGATTCAGTTAAATGGTTTTGTAATGAACAACATTTTTTTTTCAGTTTCTGTTTCTAACTATCTTCTAAAGGAAGAGTAATGATTATGTGAATGAATAGGCGTTACGTTTCCATCGTTCGTGTTCCTCACGTCTCGAGAGGCTCTTGTCTATTAATAAGGTTTATTTGGTTACACTCTAACGGTGATATTCATACCATTTGGCGTAGACCTGGAGCTACTATATATTTTTTATACTTTTTCGCTTAATTTTTAATCATATTTTTTTCATGTGCATCCTTGATTTCAAATATTAAAGTTTCATAATGAAAACCCTAAAAAGTACTTTCAAAAATTCATATCCTGGTTTTGGTTTATAAAGTAAAGACAGGTGATATTTACGATGAATTGTCATTGCTTCGAGGTGGAAATTGAAACCCGTTATGATATATTGTTAAACATGCAATGCCTTACCGGGAGCACTCGTCATTCACATAAAACACAAATACTAAACAATGAAGAGGAAGCACAGATGAAACGTAATATTTATTAAATCCTTTTTTAAACATTCTTAAAAATATAATGTCATTAAGGGGTATTTCGAACCTAGTGTAAAAGTATAAGAAATTATTGATGATAGGCTAATTTCTTCCATTTGCATTCATATCTTTTTAATTAGCATTCAGGCACAGATTCGTGGTCTCTATCAAATAGACAGATCCAAAACTCCTATTGCAACATTGCTTTAGCATGAACAAACACGTTTTTATTCACATTCCTTCAACATTCACATGTCATTTCAACGTTTAATTTTCCTCCCTACGATATTTCATTCAAATTTTCCAACTGTGACTGCAAATGTTGCTATTAGATATAAACTATGCATCATTTTTGGCAAAGATATAAACGATTTTTCATCCATTTACCATGTCGAGAACAATTGAATAACATTTTCATGATTTTCTATACCATTTTTGTTACTATTTACGGTAAGACCACAGCGCTCTATATATAGCTCCCCTGTATTGAGAGTATATCAGGGTGTGGTGGTGTTCGTCAAACCATTGAGAATGTCACCAAATTGACGTTTTACATGCTACCAGGGATGAATCAAATCAAAATCTTCATGGATATCATAATGCATTGGTCACCAGAATTAATTTACACCCTACCTGTATCCTTGGAAACGATTTGCTGTTTAACGATGGTTGCGCATTTAGCTGTAAGGGAGACAACTCGTGTTTGATCAATATTGACCGAACGAGTGTTATGTACAGTCGTAAATGAATAGACTTTAATTCCCACCATTTCTTTCATCAAAGCACATTCACTGAAATTTTATAAAGTTAAAAGTTTTACATATTTTAAGATCACATAAAAGGATCGGGTACCTGTTTTGTTCAAGAAAGTGTTTTTATAGCCCTTGTAAAGTAAATTTTATAAGGAGGATGGAAGATTAAGAGAGTCTAGTAAAGTTGTCATAAATTACCCGCACTTGATCTAAAACACGTCACTGAAATGTAGCTCTTCAGAAAGTTGGAGTGGATATTTATGAGCGGACGTCCTGGTTACTGTTTATGCTTAGAAACTTCATAACATTCTATGTGCATTTTTATCATCAAAACAAGGTTGAAAATTCAAGAGAAGTAAATAACAGATTTATCCAGGCTTTGTACTTTACGTGGAGAAATGTGTAAAGCATTGCGGTTTAATTCATGTTTAAATGTAGTTTTATATCAAATTATTGTGTATACTTTGTTCAGTGAATAAAACTGTGACCAATTAAAGACTATTGATTTCACTGAACATGCGCTCTGCGGTCGCTTTCAATTTTTTTAAGGGAAGAAAAGGAGGGTCACAAAGAGAAAACTGACAAATGTTACCAAAAATACAGTATTTTTTTATCAATACGAGGAATTCTTTAAGGAACTTACAGCTAACTTACGCAACTCTGTTTCCGTAACTGAAAGGATTAAAAGACGTTCACACGAAAATGGTCGGAAGCAGTTTTCGCTAATTTCTGAATAAAATAAATAATCTATATTTGCTAAATTCTACGACAAAATCATCCAAAATGTGTCAAAGTGCCTTTAAAAGGTGGCCATATACAGTTTGAAAATCGTTTAATTTGTTGTACTTACACACGACCGTAAATACTTTAAAGGGTTGGCCTGAAGTACTGCGAAAAAATATCAACTCGTCATCAATATCTATGCCTTGACCTTCAGGACGAATGGTGCAAATGGTGTATGGATGTAAACATGCAAACAGATGAATCACACTTAAAAAAATAAAGGGAATCATCTTCTATTTAAGAAAAGGGTGTTTATTTTCGAAGATCCCATATTAATATATTCGTGTATCATGTTTTAAAAAAACGACCGGCATCTTTTGCGGCAATAGCGACATTCTCAAGCTGAACTATTATAATAACTGTTGTTCGGCCATAGCACAATGTGCAAATATGAAAAAATAACGCATCAATTATGTTTCACCGTTTAGGTAATAAAAGGGAAAATTACACCGTTGAATCAGCTCCACCCAGGTGTAGAGGTGAGCTCTTCCGGGTAACTGCCCATACATGCAGGTAACAAAGTCAGGTAAACAATGAAACCATCGTGCCGTGTCGACCACGATGCAATCTGTATGAACTATCGAACTGTCTTTATCTGAAGCCACAAGCATCAAGTTTCTGCACCAGAAACTCAAACAAACTTCTCTTCAGGGAATTCAGAATACGCTGAGTCATTTCATCGGGGGTCGTCACAAAAGATATTTCTGCCATAAAACTCTGCATGCCGTTCTAAATTTTGAAGATCGTTTTTATGAAAAGAGGAACTCTGATGGTAGATTGTCTATATCAATTTAGATAATATCGTCGATTAAATAGAATGTTGATGACTATTCATTATATTTTGGAGTGATATCATTCGTAAATAAAGTGGACGTTTTTGAGACGACCCCTCACTTCTCACCAGGATCTGTCTAGATATTCCACTCTCGCCCGGCGACCGCTTCGTGCAAGTGTCCTGTAGACCTCAAATCCGGTAAGGAATTATCGTTTTCTCTTCACGTGTTGTAAAAAAATTTTTTAATTTCTGAGAATGTTTCATAATCTCGCTGTTTGACGATGTATCTATATCGTTTGTCCATCTTAGGGTTCAAAGGGTCAACTGTTTACAATTATTACTGTTTACAAGCAAATTTCTGAGAATGTTTCATAATCTCGCTGTTTGACGATGTATCTATATCGTTTGTCTATCTTAAGGTTCAAAGGGTCAACTGTTTACAATTATTACTGATTACAAGCATATAAACAAACAAACATTGTACGAAAATGTCAGTTTTAATTTCTCTTTGCAAGTGTACGATTTGTTGTTGAAAAGCCTCATATAAATTAATATCTATGTTTAGTTGAATAATAATTTACTAGGTCGAGGCGGCTTTGCTGAACGTGAGAAGACGATATCTAAGGTGTAACTTTCTTATCTCCCTTAGTGAAAACAGAAACTTAGTGTTTCGTCTCAAAGAAAGGAGGAAGGCGTGTGATCTGTGAATCGGCGGTGTGACTATCCATGCGTGTAATTATTTTGTTGGGTCAGAAGCTTTCATGATTAAAAAAATGCGAACCGATTATGGACGAATAAACTGAAAATGTTATTAAGAATTGTTGATCTAAATTTACTTAGATTGAAAAAGCGTACCTACACTGTTTCATCAGATTCCTTTAATTGAATAAGATTATCTTGAAATACTACTTCCTAATAAGAAATTCGCTTTGTAGTTTGTTTATAAAATTCAAGATTTTCAACTTCACAACTTCTGCGTTGTATACCTTCACGTCGCAAATAGCTAAGAAAGCTAGGATATTGTATCAGCGGACGATGAACTTGTCAACTACTACTGATAAATGTGATACTCAGCCACTGAATAATTCGACGAATTCGACTCTCAACACGTCCGCGTTGTGAACTAGATATCTGTCAAGTAGTGTAGTCCACATAACCACTGCGCTGAACTTCTACCTATGTTTAGATACAATGTAGGATAGTTTGGGGGGCTCTTATTTCATCAATCTAGTTAAAACTTGATGTAATGTTTACGTCCCCTAAGTAATAACGGACTTAATTTACATCTAGTTTTTACTAGATTGCTTATTTCATTTTCTTTAACTGTCGCCATAACCCGAAGTAAGCTCAAGTCATCAACGTCCATTCCATAACTGTTTGCATCTTAGTTTGTAACACTAAAGTTCCCTCACTTATGATTTTCGAGGACGTGTATACTTAGTCCATTTTCGTCACTGTGGATTTTAAACGAGTATTCCGCTCTGCTATGTCTGATTATGTTGTTGTTTTCCATCCCTAAAGAATTGGCTGACGAGGGGATTACAAAGGTTTGTACAAAAACAGAAAAACGTGTTTTGATAACAAATTTACAACAAAAAGGAAGTAGTGATATTTCAATACAAGTTGTGTAAATTTAGAAATCCACAATCTAATTGAGATCAGCTCGAGTTTCGAGCTGATTTCAATGAGATTGAGATATCCAAACACCTAAACAGCAAATATATGTTCCAAAAAATTGGATCTCAACCGTAACCTATAAAAACATTATTATCCATAAATTCTTGATTTTTATTCTATTTATTCAGACGAGAAGCACCCTTTGATACCAGTAACAGCTCCAGTTCTACAAGACAAAATGCCCAAGAAGGAGCGAGTGAACCCTGGCTCGTGGCACGTGTCTGAGACTCAGGAGGGTCGGGTCCAGGACTGGGTCAAACAGTGGGACAAGGGGTGTTGGGACTTCCTCTATACAGAGCCCGGCCCGTAAATAGCAGTTTGACGTTGAACAATGTTTTTTTTTTTGTCATTCATTAAGAATTTCAATATTCAACCAATTCGGTTAATCGTCAAAATCAACCTTTTATCAAACATTTGGTCATTTATACCAAACTGTAAAATCAGCCATGCTTGTAAAACTTCTCAATCAGGTGAATACCTAACGATCGTCAATGCCCTACAGAACTATCAGGATATTACAAAATGTCAGAAATTAGAGCCATTCAATAAAATGAATAATTCACTGTCTCACTTTGGACTGGATTCACCAATGGGACTTCATCTACCCAGAAAAAGATCCATTAGTATCTTTGTAGTAGTCCTTGCCGTGAAGTGATAAAGTAAAATATCAATAAAGTAAGTCTGTCTCTCTACCAGAACAGCTAGGGTCAACCACCGCACAAGAAGACGCTACCATCAACAGTAATTTAGTAATACAGCACCCGTTAGATATGTGTATTAGAACACATGACTCTTCAAATTGTCTATCCATACTGTCACATGAACAAATCCTTAATGAACTTGTCATGCATGGATACTTCCAGGATGCTAGAGCGACATTTCGATAGAGTTACAGACGGGAGGAAAGGCTTGAGGATTCTCGTGCCACTCGCTGCCACCACGTACGACCTGATCTGGTATGTCAGTGTTGGCACCCATTGCTATATTTCTTTCTGATTTTCATGACGTCCCATTAGGCTTTGCTACGTCCCTAAATACAATATTTGTTGACATATATTCAAGACATCTTACACATTCGTCTCAAATGGTTATTCAGTGTTGAAAGAAATTGGTATGCTTTAACCTGTTTCGTTACTATTATTCTGCACGTTCTGAATTCAGCGTATTTCAAAATACAATCCTCATAAATCAACAGGTTACACGACAAAGGCCACGTGGTGGTTGGAACAGATCTTGCCGAGTCAGCAGCTCAGAGAATCTTCAAACAAATCAAACAGGAACCCGTCATTGAAGACGTGCCCACCATCAACGGAAAACTCTACAAGGTGAATTTCATTAATACCAATACAGACGGCAAAGTCTGCAAGGCTAGATTTGACATACCCTCTATTAAAATAATACTTCATTTGTCTTTATTTGAATAAGACCTAATATACTCTTTATTAGAATAAGACTTAATATATCCTTTCTAAAACTAAGACCTAATGTACCCTTTATTAAAATAAACTTAAAATCCCCATATTAAAATAAGACTTGATATAACCTTTATTAAAATAAGACTTAATGTACCCATTATTAAAATAAAACTTATTTTACTATCATCAACGAGTTTTGATATCAGAAGACATTAGGCTGACATTTTGGTTCCAGTCAATAATTGGTGTCGACAGTAATTGATAGAAAATAAACACATTTGAACACAACCCTGCTCTGAGATTTTCTTGACCAGTTATCTCAGAAAACAAAAAAAACAACATTTGTGACATGAGTGTGAAAACTTAGAGCCTATGACTTGTATAACATTTGTCATAATTATACATGATGAATTCAACCCATGCATTATCATTCTTTAAAAATTGATTCGGTCAATGCAAAATTATGTTTTGTTATTAAATATTGATTAATGCTTTTTACAGAATTCCAGTGGGACCCTGAAGTATTATGTTGGGGACTTCTTTAAGTTTAGTCCGTAAGTAAATTTCTCTATAACATATAATTACTTCAAAAAATGGAAGCACTGTTTTCACTAGTTTTCTTCCTTTCAATAGAAAAACGTGCTAATTTCATGGATATCATGGATTGATTCGCTAAAATAATTTACTCCTGTTTTACAGGGAACTTGAAGCTAACTTCGACTTTATCCTTGACTCCAAGGCTTTGTGCGCTATTGACGAGAGGGACAGGCCACTGTAAGTGCATGGATTCTATCAAACTGCATTTCTGTATTCAAGATTAGAGCAGCCCGTTTTACGCTAACATGGTTCCATAATTCAAATTATGAATATCAATGTGTCCATTGATTCTTTCTTCTTAATCTTATGTTCGTGTTCTTAGATTTGACGATAATTTTGCCACCAGTTGTTTTGTGAACGTTACTGAAGAAACATTTTTAGCAAACCTTTAAAAGCCTTTTTCTTGCTGTAAGATTATAAATCGCCTATAGAAGGAGATTATAAAGCGTCCTATAGAAGTCTTTGTATAAGGTTTAACAACCATTTGAAATATTGATATTTACAGCTATTTGAAAGTACAACGACGTCTTATGGGACCCAAATGCTCTTTAATGTTGGAATTCCCAAAGATAAACCTGGGTCGTGAGTATCTCAATACTTTCGTATAAACCCGTACATATGTTATGTCACATTTATATAACAGCACTATGATAAAAGTATATAACTGCACAATGTTCAAAGTATTTATCAGCACTATGTTCAAAGTATTTATCAGCACTATGTTCAAAGTATATAACAGCACTATGTTCAAAGAATATAACAGCACTATGTTAAAAGTATTTATCAGCACTATGTCCAAAGTATTTATCAGCACTATGTTCAAAGTATTTATCAGCACTATGTTCAAAGTATATAACAGCAGTATGTTCAAAGTATATAACAGCACTATGTTCAAAGTATATAACAGCATTATGTTCAAAGTATGTAACTGGACTATGTTAAAAGTATATAACAGCACTATGTTAAAAGTATATAACAGCACTATGTTCGAAGTATGTAACAGCACTATGTTCGAAGTATTTATCAGCACTATGTTAAAAGTATGTAACATCACTATGTTCAAAGTATGTAACAGCACTATGTTCAAAGTATTTAAAAAACTTAATCTCATATGTAAAATCATAATTTTTAAAATTTGAAATTGTTACCAATTCTTAACAGAACTATATAGAGGCTATACTTTTGAATCAATATGTTATCTGCTGTAAAATGAAAATAAAAAATACTTCCAGCAAAATTTCGACCACAATAGTAAATAATGTGTAACGTTATGATGATAGATATTACGTTATTTTCCAAAACTATTTTGAAATTATTTTGTAAATATTCATTTTTTGCATTTTGGACCCGAATTTTTCTCAAATGAATGTCAAATCTGTTCAAGCATGAATAAAAATTTACCCCAGCTATATATTTACCTATATATAAATAGATTCACCTCTTCATTGATTCATATTCTTCTGTTCCCAGTTTTGTGTAGACTCCAAAAAGCGCTTCTGAGCAGTAACTATGCTGGATACTAGCGCTATATAAATACATAGTTATCATTATTATTTAATTATTACTCCCCAGTGTAAGATTCTGCAATGTAATATTTATACGGCGATATTTAACTAGTGTAATACCGCTGATTGTATGACGTCATAATATTATGTTGTTGTGACGTCACAATATTAGAACCGCCGTCACAATGGCGGCGTAGTCGAGGTAAAGTTTCATTCAGTACACTTTCGGCAATCATGCTTCATTACTAAGGTCAAGTAATTAACAGAATAGTAAAATTCCTTCAATTTAATTCTATTTTTTATTAATCTCGCTTTCGCGCATTTTCTACTAAATCAATAACTCGTTTCAGACGAAAGGTATTACAGATTTGGTATAAGTTCACTAATTCAAGACATCTCTTTGTAATGGAATTCTTATTACGCTATTTTGACTATCATCATGATTCTATACGGGAAGAATTATTTTACAATTTTTACTTACCTTATCGACGTTAAAGATATCCATGGTTCCTTTTGAAATTAATCCACATATGGTCATATTTTGATAGAAATTATCCACGTGTTTTTAAAATCTCTACGCCACACAATCTAAGGGCAACTTGGTACATCGCGTGCATCACGTGCATTCTGATGTTACAAGCCCGTGATAACTTACCGTAGTATCTCAAATATGAGCCTCTGAATTCGAGTTCTGGTTTCTATTTTATTTTATTTGTTTTGTTTGTTTGCTTTTTTTGTTTTTGTTTCTGACCTTTCTATAGACACGTTGGTATACATACCACCATATCCGCTATTTAGTTTCTTTCCGCGAGCAACAGCGGTATCATAACTAACTGATACTTATGTTTCTACATCTTTTTATGCCTTTTAATGTTGGAAGTTTATTTGTTGAAAAACAGGTATTTACATGCAGGGACTTAATTAAAACCTTTCCCATGGTACTGATAACGTCAAATACTTTACCTTTTCCATATGCCTAATTTAAAAATAGTAATCCATAACTGTAGAGGCTTACAAAACAGTTTTAAAAGAAAAAAAGTTTTCAATTTTTTGAAAAAGAAAAGGGCAAATATATACTGTCTACAAGATGTCCACTTTTCGTCAAAACAACTTCAAACAGTCAAACAACAATGGGGCAATAACCAATGTTATATTAGTCCATATACGAGTAATGCAAGAGGAACAGCAATTCTATTTAATAACAACTTTGATTTTGAGATAATAGAAAAAAAATTTGATAAAGGCGGAAATTATGTTGCCCTTAAAATAAAGATAAAGGAAAAGACATATACCATTATTACTGTTTATGGCCCAAACAAAGATTCTCCAGACTTCTATGAACACATTGAAAAGCTTATCAAAGATTTCGACAGTGATGAAATATGCTTATGTGGAGATTTTAACCTTGTAATAAACCCACTAAAAGACTCATTCAATTACAAAAATGTCAATAACCCCAAAGCTAGGGCAAAAGTACTAGAAATGATGGATTTTTTCGATCTTAAAGACGTATGGAGAGAGCATAACACTGATTCGACTAGGTATACTTGGCGACAACCTACTCCACTTAAACAATCTCGGCTTGATTTCTTTCTCTTGTCACATAATTTATTCTTATCTGTGGACAAATGCGACATTATGCCAAGCCTTGATTCCGATCATTCGGTTGTCGAGATACTCTTAAAATCATACGAACTTCCACGCGGGAAGGGTTTTTGGAAATTCAATAATTCTTTACTGCGTGACAGGAAGTATGTTGATATGATCAAAGATACTATAAAATCTACATTAAAACAGTATGAAATTATTGAAAGTGGAAATATTCTTTATTCTATAGATGATCAGTTACTGTTTGAAACTATACTACTAATGATCCGGGGCAAGACAATTTACTACGCTTCAACAAAAAAGAAAATACAAAATAAATTAGAAGTAGACCTTGAAAAAGAGCTAAATGATTTGGAATTAAAATTAGATCAGGAAGTAAACATCAACGCCAAGGCTGACATGCTGGATAAGGTCAACGACATCAAATTAAGGCTTGATGACATCAATAACGGTAAAATACAAGGTATGATGACGAGATCAAAAGTCAAATGGATTGAAAAGGGAGAAAAACCTACAAAATATTTTTTGAAACTAGAGTCGAGAAATTTCCTCAATAAATCTTTCACGGAAATTGAAAAACCAAATGGATCTAAGCTTTCTGACAATGAGAGCATAATAAATGAGACTAGAAACTACTATACTAAACTTTACAAATCCGAAGATGTTCTTCCAATTGATCTAAATGAAATTTGTCAAACTTATGATATTCCTAAGCTAAACAAAAATCAGAAAGAGACTTTGGAAGGAAAATTGACTTTGAATGAATTATCAAAAGCACTTAAGGGATTGAAAAACGATAAAAGTCCAGGCCCTGACGGCTTTACATCTGAATTTTACAAATTCTTTTGGAAGGATATTGGTACCTTCTTACTCAACTCTTTAAATACCGGTTACGAAAAAGGGACACTTTCAGTTTCACAAAAGCAAGGTTTAATTACGTGTATTCCAAAAGGTAATAAACCAAAGAAATATCTAAAGAATTGGCGGCCCATCTCACTTCTTAATTCATCTTATAAAATCGGAGCAGCAGCTATCGCAAATAGAATGAAAAACATACTCCCATTTATAATACATGACGATCAAAAAGGTTTTGTAAAAGATAGATACATAGGTGAGATAACCAGGTTAGTTTACGACCTTATGGAACACACTGAAACCTTTCAAATTCCAGGATTACTACTATTAATCGATTTTGAAAAGGCTTTCGACTCTATCGATAGAAATTATCTATGCAGTGTCCTTAAATTCTTCAACTTTGGCAAAAACTTTATTCATTGGATTGTTACTTTCTATAATGACATCGAATCACGAGTTCTGGTTAATGGGTTTCCATCCTCCCCCTTTAAAATAGAAAGAGGTTGTCGTCAAGGCGACCCGGTAGCGCCATATCTATTCATTCTCTCCGTCGAAATTTTAGGCATTCTTGTTAGAAACAACGCTAATATAAAAGGGATAAACATTGGAAATGTTGAATATCTATTGTCACAGTTCGCCGATGATACTTCTTTAACACTAGATGGGTCAGAAAAATGTCTATATTATATGCTGTCTTACAAACTCTACAATTCTTTGCACGTTTTTCTGGTTTAAAGGTTAATGTAGAGAAAACTAGATTGTTATGGATAGGTTCCAAAAAAAGATCTCGTATCAAGTTATGTAAAGATTGGAACTTTGATTGGTCACAGAGAGATTTTAAACTCTTAGGAATAAACTTTTCCATTGATATTAACCACATGAGCCAAATTAATTATGAAGAAAAGTTTTTACAAATCAAACATTTAATGAACATTTGGCTTGCTAGAAATCTTACACCCTACGGAAGAAACACAGTTCTAAAATCCCTCCTACTGCCCAAGTTAAACCACCTTTTCTCCACCCTACCCCGCCCACCTGAATCTGTTATTGACAAATTCCAAAAGCAGTGCTTTCAATTTATATGGAGAAATAAACCAGACAAGGTTAAAAGAGATACCATTATTCTTAATTCGGGACATGGGGGTTTTAAAGTTCCAATTATCAAAAATGTTATATCTTCGCAAAAATTAAAATGGGTTCAAAGATTACTTAGTAATTCATCTAATTGGAAATATCTACTCATTCATAGACTGCCCAATCAAAATCTTTTGAGGATTTCGGATAAACTGTATATTGAAAGTAAAGTGATATCTTCAATTTCAAATCCATTTTGGAAAGAAGTCTTTAAAGATTGGTCAAATATTGTTGATAAATATAAATGTCACGTTAAAAGTAAGTATGATATACTCGCTCAAAGTATATGGAATAATGGCTGCATAAAGGTTGGTAATAAGAGTATTTTATACAGAAGCTGGGTAAAAAACGGTATAATATTTGTGAATGATCTATTTAATGAAAATGGAAAATTTTATTCAAAGGAAGAATTGTGTACCGTGTACTCCCTTGATACAAACTTTCTTCATTACGAAGGTATTAGACGTGCAGTTCTATATTATGCTAACTCAATAGGTATTACTATATCCGATAGTAAGTTATGCAATCCTGTATATCCTTTCATAATTAAATGTACAAATACTCTTTTAGGTCATCAGAAACTATATGATCTATTACTTGACTCGTGCTTTGTTAAACTCCCTTGCTATGATAAATGGGAACAAGTCACTGGTTCGCACCATACTGATTCAGAATGGGAATGTTTTAACACGAGTGCAAACAAATGTACTCCTAGCACTGATCTCAGATGGCTACAGTATAGAATCATCCATAGAATACTGCCAACAAGACATTTCCTTCATAAAATAAAATACGTTGATACCCCACTTTGCGCTTTTTGCAATGAATCAGACGAAACTATTTATCATATGTTTTGGGAGTGTAGCAGGGTGAAAAATATATGGTGTGAACTTAAAATGTGGCTTAACACTGTTGATGTACAACTTAGTTTTACGAGTTCTCAAGTGTTATTTGGAGTGAAAGGAAAAAATAATTACGCCTTAAATGCTGTGATCATATTAGTTAAGAATATCATATACTATTGTAGTAAGAAGGGGTTTATTCCAAATATCGCATATATTAAAAGGCAAATAATACAATATTATGATATTACAAAATATATCTACATTAATCTAGACCAGGAATCGTATTTCCTGAAATTGTGGTCTATTTTGCATATTTTATTTAGAAATTATGAATAACGGTTAAAACTCTCCTAAACAATGAACAATGTATTTATATTGAATCTGTGTGTATATGGAATAACATGTTTTTATATATTACCCTGTATGTCACCCTGTATGTATACCTGAAAAAAAAGCAAAATAAAAAAAAAATAAAAAAATATTATGTTGTTGTGACGTCACAATATTAGAACCGCCGTCACAATGGCGGCGTAGTCGAGGTAAAGTTTCATTCAGTACACTTTCGGCAATCATGCTTCATTACTAAGGTCAAGTAATTAACAGAATAGTAAAATTCCTTCAATTTAATTCTATTTTTTATTAATCTCGCTTTCGCGCATTTTCTACTAAATCAATAACTCGTTTAATAAAAATAGTATCAAATGGAATGTCGTTTCGTACCCACTATGGATGTTATAGGAACAACTCAAAAATCGAAAATTTTGGCGGAAAGATGATTATGTGAGTCGAAAGTAAATGAACACCTGTTAACATGATATAAGCACTTCGTTAATAAGTGATGTAACAAACATTTGTTTAGCAGGTGTATGCCTATGTTAAAAATATATACCATAGCTTAAGTTTATATCAATGTCAAAAACTGTTACCATCACCTCTAAAACATACTCCAGCTCCTTGACAAAATGATATACCAGCACCATGTATAAATATACTCACTGAAGTTCTTATGGTAAAGCAAAATCCGCGCGATTCAATCATGCTAAACAGTCGTGTACCAAGTATCATGTCATAATGAATACAACGGTTTTGTATACTGCAGGTGCCCCCTACCATTTCACCATCGAACAACTGACGAGTTACTTTGGTAAGTGACAAGAATATTTGTGGTTTTTTAACTAATATATGTCATATCCAAAAGTTATCAAATCCAGTGAATTTTTACCATATAGACATTGAAGTCAGACTCATATGCATGCTTTAAATCTTCCAGATAGCGTCGAATAACTTGCTAGTAGGCTTACAACTGCATACCAAAAGTTTGTTCACTTAACCACTGAATCGTAGTACAAATATCATGTAATTTGGGTTTCGTTTCAACGTCAATAGAACAACTTCAGCAAAACTGACAATGGATCACCCACTGTCCATATGAGAAATTGCCATTCTTGAACTCATTTTGGGATCGCCTGGTCTCTGGTGCAAAAATTCGAATTTTGACATATTGATAAAGACAGAGGGGATAAAATTTTCGAAATTTCGATTTCGTTAAATGTCAAATAAAATGTTCCATATCGACTCTCTGAGATTAAAACCAACATAATCACATTGACTTTGTGCTAAGGTACAAACGTTACTTATTTTTAAGAAGATAATAACTTAAAAATAATTTTATGGAGAAAAATAAAAATGAGTGTTTTCGGAATTTTGACCCCTGGTCACTTTAATGACCTGCCAAAACTGTTACGGGTAATTGTGGGGGACGATAAACATATGCCTTAAAGAAGAATGGATCTGCATATTTTTATTGAAAATTCGACATTTTACGTTTGTTTTTCGCAACTCTACGATACCTCAAAGGCTTCACAAATTACATCATATTTCCACTAGTATATACAGGTATGTAAACAAACTTTTGGTATGCAGCTGTATAGAACGATCTTGGTCGTAGTGGATGCAAAGGTTACGTGTGTTGTATTTGGTTGTCTATCGCCATTTGTAACACCTTCGTAGAAAAGAAAATATTGCATTAGGTTGCCGCTGTGGTAAAACTATAAAGGGATTTTTTTTCAATGATTGAATTTGTTTCAAGGCGACGTCTGCAATGTGGAGTACTTGGGGGATAGAACGTTCGATCTTACACAGGCTTTCTACGGTGACATCGACGACGAGGGCAAACCAATCATTGAGGAGAAGGAAGAGGAGGAGTCAAGTGACCAGGGTGAGGAGAAGAAGACTGTGTTTGTGCTCGACTGCTACAGTTTGAAGAACAAAAACTGGTGATGTGTCACCAAGGCAATGCGCATTTGTATCCTGACCTTCCGGCGGATTTGTGTACTGTCTACGTGCACGATACGTGCCACAAGCTTGTAAACTCCATCATTCTCAATGCACTCGACATTCTATGCATGTGTAGACCTACTGAAGTTCTATGGTTAAAGTAACTGAGAAGTTTTCCCTTGCATGATATGTTACAGTGCTAGATTATTGATTGTACCGTGAAATAAATATTCACCTTCTACACGACATTCAATGTGTATTGCTACATACGCTATCACCTATTTGTTTACCTAGTAAAAATTACATTTAATGGCATTTTTTGTTAATAAATTTTTAATTTTGAACTGATACCCTGTCCATACATATTTTCATTATATTGTAAATGTAAATGCCATCTTTCATGTGAACCCCCCCCCCCGCCCAATGCCGACAGGACAGACTCTTTAAAACTTAACACAAGATGGAAAATGGACGTGGCGAGCTTTATTGTAAAAGTCGTTTTATACACTGCCTTTGTTAACATTATCCATATCTATATATTTGTCGTTTTCTGAGAATTTGAAAATAGACATCCTGTTTGGTGAATAAACCATAAGACCAGAGTGATGAGACAAGATTAACAGATACTAAAAAGAAAGAGAAAAAGATTAACAGATACCCACATCAGATTATCAAGTAATAACGCAGCACTAATATGTAAAAAAAAATCAGAAGCAATGACATTGACAAGCAAGCAACGTTTGAGAACTGTATTGTGCAATCATTTGTTTGAAGTCAGCAAAGCCTTTCAGTATGTCAATCTTCACCTTCTATGTATCTAATAACTTTTTGACTTGGATCAGAAATAAAATGTCTAAATCTCTATAGTTTTGAATTCTTACTTAAAGAACACTCATCCGAACAAAAGCATATGGCCAGTTTTATTGCAGATTATGTACTGTGATAATTTCTTCTGAATACAGCAAGACGAAAAAAAGAAGACTACGACTATATCTTGCCAAATACAATATCACCAAAATTTATTTAATTATATTTTGAACTATTAATAGTATATAAAGGTATTTCTTCTTACAATTGCAACATCCCTGGCTTCCTTATGCCACCAAATTCTAGAATGCGACTCTTTCGGCTCAAATATTTAATGCGTATTTCAGTAAGGGATAAATACTTAAAACTTACCGAATCCTTGTATTCGATGATATAAAAGCGGCGTATCGTGTTCAAACTGTCAGCTCCTCACACAGCTTTAAAACGGGGCAGTGATGCATCCACTTACCGTCTTAATAACGAGCGTACCGGTTCATTTCACCTGTTGTGTTTTAGAGCATGTTATTTTCCAAAGCTAAACCCTATTAACGTTGCATGTTCACGACAGTCAGGAATTCTTGAGTTAATACCACGCTCCAGAACACATTCCAGGTGATCGTGACCTACTTGTGCCTACAACGTCGGGTATGTATTTGCTTCATTTTAAAAAGGTTTGAAACTTGAAAAAAATCTTCTTTAAACATTACACTGAATGAAACAGGTTCAAGCAATTTCAATGCCCATATTAGTGTGCTCGTAGAATTGCAATGTCATGTTATGGATTTACCAAAGGAGCATTCAAGCATATATCGTCGGTTGGATATCAAACTTCAAAATATCTTCAAGCTACACAGCCAATTATTTTATAGACGGTAGACAAACAGTTGTTTATTACACATGTTTTATAACTGAGAGCGTACTACCAGAGACAAAACACAGCGCTGTAAAATAAACCTACATATCCAGTCGAGTCCAGGCGACGGTTGAGTTCTAATACCGTAGTGATTATAAATCAAGCTCGTTTATTTTATTTAGCAGTATTTTCAATACTGATTTTATGTAAGAAAAACAGTTTTTAATACGAATCTGTCAAGAAAACAAACTTACATTACTTTAGAAAGGTTATGATACAAAAGGAGATATCAGAAGTGTCATTGAGCGACATTTCAATTAATTGACTCGTCATGAAAACGGAATTCGGTGAAATTACGTAACTCTGCATTCACCTATCAAGTAACAAATTAGATTCTTTTTGTTTGTGTTATATTTTCATAAATTGAAGACTTTATTTTTCAAATTGAAGGATGCAAAATAAATTACAATTAGATTCATATATTATGTTTTACATCTAAGTACTGGATAGATCAAGCAATTCCTTTAATAAATAGAAAATGCTTGACATCTTTCGTCTCGTTCAGAAGTATTGAATCTCAGAGTATAAAAGAAATTTTTAATTTTTCCGCATATCTCGATTATAAGATTTGAGATTTTGTTACCCTGTCGTTCAAAATAAAGCCTATAATCGAATATCCTTACTGTGTATTTTCAGTCTTCTGTTGTGAATTAAGAGTCCTAAAAAATTTAATGTAAATATTTGATCATGCAGCAAATTTGTCCCCTTTTGAATGTGTTAACGGCGACACTAAAACGTGGTTATAGCCATCAGAGAGACTATTAGACCAGATGAGATGGGGGAGGAGATCCCAGCTACCCGTGAAGGTCGGCTTGACATGTGGGAGAAGGAATGGGAGGCGGGGCACTGGAATATGGTCTACACCCAACCCGGGACGTGAGTGTTATGTGTATTTTAGCATAGACATGTATAGAGAAAATATAACCTAAGTGTCTTCCACTGTGGAATTTACCTATACAGGTTGATTAAAGTAAGAATTATTCGAAGGTTGAAGGGATTTATTTCATTATGACGATTTGATTGAAGATGTCACCTATAGATTTTGCTTTATCTCGCATTATTATTGTCTGCTATTGAGGTTACCTTTTGATGATAAAAAGAGGCTCTCGATTTTAATTAACGAAGAGAAAAATAGAGGCGCACAGTTGATGAGAAGGGTTATGGTTGTGGTTGAGAAGACGAAGGGAGAAGCGATGTCAGGAAGAGTTAGGGTAGGGAATGGGAAGTAATGATGCTGATGGGAGTGAGAAGGAGAAAAAAGGGAGAAGATATAGGCAGGTAGGGTTTATGGTGTGAGAGAGTGTACAATCAATTGTTTAAATGGATATCAATTATATTACGCTGCCTGTAATTTAAACTTATATTTTCTTATTTCAGGGTGTTATCCAAACATTACGAGCGACTGACGGGAGGCAAGGAGAGGCTGAAGATTCTTCTGCCCATGAGCGCTACCACATACGATCTAATCTGGTATACCCATCACGATGCTATTTTGATTCATGGACTTGTTTGATTATTGATTTGATATGTGTCGATTTGCTTCTTTAGCTCATCAGACCTTCAGCCGTCGTCCGTTGCCGTGTCATCTTTTAATTTTTCACATTTTCGACTTCTCCTCAAATACTGCTACACCCCAAACCTGAAATAATTTGTGATAAGGTTCTTTGCACCTTGGAGATCAAAGTTGTAGCTTTTGGGACTAACACTCCTCAAATAATGGCGTGGCAGCTATTTGCACCTAAACTTTAATACGACTTCTCCTCAGAAACCTGTTTATAAAGTAAGCCCAAATTTGTGTGACACTTGTTTGTATACATCCTAATCCCCTTAACTTATTCGGGTGTATTTGGCATATTTGGCAGGGTGTGCAACCTCAAATCTTCTTTTGACTTTTCACCAGACACCATTAAAGAACCAGTTGGCATAAGAAACTCATTTTCAGAATACCATCTTTTTTCAAATAGACTTGGCCTTGTCCCACTCAAATATAGGCGAGGCAGGTCCTATTTTCTCAGAAACGAATGATTAAATTCAACCAAAATTATTTTGAGAATTTCCCCCAAAAATAAATGCAGAGGTGCACATGGTGTGCCAGTGTTGCAAATAACAAAATAGAAGAAAGCCATTGGCTCTGTAGCTCATCAAACTGATTATAATTAAACATTTTAATGATATCAGGGTCATATGAGTTGCCACAGGATCGCAAAAATCCAGTTTAGCTAAGGGATGTTGTCTGCCGTCCGTTCGTCCGTAAACTTTGCACTATTTGATTTCTCTCTTTAGAACAAATGACAAGGGAAATCTGAAATATCGTGTAAAGATTCCTTGATTTATAGATTTAGTGGCCCCTAGAAACCTATTTCTTCTACTCCAGAAGCAAAAGGCCTTGAAAGATGAAACCTTGTGTACAGACTCTTTAGCTGATGGGGATTCTTATTTTAAATTTTGTGACCCTATGACCCCTTTAATAAGCCACAATGACTTTGCTCAAAAACTATTTTGATCATCTTCTCAAGAAGCAAGAGGCCACGAAGCTGATGAGCCAATAGGGGCTAATCATTTATTAAAAGCTTGGTTAAATGGTCATGCGATAAAAAGGATTCAAACGAGTTTCCAAAGAAGTTACGTTGAGACAAATATTAGAGTCTGTATATACTCAATATTCAACTATTTTGTTATCATTTCCTATTTTGTGACCACATGAAGATTAGTCAATCAACAGGTTACACGACAAAGGTCACGTGGTGGTCGGAACTGATCTTGCTGAGTCAGCAGCTCAGAGAATCTTCAAACAAATCAAACAGGAACCCGTCATTGAAGACGTACCCAGCATCAACGGGAAACTCTACAAGGTTAGACATTACCACCAGCATCGACGGCAAATTCTACAAACTAAATTTAGATTATACTGGTGTCGACGGTAAACTTAAAAAGGAAAGTTATAACATTACCATTTTCAATGGTAAATTCTACCAGTTCAGTATTATCAATACCAGCATTAATAACAAAGTCTTCAGGGTCAGTTAAAACAATACAAACATCAGCGGATAGCAAGTTTTTGTTTGATCAGTCACTAACGAGTACGTTTCTATTTTCTCTGAGTGTTGCAACCATTAGGCGTATCCCCCCAAACATTTTGAGATTGGACTAATGCCTCCATGTCCCCGAGGTTCTTAACACAAGAGTTCAGCACTTGCAAACGGCGATTTCCAGTCCAAAATATGCTCGATAGGGTCGGGATCAGGAGTTACACACTTCACACAGGACAATAGGTTCAGCCTCGACCGGCAGAAATTTTGGGAGGATGTTCTGTAGATAACATAATGCATTTCTTTAGCCTTCATACTCGTAACGTACAATCCTTAGCAAAAAAAGTCCCTTCTTTCTTCAATCGCCGCCTTCTATGTCCTTAGTTGACGCTTGAAAACCTTTTGTGAAGCCAGTCAAAGAGCTATAAGCCTATTTTATTACTTCATTTGGAGTCAATCGGCCTTTTGGCAGAATTGGAAACCCTGTCACCGGGTTTGAGCGACTATAAAATTAAAACTGTTTTTGGACATAAAATGCTAGCTTCTTACAAGCTATACACGCGCAGAGTTTTCATGATTTGATAACAAGAATATGCGGCTTTGTTCACTGATCACAAGGCAACATGGTTATAGTTATTTGTTCTTTTAAGCTCTACTATTTTTTGACATTCCAAATATAAGGAGTTTTATTTCCGGGTAGACCAGGACAAAATTATTTAACATATGATTTTCTTTCAGAATTCTACCGGTACGATGAAATACTATGTCGGCGACTTTTTCAAGTTCACCAAGTGAGTACATCAAAACTTTCAATCAATATAATTGATTGATAATACGATATTATGATTTACGTCCCTTAAGTGACCTCTGTTGGTCATTTTGTTCATGCAACTTGTTTTTCTTTTTGTCAGGGATCTGGAAGGAAGGTTCGACGTGATCATCGACTCCAAGGCGATGTGTTCTTGTGACGAGAGGGACTGGGATAGGTGGGATATACTAACCCTGTTTCTTCTCATACATGGACATATTGGTTTCTTATCAGCAATTTATGTTTTGATTCCCCCCTGAATTCGCTGACAAGGAGGGTTGTCATACTGACAAAATTAAGTAAAACATAAGATGGTGTAATATTTTTTAAAAAAACATGACAGAAATGTTTTAAGTTAATGTTATTGGGACGATCGAATGAATACAATAGCAGTATTTTTATAAAACCACATTTCGTTTAGAATTGATTACGAATTGAGGCATTGACACATGTGTTTTATCTAGCTATCTTGCTTAAATACAAACTTTGGAATGTCGTCCTTGGGGTAGGGGGATCGCGGTGTATTATGGCAAAAAAAAACAAAATTATTTCCTTGAATAAGTATTTAAATATTTTATTAAAACGCAACCGATGTTAAAAGTATCAACCATAGTAAAACATAGCTCGGAATACAAAGGATTTCAAACTGTTTGTTTGAACGAAATCAAATGTTTTAATCGAAAAGGAAATCACAGTGTTAAAACTGTATAGTTGCAAATATTTTGGTTATGTTAGAAAACAATTTTTGAACTTTTAATTTGTTTGTTTACCACAGTTACCTGAAGGTGATAAAGGAAGTGATGGCTCCCAGATGTCGCTTGATGATCGAGTTCTTTAGGCGGACCAAGGATGACGGTCAATCGAGTGAGTACGAACGAAATAAAACTATTGAATATGCCAAGTTTTACTGACGTAATATGATCTCTTCATAAGTAATGGTGATAGCTATTGTTCTTTGGACTTTAAAGTGGTTTTTTTTTAATTTTCAGAGTTACCATATTTTCCTATCGAACGTCTTTGATATTGTTATTGTGTGTATCTATTTCAGCGTTTCCATATTGTTTCACCAAAGAGCAGTTACAAGGATTTTACGGTAAGGTTTTGTCTTGTTAGTTGAACTATCCTTTTACTTCAAATATATGCTCTAACCTTGATTCATGAAGTCATCATGCGACAATTCTTTTGATCACATCCAACCTATACTCGTGTTTAATGTAAAATATGACATTTAACGATTAGTGGTGGTCTGTTATGAAACTAAGTTCAACATTAACGAGTTGTTACTGATGTGCTGGTGAATATTTATACGAGATGGGTGATAACTTTCACCTTATTCATGGTATTCCTCATGTTCCAAACCATGCAATATTCTCAAAAAGTAAAATGAAAATCATTGTAACTTCTTCATTCCCTGAAAAACATATGATCGACTTAATTTTGAAGAAATACCTCATTAACTATGTTCATTATGAGCGACATTTATCAAAACAGAGTTAATATAATATCGACAACTATGAGCTAGAAAGCGACGTTCAACACTTTACTATATAACATAAGATCAGATGCTTGTAATATATTTTCAACTTTCTCGATCTCATGTTTGGAAAAAATAAACTGTGAAAAGTTTGCGGGGCGTCTGTTGCTCCATATGGGGTACCAGAGAGGAACGAAATTGTCACCAGACGGCCAAAGGACCCCTATACCCACATACGAGGGTCCCTGTCATTGAGTCAGTGTTTGTCTCTTTATGGACAGACACCAAATACCTTTCCAATCAAAACCAAAGTTGAGCCTTACTAGTCTATTTAAAGGGCAACGGAGTATGTTGTTGGAGTCAAATATGTCAAACTTCATAATATTTTATTTTATCGAGAAGAGTTGGTTTGTTCTGAAAAAGTTCTGTATAGTGACAATAAACATGTTAAAGTCGTGATTTGTGATCGAAAACCGGACAATGGCGCGCGTCAATGGTTCAAACGTAATTTTCGAAACTGATTTACAGAAGACACAAAGGCAAATAATTATTGGTAGTTTTTAGTAGGTCATTCAACTAATATGTATGTAAATTGCGAGCAGAATTTCGACTTCCTAAAATTTATATGGCCGTTTATTATAAATCTTTGAAAACAAGAAAATATCATAGTTTGGTTATTTTAGCGATAAATATGCAACTTTAGAGGGTCGATTAGAACATAACTTAGCACTTATAGTATTTTGGCTCTTATTTCAGCCACACAATAAATAATCAAACTTAATCAGTGTCACTTTAAGCTTTCAATCGCATTAGTAGACAAAACGTTTATTCAAGAAAAAAAAGATGATGTTGCGAAGTTGAACAAAAAGAATGTTCTCCACATAAAACCAGTTACTCTGCATCTACCTGTGTGATATAGATGATAATGCTTGTACTGCAGTTCGTTGTGTGATAGAGATGATAATGCTTGTTTAGTGCTTGTACTGCAGTTCGCTGTGTGATATAGATGACAATGCTTGTACTGCAGGTGAGCTATGTGATATAGATGCTAATACCTGTGCTGCGGTTGCGTTCTGTGATATAGATTGTAATACTTGTACTGCAGTTGCGCTATGTGATATATATGATGATGCTTGTACTGCAGGTGAGCTCTGTGATATAGAATACCTTGATGAAGGCGTTTTCGACACGAACAAGATTGTCATCGGAGATTTCGACGCCGAGGGTAACGTTATCCCCGCAAAGAAGGTGGAACGGGACACGGAGGTCCTTGAGGGGGACGTTATCCCGACGGATGCCTACTTGTTGAAGAAACGGGAATGAAGTTTGACAGTGTATAGTATTTCCTCATCATTTTACCGTTGATAACCGTTCTGTACTGGACTTTCAATTGGGAGTTTTATCCGTTGGTGTTATACGTGTCTATACACGTATTACCAAACAAAAGCAAGAATTCTGGACATCAATTTTCAACATGAAGTTTTATTCGTTGAACTATCTGTTAGGACATGATAACATTTTGCCTCGTATTCATTAACAATGTAACCAAAGCATAGTTTTTTCAGCATCTTGTAAATTCGAAATTTGCAATTTTATTCTTTGTTTTGTTATCTCACTTCTATACATCACGTTAAGCTGGGATCGTATAGACACGTCTATACGATCCCTGCGTTAAGTAAATGAAGTCTTTTATCTAAAATCAAAATAGCATAAGCGATATCTGTTTGCCAAAAATGTCTGAATCACTTTATAAATCCAGGTCCAGATGGCAACATTTCTACTCAGGTATCCTTCATATATCCTTGATTTGATGAGTTTCATAATAATGCAGTGATATGCATGAATTATCTATCCACAGATATATCTAAAGAAACTTGTCAAAGAAAACAAAAAACATTGTATTTCCTCAGTGTTTCGTGTTGGTCTCGTACGATACACCCATTACGAATTAGAAAAGCAACTTCAATTTTCTTTTTTTTCTTTTCAAGCTTGTATCATTCACATTTGGATACAATCGGCAGTGTTTAATTCAATAAATCGATGCAATTATATCATACATTACATTGGATATTTTAGAGCAGCATTGTGAGAAACATTTTCAAGATAAGTTACATAGATACCTTGATAAACACTGACTCCAACTATTCAGTGAAATTTCAACTGTGCTAAAAACTGGAAATTTATATGTTTTTTCGTTGCGAAAAGCATTTACTTCCATGTAATTTTATTGCAATTTAGTTTAAACCTCCATGTTCATGAAATGAAAGGTAGAATGTTATATTGTATATATAAAATGTATGTCCATTTTGCACATATAAGAAAATGTGTAAATATATTTGTGCATATGGGCGTGTATATACTTATGTGAAATGATTGAAGTCATGAACATATGTATAAGGACCTGATAGCCAACATACTGAATAAAGTGTTGATTGATTAATTGATTGAAAAGGTCAGCAACATTCATTATTATTATTATCATCACCATTATTATTATTATTATTATTATTATTATTATTATTATTATTATTATTATTATCACCATTATTATTATTATTATTATTGTTATTAGACGTGATTATTAATTCTTAATAACGAAGTTATTGCTCAACATACCAACATGCTGGAACAACGTGTTGCCTTTTTAAGGCTTCCGAGTCTTGCAAAGGATGATTGTATAAACTAAAGAGAGGACAGCTTAAGAAAAGCAAGAAGGTCTTGATAATAACTTATTTATTGTGAATACGGGTTCATTTTGAGTACATGTCACTCCATATTTCTCATTATGTGGATTTGCCTAATGAAAAAGTAAGCGTTTACCACAATCTGATTAAAATCAGATGACGTATCGCGCGCTTAACATTTGTCCATCATCAATATGCGATACTAATATAGCTTGTTAAATTGAAACGAAACGAAACGGAAATAAAACGAAACGAAATATTAAACAAGCGGAATTCCATCTGATTTTAATCAGATTGGCGTTTACCACGAAACGTCGTCCTTAAAGAAAAGTTCATGAGAAACGTCTTTTCTTTGTAATTCACTCATAACTTGCTTCAAATACATGATCAACAGTTTAGTCTTTCCTTGATGCAGTTGGACGCGCAGCCTAATCCACTCATACAATGACAGTTAATTAGTTAGTCAATTTCAATTACAACAAAAAAGATAAACAAATTATACATTATAAGGTTTGTAAAAGCATTCTAATACTTCTTTATATGGTAAACTTTTGCTTATGATAATCTGTATATACATTAGCATAACATTTCATGAATACACGATTCGGAACTTTCATTGTTTGGAAAAGTCCTAGATAGCAATAGTACATAGGCGCCAGACTCTGAATGTACAATAACATGTAAGTATATATACACGTAACTTAATAACATAAACAAGGTCTGACAGAGTAATATGTCTGCAATAGGACCGGAAATGCAAACTGGGATCTGTCTACGAAGTTTATAGAAGGTAACCGAGCCAGGAAACCATTTCCGGTCCTATTGCAGACACGACTCTGTTACTAGTGTCAGACCTTGTTAATGTTATATAGCTACATATATATACTTTCATGATACTGTACATTCAGAGTCTGGCGCCTGTGCAATAGTACGATCGTCGTTATTATGAAAAAGAAAATCAAGACGATAGTTGTCTACAATTAATGTATGAGGAGCCTGAGGTTGTTTCAAAATCTTGTCGAGACTATCCTTTCTGTTATCATTGGCATAATGAATGTAAACATAAAGCTTTGATTTTACTTATAATAACGCTCCCAGCTAAAGCCATCTGTTTGACATTTTTAAAGAACTTTAAATCTTAATGGCTTAACGTATACAATCTCATTAAATTATGTTTACCGTAACACTCTTACCAAGTTACTCACTACGGATCAATTAAAGTACAGAAAATTCTCTCGAACGAATCAGCCACTGCGATCAGGAAACCGCTGGCTCGATTTGATATTCAGTAGACCTGTGATTGGTAAAATTTGTTGAAAAAAAAGGTTTCCTACTGAAACAATTTCTGGCATCAGAAAAGCAGCGAGAGACGACAAGGACGACCCGTGCTTGTTTTCATTTCACCAGATGATCAGGCGTATTTCCATCAGCATTTTCATGATGACTGTATGTTCAGATCAGACTTTGGTGAATGTTTCAACTGTCAATCTAGTTATAGTTTAAACAATAGAAGTGGAACTTGAATCCTATCTCATCGAACTCCTTCGCTATATTGCCCTCTCCCTCCGGCACGTCGTAGTCGTGTTCAGCAACTTTAACCACGGTGAACTCGGCACCTGCAGCACAACAAAGTTGAACTATAGACGGCATATTAACCATGGACTTCTATAAGATAAAGGGTAAATAAATATAAGAGTATAAAGATAAGGGTATGCACTCTTGACTTCAGTTCATATATTTCAGATTGAACTCTTTAACAAATTAACTCTTCAATAAAGAGTTTATTAATACGTCTATATATATAAATCTATTAATTCTGTGAGTATAGATTTCTTTAATATCCTCTTCATTAAGGCAGTACCTAAGTTTTCAATTTGATAAATTTAAAACGAAGAATATGTCCTCTGAGAATTTAACTCACCAAAGATTTCTTTAATATCCTCCTCATAAAAACAGTACGGTGGTCCTGAAAATGTAACAACTCTGTGTTTATATATTAAAACGATTCTTATTTGGTTTTAAATCGAAATATTAACACGATGTTTTTTAAAGATTTGAATGAGAAAATGTTTACGAGAGCTACCTTCAAATTTTCTTCGATCATAGACCAATGTCTCCAGGAGATAAACGCAGGACGGTTTTAATACTTTCATCATTGCGGTCTTATACCTGGAAGTATAAATATTACATACGTAGCTGCATAATATATTTCTCAATAATCAAAAGTGAAAACTAGAAATCAATAACGAAAGATAAAAAAAACTGTTCTTTTTATAAAAATAGCTTCCTCGATATTTTCAAACTTCAGTATTTTTCAGGGATTTCATTTTCCACTGAAGGTCAGTTTGATATCCAGCATATAAATACCTTTTTTGGGGATAATGTTTTGGATTTGAATTGATCAAGTGCTTATATAGAATTTTACTACAACGTACTGCTATCCCTAGTCTTGAAATGTTCCTTTTTTCCCAATTCGATGAAGAGCTGGTTTTAGAAAGCGGGATCTTTTAAAGGGTAACCTCGGGACTATTAAAGGGTTTTTGAGGATTTCCCTCAAGGCAGAGAGGTATGTGCTAAAAACCGAATTGTCTCCTCGAAAAACGAAAGTCCACGAAAGGCAAAGTCTAATTTGCACTCTCCTCCTTATTCATAATGACCAGCAGAGCCAACCAGGCATTTTTATAGAAAACATTTCACAACACTTTCAGAAGTTTTCGTGGCTCACCTCTCCCTATCTCTGATATCTATGGATCCGAGAGAACCCGTGTCCCATACCACATCAAAGTATCCTTCAATTGTCCTGCAAAAAAGATTATCAATATTATAAAGATAAGATCATATTTCTGTGATAATTATTCGAGTGTTTGTTGTATAGGTTTTTTTCAATCACTTAGAGTAAGAACATTTATCTATAAAATTTAAAATAACCATGACGTCGACATTTTCTCCCCACGAATATAGCTCAGTTATAAATTATTTTTCTAAGGTTGGGTATACATATGATGGAGCTGTCTCTATTTAGAGAGAAAGGAGGTCGCCAAGAATTTAAGTTGTTCTGCTCCAAAGCATACAATTTGAGTAAGGGTTCAGGAAAGGAGAACTGATAAAAAATGTTAAAAACATTTCAAATTTACCTTGAGATTGTTTCAATAACAAATATTTTGCATATATACTTACTCATTAAATCTATAAAAATCGGAAACGTAAAATTTGATTCTGTCGTCTTCTGACTGGAAGAGAAAATAAATACCGTTAATGAAAATTAACAGTAACAGAAATTTAGAAATAACTGTGAGGGGTTCTCAACAAAGACGGATAGAGTACCATTCTTAAACATGCAAAATAAGAACTTGCTTCATTGGTCCAATTATAAACCATCATATATAAGCTATATATACTTTGTATCTTCGTTATACATGTAATGTGTGTGAATACTTCTGATTTTTCACCACGGACATGCTGTGATATATGGTATGCAGCCAGTTCAGCTAATTGGACCCTGGCAGTATTGAGTTTAGATGAGTTAGAGCTACTCTGACTGTATGACTTCGTCCAACGTCATGCACTTTTCAAATATAAGGTACTCATTTTTGCATTTTGCAAACAATTTCATTTATTTCAGGAGAGCAGTGTTTTGCATTAGTTTCTGTAAATTCAATACTTTTCTTGATATTACAATTTAGTTAACTTCAGACTTACTGAATGAGAGTACGAAAGGCTCCTACTGAACAAGACGATCAAAACATGTTTACCAAAACTCCCCATTAACCCTCCCTCACCTTATATAGTTTCCCATGGAGGCGAGGAACGTCGAGCACCTGGTGAGGTATGTTGTGGTGTTGGAAGAAGAGTTGAGCTGCTACCTCTGACACCTCCACCCCAACCACCCGGTGTCCTCGCTCTGACAACCTGACAGGTGCAATTACAGGTGTTCGTGTCAATATTCAAACTCTCAACACCAAATCATCTTCCATTCTCGAAACATATAGACACACTGACTTCAACCCCTTCAAACATTTTGTTTTAGGGTAGTAGAGAAGTGGTGGGCTTAAACATCGATTATATATTAAGTCGGACACCATTGTACACTTTTAAAACAATCCCAATAAATAAAGATATTGATATTCTATGTATCTTAGTGGAGCATAATAACGATCTGATTTTAATGACATTGAAAACTACTGCCTTCTATAGAACTAATATAAGGGCAAACAGTTTGATTTTGTTAGTCGTGAAGTGTAAAAATGTATCGAAGAATTGGTGAATAAGTCACTGATTGTCACCCTTCTTACTTGCAAAATATATAGAAACGTATTCGCTCTTATACAAACGCATTAAACGGGTTAAATTATATAACTGGCGGTTAAGTTATTCTAACTAAATAAAAATAAAAATGACCCGGGAGCCATTTCAGTATACCTTGTGTTGTTGGAATGTATATTGAGATTTAAATAAATCCAGTTCACATAAACTATGTCATTGCCTAATTCAGTGGCTACGGTTGCATGCTCACCACTTCATGTCTATACAGGTTCCACACAGTGGCACCAGAATCTTCATATCTTCTCTATCATTCGTCAACTTGGTGAAATGTTCCACGAGAAACCTACAGAATATAACATACGTCAAAGGTCAAGGCACTGACACTGAAGGATAGAGAAACATAAAGATATAACAATAAAACAAATGATATTCAACTGCAGTAAGATGCATTTGACACTAAAGCGGCACTGTCTATATAAATATATATGTATATAAATAAACGAAAAATTCAAAAACACTACACTCAGGTGTATATAGATGAAATAAAGTTATTGTAGAATGAGGTACATAATCACATTCACATTTGCTAACAAGCGTTTTCTGTCATGATTAAATTCGCATGAACTACGATATCGGAAATATAAAAGTTTTGCAAAGAGGGCTAACGATATCTTAATAAACAAAATAAATGCTTATACTGCATTTTTTTAAATCGGTTAACTTGCATGATTGCTTCAATAAACAACATTTCACTGTTTTTTTCTCAGTTCAGAGTGCAAGAGAATTCAAAAGCTGCGCATATAACTCCTTCAGCCGTTTTCAGTTTTCATTGTTTTGTCCATTTCCTACACAGCTGACTATAGATTATTTATATCTCTAAGCCGACTTAGTCCGCCTTCACCTTTTCGTTGTTGATAACAGGTAAATTGTAACTGATATTATTAAATATTTTATTACATCGATATAAAGCTAAAGTAAGTGTCTACCTCCTCATAAGCCTTAAATTATCCAATTTGAACAAAAAAAAGCGGGCTATAGTGTCTTTGAGCTAAAAAAAAAAGATCTCTTAAGTATCAAACAATAATCATTAGTGATGCTACTTGCAAATAGGTTAGTTGTACAACTTAAGTTATTTGAATACCCTATAATTACTTTAATATCAGTCATGATAAAAAAGAAACAAATGAAAAACAGTAAGCAATTCTCACGGGTCGGGCTCTTTATCATCCAGAGATTCCAAGGTTCCATCATGCCAGGATTCCAGCCAATCATCGAGGCGCTGCTGGTAGTCACGTGATACGTCTGTTGGCACTGAGCTACCTGATCCAGCCGCCATGACGTCTGCATTTGATGTTCTGTTTCAACTTTTTGACAGTTAAAACATACAAAAAAATTAGATTTAACTCTGCAGACGTTTGTTGCCCCTTAACTGTATTTTACTTATGTATGGAAAATTCTATTAAAATTGGAAGATATAAAATGCTTTGAAGTTTTGATGGTACATTTATAGACTTATTATTCAACATAACTTAACAAACTCGTTTTTAGGGCAACCCAGTTAGAAAGCAAATCTATCTAACAAGAATCCATAAAAATCACGGATGCAAAACTACATTTACTACCAAATGATACATACGCTTTTCCATTTACACAATATAAAGCACAATATATTTACGCATGAAAGGTGTTTTACTGACCTTAACAACGTTGAACAAATTAAACCGTAATTTAACATTTAAGTTATAAACAAGGTTAACTGATTAGATAAGAAAAGTAATAAACCTAAAAAAACATTTGCTGGCGACACACTCTACCACTTAAATCATACGCTTTGTAGCGTAACAAATTCTCTCTACCATTATGAACTTTGAACACGCTTAATGATCGACAGATTATTTCATGAAATAACCAAATATATAAACAATTACCGATGTCCGTCTAGTGACGTTATGTCAAGAATAACAAAGCGTAGATTTTATAAGTGACGGTATTCTGATAGCTCATGGATAAATACACTTTCTATTCAGACATTTCTACCACAATATCATTACCAAAAGGAAGAAACAATCAAAGCATCCTCATCAAAATTTACCCAGCTCCCAAAATTATACATACCAGTCAAACGTAAGACATCACCGAGTGAAGATTTACCCTAACTCACTTTCATATTCTTCAGTACAACCTGACATGTTACCTGCAAAGCACCTGACCCACTTTCTGTCGACAACGATTAGATAATACGGACATGCTTCAACGCATTTACCGTACGCATGATACAGGATAAACATCGTAAGTAAAGAGAAGTATACTTGATGTTAAGGAATCTTTTCATAATTTATTTTTTTAAAGTTTACATAATCTTATGAAATTTTAAAAGGGTGAGTATGTGTGTGTTGATTATCGTTGTTTTGGCAAATTATCAGCCCTAGGCAGTAGGAAACGTAATGAAATATAATGATTTAATGCTCTTTGAAATAACATATAAAAACAGGGGGAAAGGCCGTTTTGTAAAACTTACCTGACAACACCTGGCAGGTGAGGAGCATACCTGGCGACAAGTGTCTCCGTTTACTCTGACTAGATCCCAGGTGACAGTTTCAACATTTAATACAAATATGCTGAAACAGCATTTTTTCTTTCAATTTCCTTAATAAAATGAATTTTTGTTTGGGATCAAGAACTCGATAAAAAGGTAATCAATGACTAGAAATAAATGTTTCTTTCCTTGTCGCTAATGTATAAAGGCCCTAGTTACAACCTGTCTAAAATTACATTTAGCTTGTGGTTAGTCAAATGTGCCAAACGTTAACGATTGTGGGGTTTTTTTTTATTAGTAATGACATATGTGATAAAGTCCACTTTTATAACCTGTTTAAAGTTACATTTGGCTTGACGATAGTCAATTATGCCAAACGTGAATGATGATTTTTTTTTTTTATATTCGTATTGGCAATTCAAGAAATGAAGTCTTCTGTTGCTAGCAAGTTCAGTTTAGTCCAATGATTTAAGTCGTGATATGTGACAACTCATCGTATGCCGATTTCAGAGCGCAAATAAGTAAATCGTTATTTTGGAAAATTATCTTTAACAGACAGAATGACAGACTTGAATAAATAAATAGCTATAAAAGTGTCAGTTTAATAGGCATTCGGGATTTATTTGAAGGAAGAGAGAGATGTTTTGAAATAGAATAATTGGACCTGACACGTGGTCATGCTGCAAAGTCAAATGAAATCAAATGAAAGCATACTATATGTAGTGTCCCTTTGGAAGAGACACTGGAATAAATTTTGATTACAGCCAGGAGATAAAAAATCGGTTAAGTTAAATAAACACTATTCTATTTTCTCTTCTCTACAGTTAATGTATATGATTTTATTTTACATTATTTGCACTGAGAATAGAATCTTGAGTACTTGTAACCATTTTGTGTACTTATGTGTACTTATAACACATAAATTAAGTGTCCAAAAGCAAACCAATGGACCTACCGCTACTCTACTATCATTGAAATACACCAACTCAGCCTTGGTAAAAAACTATTTTCTCTTCTCTAAAGTTAATGTATATTATTTTATTTAACATTATTTGCACTTAGAGTAGAATTATGGATACTTGCAACTCTTTTGTGTATTTGTGTACTAATATCAATCAAGGTTAAGTGTCCAAAAGCAAACTAAGGGACCTACCATTAATCTACTATCATTGAAATACACCAAATCAGCCTTGGAAAAAACTAACAATTTTGTATTTTGAATGTGCCGTTTTACTTCTAAAGCATTGGGGATTTAAAGGGTACAAAGAAGAAAGATAACACATAGGTACTAATTGGTCATTCCACACATCACAGGCATGTAATACAGGAGTACATTCTTACAAATTATTCATTTTTAATCTCCATATGACTGTTTGAATCAGCTGCTTTTTGGACATCAGCAATTTATCAAAATCCTAGTTTTAAGAAAGAGCATCATCATCAATAACATCACCATACAACACACACCATAACAAGATTCATTATCATCCTCAAAGCTGTCACGTTGAGGGGCGTTGATGTCGACCAACTCTCTAGGAAGAGCGCTATGGCTCTAGCTTCCAATCCACAAGAGTTGAACTATGACTCATCAGCAAGTTTTTCTTGTCAGATCAAGTGGCTCTTAGGTTGTGCCATCAGATTTGTTTGGTGAGCAAGGTGCCTTCATATGTGCATTTACTGGAAATCCATATTGTATTACATTCTCATATGATTCATCTCGATAATTAGGTTTCCTCACTATTGTTTAATGTTTACTTGTTGTGGTTATAAGCTACCGGGCAAAAGAAACGATACCAAGTATAATTGACCAATAAAAGACAGAAATAAATGACACATCTTTGATTTCATTTCCATTATGAAAACAGATAACAAGTTCATCAAACAATCACATATTGAAGTCTTTCAGGTCAGTGTGTAATGACGTACAACTCCTTAAAGTTCACTCATGAAATTGTCATGAATTCGATCAGCACCTAAAAATACAACACCCATAAAAACAGGTTTTTCAGTATCTTGTATGGCCGCCACGGGCCTCGATGCATGCCCGAACTCGTCGTCGTGCTGAGAACACCAGACGTAAGATAACACGGTCTGGTATTCTCTGCCATTCCTCTCTCAGGGCCTGGTCAAGCTCTTGGAGGTTTCCTGGAACCACGGCTCTTTGACGGACTTGACGATCCAAATGGTCCCATAAATGTTCGATGGTCGACAGGTCAGGTGACCTGGCAGGCCATGGCAACACGTTGATGTTGTTTCTTTGCATGAAATCCCTGACAATACGGGCTGTATGGGGACGGGCGTTGTCCTGCTGGAACAGGGTTCTGTTGTTGTGCTGTTGAAGGAATGGTAGGAGCACTGGGCGGAGAATCTGATCGATGTACCTCTCTGCATTGAGGTTCCCATCAAACACAATGATATCAGTCTTCCCTTGTCCGCTAATTCCGCCCCACACCATGACACTGCCAACGCCAAAGGGTACCACAGTCTGAACACAACAACGTCGCCAACGTTCACCACGACATCTTTACACCCTCGCTCTTCCATCATTTCTGAATAGTTGGAAGCGACTCTCATCCGAAAAGATGACTCTTCGCCAGTTCCGGGCCTGCCACTGCCGAACGTTACGTGCCCACTGGAGACGTTGACGTCGATGTCGAGGCGTCAGATGCACGCCACGGCCGGGTCAGTAGGCGCGAATACCATGTCGTCTCAGACGTCTGGCCACTGTTCTTCGACTGACAGCATGTCCAAGGCAATTCGTCGCTGATTCCGTCACTGACAGGAAGCGGTTCCGCAGATGAAGAATTCGCAAATGGCGGCCTTCGTTGGCGGTTGTTACGCGGGGTCTTCCACTCCTCGGCAAGTCTACTGTCCTCCCTGTCTGCATGAACCGTATCATAAGCCTGGTGATAGTAATACGGCTGCAACCCAACGTCGTAGCCACGTGTGCATGCGTTGCACCCATCTGTATCATCCCGACGGCCCTCTCTCTCTCTTCTGGTGATAATCTTGCCATGTTTCCATGTACACTTGAAGAAATGGTATGTCGTCGAATGATAAGACACATCTTATATACCCAAATGATGCACGTGCAACATGTGATTTTCATGTAAAAAAATCTCGCTTTAATGCAATTCCCCGGAAACGGATCGCCAAAACGCAACAATTTTCGTGACACATATGATTACTGACATAAGGGAATCATTTCAATGTCGTGAATTTACATTTTCAACAGTTTTGTAAAAAAATATTTGATCTGAAAGTTTGGTATCGTTTCTTTTGCCCGTTAGTTTATGTGTCCCAAGTCATATATCCTGCAACCAACCTGATGGAGTAATCATGTACTCAGGAACGTGAATTTTAAAATTAAGTTGTTAAGCAGAAACTTTTGTCTTCCTTATTGTACATATCACTTATAAAAGACCTTATGGATTTCATTTTTGTTCTCTATGGTGGACTTGACATAAAAAATGTTGATAAAGTTGGCTGTCTGCAACTGAATGACTATTGCTGTGAAGATGAGTCAAACAATGTAACATGGACACTATCATGATACCATCAAAAGCCTAGCCTAGAGTATCATACAATGCATTTCAATTAGCAGGAGGCTCTATGGAATACATCTCTGTTCAAATGTCTGTTGCTCTTTTTTCTAATGAGAGTCATAGTTCAACTCTTGTGGATTGGAAGCTAGAGCCAGTGCGCTCCTCCTAGAGAGTTGGTCGACATCAAGGCCCCTCAACGTGACAGCTTTGAGGACGATGTTGAACGTTGTTTAGGTGTGTGGTGTATGGTGATGTTATTGATGATGATGCTCTCTCTTAAAACTAGAATTTTGATAAGTTGTTGATGTCCAAAAAGCAACTGAATCAAACAGTCATACGGAGATTGAAAATGAATGATTTGCAAGAATGTACTCCTATACTACATGCCTGTGATTTGTGTAATGACCAATTAGTACCTATGTGTTATCTTTCTTCTTTGTACCCTTTAAATCCCCAATGATTAAGAAGTAAAACAGCCTATTCAAAATACAAAATTGTTAGTTTTTTCCAAGGCTGAGTTGGTGTACTTCAATGATAGTGGATTAATGGTAGGTCCCTTAGTTTGCTTTTGGACACTTAACCTTGATTGATATTAGTACACAAATACACAAAAGAGTTGCAAGTATCCATAATTCTACTCTAAGTGCAAATAATGTTAAATAAAATAATATACATTAACTTTAGAGAAGAGAAAATAGTTTTTTACCAAGGCTGAGTTGGTGTATTTCAATGATAGTAGAGTAGCGGTAGGTCCATTGGTTTGCTTTTGGACACTTAATTTATGTGTTATAAGTACACATAAGTACACAAAATGGTTACAAGTACTCAAGATTCTATTCTCAGTGCAAATAATGTAAAATAAAATCATATACATTAACTGTAGAGAAGAGAAAATAGAATTGTTACCGGTCGAAGTCATGAATGACGAGTTTTTGTAATGGAAACCTAAAATTTCGTACAAATGACCTTTGGTAGCTATCTGAAATGTCTGTCAATGGATTTAGTGACCTTATAAACATACATTTTGATAACAAGATTATGGTTCTATGATAATTAGAACCAAAGATATGGGGACATCCACCTTTTGGTGTGACGATTCAGAGAATAAGTGGCTGATGGGGGTACCCATGGAAATATGTAAAAATGACACATTTCGTCCCAGTTTATACACTGTTACCAGTCAAATTTGCATAACAGACATGTCAAGGCTTCAAAAAAAGTTAGTTTCATTCTGCCATGGGGTGGGGGTGCATGGGGACCCCTCTGGGCCGGTGGACTATTTAGGTTAATTGAAAAGCTGCACGTATTCAGCCGTTTTTAACTATCCATATATTTCCCTTTTGTACACAGCTGATTATAGATTTGTGACATCTCTAAGCCGACCTAGGTCCTCTTTACTTTTTAATTGTCGATTACAGGTCAATTGTTAAAAATAATAACTATTCCATTGCATCGATACGAAACCTAAGTGAGTGCCTATATCCTCATGTGCTTTAGAAATAGACAGTTTTAATCGGAAAAGCATGCTGAAGTGCCTTTAAGGTTCTCATGGTTTTAAAGTGTTGATGGAAAGAGATTATATGTTTGGATACAATATTTCCACTTTTCATTTGGAATCTTTACTGTAACGCTTTTCATGATACTACTGCTTTTCAATTGATGGTAAAAAAATCATATCAATGCTAAATAATGTAATATCAAGGCTCGATAAAAAAAAATATAGAAAGGACAGCAAAAACATAAATGCATTTCTGTGCTCAAAGTAATATACTTTATTTAATAAATACCTTCTATATTTACATTTAATTCAATTTTCATCTATACAATAATTTGTGAGTATTAACACCAGTTCATCACATGTTGAGAGGAATTACGTTGATGTGCGCAAATGTCTCGTGTGTCTGCCTTATCCTCTGGTTATTAATGTTAACATGTAGAAAATCATACTTTCTCAATCCATATTTCAGACAGAGGGGTTGGCAAGAGGTCGCATTTGCCCTGATGTTTTTCAGGATGTTGTAGGAGCTTCTCGGATCACACGAATACACTGATGTGACAGGAATTGAATATGTCTTTGTTACCTGATAATAGGAAAGTTTGCATAGACATTAGAAAACGATGAGCACGTGCACATCTAAAATTTGTGAAGTCACAGGGCAATAATTATTCTTCGCACACAAAACGATTAAGATGGATTCAAGGGTGAATCTGTGGTTGAAGACCGTTGGTTGTCGAAAGATTAAGGATTTTCGGCGCACCTGCCGGACAGAATGTAGACAAAGCCTCCTCTGGAAATAAACAAAAAACTTTTAACATTTACAAACGCGACAAAGTAAGCAAAACTCCTGCTTTAATTTTGTTTAACAATTTATCTATTATTGTCGTTATCAAAATCAAATCGTGTTGTCAATATTGTGTTAAATATCCGACTCAGATCCTTGTCTTGACTGTCAATATTCATGCGTCGCACAGGTGTTAGAATTTCCTTTTTTCTCAATTGCTACATGAACAGCATCCTGCTCACTCAGTGAAGTTGAATCCGCAGCGCTCCTTCAATACCCTCATATTTATCGGATCAAATGCCCGACGGTTAATATGTTTCAATGGGTTTTTTCAGCCAATGCTGAAGCAAGTAGCTTTAAGGACAGATCTTGAGCTCAACAGGCATGGCATCTGGGTATTGCCACTGTCGATACGAGTGATTTCCATCGCTTGCAAAGTACATACACGAGGCGTTTTACCTGATGGATATCAGTTTATTGTAGCATCTCTGCTGATTAAAAACGCTGAACTAGCAGGATATGTTCACATATCAAATGAAACCACCACTTTGTATTGAAACCAATCAGTATTCGGTTTTCTAGCCCACTTGTAACAAAGCCTACCAGAGAAGAAGTGAATTTTGTTTGTAGACCATGTCAATCGAGAATGTAATTGTTATACTTACGCTAAAAACAGTACTGTAAATCCTAAAGGAAGGTATCTATGTAACTCTGAAATGAGAAAATCCTTGCCTGGGTAAAAAAAAATGCTGAAATCACTGATTTGCGAGGTTTTCTCTTTCAAAATTGATTTCAAATTTCGATTCAAAATTTCATTTCAAATTTCGATTCAAAATTTCATTTCAACTTCGATTCAAAATTTCTATTCAAATTTCATTACAAATTTCGATTCAAAACATGAATGAGGGAAGAATAGGAGAGTTACCATTCCATGAGGACTGCCCCTTGTGCTTATCACACTGATTAGAATTTGCTGGACGTACAGCTCCTGTACATTTCCCAGTCGACTGTTCACATGTAGAGCCACGGCAGTTTTGCGGGCATGTCAAGTTGCAGTACGGGCCCCAGAAGCCGTCTTTACAGGCGTGGTTGCAAGAACCAGTTGATTTGTGGCATTCATCTTTGCAGTTCTCTGGGCATTTCTTCTCACAGATTAGTCCATAAAAACCATCAAAGCAACTTGAACATTCGGGGGTTTTACAAGCATACTGGCAACCGGTGCTTGGTGGGGTCTCACACCGATCTGAAAATAAAACAAAAAAAGTTTCAGTAAATATTTCAAATCCCTGAAAATAAGGCGTCATCTAAAATGTAATACAGAGATAAACATACAATGTATTAAAGAGATCTTCTTAATACGGAAACACAATGGGACACATGTTATAGAAGTGTCAAAAGATCCATTAAAGTATTTGGTTACTTTCTTTGTTTAGACACGCACCTGTTTCAGAACATCTCAGACAGTCCTTTGGGCAAAGCTGCTCACAGTATGGTCCTGTCCTTCCATCAACACATCCTCTCTTACAGACGGGACTGTTCTTGGAAGGCTCGAATTCACATGAGGAATCTCTGCATGCAGGGCTACAGGGCAGGTTGCAATCTCTGCCATAGAATCCATCGCGACATGTTCTGTCTTCTGCACGTAGTGGCAAAACAAGACTTCTCTTGCTCTTTCGTTTTGATTTGTTCCACACTAAGTCATCGTTGCACCCCATAGGACATTCTCCGGTGGTCTGTATGCAAACGTTCCCGACACAACCAGACGGACATGAGCGAATACACGTCAGACCCCAGAAACCCTCAACACATCCCGAAAGGCAGTTAGCCGAAATCCGGTCACAAGCAACGTCATCTCCATTACTTGGTCTGCAGTTTTCGGGACATCGTTCACCGCACTTTTCTCCAAAATAATTCGGCTTGCAGTCTCTACAATAGCCAGTTTTGTTGCATCCATCAAAGCAATTCTCTGAACAAAATGATTCACAGTTTTCACCAAACCATCCCACCGTACATTTGCTGCAGTCCGGAGTCTTACAGAGCTGGCAGTTTTCTGAGTATACGCACACTGAATAACAGAAAGCGGTTACAAACATAGTAATAAATCATCTTATCATCCAAAACTCTGTTCCACAGGAGACATCGCTTGTGAAAGATCAAGCGATATCTCTTAGGAGATATCTTTTTGGCAGTAGATTTTGAACAATGCCCCTCTGACGTCAAGTATATGACATCACAGTTGTTTTACATCATCAAGTAATGACATCACAATGATATGACGTCATAAATACTACGACGTCTCAATGCTATGACATCACCGCACTTGGAGTCTTAGGGCAGCAGGGTGTTCAGTAATATTAATTTGTCAATCAAATGTAATGAAAAATGATTTTGGATGATAAATAGAATCTCACCGTCGTGTCTTCTGATATCAAATATATCAACACTCGTTGATAAAAGTAAAATATCCTCGGCAAGCCTCAGATATTTGTAACTTTTATCAACTCGTGTTGATATATTTGATATCAGAAGACACTTGAGTGAGATTCTCTATATATTTGGACATATGCACACATGGATTTTCGTATCTCGTCATTAGTGATTTCATTTAAAAAATTATCTTGACGTGACTGTAGCAGGTGTGAAATCAGAAAATGTAATAATATTGGTTTTTAAGGAATTATTAAAATTGAATTTGTGCCATATGCCTCTTGCGACATTCAAATTCGTGTATGAAACGCGATTTTGTCCTACGACATTTACGTCATTTAGCGACCCAATTTTCTCCCGTTTAACGGCTTACATATCTTTACTGTCGTTGTTTTACTTGCTTTTATGTGGCAGAGAAATGGTCGTTGAATGACCGAAGTGCTTCTGACTCGTACTCCTCACAAGTGTAGATTTATTCGTGTAAATAACAAGGTTAGTCTCATCAAAATATGATAAAGATTTAAAGGATCATATATAATGAGATATATTTACACGATTGAGTAAGCAGAATAGATTAAAATATTTGAAATACATGATCTTGGATAAAGACATCATAACAAATTATTATCATTTATATTCACTAGCTATGGTTAAGCTTACCAAAATAAATTAAAAGTAGCCATCCAAAAATGTTCATTGCTTCAATGATCATTTTCGAATATATCAGTCACTGTGCACGCAGTTGAAGTTGTTGGGTTTTTTTTAACGCTGTAGCAGCTTCAGTCACCAATTCTGAAAAAAACCAGAACGATTGTTTGAATATATCCACCAGTGCTTACGGTTGTTTGTTTTCATATTCCTCAGAAGATCGTTTACCGGTATGACTACGTATTATTCGTGCAGAGTGACAAGCAGTATATCTCTGCCTTGACAACCGAGATATACGTAATAGATCAACTGCGATCCTTTGTCTTGAAGGTTTGATTCAACGACGCGGAGCGGATTGGTTAAATCAATGCCTGAAACTATTAAACAATAGACAGGAGCGGACTGACTTACTTACACCACGGCCAGGAGTGTAATATCTCATTCATTGTTTTTCCCTCCATCGTAAACATGTAAAACAATCCTTGTAATTACAAAACAAATTTATTTCCAAAGTTTTTCGGAATTATTTACATAAATCTTGAACGATTGTCGCGAGGTGGTAGCTCGTTACACACAACAATACATGGTGGAATTAAACTTGAGAAATTCATGAACTAAAACGGTAGATGATTTAATTTCGTTTTTATCAGCATTGACGCTTATGAAATCAAAGTTCGTCTTAACTTGGGTTAGTAATAATAACCCTCATTAGCATACTACATGACATTCAAAACAGCAACCGTTTGCGAAACGATGCAAGCTATCAAACTTCAGGACTCGTAGTTATCAAAATTAAGAATTTTCGGTGGAGGTAATAGTTCATCTTTGGGGACCAAAGTGTTATCTGGTTATCTTTGTATTTTAATTCTATAACATATGACCGTATATAGAGATTATTACCCGAGGAAGTGTGTCATATGACTTTTACGAAACGAGTGTGAATTTTTGTATTACCCGAGCGAGAGCGAGGGTTATACACAAATTCGCACGAGTTTCGTAAAAGTCATATGACACACTTCCGAGGGTTATAATTTCTTTATTACCGATTCTATTTCATTTTAAACACACGGAATGCGGCCTGCTTCCTTTCCGGCGGCCCGCTACAGTGACGTCACGAACAATGGTTTTATGACGTCACAGACGACGTAAGACGGTAACTCGCTCTGTAACAATCGTTGCTAGGCAAAAGTGATATGTGCACATGTGCTCATATTGAAAATATGTCACCGCTTATAATTAACCATATGGGTAATAAATACATGTCTTTGTGTCTCATTGGCTAAACGACCTAGTGTTTGTATATTATTTCCTGTTTTTCATTTGTCAACGATGCGATTCTGATTACACGAGAGCTCTCAAAAACATGCAACGATTTCTCGATGAATGCATACCAAAATTGTGCATGTACTTAACACCTTGTTTCCTTATCAACAATCATCAGTAATCTGTTTCTCTGCTTAGTCACCTACTTATATAAAGAATTTAATTCAAAATGGCGCTCTGGTTTTACATACACCGGAATAGTGAAATTGTACTTCAGGCCTCCTGGCCCCGAAACGCAATAAACTTCTCTTCTGATTCTTTTGATTATAGTTACAGCACACTTTGAAAGTGTATCCCTGGACAGAATGTGGTTCACTATGAAATACGTCGGTTAGTAGTTACAACTTTAGTGTTACATATTAAAATCACCCTGAACTTAGACCACAGCTGCTATTGTTTGAGCTGTAGTATAACCGACGAGGATTTCAGTTGAAGAGAGACTTACCTGAGTTTTAATCAATGCAGTCCTTTGTGGTGCCGAGACGCCAATGAAGCCACTTGTCATAGTCGCCTCGCTTGATCAGGTCTATTTTTGGTATCGATAATTGATTATAGTTACAGCACACTTTGAAAGTGTATCCCTGGACAGAATGTGGTTCACTATGAAATACGTCGGTTAGTAGTTAAAACTTTAGTGTTACATATTAAAATCACCCTGAACTTAAACAGAATGAACATAATGACAGAAATGACACACGGCCAGGTCAATTCAACATCTACATAACATTCAAAAGGTAAATTAAGTGAGGCTTACCTAGGTTTTAATCAATGCAGCCCTTTGTGGTGCCGAGACACCAATGAACTGACCCTCTGCCTTGCTTGATCGGGTCTATTTTTGTAATCGAATCATCGAGAGCTTGTTTGGTAACACTCACACATAGTAAGTGACCTAGAGAATGTTTCTTAAATGTTTTTGTGTCTGAAATAAGATCCACAGCGAATTAAGTGTTATGCGATAAGTGTTTTCTTTCTAACAGAATGTCACACGAAAGACCCCATTTTGATTGAATTAAAGTAGTCAGGTTTTATATACCTGTAATGTATAATTAAGGCGATGATAGTTTTAGTGTTTGACAGACAGACAGACAGATTTTATTAGTATAAATGGCCATGAGGCCAATAGTACGTTGACATACACAGTAGCATACATTCTGGAGCGCCGTGACATTAGTTAAACTGAAACTAACTTACAGGTCATATATTTTTACAATAGACAGCTAGGCGCAATAAGATATTAGCTGACTTTGAATTCAATAAACTTATGAATTTATCTTGATTGGGATTAGTGTAATAATAACTTGGTATATATTTAATTCTAACATCATTGTAGATTGGACATTCTAGTAATACATGGTATTCATTTTCTAATTTATTATCGTTACAATGAGGGCACATAGCAATAGCAGGATCTGCACTTTTTGATCTTCTATATAGTTGTATTCTAAAACCAGCAATTCCACAACGGAATTTAGTCAGTGCTCTACGTAGATAAAGCGACGGTAACACTCGCAAATACGTTTCTGGCATCAAATCAAATTTAAATATTGAATATGTTTTCAGATATTTGGAAGACGTTATACTAGCTGACCACTCTTGACAATAAATATCTTTACATCTTTGTTTGAACATGCTCATGAACAATTCCTTATTACCTACATCCTGGTTCAGCCAAGCATAAGACAAGCCATATTGGAATAATAACTGACGCACTGATGAAGTCCAGTTAACATCACCGGAATCGTCTAAACGTTTTAACATGAGGTAACAACGTTTTGATCGGGTTGTCTGAGCAACCGTATCCAAAATGATATAACTCTAGCTTTATAGTTTACATGTAAAGGATATCGTCCACATTCAGCTAGTACAGCTTTTGACGGTGAGCGGTAACCAACTCCTAAAACGAATTTACAAAAGTTTGAATGTACTTTTTCTATATTATCACGGGGCATTATCCCCCAAATTTCTGCCCCATACAATAGAATAGGTTGTATTTTTCCATCAAATATCTTGAAAGCAATGTCTGGAAGTACAGATTTATAGGCACAGATGAATTTCTTAATTTGGTATAGAGCCTTTTCTGCTTGTGCGGATAGCACTTCACAAGCCTTAGAAAACATATTACGACATGACAAAGTTAATCCAAGATACTTATAGTAGTTAACAGTTTCAAGTTTCTCTTTACCAATGTACCATTTTTCATGTTTTGACAATTTACCACCTTTTTTGAACACTACGATTTTAGTCTTGCTAGTATTTATAGAAAGCCCCCATTTCTTACAATACTTTTCAAGAACATCGATTTTCTTTTGAAGATTTACTACACTGTCTCCAAATATTGCAACATCGTCAGCAAAGAGGAGAATCGATAGTGCATCGACAGCTTCGTCGATGAATGCACCGCTAAAATTACTGTTCACTATATCTTTAACAAGTTCTTCAATATATAAAATGAATAGGATGGGTGATAAGATGCATCCTTGGCGGACTCCAGTAGTAGAATTAAATACTTCGGTCATCGTTTGTTTACTACATCGAACTGCAGCTTTTACATTTTTGTACATATTACGAAGGAGTGTGTTTATTTTACCATGTAGGCCATTATTCAGAAGAACAGAGAGAAGCTTATTTCTATCCACAGTATCGAAAGCTTTCTTAAAATCTACAAATATACAGTAGAACTTGCCACGTTTTTTTCTTATATATTTATGTATAATAGAATATAAAGTAAAAACTTGGTCGGTTGTGCTGTAATCTTCTCTAAATCCTGCCTGTGACTCTGATAACAATTCTTGAGTCGAAATCCACATTTTAATTCGGGTTTCTACAATATACATAAATACTTTGCTTAGAATATCAAGAAGAGCAATACCTCTATAGTTATTTGGGTCATTCCTACTTCCAGTCTTATAGAGAGGTACGATCAAACCCATGTTCCACGGTTCTGGAAGAATTCCATTGTTCAGTATTTCATTAAAGTAACGTTTATAAAACGGGAGTAATAATGAACATGACTCCTTAAGAGCTTCCGCTGGAATGCCATCTGCTCCAGGGAACTTACCATTTTTAAGATGTTTGATAGAATTTATAATTTCTTGGTCAGAGATCTCAGTAGCTAATATGACATCACAATTTCTGCACTGGTCGCAACTAGCAACATCATGTCTTTCCAGATATTCTATAACATCTCTGTCAAATTGTGAGTTAGCATTGGGTTTTGTGTTCAAGAGGTCTTTAAAGTAATCAAACCATGTTTCGACTGTTATGTTTGCAGGATCGAAGTTAGTGTCGCAATGTTGTTTTATTGTTTTCCAGAATTGTTTACACATGTTACTTTTAGCTGCATTTGAAATTTCAGTTGCTATTTTCTTTTCATAAGCTGTTTTCTTTTCTTTACATAATTTCTTAAAGCATTTTTTCATTTCTAGATATTGTGTGCAGTGTCGAGTGTCATTTGTTGTCCGAAATGTATCGAGAAGTACGTACTTTTCACGTTTTAAGTTCTCGCATTCTTTGTCAAACCATTTTGGCTGCTGTTTATATTGTTTTCTTGTGACATGTGTCGTGGTTTTGGTACGTGTGTCGGAGAGGGCAAAGCAATGGTTGAAAAGGTCTAGAAAGCATGTCAAAGTTGAATTAATATCTCGGTTTATACAAGTGTCAAATTTGTCATTAAACGAATCAAGAGCATTTTTCATAATATCAGAAAACCTACCGGTGTATTCAGCTCTCCAAATGAATCGCTCGTTTTAGTGTTTGCATCGCTAATGTCAGTTTTGTACATCTAATGTTTTCTATATAAGAATCCAAAACATTATAGCCCTGTTAAAGTCGATGAACGAAATGTGTTTTATTGTCGCAACCCCTAACACATCAGGTGACTGACGAAAGGATATTCTGTCAGGTAGAATAACAGAAATTTCACGACCCAGTCAACTCAACATCCTCGTATGAGGTATTTAAAGATGAACTACCTGTCCATGAACACACCTCCCGCTTTGCTTGCTATAATGCGAATATTTAAAGAATCGATGTTAGCTTTTGTTTCATTTTTCACGTGACCGACCGGTTGATGTCACTTCAGTGAAAAGGTGTCTACTTAAATAAGTGGGCATGATCACCTGTCGGTGTACCACAATTAGGAGATAAACATTCTGTTTGAATATCAAAATATGAATACTCTTACCTTTAAATGAGAAATTTTTGAAAAATTCTTTCAACCATGCATCGGTTATAACAGTTTTGTAAATCTAATGTTATATCGGTGTTTGCCGCGCATACATACAATGACAGAGGTGAATTGAAACTTGCCTTCACAATGGTATTTGAAAGTATCGTAAATTTATTTACATTTGACTTGAGTAAGAAAAGAATAACCAACTGGGAGCTCAGGATTAAGATTTTTATCTGTCCCTAGTGAATAATTGTGATAAATAAACCACTCAGGACACTGAAACCGCAATTTCTCGCTTCTTCTTGATTATTATTGATATAAAACTGTTTAAGATTTCATGTTTATTGTATAAAACCAACAGTTAGAGTACAAGTACAATCAAACATCAAGACGTGGTAGAAGTGGCAATGTTTATAACTATTCAAATGTTGAAAATAAAGAGAAAAAACAATTGTCCACTCAAAGGAAAATGCTTAACGAGTGACGTCATCTATAAGGCTACAGTAGAAACAGCCACTACTACTGCATCATACATAGGTCTCGTTAGTGGTCCTTTCAAGACAAGATATAATAATCACACCAAGTCATTTCGACTTGAACGTTACGAAAAGGAAACAGAACTCTCAAAATACATCTGGAAACTTAAAAGAAAAAACACAGAATTCAAAATCAAATGGGATATTGTCAGAAAGTCTAACACATACAAGAGGGACTCTTGTAACTGCAATTTATGCATGGAAGAGAAGCTTACCATACTCAGCTTGAGATATGTATGTATGTATGTATGTATGTAGGTATGTATGTATGTAGGTAGGTAGGTAGGTAGGTATGTATTGTATGTATTGTATGTATTGTATGTATTGTATGTATTGTATGTATGTATTGTATTGTATGTATGGATTGTATGCATGTATTGTATGTATGTATGTATGTATTGTATGTATTGTATGATCTGGATGAAAATAACTACTTTATTAAGTGCCCTACGCGCGTAAAAAATAGAAAAGAATGGTCGCTTATCAAAATCGCTTACACTTCCTTGATATTATTAATAATACCATCATAATATTTAAAGCGTTTTTAGATTTTGCTTACAAATTTAATGGGGCGGGATAGCGCAGTGGTTAGCGCGTTCGGCTTCAGATCAAGAGGTTCGTGGTTCGAATCTCTCCTTTAAATTATTCATCATATTTATGCAATTGAATTTTGTTTTTAATTGTTAAATAGTCAAATCGTTTTTAAATATATTTTACCAGGTCGGTGAATCTGACTAGATTTGAATAATCTATGTATTATTTCCAACGCCTATAGACGTTTATAAGATTCACTGTCGTTTCATCACAATAATTATTATCATCAATATGTTACAACCGTCGCATTTTTAGTACAGAGTCAGTACAGAGTCGTAACATTTTAAAAAGCCACTCCGTGAGTTGTGGAGTCATATATGCCAAACTTAATCAATGGTGTCATCTGATCACGAATTATCGACTGTGACCGAAAAGAAACATTTTAAAGCTAATTTGTTTTGTACATTGACAATATGAAGATAGAACGACGCAATTATGATCGAAAACTGGACAGTGGCGCGCGTCAAATAGTCAAACGTAATTTTGCAGACTTATCTAAAACAGCCAGGTGGCGGCAGTTAGGAGTTGATAGTGTTTGTTACGTTATATAACTAGTATCCATGTATAGTGGACGTGATATCTACACCTCTGTGCATTTATAAGACTGTTTTTAGATTTTCATGGAAAACCAGTATTCATCATATATATGTATTTTGGACATGAAAAGTTAAGATGTTTTGATTTTATATGACCACATATGACATTTAGGTTCGTATCAAAGGTAAATAATATGTTATGAAAATCACGGAGTGGCTCTTTAAGCTATCATGTCATGAATTAGTGAGTTGAATAAAATACGTTTGAAATAAATAGGCCTACAGTGCAAGGGAGTATTGATCATAGGTACTTTTGTAAACTGTGGGTGAATTTAAGAATCAAAATTATAATTTTTTTGCCGTCATGTAAAACATTAAAGATAATTACTTTGAATTATATTGAGGACATTGAAATTTGCATTGATAAGATGCATTATTTCTTTCACGTATATTATGAAAAGCATTTGTCACTCCATCTGTGCGTCAGTGTTTTTGTTACATGTACAGAACCAGGGATTTGTATACAGAAACATTACAGATTCGCTTTCTTGTAATTCCCCAATAATATTCTGGGTTTACACGAAAAAAATCTCGACAAACATGGGAATGGCTATTATCCCGGGCAAGATAAGCAATATCTATAGACAATTCATTTTAAAAAATCTGAGAAAAGTACATATAAATATATAGTCCAGGTACAGATCTTGAATGTCTCTCTTTCACATTCTTCTAACTTATACCCTCGACCGTTCATGCCTGACCCATTGGATGGTACCTATTAGCAAATGTCTCTTTTTGTTGAATTCAAAATGATCAACTCAAACTCTTGAAAAGAGTAAATCTAAAACAGAAAAATTTACGAAACTGAAAACTGCGCGAATTCATCAAAATCATCATATATGAATTTTTGTGCAATCGGTTTGACGAAATATAGGTCTAAGAGCATTTACTAATGAGCATTTACAAAACACAGAAATTTGTTAAAACTTCACACGAACTTGCAAGAAATGGCGAGTAATTCTCTTAGTAGACCTATGGAAGACACGTGAAAGACTTTATATATCATATATGATTTTTTTAGTGTATAACTTGTAATGTTTTCCATTGAAACACGGCCGATAATCAAACGATGGAAGGAAGGACTCGTTGATAAATAACACTGAAAACGTTACGACAATCACGAATTGTAGTTTGCATTTGCCATTATTAATTCATGACCTATATTTTTGTAACTGTAACGAAACAAACATTTACATTTTAATGCATAAATCTAAAATTTTCGTTTCTAAACTATATGAAATACCGTGTTTGACGCAATAAACACCCTGCCCCTATGAACATCCCGGACCACATGTTTAATTCATGAAAATAAGCTATTCTTCCCCTCTCTTTATGTTGACATCATGACTGGTCTTTTATAAATCAAACTCTTCTTCAAGATGAATGTAATTTAATGCAGAACTGTTACAACTGTAGAACTCAAAATCCATATATGTCAGCCATTTTTAACACATGTGATCATAACTAAAAAGGGACACAACTCTCCTGTTACTAGATGACCAATAACTGATCGAAGCTTACATAAAATAAACAACTTAAGTTTATATCCTAACACTTTACCATTCATAATAAACCAAGGCAGTTTCACTGAAAAACATCATGAGTCTTACTGTTAGCCTCTTTTCCATTAGTAATGGGGTTACATTACAAGTTTACATGCCTGTCATTGCATTCATTAAGATTGAGGTGAGGTGATATGGGGTTTAACGCCGCTTTCAAGATTATTTCACTTATATCGCGGCTGCTAGTATTATTGCAGGGAGAAAGCCCGCAACACCATTATGGCTATGCATTGCGTTGAAACCTGCGAGCATCGGCTGGAACTAGCTAACTGAAATTCAGCATTGCACCCAACCCTTACTGCGTGAAGAATACTGCAGCGAGCCCCTGGCGAGATTCGGACCACGGACCTCTTGATCCGAAGCCGAACGCGCTAACCACTGCGCTATCCCGCCCCATTAAAATTGAAGCAAATTCTAAAAACGCTTTCAATATTATGATGGTATTATTAATAATATCAAGGAAGTGTTAGCGATTTTGATAAGCGACCATTCTTTTCTATTTTTTTACGCGCGTAGGGCACTTAATAAAGTAGTTATTTTCATCCAGATCAAACATTTTTATAAACGTTCTTCAGCTTGTCAAAATGTTTTAACCTCTTGAAATATTACTAAATAGTAGCTAACAACCCAAACCTTTAATGAAACAACAATATGATTTCTGATTTAGATCGAATAAGGCATGAACAGGAAATGGAAATACAAATGTGTGTTGTTTTAAGTTCTGTTCTTGATTTTCTTTATTTTGAAAGCTTTCTCCAAATCAGATATGTATTTTCAAAAACAGATTACCGAGGTGCACATATTGCACAATGAGGGGTTATTTAAAATTCAAAATATGAACCAAAAATGTGGAGAAAAGGCATAATTTAATTGCCGTGGAATTATTCGGCTTATCTCCATACACGCGTCACTAATGGTCTGGTTATTGAATTTTTAACCTAATACCATATCATGTCTTCTTTAAAAATAGTATTCTAAATTTTAAAACCATTAGTTTGATTTAACCAGTTACATGTGTGATTCCACATACATGTATGTTAGTACCACTATAAATAACAGTTGATCATTTAATAATCATAACCAAAATGTTTGCCTTCAGTTAATTTTTAGCTCATCAGGTCTGAAAGACCCGATGGGCTTATGGCATGGCATGGCGTCCGGCGTCCGTCCGTCCGTCCGTCCGTCCATCCGTCCGTCCATCCGTCCATCCGTAAACTTTTCACTTTTTCGACTTCTTCTCCAGAACCAATGACTCTAGAGAGCTTAAATTTTATGTGCATACTCCTTGGCAAATGGGGATTCTAAATTGTAGATTTCGTGACCCCATGACCCCAAATGGGGTCACAGGGGTCAAAACCTGAAAAACCTATTTTCATCTTCTTCTCCAGTTCCAAAAGGTCTAGAGAGCTGAAAAGGTGTCTGTAGACTCCTTGGCCAACGGGGATTCTGAATTGTAGGTTTGGTGACCCCATGACCCCAAATGGGGTCACAGGGGTCAAAACCTGAAAAACCTATTTTCATCTTCTTCTCCAGTTCCAAAAGGTCTAGAGAGCTGAAAAGGTGTGTGTAGACTCCTTGGCCAACGGGGATTCTAAATTGTAGGTTTGGTGACCCCATGACCCCAAATATGAGAGGTCACTTGCACTCTGAGTCTACTTTTTCCTAACATGGCTTGGGTTGTTCCCATGGCAACAACTTGATAGTAGTTCGCTCCTTTTTTTTATGATGTTCTCTCTCAAGCTGAGTATGGTAAGCTTCTCTTCCATGCACAAATTGCAGTTACAAGAGTCCCTCTTGTATGTGTTAGACTTTCTGACAATATCCCATTTGATTTTGAGTTCTGTGTTTTTTCTTTTAAGTTCCCAGATGTATTTTGAGAGTTCTGTTTCCTTTTCGTAACGTCCAAGTCGAAATGACTTGGTGTGATTATTATATCTTGTCTTGAAAGGACCACTAACGAGACCTATGTATGATGCAGTAGTAGTGGCTGTTTCTACTGTAGCCTTATAGATGACGTCACTCGTTAAGCATTTTCCTTTGAGTGGACAATTGTTTTTTCTGTCTACAGTTACATAGTTTTGTTTCTTGATTCGAGTGGTTTGCTTTGATTGTTTTGCTAATTATGGGCTTTAATTACTTGTTGAATGTTGTAGCTGATTTTCAATGTGGATCTGTTGAATAATTTGCGCAGTTTATGTCCACGGGGGAAGTGTTTGTCGATAATCCTGAGAAAAGGATCCACATTGAAAATCAGCTACAGTTGTATGAACAACATTCAACAAGTAATTAAAGGTGTATCCCTGGACAGAATGTGGTTCACTATGAGATAAGTCGGTTAGTAGTTACAACTTTAGTGTTACATATTAAAATCACCCTGAACTTAGACCACAGCTGCTATTGTTTGAGCCGTAGTATAACCGACGAGGATTTCAGTTGAAGAGAGACTTACCTGAGTTTTAATCAATGCAGTCCTTTGTGGTGCCGAGACGCCAATGAAGCCACTTGTCATAGTCGCCTCGCTTGATCAGGTCTATTTTTGGTATCGATAATTGAAAGCTCGTTAGTTAACACTCGCTGTTGTAAGTGACACTGAGTATCTTTTTGTGGCTGATATAAGAGCCACAGTGATTACAGTCTTATGCTATAAGTGTTTTCTTTCTAACAGAATGTCACACGTGTTATTGTCGCAACCCCTGACACATCCGATGACTGACGAAGCCATAGTCTGTCTGGTAGAATAACAGAAATTACACACGACCCAGTCAACTCAACATCCTCGTATTACATGCACGAGGCATGTCAAGATGAACTACCTGCCCATGCACACACCTCCCGCTTGCTAATGACTGTTAAAAAATTAATCTTTATGTGTTACATTTTACACGTGACCTGTTGATTTCACTTGTCAGTGAATATGAATAACAAATAGACACTAACGTCAGAAATGATATCATGATTAACTATGAAAAGCAACGGTCTTCGGAAACATATTGTGATCTCATGCAGGTGTTGGATCGCCAACTCTAACTGACTTTCATACCCTTCCATGGCACACAGTCGTTTTCCACATTACACGATCTAATGGACACAGCTGGTTTAACATATTGTATTCGGGGATTGATAAAAAAAATCAGATCGGCAAACAAGCGACAGTGGCTTTTTTGTTACCGCTTGCTAAGGATAATTTGATGATTTACAGCATAATTGAAACAGATTTACTTGTGTGTGAGAAATAGCTAATCATTGATTCACAGGGGCGTTTGATACAAAGTTATTGGCACCTGATGCTGCAAAAGAATTTATGTCTTAACATAGGCATATAGATTTTCAATTCACGACAGATTTTGGGATTGTATCCATACATATGAAATCATTTGTCACATTACCACTACTTTTTAGATAGATAGATAGATAGATAGAAAGGAGGTAAAAAGGTGTATCCTCTCCTTAAGAATATCTAATTTTTTTCAAACTGGTATTTTCGAAAGTTAATTTTCTAATTGAATCATCAAGAGCTTGCTTGTGAACACTCGCTATAGTTAGGATTATTTGATGGTATACAGCATGAAATCGCATGGTAAATCAATTATCCAAAGAGGCGGTGGTTGTAAAGGTTTTGACATCTAATAGTGTGAAAGTATTCATGTCTTTTCATTTGTTAAAATATAATTTCACGACAGATATTGGTATGGTAGGAATACATATGAATACATTTGTTATCTAATTGTGGCTAAATTTTTATATCTGGTCTTTGAACCTTCTCATCCGTTTAGATTTCAGAGTTAATGAGTGTTTCATTCACACAGAATGTCACAAGGAAGAATTCATTTTGGTTAACTTCAAGTTATCAAGACTTTTACGACACCGAAACCATCCAACAATGTACTCTTACTTTTAATGCATATTTAGGGAGATGATATTTTTTTCGCATACATCGCTTATGTCAGTTTTGTACATCGATTGTTTTCTTTTTAAGAATCCAACTCATTAAAGCCCTGTTAAAATCGATGAATTAAAGGTGTTTAATTGTCGCGGCCTTTACAGATCACGTGACTGGCGAACCGATAACTGTCGGATAGAATAACAGAAATGTCACACTACCCAGTCAACTCAACATCATATTACATGCAGGAGGTATATGAAGATGACCTACCGGCCCATGAATACACCTCCCGCTTTGCTTGCTAACGTCTACTAAAAAAATTGAATCTTCGCTTTTTACATATTTACCCGTGACTGATGATGTCACTTACATGCCCTAATGCTGCATGTGAATGGAAAAATTCGATCAATATCTAACTCAGGTGACAGATGGACAAACAAGCGACAATGGATTATGTGTTAACACTCATTCAGGATTATTTAATGATTTACAGCATGAATGAAGAACCAACTTGTGTATTGTTAATAACTAATCACTGACTCAAAGGGGCGATTGTTATATAGTTTTTGACATCTGATACTGTGAAAGAATTTATGTCTTTTCAATTCACCACAGATTTTGGATTGAAGGCATACACATGAATAGATTTGTTATATCACAATTTGGGTAGTTAAAAATACAGTGAAATGTGTCCGCTTATATTTAGAGGCTACAGAAAGAGGAATGTTTATTACCTACGAGGGGAATCATATAGGGGTTTATTGCTTTCATTCGATGCCCTAGGTGTCATGGACTCTCATATAATCTCCTCTATCTACTGTACTTACTTAGTCTTTTAAAAACATATAGGTAATATTAACATTAACCAACTCATGACGGGAAATGACAGATTATACCTCCCTCGTTATATTAATTGTGTAATTCTCTCGCCAAGGCTCGAAAATTACGAAATCAATATTGATCGAGAAAGAACATCTCTCGTGTCCCCGTCACTCGTTAGTTGTTGTCTATATAAGTAGTCGTGGTATGATTATTAAGATATAAACATTGTGTTTGAATATCAGCGACATTTAACGAGGCGTGGGGCGTAAATCTGGCCATAGAACTTTCTCAACTGTTTAAAATTCAAAGTTGCGCTGAGAGTTTTCATTCTAACAGAATGTTTTATAGAAGATTTAATTTTAATTGATTTTAAAGTAGTCAGGATGTTGCAGGCCGCCGAATCCCTTACACAATATACTCTTAACTGTAATTAGAAATTCAAAATGTTTTCTTTTGTGTATGCATCGGTTATGACAGTCATGTTAATCAGATGTTTTCTTGACCATAGCATAATCGTTGTTCGTCGCGCATACATATAGAGGAAGAAGAAAGAAGAAAAATGTTTTATTCACGTGTCACGTGCCACATAAAAACCGGTAAAACATAGCATCCAGCCATATGGTTTACCAGACACGAGTTACGAAAAATGCATAACAAATTTATAATAGATATCGCACATCATATTCCACATACAATGACCGAGTTGAATCGAAACTTGCCTTTACGTATTTTGTAAGGTATCGTCAATATTATTACATTTAAGAATATTTAATACTCAGAGCTCAGGATTGCGACTTTCATCTGTCCCTGGTGAATTATTGTGATAAATTCCGAGCTCTATCAGTATAATCTACACAGGATGTTTAAACAGCAAATCCTCGCTTCTTCTTGATACAATACAGTTCAAGATTCCATGTTCATTATATCAAACCAGTAGAGTATAAGTACATTCCAACTTCAAGAGGTGGTAGAAGTGATAACGTTTATAACTATTTAAAGTTTCAAATGTTTCTAAAAGACGGTCCTTGTTCATTCAAAATAACATCCAATTATGGCTAAGGTACGTGCTCTCTTTCTTGAAGATCGAGCAGAGGTTGAATACGTCCGCCTTGTGCGTGATGGTGCTGGGCAAAGACGAACACAATATCCTTAATTCCAACATTAAATTAACATTGTGATAATATATGTGAAAATGGTTTTCCCTTTGTTTGGGTGTCCAATATTTGAGTAACACAGACGAACGATGTTCAACGTTATAAAAATATATTAGAAATATGATGCCGTAAATTTAGATTTAGACCTAAGTTGAAATATGTTTGGATAAAATATATATCAAAGATTATACTCTAACATCAACAATAGACTTACATGTACCTCATTGAAAAGGGAACCAGGGAACGGCCAACAAACAGTCTACTAGCATAGGCAGATGAGATTTCCTAACTGTTAAATCAATTGAAAACTGCGAAAAATAGTGGTGACATGTTATTCTTGTGATTGTTTTGCAGAATAATTACATACGAACAAAAATTTGAATGGCATTGCATTCAGGCTTTATTGATTTGTAAGATTTTGTTATTACATTGCCCTCAATCGGTTAACCGCGGTTATGAAGCAGCCAATCTCCTTTGTGCCGCTCGTACTCGCTTTTACAAACCGTTTAATTGTCCGTGGCCAGATAGCAAACCAAGAACTCCTCCCACTTTGCTTACCACTGTCTATCTGTGTAAAAGAATCTATAACAATTTCATTTCCCACGTGGCCTGTCGATTTCATTTGATCTTGAAATCGATATGCTGTATTTATGGGAATTAGTCTAAAAATGAATGCATTAACACATATAAATCGAAACAGGTATGTTGCTGGATGTCCGCTCCTCAAATAAAACTTATGAACAATTTCTAACTGGCAGTTTTCAAAAGTTGATGGTATTTAAATGAAGTATGAGCATTTAAAAATGTCAGTCAGTGTTTGAACATTGGAATCCCATGAAGATCATTGACATATCTGAAATTTCAGTTATTTTCCTATGTAATTTTTATTTTCCCCATAACTTTCATGTACATTTTATGTAAGTTGAATTAAATTAAATTAGAGTGCATTTTTAATTTCATAGACTAATAACAGTCACACCTGAGGAACCAATTTTTTTCGTGAAAATCTTTCAAATCATGAAATCCTTTACATAGTTTTTTAGCGAAGTATACTTGAGAAATTTAACCGAAAAAAATCAATTTTGGTAGTCAATTCTTATACTTCATATGTGCCTTTTTGGTAAAAACAATAAGCATGATAAAGTGACAGCATAGTACTTTAAGTACCAAGACAATCAAGAAGGTTTGTCAATTGCGACTCCATGTTGTTTTACTTGCCTTTTGTGTTCATTCCAATGTTCATTATTCAATGTACTCGAACTATTCTTAACCATTCTCTTGACAGAGTGTATCATTGCTACCAGTTTAGGAACCGATTTAGATTCGCTTTGGGCGTATCTATATCCTTTTCAAACCTGACCATGATATACTCACTAATATTCATTGTATCAATCGAAACATATGAATTATCGAATAGAAAATATTAAAACGTCATTCAAGTCAATATCCCATTGGTCTACCTTGTAACCTTCATCATTATTTACATGACCTTACAGTTTGATCATACGACGAAAGATTTCAGCTACAAGTAAAAACAAATACGGTGATAATTGATGCAACTTATGAACAGGTTTGTACAAATGCACATAAGTTAGTCCTGCTCTGAATGTACGACCTAAACTTAGACCACAGCTGCAATTGTTTGAGCCGTAGTATAACCGACGAGGATTTCAGTTGAAGAGAGACTTACCTGAGTTTTAATCAATGCAGTCCTTTGTGGTGCCGAGACGCCAATGAAGCCACTTGTCATAGTCGCCTCGCTTGATCAGGTCTATTTTTGGTATCGATAATTGAAAGCTCGTTAGTTAACACTCGCTGTTGTAAGTGACACTGAGTATCTTTTTGTGGCTGATATAAGAGCCACAGTGATTACAGTCTTATGCTATAAGTGTTTTCTTTCTAACAGAATGTCACACGTGTTATTGTCGCAACCCCTGACACATCCGATGACTGACGAAGCCATAGTCTGTCTGGTAGAATAACAGAAATTACACACGACCCAGTCAACTCAACATCCTCGTATTACATGCACGAGGCATGTCAAGATGAACTACCTGCCCATGAACACACCTCCCGCTTGCTAATGACTGTTAAAAAATTAATCTTTATGTGTTACATTTTACACGTGACCTGTTGATTTCACTTGTCAGTGAATATGAATAACAAATAGACACTAGCGTCAGAAATGATATCATGATTAACTATGAAAAGCAACGGTCTTCGGAAACATATTGTGATCTCATGCAGGTGTTGGATCGCCAACTCTAACTGACTTTCATACCCTTCCATGGCACTCAGTCGTTTTCCACATTACACGATCTAATGGACACAGCTGGTTTAACATATTGTATTCGGGGATTGATAAAAAAAATCAGATCGGCAAACAAGCGACAGTGGCTTTTTTGTTACCGCTTGCTAAGGATAATTTGATGATTTACAGCATAATTGAAACAGATTTACTTGTGTGTGAGAAATATCTAATCATTGATTCACAGGGGCGTTTGATATAAAGTTATTGGCACCTGATGCTGCAAAAGAATTTATGTCTTAACATAGGCATATAGATTTTCAATTCACGACAGATTTTGGGATTGTATCCATACATATGAATACATTTGTCACATTACCACTACTTTTTAGATAGATAGATAGAAAGGAGGTAAAAAGGTGTATCCTCTCCTTAAGAATATCTAATTTTTTTCAAACTGGTATTTTCGAAAGTTAATTTTCTAATTGAATCATCAAGAGCTTGCTTGTGAACACTCGCTATAGTTAGGATTATTTGATGGTATACAGCATGAAATCGCATGGTAAATCAATTATCCAAAGAGGCGGTGGTTGTAAAGGTTTTGACATTTAATAGTGTGAAAGTATTCATGTCTTTTCATTTGTTAAAATATAATTTCACGACAGATATTGGTATGGTAGGAATACATATGAATACATTTGTTATCTAATTGTGGCTAAATTTTTATATCTGGCCTTTGAACCTTCTCATCCGTTTAGATTTCAGAGTGAATGAGTGTTTCATTCACACAGAATGTCACACGGAAGAATTCATTTTGGTTAACTTCAAGTTGTCAAGACTTTTACGACACCGAAACCATCCAACAATGTACTCTTACTTTTAATGCATATTTAGGGAGATGATATTTTTTTCGCATACATCACTTATGTCAGTTTTGTACATCGATTGTTTTCTTTTTAAGAATCCAACTCATTAAAGCCCTGTTAAAATCGATGAATTAAAGGTGTTTAATTGTCGCGGCCTTTACAGATCACGTGACTGGCGAACCGATAACTGTCGGATAGAATAACAGAAATGTCACACTACCCAGTCAACTCAACATCATATTACATGCAGGAGGTATATGAAGATGACCTACCTGCCCATGAATACACCTCCCGCTTTGCTTGCTAACGTCTACTAAAAAAATTGAATCTTCGCTTTTTACATATTTACCCGTGACTGATGATGTCACTTACATGCCCTAATGCTGCATGTGAATGGAAAAATTCGATCAATATCTAACTCAGGTGACAGATGGACAAACAAGCGACAATGGATTATGTGTTAACACTCATTCAGGATTATTTAATGATTTACAGCATGAATGAAGAACCAACTTGTGTATTGTTAATAACTAATCACTGACTCAAAGGGGCGATTGTTATATAGTTTTTGACATCTGATACTGTGAAAGAATTTATGTCTTTTCAATTCACCACAGATTTTGGATTGAAGGCATACACATGAATAGATTTGTTATATCACAATTTGGGTAGTTAAAAATACAGTGAAATGTGTCCGCTTATATTTAGAGGCTACAGAAAGAGGAATGTTTATTACCTACGAGGGGAATCATATAGGGGTTTATTGCTTTCATTCGATGCCCTAGGTGTCATGGACTCTCATATAATCTCCTCTATCTACTGTACTTACTTAGTCTTTTAAAAACATATAGGTAATATTAACATTAACCAACTCATGACGGGAAATGACAGATTATTCCTCCCTCGTTATATTAATTGTGTAATTCTCTCGCCAAGGCTCGAAAATTACGAAATCAATATTGATCGAGAAAGAACATCTCTCGTGTCCCCGTCACTCGTTAGTTGTTGTCTATATAAGTAGTCGTGGTATGATTATTAAGATATAAACATTGTGTTTGAATATCAGCGACATTTAACGAGGCGTGGGGCGTAAATCTGGCCATAGAACTTTCTCAGCTGTTTAAAATTCAAAGTTGCGCTGAGAGTTTTCATTCTAACAGAATGTTTTATAGAAGATTTAATTTTAATTGATTTTAAAGTAGTCAGGATGTTGCAGGCCGCCGAATCCCTTACACAATATACTCTTAACTGTAATTAGAAATTCAAAATGTTTTCTTTTGTGTATGCATCGGTTATGACAGTCATGTTAATCAGATGTTTTCTTGAGCATAGCATAATCGTTGTTCGTCGCGCATACATAAAGAGGAAGAAGAAAGAAGAAAAATGTTTTATTCACGTGTCACGTGCCACATAAAAACCGGTAAAACATAGCATCCAGCCATATGGTTTACCAGACACGAGTTACGTAAAATGCATAACAAATTTATAATAGATATCGCACATCACATTCCACATACAATGACCGAGTTGAATCGAAACTTGCCTTTACGTATTTTGTAAGGTATCGTCAATATTATTACATTTAAGAATATTTAATACTCAGAGCTCAGGATTGCGACTTTTATCTGTCCCTGGTGAATTATTGTGATAAATTCCGAGCTCTATCAGTATAATCTACACAGGATGTTTAAACAGCAAATCCTCGCTTCTTCTTGATTCTTCTTGATACAATACAGTTCAAGATTCCATGTTCATTATATCAAACCAGTAGAGTATAAGTACATTCCAACTTCAAGAGGTGGTAGAAGTGATAACGTTTATAACTATTTAAAGTTTCAAATGTTTCTAAAAGACGGTCCTTGTTCATTCAAAATAACATCCAATTATGGCTAAGGTACGTGCTCTCTTTCTTGAAGATCGAGCAGAGGTTGAATACGTCCGCCTTGTGCGTGATGGTGCTGGGCAAAGACGATCACAATATCCTTAATTCCAACATTAAATTAACATTGTGATAATATATGTGAAAATGGTTTTCCCTTTGTTTGGGTGTCCAATATTTGAGTAACACAGACGAACGATGTTCAACGTTATAAAAATATATTAGAAATATGATGCCGTAAATTTAGATTTAGACCTAAGTTGAAATATGTTTGGATAAAATATATATCAAAGATTATACTCTAACATCAACAATAGACTTACATGTACCTCATTGAAAAGGGAACCAGGGAACGGCCAACAAACAGTCTACTAGCATAGGCAGATGAGATTTCCTAACTGTTAAATCAATTGAAAACTGCGAAAAATAGTGGTGACATGTTATTCTTGTGATTGTTTTGCAGAATAATTACATACGAACAAAAATTTGAATGGCATTGCATTCAGGCTTTATTGATTTGTAAGATTTTGTTATTACATTGCCCTCAATCGGTTAACCGCGGTTATGAAGCAGCCAATCTCCTTTGTGCCGCTCGTACTCGCTTTTACAAACCGCTTAATTGTCCGTGGCCAGATAGCAAACCAAGAACTCCTCCCACTTTGCTTACCACTGTCTATCTGTGTAAAAGAATCTATAACAATTTCATTTCCCACGTGGCCTGTCGATTTCATTTGATCTTGAAATCGATATGCTGTATTTATGGGAATTAGTCTAAAAATGAATGCATTAACACATATAAATCGAAACAGGTATGTTGCTGGATGTCCGCTCCTCAAATAAAACTTATGAACAATTTCTAACTGGCAGTTTTCAAAAGTTGATGGTATTTAAATGAAGTATGAGCATTTAAAAATGTCAGTCAGTGTTTGAACATTGGAATCCCATGAAGATCATTGACATATCTGAAATTTCAGTTATTTTCCTATGTAATTTTTATTTTCCCCATAACTTTCATGTACATTTTATGTAAGTTGAATTAAATTAAATTAGAGTGCATTTTTAATTTCATAGACTAATAACAGTCACACCTGAGGAACCAATTTTTTTCGTGAAAATCTTTCAAATCATGAAATCCTTTACATAGTTTTTTAGCGAAGTATACTTGAGAAATTTAACCGAAAAAAATCAATTTTGGTAGTCAATTCTTATACTTCATATGTGCCTTTTTGGTAAAAACAATAAGCATGATAAAGTGACAGCATAGTACTTTAAGTACCAAGACAATCAAGAAGGTTTGTCAATTGCGACTCCATGTTGTTTTACTTGCCTTTTGTGTTCATTCCAATGTTCATTATTCAATGTACTCGAACTATTCTTAACCATTCTCTTGACAGAGTGTATCATTGCTACCAGTTTAGGAACCGATTTAGATTCGCTTTGGGCGTATCTATATCCTTTTCAAACCTGACCATGATATACTCACTAATATTCATTGTATCAATCGAAACATATGAATTATCGAATAGAAAATATTAAAACGTCATTCAAGTCAATATCCCATTGGTCTACCTTGTAACCTTCATCATTATTTACATGACCTTACAGTTTGATCATACGACGAAAGATTTCAGCTACAAGTAAAAACAAATACGGTGATAATTGATGCAACTTATGAACAGGTTTGTACAAATGCACATAAGTTAGTCCTGCTCTGAATGTACGACCTAAACTTAGACCACAGCTGCAATTGTTTGAGCCGTAGTATAACCGACGAGGATTTCAGTTGAAGAGAGACTTACCTGAGTTTTAATCAATGCAGTCCTTTGTGGTGCCGAGACGCCAATGAAGCCACTTGTCATAGTCGCCTCGCTTGATCAGGTCTATTTTTGGTATCGATAATTGAAAGCTCGTTAGTTAACACTCGCTGTTGTAAGTGACACTGAGTATCTTTTTGTGGCTGATATAAGAGCCACAGTGATTACAGTCTTATGCTATAAGTGTTTTCTTTCTAACAGAATGTCACACGTGTTATTGTCGCAACCCCTGACACATCCGATGACTGACGAAGCCATAGTCTGTCTGGTAGAATAACAGAAATTACACACGACCCAGTCAACTCAACATCCTCGTATTACATGCACGAGGCATGTCAAGATGAACTACCTGCCCATGAACACACCTCCCGCTTGCTAATGACTGTTAAAAAATTAATCTTTATGTGTTACATTTTACACGTGACCTGTTGATTTCACTTGTCAGTGAATATGAATAACAAATAGACACTAGCGTCAGAAATGATATCATGATTAACTATGAAAAGCAACGGTCTTCGGAAACATATTGTGATCTCATGCAGGTGTTGGATCGCCAACTCTAACTGACTTTCATACCCTTCCATGGCACTCAGTCGTTTTCCACATTACACGATCTAATGGACACAGCTGGTTTAACATATTGTATTCGGGGATTGATAAAAAAAATCAGATCGGCAAACAAGCGACAGTGGCTTTTTTGTTACCGCTTGCTAAGGATAATTTGATGATTTACAGCATAATTGAAACAGATTTACTTGTGTGTGAGAAATATCTAATCATTGATTCACAGGGGCGTTTGATATAAAGTTATTGGCACCTGATGCTGCAAAAGAATTTATGTCTTAACATAGGCATATAGATTTTCAATTCACGACAGATTTTGGGATTGTATCCATACATATGAATACATTTGTCACATTACCACTACTTTTTAGATAGATAGATAGAAAGGAGGTAAAAAGGTGTATCCTCTCCTTAAGAATATCTAATTTTTTTCAAACTGGTATTTTCGAAAGTTAATTTTCTAATTGAATCATCAAGAGCTTGCTTGTGAACACTCGCTATAGTTAGGATTATTCGATGGTATACAGCATGAAATCGCATGGTAAATCAATTATCCAAAGAGGCGGTGGTTGTAAAGGTTTTGACATCTAATAGTGTGAAAGTATTCATGTCTTTTCATTTGTTAAAATATAATTTCACGACAGATATTGGTATGGTAGGAATACAAATGAATACATTTGTTATCTAATTGTGGCTAAATTTTTATATCTGGCCTTTGAACCTTCTCATCCGTTTAGATTTCAGAGTGAATGAGTGTTTCATTCACACAGAATGTCACACGGAAGAATTCATTTTGGTTAACTTCAAGTTGTCAAGACTTTTACGACACCGAAACCATCCAACAATGTACTCTTACTTTTAATGCATATTTAGGGAGATGATATTTTTTTCGCATACATCACTTATGTCAGTTTTGTACATCGATTGTTTTCTTTTTAAGAATCCAACTCATTAAAGCCCTGTTAAAATCGATGAATTAAAGGTGTTTAATTGTCGCGGCCTTTACAGATCACGTGACTGGCGAACCGATAACTGTCGGATAGAATAACAGAAATGTCACACTACCCAGTCAACTCAACATCATATTACATGCAGGAGGTATATGAAGATGACCTACCTGCCCATGAATACACCTCCCGCTTTGCTTGCTAACGTCTACTAAAAAAATTGAATCTTCGCTTTTTACATATTTACCCGTGACTGATGATGTCACTTACATGCCCTAATGCTGCATGTGAATGGAAAAATTCGATCAATATCTAACTCAGGTGACAGATGGACAAACAAGCGACAATGGATTATGTGTTAACACTCATTCAGGATTATTTAATGATTTACAGCATGAATGAAGAACCAACTTGTGTATTGTTAATAACTAATCACTGACTCAAAGGGGCGATTGTTATATAGTTTTTGACATCTGATACTGTGAAAGAATTTATGTCTTTTCAATTCACCACAGATTTTGGATTGAAGGCATACACATGAATAGATTTGTTATATCACAATTTGGGTAGTTAAAAATACAGTGAAATGTGTCCGCTTATATTTAGAGGCTACAGAAAGAGGAATGTTTATTACCTACGAGGGGAATCATATAGGGGTTTATTGCTTTCATTCGATGCCCTAGGTGTCATGGACTCTCATATAATCTCCTCTATCTACTGTACTTACTTAGTCTTTTAAAAACATATAGGTAATATTAACATTAACCAACTCATGACGGGAAATGACAGATTATTCCTCCCTCGTTATATTAATTGTGTAATTCTCTCGCCAAGGCTCGAAAATTACGAAATCAATATTGATCGAGAAAGAACATCTCTCGTGTCCCCGTCACTCGTTAGTTGTTGTCTATATAAGTAGTCGTGGTATGATTATTAAGATATAAACATTGTGTTTGAATATCAGCGACATTTAACGAGGCGTGGGGCGTAAATCTGGCCATAGAACTTTCTCAGCTGTTTAAAATTCAAAGTTGCGCTGAGAGTTTTCATTCTAACAGAATGTTTTATAGAAGATTTAATTTTAATTGATTTTAAAGTAGTCAGGATGTTGCAGGCCGCCGAATCCCTTACACAATATACTCTTAACTGTAATTAGAAATTCAAAATGTTTTCTTTTGTGTATGCATCGGTTATGACAGTCATGTTAATCAGATGTTTTCTTGAGCATAGCATAATCGTTGTTCGTCGCGCATACATATAGAGGAAGAAGAAAGAAGAAAAATGTTTTATTCACGTGTCACGTGCCACATAAAAACCGGTAAAACATAGCATCCAGCCATATGGTTTACCAGACACGAGTTACGAAAAATGCATAACAAATTTATAATAGATATCGCACATCACATTCCACATACAATGACCGAGTTGAATCGAAACTTGCCTTTACGTATTTCGTAAGGTATCGTCAATATTATAACATTTAAGAATATTTAATACTCAGAGCTCAGGATTGCGACTTTCATCTGTCCCTGGTGAATTATTGTGATAAATTCCGAGCTCTATCAGTATAATCTACCTAGGATGATTAAACAGCAAATCCTCGCTTCTTCTTGATTCTTCTTGATACAATACTGTTCAAGATTCCATGTTCATTATATCAAACCAGTAGAGTATAAGTACATTCCAACTTCAAGAGGTGGTAGAAGTGATAACGTTTATAACTATTTAAAGTTTCAAATGTTTCTAAAAGACGGTCCTTGTTCATTCAAAATAACATCCAATTATGGCTAAGGTGCGTGCTCTCTTTCTTGAAGATCGAGTAGAGGTTGAATACGTCCGCCTTGTGCGTGATGGTGCTGGGCAAAGACGATCACAATATCCTTAATTCCAACATTAAATTAACATTGTGATAATATATGTGAAAATGTTTTTCCCTTTGTTTGGGTGTCCAATATTTGAGTATCACAGACGAACGATGTTCAACGTTATAAAAATATATTTGAAATATGATGCCGTAAATTTAGATTAGACCTAAGTTGAAATATGTTTGGATAAAATATATATCAAAGATTATACTCTAACATCAACAATAGACTTACATGTACCTCATTGAAAAGGGAACCAGGGAACGGCCAACAAACAGTCTACTAGCATAGGCAGATGAGATTTCCTACCTGTTAAATCAATTGAAAACTGCGAAAAATAGTGGTGACATGTTATTCTTGTGATTGTTTTGCAGAATAATTACATACGAACAAAATTTGAATGGCATTGCATTCAGGCTTTATTGATTTGTAAGATTTTGTTATTACATTGCCCTCAATCGGTTAACCGCGGTTATGAAGCAGCCAATCCCCTTTGTGCCAAAACCCAAGAACTCCTCCCACTTTGCTTACCACTGTCTATCTGTGTAAAAGAATCTATAACAATTTCATTTCCCACGTGGCCTGTCGATTTCATTTGATCTTGAAATCGATATGCTGTATTTATGGGAATTAGTCTAAAAATGAATGCATTAACACATATAAATCGAAACAGGTATGTTGCTGGATGTCCGCTCCTCAAATAAAACTTATGAACAATTTTTTACTGGCAGTTTTCAAAAGTTGATGGTATTTAAATGAAGTATGAGCATTTAAAAATGTCAGTCAGTGTTTGAAGATCATTGACATATCTGAAATTTCAGTTATTTTCCTATGTAATTTTTATTTTCCCCATAACTTTCATGTATATTTTATGTAAGTTGAATTAAATTAAATTAGAGTGCATTTTTAATTTCATAGACTAATAACAGTCACACCTGAGGAACCAATTTTTTTCGTGAAAATCTTTCAAATTATGAAATCCTTTACATAGTTTTTTAGCGAAGTATACTTGAGAAATTTAACCGAAAAAAATCAATTTTGGTAGTCAATTCTTATACTTCAAATGTGCCTTTTTGGTAAAAACAATAAGCATGATAAAGTGACAGCATAGTACTTTAAGTACCAAGACAATCAAGAAGGTTTGTCAATTGCGACTCCATGTTGTTTTACTTGCCTTTTGTGTTCATTCCAATGTTCATTATTCAATGTACTCAAACTATTCTTAACCATTCTCTTGACAGAGTGTATCATTGCTACCAGTTTAGGAACCGATTTAGATTCGCTTTGGGCGTATCTATATCCTTTTCAAACCTGACCATGATATATTCACTAATATTCATTGTATCAATCGAAACATATGAATTATCGAATAGAAAATATTAAAACGTCATTCAAGTCAATCTCCCATTGGTCTACCTTGTAACCTTCATCATTAATTACATGACCTTACAGTTGATCATACGACGAAAGATTTCAGCTACAAGTAAAAACAAATACGGTGATAATTGATGCAATTTATGAACAGGTTTGTACAAATGCACATTAGTTAGTCCTGCTCTGAATGTACGACTTGGTCCAACGTCATGCATATTTCAACTGTAGGGTACTCATTTTTACTTATCATTTTAAAAAAAAAATTCAAATTCATAAATTGCAGGAGAGCAGTGTTTTGTCATATGATTGTAAATTAACACTTTTCTTGATATTGAAAATTAGTTGAGGGTATAAAAGGTCCGAATTGAACAAGACTATCAAAACATGTTTATCAAACCTGCCCTTCAACCCTCACCATATATAGTTTTCCCTGGAGGCGAGGAACGTCGAGCACCTGTTGAGGTATGTTGTGGTAATGGGAGAAGAGTTGAGCGGTTAATACCTTTGACACCTCCTACCCTACCACCCAGTGTCCTAACTCTGACAACCTGATAGGTACAGTTTTAGGTGTTCGGGTCAATATTCTAACTCCCAACCCCAAATCACCTCATCTTCCATTCTTGCAGCATATAGAGGCCACTGAATTCATTTTGTTTGAGGGTAGAAGTGAAGGGGTGGGCTTAAACATCGATTATATATTAAGTCGGACACGATTGTATGGCATACACTTTTAAAACGTTACAATCCATATAACTAAAGATATTGTTTTACTGTGTATCCTAGTGGAACAAAATAATGAACTGCTTTAATGAGATTGAAAACGTTACTGCTGCCATCTGGAACAAATATAAGGGCAAACAGTTTGATTTTGTTAGATGTAAAGTGTAAAACTGTATCGGAGAAATGGCGAATGAGTCACTGATTGTCGCCCTTCTTACTTGCAAGATGTAGAAACGTATTCATACTTATACAAACGCATTTAAAATGGGTAAAATGATATAAACGGCAGTTACCTTATTTTGTGAGTTGAGTAGCGATTGAATAAAAATTACCCGGAGCCATGTCTTTCTGTATGCCTAGCGTTGGATGAATGTTTACTGAGATTCCTAGAAACTACATGACATTTAAATAAATCAAGTTATTACTCGCCCGTGTAAGATACTGCAGTGTAATATTTATACGATATCAAACTAGTGTAATACCGCTGCACGTATGACGTCATAATATTGTGTGGTAGTGACGTCACAGTGTCGTTAATCATTTGGTATCAAACTCGCTTTCGCTCGTTTAATACTTAATCATTAACTCGTTTAATAAAAATAGTATTAAATGGTGAGGAGAAAGTCAGAGGAGGATCTGAGACTTCGCTGGGGTTCATACACTGAGATGAGCTGCTTTAGATAATCTGGAAAGTTAGTGTTGTGAAGGCAGTCATGAGTCAGGACGAGAATCTTAAAGGAAATTCTGGCAGGGATTGGCAACCAGTGTAGAGATTGCAATACTGGAGTGATATGGTCACGGCCTGGAGTGTGTGTGATACATCTGGCAGAAGCATTTTGGATCCTCTGTAGTTTCTGAACTGTTTTAGATGGGAGATTAGCAAATAAAGAGTTACAGTAGTCAAGTTTTGAAGTGACAAGGCAGTGCATGAGAAGTATACAGGTGTCAGTGTCAAGGTAGTGGCGGACTCTGCTGATGTTAAAGGTGTTGTAATAGTAGCTCTACTGATTACGGTGATGTGGGCATCCAAGGACATGCTTGAATCAAGAATGACGCCACGATTCCTGGCACTCTCCGATGGTTTGACAACTGTATGGCCAATATGAAGAATAGGTGATGTAGAATCATCTTCATATCTTTATCAGGTGATTCTTTGAGCCAATGAGCAGGAACTCTGTCTTATCCTCATTAAGCATTAGACAGTTTGAGACCATCCATGATTTAATCTCGTCAATACACAGCTCAAGTTTGTCGATCGTGAAAGACATGTCATTAGACTCAAATGCTATGTTGAGTGTCGTCCGCATATATGTGGAAACCAATAAAATGTTTTCTTATAATATCTCCAATTGGAGGAGTGTATATGGTAAACAAAGGTGGGCCGAGAACTGATCCTTGGGGGACACCGTAAAGTAATGGCAACTTTGTTGATTGTGCATCTCCAATTTTGACAGATTGTGTGCGGCCATGCAAATATGACGAGGTCCATTTGAGTGCAGTTCCTGTGATTCCGATGCGATGTTCAGGTCGATGTAGGAGCAAGGTATGATCTATTGTATCAAAAGCACTGGAAAGATCAAGAAGCACAAGGGCTGTCAACTTCTTCCGCCCCATATTGACGAGGATGTCATTGTGGATTCTAACAAGAGCAGTCTCCTTACTGTGTGACGTCTTGTAGGCTGACTGGAAGGACTCTGCAAGGTTATTATTATCAAGATGTGTCCTCAACTTGCTAGCAACGACCTTCTTTAGACATTTAGATAAAAATGAAAGGTTGGAAATTGGACGAAAATATGGAACAAGACTATCCAAGAATGTTTATAAAAACTGCCCATCAACCCTCACCGTTTATGGTTAACCCTTGAGACGAGGAACGTCGAGCACCGTGTGAGGTATGTTGTGGTGTTGGGAAAAAAGTTGAGCTGAAACTTTTGACAGCTCCACCCCAACCACCCGGTGTCCTCGCTCTGACAACCTGACAGGTACGATTTCAGGTTTTCGGGTCAACTCCCAACCCCCAAATCACCTAATCTTCCATTCCTGATACTTATAGACGCCACTGAATTCAACGGCTTCTCTTACCTACACCTATACTCACCAACACATTCGATACATACAACCTGACAAATGTAGTATGCATGTAATCTGTAAAACACCTACCCAGGTTTCTGTCGACAACGTTTTAAATTATTTTTATTGAAACGGCATATTCACTTTCAGTTTCCTTAATGGAATGATTCATTTGTTGGGATCAAGAAACTTGATAGTAAGGTAATCTAATCAATGACTTAAAATAACTATTTCTTTCCTTGTCGCTATTGTTTAAAGGCCCTATGTTACAACCTGTTTATAATTACATTTAGCTTGTTGTTAGTCAAATATGCTTAACGTTAACGATAGTGGTTTTTTTCATTAGTACTGACAGTGGAAGAAAGTCTGTTGTTGATAATCAGTTCAGGTAAGTCCAAAGGTTAAAGTCGTGAAATGTGATAACAGACTGTATCCCGAGGTAAGAGCGCAAATTAGTAATTCTGAGAGAAAATTCATTGTTGCCTATATTTGGTCACTTATCTTTAATGATGCAAAATTCAGGTTAAACCTTCACAGAGAGACGCCATCATTCTTTTGAATTTTAAAATTAGGTTTTTTATCTGTGAAATTCAAATATTAGTGAAAACATAATATATAGGGATCCTGTAGGGAATAATGCACAGCTAGGATAAATGTTTTACAAGTAACATATAAACTTTGATGTTTGGTTCAAATATCTCATTATGTTGTTAATGTTGTCTTTCTATTAAGAAGTATTGACTGATGCTCATGTATTTTTTAATGAAAGAAGCCAAACAATTTGTTCTTAAATATAATTATGAGTTGCAGTTCTATTCATAGGTAGGTAGATTAAAACAGTTTCAATGAGCTAGGCCTTGTGTCCTTTCATTTCTTCACAGATAACACATTCGAAAAGTATTTCTTGAAAACAAAATTCAACATATTGACAATCCCAAAGGAAACATGACAAGTGTTTACCATGCCAGGTTTCATATAGTCACGTTTTTAAGATAAATCAATATTCTATGATGCGTTTCCATAGGTTAGTTTAACATGGAAATGCCGAAAAATATCCCCAATAGATACAACTACACATGACTTTTGTTGCATTTACTAAAGAGGTGAGCTAGCAAGGGCGAACGAACCCACATAAAGACGGACGGACAGAACTTATTTTTAACATCTTATTTCTTGCAAGGAATACTCAATTGATATTTTCCCCTTTGATATCTTCAAGTCATCAAGAAGAGGGATAAGAAAAGTTGTTCATCATAAAATTGTCAAACTTTGATAAAGATCTATAAAGGCCTATTTCGTTTACACAACAAATGCACAAACAATGCATATATCTTGATAACGATCTACTAACGATCCCTTCTCATTTAATTCACCTCGTAAATTATTTATCAAATACATACGTATTTATTTCCGGCATAAAGTTACTTCAAGAGGACCGGAAGTATTAAGTGCTACGTTGCATTTAAACCGCATGAACTAAAATATAGGAAATATTCAAACCTTACTTGCAGTCAGAAGAGTGAAAACAGCAATTACTGTCTTTATACAATGAAAATGTTTAAACTACATTTTTTAAATCGGTTTCGTCACAAGATTGCTTTAATAAGAAAATCTTTCATCCTTTATTCTCATTGAAGAGGTAAATTCAAACTCTGCACACATTACTAGCTCGGCCGTTACACTTATGAAGATTTTTCTATTGTGTGTACAGCTGAACAGTTTTTTATCTATATATTATAAGCTTAGCCGAATTTGGTAGTCTTAACTTTTTCAATGTTGATTACAGGTCAACATTATAGAGTAAAAGGTAATGTATTGCATCAATCGAATGCTAAGTCGGTGCCCATATCCGCATACGCCTTAAATTAGCCAATTTGAACCGTCACGAATATATTAATCTTTTTATGGCCGAACTCCCGAAATGAAAACCAACATCCAAGCATAGGCGGAATACCCGTATATTAAACGCGAAGTCATAGGCGAACTGCGACGTCAAAGCATCGTTTATGAGCATTAGTAAGTTATCAGTGAGGAAGACGGGCGGCCGTTTTATTTGATCTAAGAATGTTCCTGTCCTAATGATGATACTTAAAGCTAAGACAAAAGATAATTACACAATGCTCATTTTATGAATTTTTATTAAAGTTGAAAACATTGGTATGAAAACGAATAATTTTGTGTGGATTTAACAATTCTCAAGGCTAAAGAAAATCCTCAAAAGCTGATTATTAACAGATGTCCAAAAATAGATTGACACGAATAACATCAAAAGCATGACATCATACGGCAGTAGGTCTATGTGACAACTGATAAGAAAAGATCAGGAATCACAGTCATAAATACATAAGTAATAATTAGAAATGATAACTACAATCTCATTCTTTACATATAAATAACAGACATCAGTTTATACTAGTCTACATAACATACAGTGACATCAATACAATCATCTAAACATTATTGATGAACTGGAAACTGATTCCGGCATTCCAGGAACACGTGTTTTCATTTTCGCCGCATCAATTGTAACATTCGAGAAAGTCTTGAAAATGGCTGGAAACAGTCCAGAAATACGATACCATGTGGAAGAACCCTGAAAAGAATGTCAGTTTGATTTAAAAGATTAAATGTCTACGTTATTTTGTAAATCTAAATTCAGTTGTGTCTAAATTTGATATTAAAGCTAAAATATCTAAAACAGGTCCGTTCACATTTAATCTTCTGCCATTGACATGTTTCATATCGATCTAAGGTTCAGTTACAACAGGCGTGGAAAAATATCATTTCAGTTGCTAGGGTAACGGTATGTTCGGCATGTGCAGTTGTGCACCGTTGTTGAGGATGTGGGTTGGTAAGAAAACAGTTAATTATTCTTTATTTTATGCCCATAATAAAACTAAATCTGTAGTTAAAGCAATGAATGCAACAGGTGATGAAATGTCGGTCGCTGATTCATTTTTTTCTTTGTTTATTCACTTCCAATAGATATAATAATATAGTCACAGAAGGCATGTAAACAAATACATTTGTGCCAATATAATATGGAAAAATAGAGCCATGGGCTCTGTAGCTCATCAGACTTTTGATAGAAATAGGTGTTTGGGTTTAGGCCATGGGGTCATGGGCAGTGTAGGAAAGATAGCCTGTCCCAATGTCCGAGACGGGTAACTTTGTTAAAAGTTATTCACAATCAAATAAAGAAGGCCCATTGCCCATTTGGGGTCAAGTGGTCACCAAACCCACAATTTAGAATCCCCAGTGTCCAAGGAGTCTTCACACAATTTTTCAGCTCTCTAGACCTTTTGGAACTAGGGAAAAAGATGAAATTAGGTTTTTAGGTTTTGACCCCTGTGACCCCATTTGGGGTCATGGGGTCACCAAACCTACAATTTAGAATCCCCGTTGGCCAAGGAGTCTACACACACCTTTTCAGCTCTCTAGACCTTTTGGAACTAGGGAAAAAGATGAAATTAGGTTATTAAGGTTTTGACCCCTGTGACCCCATTTGGCGTCAAGTGGTCACCAAACCCACAATTTAGAATCCCCAGTGTCCAAGGAGTCTTCACACAATTTTTCAGCTCTCTAGACCTTTTGGAACTAGGGAAAAAGATGAAATTAGGTTTTTAGGTTTTGACCCCTGTGACCCCATTTGGGGTCATGGGGTCACCAAACCTACAATTTAGAATCCCCGTTGGCCAAGGAGTCTACACACACCTTTTCAGCTCTCTAGACCTTTTGGAACTAGGGAAAAAGATGAAATTAGGTTTTTCAGGTTTTGACCCCTGTGACCCCATTTGGGGTCATGGGGTCACCAAACCTACAATTTAGAATCCCCATTGGCCAAGGAGTCTACACACACCTTTTCAGCTCTCTAGACCTTTTGGAACTGGAGAAGAAGATGAAAATAGGTTTTTCAGGTTTTGACCCCTGTGACCCCATTTGGGGTCATGGGGTCACCAAACCTACAATTTAGAATCTCCAGTGCCCAAGGAGTCTACACACAACTATTCAGCTCTCTGGACCTTTTGGAACTGGAGAAGAAGATGAAAATAGGTTTTTCATGTTTTGACCCCTCTGACCTCATTTGGGGTCATGGGGTCACAAAATCTACAATTTAGAATCCCCATTGGCCAAGAAGTCTACACACAACTTTTCAGCTCTCTGGACCTTTTGGAACTGGAGAAGAAGATTAAAATAGATTTTTAAGGTTTTGACCCTTGTGACCCCATTTGGGGTCATGGGGTCACGAAATCTACAATTTAGAATCCCCATTTGCCAAGGAGTATGCACATAAAATTTCAGCTCTCTACAGTCATTGGTTCTGGAGAAGAAGTCGAAAAAGTGAAAAGTTTACGGATGGACGGACGGACGGACGGACGGACGGACGGACGGACGCCGGACGCCATGCCATGCCATAAGCCCATCTGGTCTTTCAGACCTGATGAGCTAAAAAGGCATAGTTATTACATTCAAATGTTGGGAGAAAACAATCTTCATAGAGAAACAAGATTGTCGAGAATTAGATTCTTTTCAATTATTTTCCATTTTTTCTCAAAAGAATTAATGTTATCATTTCTCCTGGTGATATATTTTTCAATACCAAATATACCTTTTAGAATATTTAGGAATATTGAGAAAGAAGGTTTGTTACCTTTGATGTTCATTAAAAATATGTGTCGTTTAGCTAATGATATCAAGTGATTGAGCAAATGGTCGTTATCAGCACAAAATAATGTCTTGAGTATGTATTTCGGAGGTTTCGGAATCTATTCACAGAGGAAGTGAATTCTGACAACTGGACATTCAATATAAACATGGTATATAGTCTCACTTAAACCATATGAAGGACATAAATCGTTATCAACAAGTTTCATTTTAAATTTAAAAAATTAGTATAAATTATTCTATAAATAAACTTACATTGGAATTAGAGAAGCTTTTTGTCTGTCGTACATTGTATATATCTAAAAAATGTGCCGTTCCAATCTATTACATATTTACATATTTCACTTTCCCATTTATTACAAACTTTTGGAAAATCAAAGTTTGCGAAATTAGATTATCGAAAAAAAATCTTGATCCTTTTGAAGTTTTTGTAATATCTTTCCAGGGAAAATAGGTTGACATATGTGTCCCAGTTGAGTAATCAGATTCTTTAATCGTATCTTTCCATCTTTTGGGAATACTCAGGATGACACGATGTAAATCGACTACAATTTCTTTAATAACCTATTTTGCTCGGAGTTCAGCAAATGTAACAAAATCATGAACTTTACAAATGTCTTTTACATTGGTTATGCCCTGTTTGAACCAATTATTGATAATCAAGTCTGGGTTCGAACTTTGGTGATTTAACCAAAGCGGTTGAATAGGTATTTCATTAATATTTGAATAATTTATAACATAACATTTGATATATCTATTCCAGGCTTCCAATGTATCCCTCCAAAATGGTTCTTGAGTTGGTACTTTTTGGTAATGGAAGCACTTAAAAGAAGTACATGCTTGATAGGAAATCCCGCTAGACTATAATCTTATGGTTTTGAAGCACATCTCTTCAAACCAGAGATTGGAAGTGAATTAATGAAGAGTTTGACATCTACCATCCTTAGGTCGTCATCCTTGTAATTTCGAATTAAATTGATACACTTGATTTTGTCCCTTTTGTCATTCCATATGGATTAAACATATTGTTCAAGTCTGTTATAAATTCTTTTTGGGGATTTGGAAGGGAGGAGAGAATATCAACTATGGTAGATAACGCTAAAGTTTTTATAACATATTTTTATATATACTATCAATGTTAAGTTTCGTTTCTTCCAATTCGAAAGAAGTCTCTTTATATTTTCAAGTCTTTTTGGGGTATTCATTACCCAAAGGTTATCTAAATCTGCGTTTAGATTTATTCCAAACACATCGAAGTTTTCTTTATGCATAGGAAGTTTAAAACATGAGATAGTGTTAAATCACTGCCAGCCATTGTTCCGAGTCAGACTGCTTTGGTTTTATCAATATTGATTGAATCAAAGACATTGATTAACGGATTTTATTGGTGGTCTTTCAATATTAGAAGCGAAGCATTTTTCGAAATTTCTTTTAGAAAAATAGAACCACTGGTTCTGTAGCACATTTGGCTCTTTTAAGAATATGGGAAATATATCATGGTAAAACATACCAGACAAAAAAATTTCTTGAAGCAGCTATCGGGGATTTAACAAACATCAGTTATTCATCCTCATTCGCCATAGAATACAAATAAAAGTTTATATAGTTCACGTGGCTTTAAAAGGCAAGACCAAAGAGGCACTCAGTAGGACCACAGCAACTGCAATATATCCTCCCTATTGGTTAGGGTATCTGCACGCAAGACTGCTAAGACTTTTTGTTCTTGAGTTTTTAAAAGCATGTGTCCCTTTGACCGAAACAAGGACCAAAGAGTCGCCAAATGAACAATCTAGCATCCCCATTGCCAAAAGTAGCTGTACATAAGATTCCAGCCTACAACGTCTTTTTTCCGGAGAAGGAGATGAAAATAGGTTTTTAGGGCCTTGTCCCCGGGGCCCTTATTCGAGGCCACAGATCTAGAGTCATCAAAACTAAAATTTAATATTTCAGTTAACCATGGTACAAGTACATAAAAACTCAGCCCTTTAAGGTTTCTGCGTCATGGGAAGATGATAAAAATAGTTTTAGTACATTATCCCACGGGGCCTCAGTAGGGCCCACATAGTCACCAAATCTATAATACATAATTTCCATTTGCCAAGGTACCTGATCACAAGATTTGAGCTCTGTAGAGGTAAGGGATGTGGAGAACAAAACGAAAGTGTGACATATTTATGACTGGACGCCGGGCTCCATGCCATAAGCCGAGCCTAGAACGTTTGCTTCTGTACAAGAAGATGAAAATAGGCTCTCAGGGCGTGATCCTAGTGAACATTAGTACTGGTCACAGGGTCACCAAATCTATAAATTAGAATCCTCATCAGCTAAGGAGTCCGTGTACAAGGTTTCCTTGTTTGGGGGAAAAAGGGCAACAAATCTATGAATTAAATCTCAGGCAAGTGGTTGAGTCACAAGATCTCAGCGTTCTGTCCATATTACTTCTGGAGAAGAAGAAACTTTTTTTATCAGTATCATGACGTACTTTCGACACATGAGAGATCTAGTTTCGTTAATTAAGATTTTGACAAAATATACTTTTTCATAGCGTGAGTGAGGAAGGAAGGGGGAGGAGTTTTCCTTTGAAAAAAAGAGCACTGTGCATACATACACCAATACGACGACCATGAAGACCAATGGTATATAGGCAGACTTGTCAGCATCTGAAACGATATAAAGAAAGTTTAGGAAAACCCATTTTCCTCTTTTCTTTCATTCATCTTTGAAAAAATAATTCGTTTAAAATTGTAAGTGTGTGCCTCAGACTGTTATGTTATATATGTGAGTAAAAAGAGTAAAGCACTAAAACAGAGATGGAGACACACAGAGAGACCGAGAAAGCGAAAGAGATAGACAGACAGACAGACAGACAGAAAGAGACACGGAGAGGCACACAAGGAGAGCGTGACTGAAGGAGAGTGAAGAGCAGAGAGAAAGGGAGAACAATTAGAGAAAAAGACAGAAAGACCCAGATAGACAGACAGAAAGACAGACAGGAGTGACAGAGACAGAGACAACAGAAAAAGACACACAGACACATAGATCAAACATTACTGTATTGCGGTATGATCGTCGAAATTAGGCATATAGGTTTATGAAGTTTATTGTCGAAACATTTGCTAGTTGAAATTTTAGTTATTTTGGATTGAAATCTCCAACCTTGGGATATAGGCGTCGTCCTGTCCGTCTGTCTGCGACTGTAATTATGGTCACAGTTTCGACCATAGGTCCGGAACGAGCAGTTGGTGCAATGGGAGGAATTCCGTCGGTCGCATGTCTCGCACTTCCTAGCGCATCTTTCATTACACTTATCTCCGGAGTACCCCTTTGTGCATGCCTTAGTGCATATCCCCGTGTCTTGGTAGCAAATGTTTGGTAAACAAGCCTTTGGACATGTTTTGGTGCAGTTGACGCCATACCAGCCTGGTTGACATCCTCCTGTGCATGTCCCAGTTGATTGTTCACATGTAGAGCCACGGCAGTTTTGTGAGCATGTCAAGTTGCAGTACGCGCCCCAGAAGCCGTCTTTGCAAGCGTGGTTGCAGGAACCATTTGATTTGTGGCATTCATCTTTGCAGTTCACTGGGCATTTCTTCTCACAGTTTAGTCCATGATAACCATCAAAGCAACTTGAACATGCGAGGGTTTGACAGGCATACTGGCAGCCGACGCTAAGTGGGGTCTCGCAGAGATCTGAAAATAAAACCAAAACACTTTCAGCATCTCATGAATTGAATTTTGCTCAAACCCCTAAAAATAAGGCGTCACATTGAAAGAATTTCAAAGATATTCATTCATTACAGAGATCTGCTTAATATAGAAACATAATAGGGCAGATGTTAGAGAATTGCCAAAAGATGCATTTCTTTCTTTGGTTTCACACACACCTGTTTCAGCACATCTCGGACAGTCCTTAGGACAAAGCTGCTCACAATATGGGCCCGTCCTTCCATCTATACATCCTCTCTTACAGACGGGACTGTTCTGGGAAGACTCGAATTCACATGAGGACCCCTTGCATGCAGTGCTACAGGGCAGGTCACAATCTCTGCCATAGAATCCATTGCGACATGTTCTGACTTCTGCAGGTAGTGGCAAAACAAGACTTCTCTTGCACCTTCGTTCTGATTTGTTCCACACTAAGCCATCGTTGCACCTCGTGGTACATTCTCCTGTGGTCTGTATGCATACGTTCCCGACACAACCAGACGGACATGAGTGAATACACGTTGTCCCCCAGAAACCCTCAACACATCCCGAAAGGCACGTAGCCGCTATTTGGTCACAAGTAATGTCATTTCTATCACTTGGTCTGCAGTTTTCAGGACACTGTTCCCCGCACTTTCCTCCAAAATAATTCGGCTTGCAGTCTCTTCACCAGCCAGTTTTGTTGCATCCATCAAAGCAATTCTCTGAACAAAATGATTCACAGTTTTCACCAAACCATCCCACCGTACATTTGCTGCAGTCGGCAGTCTTACAGGAGTGTCAGTATTCTGAGCATACGCACCCTGAATAACAGAAAGCGGTTTCAAACATAGTAATAAATTATCATATTTGGACATGCACATATGGATTTTCGTATCTCGTCATTAGTGATTTCATTAAAAAATTCATCTTGACATGACTGTAGCAGGTGTCCTCAAGGAAATCAGAAAATGTAATAATATTGGTTTTTAAGGAATTATTAAAATTGAATTTGTGCCATCTGCCTGACTGAAGTGCTTTTGATTTGTACTATCCACAAGTGAACTTTTATTCGTGTAAATAACAAGGTTAATCTCATCGAAATATGAAAAAGATTTAAAGCATCATATATAATGAGATTTATTTACACGATTGAGTAAGCAGAATAGATTAAAATATTTGAAATACATGATCTTGGATTAAGATATCATAACAAATTATTATCATTTAAGATCACTAGCTATGGTTAAGCTTACCAAAACAAATCAAAAGTAGCCATTCAAAAATGTTCATTGCTGCAATTATCATTTTTCGAATATATCAGTCAAGTTGTTGGGTTTTTTTAACGCTGTAGCAGCTTCAGTCACCAATTCTGAAAAAAAAGGACGATTGTTTGAATAAATCCACCAGTGCTTACGGTTATTTGTTTTCATATTCCTCAGAAGATCGTTTACCGGTATGACTACGTATGATACGTGCAGAGTGACAAGCAGTAAATCTCTGACTTGCCTACCGAAGGTATTGATTCAACGATGAGGAGCGGATTGGTCAATGTCTGAAACTACTATAAACAATAGACAGGAGCGGACTGACTTACTTACACCACGGCCAGGTATGTAATACCTCATTCAGACAGGCTGAAGCTAACAAGTTTTTAGTTATTCATTATTCAAATAACGAATAACGAACTGGTTAGTTATTCGTTATTCGAATAACGAATAACTAACTGTTAGTTATTCTATATTCAAATAATGAATAACTAACTGGCAGTTTTTGAATAATAACTAACTGACCTAATATTGAATACCAGTTAGTTATTCATTATTAAAAAACTGCCAGTTAGTTATTCATTATTTGAATAATCAGACATGTATCACAACTTCTCACTTCCAAAAGGTATTACCAGCTACTTGTAGAGAAACATCATTTCAATCCACCCGCTCCCATTGAAACACACTACCCTGATCAACGTCCATCCCGGCCCAAAATGCAAATCCTTTTATCCCATTTCATGTAATGTCTATAATTTGCATAGACATATATAGAAAGTACACGTAATGAATACTCAACTGGCAATTTTGAATAACGTATAACTAACTGGTTAGTTATTCGATATTCAAATAATGAATAACTAACTGTCAGTTGTTGAATAATGAATAACTAACTGGTTAGTTATTCGATATTCAAATAATGAATATCTAACTGGCAGTTTTTGAATAATGAATAACTAACTTTCAACAACCCTCCGCCCCAACCCCATCCAAAACAGGCTAGCCTGATCAACGTCCACCCTAGGTATATAACCTTTCATCCCATTTTATGCAACTTCTATTTTGTACATGAACACATACAGAAAGTTAACGTAATTAATAACTAACTGTCAGTTTTGAATAATAAAGCACTAGCTGGTAAGTTATTTGTTCTTCTAATAATGATGTAGAAACGGGCGAGTTTTTTGTTTTTTGAATCATGTTCTGGCGAGTCATTTCATCGTTAATTTGTGTACCTGAAAGTTTTGTGAATTATGTCTGCACTGCTGTAAACTGCAAAATAATTGTATCACTCATGTGCTTGAGGCATATAGACTGCCTATAGCTAGTGGTCATTAATCCGTTTAGTGAATCTTCCAAAGCTAACCTCTGTTCGCAGTATTACTCATTTTCTCAACATTTAACCGCTTCGCCAATCATATTGTTCTTACTTCTGATTAATAGTGCATGCTGATGCTATAAGAATCAACTGTAGTCTATCCTTGACACTGACGCGGGCGAGCAGAGAGTACTATCTTTAATGATCCAATCACATCTCCCTTCATGCTTTACAATCACCTTCAGTTCATAAATAGTAGGTAAACATGTTAAACTCGAACCCCACCACACCATTTGAATGTAATGTTATGTTAAATAGGTCTTTAAAATATTACTCGGATCATATCATCACAGATCATGTTCCTTTGGTTTATTTGCATATTTACTTATACCATCCCTTTTCTTGAAAGAAATTCAAATTTACAGATAGTCAACTTCTCTATTTCAATGAATTTTACGTGTGATATTAAAATATATTATTGGAGAAAATTATCACGCTGATGGACAAGGGGTTAGTAGTAAAGACATGTGCTTGAGAAATAGAATAATAATCACGGAAAATAAGGTGATACTCAGTGATGGAAGAGTACTTGGAACTTATTTATTGAACATTATCACTAATTATAGCATTGTATAGTTTTTTGGTTAAATCAAAATATGACTACTTGTTTATACGATGAAACGTCACTTTCGTTGCACTAAAAAGATGGTTATCCTTATCCATAAACTTTGTTTTATCTTAACTCTACAATTTCTTAAAAGCTTCTTAGAGAATATGCTTTACTCATATTTAGATTTGTATAATTACTGTATTATTTAATTGCATTCAAACCGTTTATTTGTATCGCATGTATGGAGTACGTATCCTCGTATGGTGCTGCTTAGGTCAACAAAGAATAGTCCGTTTCAGTTTCAATAGATGTCACTACATGTTATCAAAACGACAAATGTGTAAAATGTGTTAACACCATATCGAAGGTTATAGTGGCGCTTTACTTTGGTCAGATCAGATATATACTTAGTAATAACACTCAAAGGTAGGGCCTATTGTATCTTGAGGTTCACATCAACATAGATAGATATAATATGTTGTATAGACACGCCCTTCACTTTACGTGATCCCCTATTTCTTTCCTCTTATTTCCTGTCAGGAATCGCGCCTTTACAACACCTTTTTCATGTTTGATAATCCTATGTGATTTCTCAGGTTTCACTTTAAGCTTCACCTCACGACCCTGCTTTGGCTCCTTCCTTACACTCATTCTGAAACACAACACAGTTTGAAAATTTACAGCGCGCTCTTGCTGCAAAGTAGGGTGTGTTCTTTTTTCTGGACTTTCGTTTACGAATCGAATGATTCTTAAAGACCAGGGGACATGTTGGATGAACTTTTTCAATTTCTTTGTACATGATATCACTCCATCCTCTGGAAATTTCCTTTCCCCTTGCTTATTTCCTCTGATTTTCATCTTTGATCATGTTTTGTATGGGATGTGACAAGCGAATTTCATCAGCTTTCTATTTTCCTCTAGATTCCCTCCGATTTCATCAAATGATTCATTTTCCTCATCACGAACCGTATCATTTTCCCCATCGCCAAAACTGTCATTGTTTTGATTTTCCATTTGTAAAGATACTGAAATTGATTATGACATTATATGCTTCCTACTACGTACAAATAAATATGATCATTGATCAAGCGTCTACAGCCTTAAATAGCAAAAGGCATGTTGGTTTGACTCTAGCTGTTACAAAAATAGCCGAGCTGTCTTTATGTAGGCCAATGAAACTGCTGCGTTGATTTAAGCTGCCACAAAGTGAAAAATAAGCACCGTAAGCTAACACTTGTGGTTTTCAGCCAGTTGAATAACTAGCTATATAATACAATAAGGACAAAAAAACATTAAAACGACAGACACAAACAAGGCACTTAATCGTTGAAAGTAAAAAAGAACCGATACCTGTCTAAATAATCCCATTTTCTCTATGTTGTGTAATTTGTAGGATTGACCTAAAATGAGAACAACTATATATCTGGGATTGAGTGGTTTGGATGGGAGCAGTGTGAATGGAAAACTTGGTCCTCTATCAGTGCCTTATTCAAAAGACAAATAACTAACTATTTAGTTCGTTATTCTTTATTCAAAACAATCAGTGAGTCATTTATTATTCAAATATCGAATAAGTAACCAGTTAGTTATTCATTATTCAAAAACTGCCAGTTAGTTTTTCATTATTTGAATATCTAATAAGTAACCAGTTAGTTATTCGTTATTTAAAATTGTCAGCTATTCATTATCTCAATATCGAATAACTAACCAGTTAGTTATTCGTTATTCAAAACTGCCATTTAGTTAGTTATTCATTATTTGAATATCGATTAACTAACTTAGTTATTCCTTATTCAACAACTGCCAGTTAATTATCTCAATATCGAATAACTAACAAGTTAGTTATTCATTATTCAACAACTGCCAGTAAGTTATTCATTATTTGAATATCGAATAACTAACTGGTTAGTTATTCGTTATTCAAAAATGCTAGATGAAATGACTCGCCAGAACATGATTCAAAAAACAAAAAACTCGCCCGTTTCTACATCATTATTAGAAGAACAAATAACTTACCAGCTAGTGCTTTATTATTCAAAACTGACAGTTAGTTATTAATTACGTTAACTTTCTGTATGTGTTCATGTACAAAATAGAAGTTGCATAAAATGGGATGAAAGGTTATATACCTAGGGTGGACGTTGATCAGGCTAGCCTGTTTTGGATGGGGTTGGGGCGGAGGGTTGTTGAAAGTTAGTTATTCATTATTCAACAACTGACAGTTAGTTATTCATTATTTGAATATCGAATAACTAACCAGTTAGTTATACGTTATTCAAAATTGCCAGTTGAGTATTCATTTCGTGTACTTCTATATATGTATATGCAAATTATAGGCATTACATGAAATGGGATAAAAGGATTTGCATTTTGGGCCGGGATGGACGTTGATCATGGTATGTGTTTCGATGGGAGCGGGTGGATTGAAATGATGTTTCTCTACAAGTAACTGGTAATACCTTTTAGAAGTGAGAAATTGTGATACATGTCTGACCCCTCCCTTACCCCCTAAAGTTACCAATGCTAAACTTTAAGATACGTAAAATAAACCATGAAATGAATCATCAGTGCCTTATTCAAAAAACGAATAAGTAGCCAGTTAATTGTTTATTATTTGGAGATCGAATAACTAACCAGTTAGTTATTCATTATTCAAAAACTGCTAGTAAGTTATTCATTATTTGAATATCGAATAACTTACCAGTTAGTTATTCGTTATTCAAAACTGCCAGTAAGTTATTCATTATTTGAATATCGAATATTTAACTTAGTTATTCATTATTCAACAACTTCCAGTTAATTATCTCAATATCGAATAACTAACAAGTTAGTTATTCATTATTCAACAACTGCCAGTTAGTTATTCATTATTTGAATATCGAATAACTAACTGGTTAGTTATTCGTTATTCAAAAATGCTAGTTGATTTTTCATTTCGTGTACTTTCTATATATGTCTATGCAAATTATAGACATTACATGAAATGGGATAAAAGGATTTGCATTTTGGGCCGGGATGGACGTTGATCAGGGTAGTGTGTTTCGATGGAAGCGGGTAGATTGAAATGATGTATCTCTACAAGTAACTGGTAATACCTTTTGGAAGTGAGAAGTTGTGATAGATGTCCGACCCCTCCCTTACCCCCTAAAGTTACTAATGCTAAACTTTAAGATACGCAAAAAGACCATGAAGTGAGTCACCAGTGCATTATCGAAAAAAAAATAACTAGCTAGTTAGTTATTCATTATTTGAAGATCGAATAACTAACCAGAACGTTATTCATTATTCAACAACTGCCAGTTAGTTATTCATTATTTGAATATCGAATAAGTAACCAGTTAGTACTTCGTTATTAAAAAACTGCCAGTTAGTTATCCATTATTTGAATATCGAATAACTAACCAGAACGTTATTCATTATACAAAAACTGCCAGTTAGTTTTTCATTATTTGAAGAATGAATAACTAATAACTAAAAACTTGCTAGCTTCAGCCTGCCACCTCATTCATTGTTTTTGCCTCCATCATAAACATGTAAATCAATCCTTGTAATTACAAAATCAAATTTATTTCCAAAGTTTTTCGGAATTATTAACATAAATCTTGAACGATTGTCGCGAGGTTATAGCTCGTTACACACAACAATACATATTGGAATTAAACTTGAGAAATTCATGAACTAAAACGGTAGATGTTTTTACTTCGTTTTTATCAGCATTGACGCTTATGAAATCATAGTTCGCCTTAACTTGGGTTAGTAATAATAACCCTCATTAGCATACATGTACTACATGAATTTCAAAACAGCAACCGTTTGCGAAACGATGCAAGCTATCAAACTTCAGGACTCGTAGTCATCAAAATTAAGAATTTTCGGTGGAGGTAATAGTTTCTCTTTGGGGACCAAAGTGTTATCTGGTTATCTTTGTATTTTAATTCTATAACATACGACCGTATACACATGTTTTTGTGTCTCATTGGTTAAACGACCTAGTGTTTGTATATTATTTCATGTTTTTCATCTGTCAACGATGCGATTCTGATTGGACGAGAGCTCTCAAAAACATGCAATGGTTTCTCAATGAATGCAGACAAATTGTGCATGTACTTACCTTATTTCCGTATTAACAATCATCAGTAATCTGTTTCTCTGCTTAGTCACCTACTTATATAAAGAATTTATATCAAAATGGCGCTCTGGTTTTACATACACCGGAATAATGAAATTGTACTCCGGGCCTCCTGGCCCCGAAACGCAATAAACTTCTCTTCTGATTTTGTCCATAGTTACAGCACACTTTGAAAGTGTATCCCTTGACAGAATGTGGTTTACTATGAAATAAGTCCGTTAGTAGTTAAAACTTTATTGTTACATATTAAAATCACCCTGAACTTAAACAGAAAGAACATAATGACAGAAATGACCTACGGCCAGGTCAATTCAACATCTACATAATATTCAAAAGGTAAATTAAGTGAGACTTACCTGGGTTTTAAGAAATGCAGCCCTTCGTGGTGCCGAGACACCATTGAACACACCTTCCGCCTTGCTTGATCAGGTCTATTTTTGTAATCGAATCATCGAGAGCTTGTTTGTTAACACTCACACATAGTAAGTGACCTAGAGAATGTTTCTTAAATGTTTTTGTGTCTGAAATAAGATTCACAGCGAATTAAGTGTTATGCGATAAGTGTTTTCTTCCTAACAGAATCAGGCCCCCCTCAGTAATTAAAGGAAATGCATCAAATTTGAAGGAAAACAGCGCTGATAGAAGGGAAAGCTTCCCAAATGGTAGGAAACGCAGCTTAATCGCGAAACAAACACGTCATTATCGGTGAAACGCGGTAATATCAATGTCACACGAAAGACTTCATTTTGATTGAATTCAAGTAGTCAGGATTTTTATGGAGGGAGAAACCAACCCACAATGTATTCTTACCTGTAATGTATAATTAAGGCGATGATAGTTTTAGTGTATGCATCGCTTATGTCACTTTTGTACATCTAATGTTTTCTTTATAACAATCAAAAACATTATAGCCCTGTTAAAGTCGATGAACGAAATGTGTTTTATTGTCGCAAACCCTAACACATCAGGTGACTGACGAAAGGATATTCTGTTAGGTAGAATAACAGAAATTTCACGACCCAGTCAACGCAACGTCCTCGTATTACATGCATGAGGTATGTAAAGATGACCTACCTGCCAATGAACACACCTCCCGCTTTGCTTGCTATAATGCTAATATTTAAAGATATATATATATATATATATACCCCAGTTTTGTTTCCGACTTCAATCCCCATTTTCATAAAGACAATACATTCAAGTAAATTAAACACCAAACAGAGTTTGCGTCCTTCAATTAAAAAGATATAACGGTTCAAAGTGCGTAGAAATTGGCCATCTCGAAAGCCCAATTAAAAAAGTCCCTAGAGTGGCCTGAGCTCACCTTCGGCGATTGTGACGTAATAGACAGAACTCGCTCCGCGTTTGTTTGTAAACAAGTATATATCAATGCAGATATGGGTCGTTTTCATTGAGGAGACATTCAACTGCATCAGTTTCCGAAGGATCCTGTCCGATTCGCCAATTGGACAAAGTTTGTTAGTCAGAAAAGAGCGAAGTGGAGTCCCAATGACAGGCCTGTCATCTGCTCCGATCATTTCACAGAGGACTGTTATGATCTCTTCTACGATTTCAAAACGGACTTTGGACTTGCCCCACAAAGGAAAAGACTCGTCAAAAATGCCGTATCAACAGTTAATAAACAGATAAAGATGAAATTAGGCCCGCTACCCGTCTGTCCAGCGAGATATGACAGTCAACCATATCGGAAGAGAAAACGGACGGAATACTTTGAGAAGAGGGAACGTAAGAGGGTAGGGAATGTGAACGATAGGCTAATTCAAAATGCTATCCAGCTGGGGAGGTGGGATAAATAATCATGAAAATTTTGGGGAGTTGACTTTAGTTTATGATTTTGCAGACGAATGTTGAGTTTTTATCTGCAGTATGAATTTATGTCACTTAAGATCAGTCGCAGAAATTTATTAATTCAAACCCCAAACAATTGTTTACATTTTAAGTATTTGATTACATACGGGGTTGAAAAATTCATCGAGTTGAACTAAATAGTTATTCAAAATGTTGGAGAATATAATGAAATAAGGTGAATAGATAGATAGATAGATAGATAGAGAGAGAGATAGAGAGATAGATAGATAGATAGATCTGTAAATGATACACAGTGACAGGTTTGTAGTTTGTTACATTACTAGTTTTGGGGTATTTATATTTTTTTGGTGCTGATTACTCTAAGGATACATACAAAAATGTGGGCACGTCGCTTAGGTTTGTATGTTGCTACAGCTTCACTTTAGAAGCAACAAAAAGTAAAATTAAAGTCATAAAGCTGCCCCGGAGAAACATTTACCATTTTATGTAGCCTTACAGTGGATAATTTATAACCTATTTGATATTGATAAACATTGCAGTATGAAATAATACATTTAGTAATACAGATTTGTTAATATTTTGTCATGTGTCACTTTTATTGACAAACCTTATTACCTTTATCAAGTTTCAATAAAGGCTGTTGATCATGTGTGAGGATAAAGTTAGATAACTAATCAGTGTCTTGTGTATTACCTTTTGGAAATGTGCCAGGTGCTGAGGTCACTAAGTTTATTGCTTAATTGCCATAATGTACAGGTGTGCGGCATTTCATGTAGACTGTTAGGTAATAACTTTATGACTATATTGTCTGGTGTGAAAAAGTAGTGTTAGGTAACTAAAGACCTCTCTCTGGTAAAATACCGGTACTAAAGTACCGAAGGAAATGGAAATAATATGCTTTTCAGCGTTAATATTTTCATTTGGTTGAAATACTTAAACTGAAAAAGAATTTCATATTTACAATATATTTCCAAGCAGGCTTTAACTTACATCACAATCAACAATAAATGTTGTGTTATTACTACGTCACTCTAGATTAGTACCACACTCTTTATCTCAAACACTGACCATTAACTCACACGGCCAGAGAGTATTCTTTCAGCGGTATTCATTACGTTTACATCTTCTTATCATTGGTTTCTATATGTTTGATATTCTTGTACATTGTGGAAGCCATACTCGTGGAATGTTTGAAAATGTACTTGGGAGCGGTATTGATATAAGCCACATGGCTTGTTTACCAATCCCTTTCTACTGAATAAAATATGTTTAAAACATTAACTCACACAAAACAACAATAATCTGTATTCTTACTATGCAAAATACGTTAGTACGTAACTCGCGAATCAAGAGGTACATTTACCAAACACATCAAAGATTTGATCTTCATTATCACTAATAACTGGTTAGTCAAGCCAAAAACAGCTGCTCGGAACCGTCGTATCCCAATGACGAGATCCGGAAGTTGCCGAGAAGCAGTCAATCAAAAGCGAGATCTCAGCGAGTTACAGTCATCCAAAGCAGAAACACAGAGATATTGAGTTGACACTTTAGAATGGCACAAAGTAGTAACAAATATTCTACATATACAATGGTCAATCTGATACATTGGGGGATAGTCGATTTGTCTAGATGTTCAAACAAAAAACAGTCACAATGGCGGCAGATATCAGTTTGGGTTCACTCGATCGGCATTATCGGAGATTAACAACCCAAACAAATAACAAGTTAATTAATGTCAAACAGAATATGTCGATGTATTGATATAAATAGCTCTGGTGACTTAGGGGCTTTTTATAAGTACAATCAGTGAAAATATATACGTTCACGACCGCTGGAATCTATATTGTAAACAATGACACAGATTAGTCAGTTCTTCACTATGTTTTGAAGTATTTCCGCTAATCGTACCACCTATGTGGATATATTATCTTTAAAGAATCGATGTTAGCTTGTTTCATTTTTCACGTGACCGACCGGTTGATGTCAGTTCAGTGAAAAGGTGTCTACTTAAATAAGTGGGCATGATCTCCTGTCGGTGTACCACAATTAGGAGATAAACATTCGGTTTGAATATCAAAATATGAATACTCTTACCTTTAATGAGAAATTCTTTCAACCATGCATCGGTTATAACAGTTTTGTAAATCTAATGTTATATCAGTGTTTGCCGCGCATACATACAATGAACCAGGTGAATTGAAACTTGCCTTCACAATGGTATTTGAAAGTATCGTAAATTTTCTTACATTTGACATGAGTAAGAAAAGAATAACCAACTGGGAGCTCAGGATTAAGATTTTTACCTGTCCCTGGTGAATAAATAAATCACTCAGGACACTGAAACCGCAATTTCTCGCTTCTTCTTGATTATTATTGATATAAAACTGTTTAAGATTTAATGTTGACTGTATAAAACCAACAGTTAGAGTACAAGTACAATCAAACATCAAGACGTGGTAGAAGTGGCAACGTTTATAACTATTCAAATGTTGAAAATAAAGACGGTTCGCTTAAAGGCAATCCAATTATGTTTTAGATGATCTCTTTCTTGAAGACAGAGCAGAGGTTGAATTAAGAGCTTGAGTGTGCTATATGTGATTATCACAGACGAAAGATGATGCCGTAAAGTTAGATTCAGTTTTAAGTGGCTGTGGCCGATTTTCACAATCAGGCCATCTTTTCCTGACTGCAGAATTTACGCTAGGTTAATTACTCTGTATATTTCTTACTATTTGTTCTGTAATATAACAATTTCCATGTTACATATATACTATTTTGTAACTTACATTTGTAAAAATACCTGATTGTTTGTAAAATGATTACTAGCTTACAATATTTGAATGGCATAATGCAATTGTTCTGTTTTATTAAAATCTAAATATTTTAGATATTTAAAAATATTTACCCCACTTCTTATATTGCATATTACCTATACTTCCGATAAAGCGATTGGAAAACGTGTTGGTAGTAGTCATCCTGTCATCATACTCGAAGTCGGGGAATATGACAATGACAACACGGCCTCGTAACTGGAAGGTGACTTTCCAATCCGTCACGTGTCCACGTTGACAAAATCACATTCCATATCTATCGCTACCGCGAGTGGACGTGTTGTCAACTGGATGGGCCGGGATTAACAGCTCCGACTCGACCATATTGAACACCTCTTTTCCACACTGAGGCCGGGAGAAAAGCATGACACCAGCCTGCTTACCAAGCCTACACACCGGACATCTCTAGATGTATCTCCTCTTCCTCGGAGACGTCTCCCAAGCACTCTCCGTAATCCGGCACAAACTCATGCTCCTCCCGGAACGTGGGCGAGCCAGACCGCCCCCAGGAGGAGGTAGCCGTAGCGGGCAACGTCTAAGGGGAGCCTTGAACGTGGGGTTAACACCTAGGTAAGCCTCGAGGTGAGCGCCGCGGTGAGTGCCGAGGCGAGCACCGAGATGAGCGCCGAGGTGATCACCGAAGTGAGCGCTGAGGTGAGCGCCGAGGCGAGCGCCTAGATGACAGCGGCCTTCAACGATGCGAGAGGCGCCCAGGCGAAGGAAACATACAGTGCCGTGCCACTTATATTCGTACGATTTCAAAATGGTTATTAACGGACAGTTTTCATATATTTTTAATAGCTTCGCGCAACGTAAATATCGCTCGGAACCACTTCAAATTTGACATGGCGTCCATATGGTCACGTGACTCACGTGACGTCGTTGAAAGTGTCGTCTGCTATTTCATCGAAGCATACGACAATCTTGCAATCATGGGCAGAAAATCTAAGGAACTTAGTATTGATGTAAAACAGATAGCGGTAAAGTTGAAAGAAGGGAAGAGCTATAAAACTATTGCTGACCTTTTGGGGATTCCAAAATCTACTATCGGTAGCTTTTTTAACAAAGTTCAGAGAACAGGTATTGTTGAAAACATCCCGAGACAAGCTCGATCCTCACTGCTGTCAAACAGAGATCGGACCTCGCTCTTCAGGTTCTTGAAACAAAACAGACAGAAACCTTTGAGAGATATTACTGTTGATTTTAATTCAGGGAGAAACCAATCTGTCTCTAAAAGAACAATTCAACGGGAATTGCATCGTGAAGGATTTTACAGGCGCATTACGAAGAAGAAAATGGTTGTCAGAGGTGTAAACAGAAAAAAGCGTGTGATGTGGTGTCGACGAATGAAAAGAGAAACTGTTGATAATTTTTGGAAGAAAGTGATCTTTACTGATGAGAGTCAGGTTGTTATTGGTAACAATAATCGTGTGTATATATGGAGAAAAGAGAATGAAGCCAACCGACCCGAGTGTGTGTGCCCCCCTCAAACCCGGAAGTTAAGTTTGATGGTGTGGGGAAGCATCAGTTTCCATGGTGTTGGGACTTTAGTGCGTGTCGAAGGGAATATCAATGCTCAAAAGTACATTGAGATAATTGACAACAATTTGTGGCCGGTTTTAGCCAGGCATTTCCCTGATGAAAATTACATATTTCAGGACGACAACGCACCCGTTCACAGGGCTCATATTGTGCGAAATTTCATCGCCAACAATTCCATTAATGCAATGGAATGGCCAGCCCAGTCTCCTGATCTCAATGTAATCGAGAATGTGTGGCTAAAATTAAAAAGAAAGTTGCAGGAGACCGTAAATGCTATAAGAACACACGATGAGCTGTTCGCTGCAATCCACACTTCCTGGCAGAACATCGAGCTAGACTTTATACAAGGCCTTTAACAGTCAATCCCAAGGAGGATAGCAAAAGTAATAAGCATGAAAGGACATCTAACAAAGTATTAAGGTATGTTAATAAGTTTTTAATTGATAAATGACGTTTGGAAAAGTCGAGTCGACACGTAAATAAACGGCCGCCATTTTGAATCGTACGAATATAAGTGGCACGGCACTGTAGTCCTACGAGGCGAAGGGCGCCGAGGTGAATGCTGCGGAGACCATCAAAGAGGCGTCCGACGAGGCGGGAAGCGCCGAGACGAGCGCCGAGAAGAGCGCCTAGATGAGCGCCTAGATGACAGCGGCGACCAACGAGGCCAGAGGCGCCCAGGCGAAGGAAACATAGTTCTACGAGGCGAAGGGCGCCGAGGTGAATGCTGCGGAGACCATCGAAGAGGCGTCCGACGAGGCGGGAAGCGCCGAGAAGAGCGCCTAGATGACAGCGGCGTCCAACGAGGCCAGAGGCGCCCAGGCGAAGGAAGCAGAGTCCTACGAGGCGAAGGGCGCCTAGGTGAGCGCTGCGGAGAGGCGAGCGTCTAGATGACAACAACAACACGTCCACTCGCGGTAGCGATAAATATGGAATGTGATTTTGTCAACGTGGACACGTGACGGATTAGATCGTCACCTTCCGGTTACGAGGCCGTGTTGTCATTGTCATATTCCCCGACTTCGAGTACGAAGACAGGATGACTACTACCAACACGTTTTCCAATCGCTTTATCGGAAGTATAGGTAATATGCAATATAAGAAGTGGGGTAAGTATTAGAAATTTATAAATTTCTTAGATTTTGTTATGTAGTTGAGTTGATGTTGACACGGAAGAGATAAATTGTCTCCATGTGTATCACTTTCGTTTTATTTCCATTTGCAAATGCCGTAGTGCCCTTAAGAGGTTAACCGCGGTTAAAATGCAGAACCCATTGGCCGCCCATCGTCGTTATTACTAACATCACAAATATCCGCACACAGATAGCAAACTGAACACTCCTCCCATTTTGCTTGATATTGTCTATCTCTGTAATAGAATCATTTTACATGTGGCCTGTCGATGTCATTTGATGTTGAAAGCAATATGCTGTATATGTGTGGAAATTGGTCTAAAATATATGAAATACAGATAGAAAGCAGGGATGTCGCTCCTGAGTAACAAGTGTCTAGATAATTTTTAGAATCTGCTCATCAAATTAAAATATTTTTCCATATATTTTTTTCAACAGCGAAATATCCCTTAGAATTTTGAAATAAAATTCAATTTTGGAAGTAACTTTTATTTTTTTTGTCTTTTAGGTAAAAACATAAACAGGATAAAGTAACAGCATATTACTTAAAGTACCAAAACAGTCAAGAACGTTTGTTAATTGCTATTCCAAGTTGCTTTACTTGTGTTCATTCAAATGTTCAATTCTCGCTCTAAATCTTTTCTTTACTATTCTATGTCTCACTCTTGACACACTTTAGATTGCGTAAGGTCAGTAAGAATTTTTTTCAAACCAAACCAAACCCTGATACATTAGAATAGTAGATAGTTAAAATTAGCATATTTTTTTATTTTAAAAGACACAGCCTCTCATTGAAATGTATTTGGATTTTAAATAAAATTGTTCAAAGATTATAAAATTGAATAATAAGTACATAAATCAAGTGAGGCTATCAAGAAAAAGGAAATCACACTTCACACAATATAGGATGTTATAGGATATATAGATGTTGTGTTTAATTTCTTTTATTTAGGAATCTACTGAAATTAATCAATATTCATGAAATAATGGCTGTTTATGTTTTCCTGGTTTCAAAATGACAAAGATAGTAACGGGATTGGGAATTTAATTTTTATCAGTCAATGGATGTTTTAGCTGCAACAAGTTTATTAGGTGGCCTACCCTATATCATGGTCATTGCTTTACTGTCGGCCATTGAATCGACAAGCGATTTGATAGCTCTCCATTGTGTTGTTGTTGTTTTTTGCGATATTTTCCTTACCTTTTGGGGTTTCCGGGCTTAGGATTCTGTCCGTGTGGGTCGGCTACTTCTTGCAAGGTAGTTGTATCTTTTGGGCATTTTTCTAGGCTTTGGGGATTTGACAACAGTTGACTGCAGTCAGCTGTTGTCGATTTCGCTCGTGCTCGCTCTGCACGTGCGGTCCGTGACGATCAGCCGGCCTCTTCCAGGCGACAGTTTTGTCTGGCTTGCCGCTCCAGCGGTATAGGTCTCAGCGGGCGAGTTGGAGGAATACCGCCTCCCCGCTATAGCGCTTGTCGCCTAGCGTGCTAGGCCTTGGGCTTGCGCTTTGCGCCTGTCGCTCGGTGCGTGTGCTCGGTGCGCGCCTTGATGAGGGCATCGCGCCTCCCCGTCATAGCGCGTGCTGCTTAGGCTTCCAGCGGTATATAGGGCGCTAGTGTTGGTTGAGGCAAACCGCCTTCCCCCCTATAGCGCGTGCCGCTAGCCGCCTCCAGCGGCATAGAATTTGACTGCTGGGTTGAGGATTTCGCCTCCCCGTCATAGCGCGTGCGCTTCAGGCGGCATAGGGCGCTAGTGTTGGTTGAGGAATACCGCCTCCCCCTATAGCGCGTGCCGTTAGCCGCCTCCAGCGGCATAGGTTCTTTTTCAGAAGGGTATCCTCCTTGGGGTACTTAATTAGCATAATTATCTGTTAATTTGCATATATGACAGGTTGTAACTATTTTTGAATAAAAATTTACACTAATGTGACAGGGCATATTTTATATAATAGTATGTTTTTGTTTAAACATCATTATTTATACTCACCGTCGATAGTTAACAATATGCCCCGATTATCCTAATCTGTCTAATTCCGACAATCCTTACACAGAGTAAAGACAGAGTTATCGCTGCTCTAGCCTGCATCGAATACTCGCCACCAGGTGGCTAACCCTACGTCATCATTGCTTCTTCTGACGGGCAGAGAAACCGATCGTACAGAGGGGAGGCCGGGTGGGAGCTAACGATTGTTAACTATCGACGGTGAGTATAAATAATGATGTTTAAACAAAAACATACTATTATTTAATATACTCTCCTCGATAGTTAACAATATGCCCGAATCCCACAGACGGAGGTGGGTACGAGCGGCCAAGCGATAACAACTCTCTCTTTACACAAGAACACTGGGGACCTGTAAGATGACACTCCGCGTGACCCCCTAGGGGACGGAGTGGTCAGCCTTGACCCATCCTCGCTGTGTGAGGAGGTCCGCAACCAAGGTCGCCAACTAAAATACAAAAGACAACAAGCAACCAACTAAGATCAATCTCGGGTTTATTCGAATTGGTTCGAGAGTTAACGAGTAGGAGGGTGACTCCTGCGCTGAGGAGCCGAAGGAACTCGCTGCTGGGCGTACACCTGTGCGCCCAGTCGGTTGATCCCCTCCAAATCCTCGTTGGAGATGTCCCGGAGGTAGTGGTTGGCGAACACCAAGCCTGACTTCCAGAAGCAGCCAGCCATGATGTCCGCCACCGCCAAGTTGCTGTGGAGGGCCATCGTCGCTGAGATGGCCCTGATCTCGTGCGGATTTGCCCTCGCTGGAGGGTCAAGGTCCGCTGCTTTGTAGGCGTCTAGGACCGCTGAGCGGAGGTCTTTTTCCCGGACACTGGTCTGGGAATGTGGGATGAAGAGTCTCCTTCTCCCTTGACGCAGTGTCCGGGTTTTCTCGGCATAGATCCGTAGCGCGCGTACCGGACAGAGGAGACGATTCTCCTCGTCTGTCGGATCTACGCTCCCGGAAATGGACGGTAACGAGAAGGTTCTACCCCTCTCGTCCGCGGTTTGGTTTTTGCAGATAAACTCAGGCGCCAGTCCCAGAGTAGCCGACCCCCCATCCCTCACATCAAAACGCAAAAGGTCCGCCTGGAGAGCATGTAGCTCTGAAATCCTGGCTGCGGACCCCATTGCGACCAAAAAGGCGGTTTTGATGGTGAGGCGGAGGACGGTTGTCTCCGTCAACGGTTCATAGTGGTCAGACTTAAGATGGTTGAGGACCACCGCTAAGTCCCACTCTGGGGGCCTGAGTTTCATCCGCCCGTCCACATTCCGGTAGGTTCTTACGAGCTCCTTGAGGACCGAGATGTCCAACTGGGGGTCTCGCTTCCTAAGCACGGACATTATCGCTGCCAGATTGGTGTTAATGGACGAGGCTTTAAGCTTCCTCGTCTCTCGCAGGTAGACCAGGTACTCTGCAACCTGCGGGACCGTAGCTACCTGGACATCGTACCCCTCCTTGGCGCAGAAAGTCGCGAAAGCCCCCCACTGAGCGTCATAGAGATTCCTAGTGGAGGGCCTCTGGGAAGTCGCCACCGCCTCGGCAACGGATTTGGAAAAACCCGCCCCCGTCAGGCCTCTCTGGAGACAAACCAAGCGTGAAGCTGTAGAGCCTGGGGGTTCTCGTGAACCCGCCCGCTCGGTCTGCTCGACAGCAGGTCCCACCTCAGAGGGAGGGGGACCGGGTCTTGGCGGCACATCCTTCGGAGGGGAACGTACCAGGTCCTGGCTGGCCACCGCGGCGCTATCAACAACAGTTGAAGAACTCGAGTCTCCTGTATCTTCTCCACCACGAGGTTCAGGATGGCGGGAGGGGGATAGGCGTAGGCAACCATCCCCTCCCATTCTAACGCGAGCGCATCGAGAGCCCACGCGGTAGGGTCCGGTACAGGAGACACGTACGTCGGCAACTGGTGGTTGAGCCGAGTCGCGAAGAGGTCTATGTGAGGCTTGCCGAACCTCAGACACAGACTCTCGAACACTCTCGGGTGCAGCATCCACTCTGTTGATGGAGGTTTGTCCGGGCGAGACAAGGCGTCCGCTAGGACGTTCTTGGCTCCCGGGATGTGCACCGCGCGGAGAGAGAGTCCGAGACTGTCTACTAGCCGAAACAGCTCCAACACCAGTTGCAGAAGCGAGTCTGCTTTGGTCGAGCCTTGCTTGTTGATGGCCCAGGCCGCCGCTGAGCTGTCCGTGTGAACACACAGGATCTGCCCCCGCAGGCGACCTGACCAATGGTCGATTGCTAGACGAATCGCGTCTAGCTCTAGGACGTTGATGTGGCGTCTCACTTGGGTTGATGACCACACCCCCGCCGTCTGCTCCGTATCGAGATGGGCTCCCCACCCTTGGGTGGAGGCGTCCACAAACAGGTGACATGTTGCTGGCGGTTCCCTGAGGGGGACCCCCACCAACACGTTGGACTCCTGCTGCCACCAGGAGAGGTGGTGTCTGAGTCCCGAGGGTAGAGAGAAAACGTGATAGCACGCCTTCTCTCTGACGTGAACGTTTACGAAGATCTGCAGGGGCCTGAGCTGCAACCTTCCCCTTCGGGTGAAGTGTTGGGTCGCACTCAAGAACCCTAGCAGCCTTTGCCACTTGCGTAGCGACAGAGGCCCCCGAAGCGCTAGCTCCAGGAGATCTCGGTAACGTCCCATTCGTTCCCGGGTAACGAAGGCTTTGTAGATAGCGGTGTCCAGGCGGGCGCCCAGAAACACCAAGGACGTCGTCGGCAGCAGGTCTGACTTGTCTAGATTGACTAGCCACCCCAGCCGCCTGAACAACGCTATCACAAAGTCCCGTTGAGCTTCCAGAATAGACGGGGATCTGTTGTGACCGAACCCGTCGTCCAGGTACATCGCAAACTGTACGTCCACTGTGTGGAGATATTGGACGATGGGCTGGGTCACGCGAGTGAACAGCCACGGAGCCGACGAGATCCCGAACAGAAGGACGTTCCACTGAAAGTGGCGACCCGCTAGGACGAAGCGGAGGTACCTGCGATCCCCATGATAAATGGGGATGTGCAGATACGCGTCCTGCAGGTCGAGGGATATCATCGAGTCCGAGGGCTCCAGTAATCGCATTACTGACGGCACTGTCAAGAGACGAAAATATGGCGGCGGATCTAGGAAGGAGTGGTTGAACTCCTTCATGTCGTGAATCAGCCGCCACTTCTTCGGGTCTCGCTTCGGTCGGATGAAGACCGGAGAGTAGAAACCTGGTGCAAGGTCCTGGAGCGGTAGTTCCTCCACCGCCCGCTTGGAGATGAGCGTCTCCACCTGTTCCAGAGTCAGCGCGAGCCGATCGGGCTCCAGCGGCCGCTCTGTAGGAGAACAGGTCAGCGGGGGGCGGCGTAACACGGGAATGCGGAACCCCCGCTCCAGGATATTGCAAATGAACGGGTCCAAACCCAACTGTCTCCAGTTGGGCGCGAATCGCGCGAGACGGCCTCCAACTGGTCCTTCCAGAGGTGGGACCACCTGCGGCGGTAGGTCCGGAGGTACCCAGTCATTGTTTCTTGGGGGTACCTCCGTAAGCACGACCTTCGAGGCGTTGGTTGCCTTTCTTGGGAGTGCGCTTGGGGGAGGGGCCGGCATTGAAGTCGCGACTTCTGTCCTGCCGACTCCTCCCCCTGAGAAATGACACTCCTCCCGTCTTCGTAGGGAAGGAGGGCCCACCTCCACCCTTCTTCTTAGGCGTTGTCGTCTGGGCAGATACTCTGCCCCCACCAGCGGCCAGTCTGTTTGTTAGCTCTTGTTGTTGGCTTTCCTGCCGCTGGCGAAGAGCCCCCGCGACTTGCCCGTCGAAGAGGGTAGAGGAAGTCCCAGGAGCGGATTCGTCACCCCCGCTTAGATGCGAGAGGCAGACAGCATCATCTGCGCGAGATTCCCGGCCACGGATCCAAAGCCACGATAGAGAGCCTTGGCCCCTTGCTCCATGCCCGCCTCGTTCGCGAATGCTGCCATCGCTTGGCAGGCGTGCGCGACGTGGTTGGCCAGCCCCAAGATGCTCCTCGCTTCCTTGTCAAGGTGTGACAAGTGAGCATCTGACACCTGGTGAGGTGTGGCAGGGGCCGCCACTCGCCGGATGTCGTCGTCCAAGGCGGGGGGAGAAAAGGGCAAGGAACAGCCATGTACTGGGAGGCCAGATCGGACCTTGTCCGATAACACCAGGGGGGGCAAGAGACGACCCGGCGCTGCAGCTGCCACGTTGGAGTCGAAGTCTCTGCCCGCCGCCTGCAGAAGCCTGTGCGCCTCCTCCTCCGCGCAGAAGGTTTCCAACCTGGCCACCCTAGTCGAAGAAGGTTCTTCCTCCAACTCCTGAACGCTTACCTGACACCAATCAGCGATGGCAGTCAGGCGGTCTTTTAGATCGGGAGCGTCAGGCGGTGGGGGAGTCACGTTCCCCCGCCCAGGCGTTCCTTCATCCTGGCCTCGATCAGGAGTTGGGGAAGAGTCATGATCCGAGGGGGTGGCGGCGGGAGAAACGACCACCACCCTCCTCCTCTTAGGAGAGGACGGCGCCTCAGGTGAGGGCGGGGATGAAGTAGTCCCCTCCTCGACCCTGGGCCGCTCGCGTTCTCTGGACTCGAACATGGATACGACCAGATCCTTCACATGATATCGTCCGTCAGCTTCTTCTGGTCGAAGGCAACTGGGGAAGCGGGTCTCGACCTCTTCCTCTCCTTATGTTTCCTCTTCCTCCTGGCGGCCCGGCGGCCCGGGGAAGAGGCAGTGTCAGGGGAGGAGATCGCTCTACCCCGCTAGAGGGAGGAGAGGCGACCGGCGCATCCTCAACCGGCGACACGATCTTATCGGACCCGCCGCCTGTCTCCGACAGGTCAAATTCCGCGGCGTCCTCCGAAATGACAAGATCTGAGTTTTGCGCGACATCCGCGCCCTTGGAGGCGGTAGCTGAGGAGGACGCAGAAGGCCGTCTAGTGGATCTGAGTCTCTGCTGAGACTCCGACTTCTTTACCGCGGCGCGGTACTCTCTGTGCTCCGCCGGGGAAAGGTGTTCACATTCCCTGCACCTGTCCGACTCGGCGCAGAGATTCCGACACAGGCGGCAGAGAGAGTGAGGGTCGAAGCGCGCCGACTTCCTGGACCCACACCCTCCACAAAACCCTGAGAAGGGGTTGGACATAGCCCCACGCTCACCCTTGGGGGGGCGCCTGTCTGGACAATAGGATATTGCAAATGAACGGGTCCAAACCCAACTGTCTCCAGTTGGGCGCGAATCGCGCGAGACGACCTCCAACTGGTGCTTCCAGAGGTGGGACCACCTGCGGCGGTAGGTCCGGAGGTACCCAGTCATTGTTTCTTGGGGGTACCTCCGTAGGCACGACCTTCGAGGCGTTGGTTGCCTTTCTTGGGAGTGCGCTTGGGGGAGGGGCCGGCATTGAAGTCGCGACTTCTGTCCTGCCGACTCCTCCCCCTGAGAAATGACACTCCTCCCGTCTTCGTAGGGAAGGAGGGCCCACCTCCACCCTTCTTCTTAGGCGTTGTCGTCTGGGCAGATACTCTGCCCCCACCAGCGGCCAGTCTGTTTGTTAGCTCTTGTTGTTGGCTTTCCTGCCGCTGGCGAAGAGCCCCCGCGACTTGCCCGTCGAAGAGGGTAGAGGAAGTCCCAGGAGCGGATTCGTCACCCCCGCTTAGATGCGAGAGGCAGACAGCATCATCTGCGCGAGATTCCCGGCCACGGATCCAAAGCCACGATAGAGAGTCTTGGCCCCTTGCTCCATGCCCGCCTCGTTCGCGAATGCTGCCATCGCTTGGCAGGCGTGCGCGACGTGGTTGGCCAGCCCCAAGATGCTCCTCGCTTCCTTGTCAAGGTGTGACAAGTGAGCATCTGACACCTGGTGAGGTGTGGCAGGGGCCGCCACTCGCCGGATGTCGTCGTCCAAGGCGGGGGGAGAAAAGGGCAAGGAACAGCCATGTACTGGGAGGCCAGATCGGACCTTGTCCGATAACACCAGGGGGGGCAAGAGACGACCCGGCGCTGCAGCTGCCACGTTGGAGTCGAAGTCTCTGCCCGCCGCCTGCAGGAGCCTGTGCGCCGGAAGCGCCAGCTGGCGCTGCGTCGGCGTCTCCTCCTCCGCGCAGAAGGTTTCCAACCTGGCCACCCTAGTCGAAGAAGGTTCTTCCTCCAACTCCTGAACGCTTACCTGACACCAATCAGCGATGGCAGTCAGGCGGTCTTTTAGATCGGGAGCGTCAGGCGGTGGGGGAGTCACGTTCCCCCGCCCAGGCGTTCCTTCATCCTGGCCTCGATCAGGAGTTGGGGAAGAGTCATGATCCGAGGGGGTGGCGGCGGGAGAAACGACCACCACCCTCCTCCTCTTAGGAGAGGACGGCGCCTCAGGTGAGGGCGGGGATGAAGTAGTCCCCTCCTCGACCCTGGGCCGCTCGCGTTCTCTGGACTCGAACATGGATACGACCAGATCCTTCACATGATATCGTCCGTCAGCTTCTTCTGGTCGAAGGCAACTGGGGAAGCGGGTCTCGACCTCTTCCTCTCCTTATGTTTCCTCTTCCTCCTGGCGGCCCGGCGGCCCGGGGAAGAGGCAGTGTCAGGGGAGGAGATCGCTCTACCCCGCTAGAGGGAGGAGAGGCGACCGGCGCATCCTCAACCGGCGACACGATCTTATCGGACCCGCCGCCTGTCTCCGACAGGTCAAATTCCGCGGCGTCCTCCGAAATGACAAGATCTGAGTTTTGCGCGACATCCGCGCCCTTGGAGGCGGTAGCTGAGGAGGACGCAGAAGGCCGCCTAGTGGATCTGAGTCTCTGCTGAGACTCCGACTTCTTTACCGCGGCGCGGTACTCTCTGTGCTCCGCCGGGGAAAGGTGTTCACATTCCCTGCACCTGTCCGACTCGGCGCAGAGATTCCGACACAGGCGGCAGAGAGAGTGAGGGTCGAAGCGCGCCGACTTCCTGGACCCACACCCTCCACAAAACCCTGAGAAGGGGTTGGACATAGCCCCACGCTCACCCTTGGGGGGGCGCCTGTCTGGACAGCGCCGGCGCTGCACGGGGACAGCACACTACGCACGAGCCAGACGCAAGCGAGCGCCAGCCGATCAGCGCTAGCGGGAGGCGGGGCCGCCTGAAACGCAGGCGATAAACTCTAGAGGCAGGCGGTAGAGCGCCTGACGCGCAGGCGAGCAGCGCTAGTAGAAGGCGGTAGAGCGCCTGAAGCGCAGGCGGTCTGACGAGCAGGCGGCCAGCGCTAGCGGGAAGCGGTAGAGCGCCTGACGCGGCAGGCGGCAGGCGGCAGAAACTCCAGGCGGTCAGACGCAAAGCCTGAAGCCAGCGCGGGCGCTAGGCGGTAGGCGCTACCAGGCGGCAAGCGCACAGCTAGCCAAGCGCAGAAGAGAGGCGGTAGACGGGAGGTCTACCGCTAAACCAGCCAAACACGGGGCTGAACGACCCAGCACGCAACGCACGTGCAGTCCGGGTAGCCGAAATCGACAACAGCTGACTGAAGTCAACTGCTGACAAAACCGGCAAGGAGACAAATAAGCACAGGTCCTGGATACTCCACAAGAAGTAGCCGAACCCAAACACGACAAACAGTCGAGAAATCACACAGGTGAAAAAGGTTTAATCATAAAACAGTCGGAAATCGCTAAGCTATCAAGACACGTCTGCACTTGATGGCCGACAGAAAAGCAATGATGACGTAGGGTTAGCCACCTGGTGGCGAGTATTCGATGCAGGCTAGAGCAGCGATAACTCTGTCTTTACTCTGTGTAAGGATTGTCGGAATTAGACAGATTAGGATAATCGGGGCATATTGTTAACTATCGAGGAGAGTATATTAAATAATGCCTATCATTGATTCAATTTCGTCATTTTCATTATATGTTTAATGTTCATATGTTTACTGTTGTATTTGTTTGCCGTCGAACGCCACCCCTATACATTTTTCATCTTTACTTCTTCAGTCTCTGGAGCCCTGTCAACAGGGATCTCCCTTCACTTCTATTCTATTTTTAGCTCTGTTGCCTACTTCCTGGGCTTTCCTTATTCTATTAATAGGTCACATCAAAGGTTTCCTTTGATGTTACCTGTATTCTAATTGGCTATTGTAGTCCTCTGTACTCACTTCCTCCACCTACCTGATTTCCACCTCACTCCAATTTCTGTTGCTGAGGTTGAAGCATCATTTTCCATTTACAGGTTTGGTGATTTTCTAATCTGTTTCCATCTGCCTCATTATGAAACCGAGTCGAGTGTGCGGTGGTAACAAAACACAGACGATGGTTGTTGTTCGCAATATGGCCAGCAATAGTTTATTGCAACACAATGAAACTATAATAAATAAACCCTGAAACAATAATAACAATATTTTAGAATTACATATCACAATCGGCTGTGCGCCAATACATGCATAATGTATAATATCAAATAGATATGTACTTATATTTAAACATTGTTATATTTGAGTAATACAACAATTCACACATACATGTTATGCATGGAGTAAGTTCATATGAAATAAATTACACATATGCGATGCATCTATGTCACATAAATAGATTACATATATACAATAGAATAATAATAAAGACTTGACTTGAATAGAAGATAATAAGTCATGATATAAAAGTTAAACCCACCAAGTGTGTGGACTTGGGTTTCAACCACAAGACTTCATGTTACGTCATCATCATCATCAACATCATCATCAACATCTGCATTAATAAAGTATATACGTATTTACAATGCTGGCGAAAATAGATAATGCAGATTATTAAAAGACTTGTAAAATACTACATCATTAAAACCCTGTTTCATTCATTCATCTATGCAATCATACATCATGACACACATTGCATTTAAAATACACATACGTTCAACCGAACACACATTGCATTTAAAATACACATACGTTCAACCGAACACACATTGCATTTAAAATACACATACATTCAACCAACCACACATGAATTTAAGTTTCACATTCTTACCTTCCATACAACACACGTTTAACCTAACTTTAGAGAGTTTAGTTTAAGTTTTACATTGTTTAAGTTAATGTTTAAGTTAGAGATAGTTATGATTATATAACACATGTAATGTGTTAATAAACTTTAAATAATACAACAGGACACATTGTACTATGTGTCCATAATCACAAGTACTAAAATATCATTGAACACATTGTACTATGTGTTCTGAAGAACATAATTATAAAAACCTATACAAGCCAAACATACATGATATGAAATGCCAAACAATTAAACATAATATTCCTACAATTATAGAAATACACATAAATGCAATATACAATATAAACCAAAACTAACCTTGCTTATATGATTCCAAATCCAAAAGATCCTTATGAATAACACAAAAGATCCACAATGAAAAACACAAATGCAACAGACAAAGTCTCTGCACCTCTGAGCTTCATTCCTGTGTCTCTTGCTCTCTTCAAGACTTGATCGAGGCGCTGAAGATGTTCCTCAAAAGTATTCGAGAATACTATGATGTCGTCCATATAGATGAGGCATATGTTGAGGTGGAGGCCGTCGAAACACTCGTTCATCACCCGTTGGTATGTTGCAGGGCTGTTGCAGAGACCGAATGGCATACGGTTGTACTCGAAGAATCCCAAGGGGCCGACGGTGAAAGCTGTCCTTTCCTTGTGTGATTCTTCTATCTCCACCTGATGGTATCCAGACTTCATATCCAAAGTACTGAAGAACTTGGCTCCTGCGAGTGCGTCGAACATCTCTTCTATTCTTGGCAGAGAGTAACTGTCTTTAATGGTCCGGCGGTTGAGCTGGCGGAAGTCAACACACATGCGCAGTTTCCCATTCTTTTTCCTTACCAAGACAACATTAGATGACCATGGACTGTAAGAGTGACGGATGACTCCACTTGCAAGCAGTTGTTGAAGATGCTCCTTGACCTCTTGGTACATAGATGGAGCGATGCGTCTATGCCTCTGCTTGAAAGGTCGTTCATCTTCAAGGTCAATCCGATGCTTCACGTTGGGGACATGTCCTAAGTCTGTCTCGCCATGGGAGAATATATCTTCATATCTCTTGATGACTTCAATCCCATCCTTTAGCTGTTCAGGTGTCACGGCTCCTTCCTCAAAGCTCATAAGATTAATGACGTCTTGGCCTTCAACTTGATTAACCTCTGTTGGAAGATCCTCAACGTTGACAACCTGAAGCTCACACAATACTGCACGGGTTGGGATGGCAACTGTCCTTGTTGTGACGTTGGCGACGTGGACTTGGACCATTATCTTGTCTCTGTGGTGGTAGTTGACTACAGTAGGCGCTATGTCAAGGTCAGAAGGTATAGCGGATCCTGTAGTTGGCTGTATCATAGCAACTGTATCCCTGTATACAAGTGGGTTGCTGATGTATCCTTCAATGACTCGCTCTGTGTTTGGTGGTACGATTAGTCGCTCATTCTCTGCACTTCTGATCTTACCCAGAGAGTAATTGTTCCTCGTCAGTTCCTTGTCCTGCAGAATGATGTTCCTGAATGCGATGTACCAAGGAGTGTGGATGTCCGCTTGTTGTAGGAATCGCATTCCATACTGTTCCTTGCAGGATTCCATGCATGTGGAGAGGATATTGGTGCCCAGAAGGATAGGAACTTTTAAGTTGTAAGCAGTATCAGGAACAACCAAAAGTAAGCAGGGTAAAGAAGAGATAGAACCTGTGCCTGTTAGATTGACTTCGATGTGCCCAAAATATGGAAGATTTTGGCCATCTGCACAGTCAATCTGCAAAAACACATCAAGAGGTTTGAGAGGAATATCAGAAAGAAACGTTTGATAAAAAGTGTTCGAGACAGTAGAAACAGTAGAGCCGGTGTCAAAAAGTGCTTTAGTCTCAATGTTGTTAATGAAGACTGTTCCTTCGTTGGGTTCTCCGACGAGCTGTGCGACTTGTTGCTTTACAAAGGGGCGTCGTTTCTTGTAGCCTATGAGTGGCCCCGTCCCATAGGCTTCTTCCTGTTTAAAGAGCGACTATGATCCAGGCGAACTCGGCATCCATACTGTAGGTGTCCTGGTTGCTTGCACCTAAAGCATATAGGCTCTCCTGTGATGGGATCCTTGGATGGTCGCTGGAAATCTGTGTGGCCTGTGGCCTGTGGGTACCACTGTGAGGGAGTAAGAGGTGTCCATTGCTGATGGGTAGGAGGTGTCCACTGATGAGGGGGTGGCTGCAGGAATGGCGGGGGTCCTTGAGGGACAGGAGGTCCCTGGTTGCTCCATGATACCGGGTCAGGATGTGGACGGTTCTGCTTCTTCTTCATCTCTGAAACTTCGGATGATAGCTGCTTAAGCATCCCCTTGATTTCCGTCAGCTCAGAGTCCTTCGTGGTTACAGCCGCCATACTAGGAGTAGGAATCCTCTTCTTGGATCCAGGTCCTCTCTGCTGTATATCCACTTCAGCTCGACGCAAGGCTCTGAGGAGGTCATCAAAGGTACATCCAGGGTCAAAGATGTGGGCTGTCTGGTCCCGAAGTTCCGGTCTTGATCCTAACCACAGTTGGTTCTTCAGCATATCTTCTCTTGTCTCCATGGAAGCTGGTGCTTGTGTGTCTGCCTGTAGGAGTAGCTGTTCCAACCTGCACGCCCATTGTGAGACTTCCTCTGTGTCTTCTTGCCTTGCAGAGTAGAAATGAGCAAGAAGAGCTTGACCTCTGTCAACAGTACCAAAGGTAGCTGCTAACTTCGAAAGAAGAAGTTTGATGTCAGCATCGGGTCCCTGGCACATAGCAACAGTAGCTGCTCTGCCACGCAATGACTGCCGCACTACTGTACTAACAGTATCATTGGACAGTGACCCTTGCTGAATCAAACATTTGACATGGTAGTGCCAAACTTCAAAAGAGGTCTCACCCTTCTTCTCACCTGAAAATAAAGGCAACTTAGGGGCCTGTGAAATATTAACAGGTGCTTGGGCAATGGGTTGAGGGTTAGGGGAACTAGACTCGACCTCCTGTGTTGAATCCTCAGATTTAACCTTAGTCTGGGTGAACTTTCTCATCCAGGCTATCAAATCCTCTGGATTGTCAACACTCGGCCAAGTACCTAGTTTTGAAAATGCAGAAACGAGATGCTTGATCTCGTCCAGCGGTAGTTCACTCATGTTTGAATGATGTATTAAAGTGGCAAAATTTAATAATAATCAGATAATCAGCCTCACTGGGGGCTCCATTGAAACCGAGTCGAGTGTGCGGTGGTAACAAAACACAGACGATGGTTGTTGTTCGCAATATGGCCAGCAATAGTTTATTGCAACACAATGAAACTATAATAAATAAACCCTGAAACAATAATAACAATATTTTAGAATTACATATCACAATCGGCTGTGCGCCAATACATGCATAATGTATAATATCAAATAGATATGTACTTATATTTAAACATTGTTATATTTGAGTAATACAACAATTCACACATACATGTTATGCATGGAGTAAGTTCATATGAAATAAATTACACATATGCGATGCATCTATGTCACATAAATAGATTACATATATACAATAGAATAATAATAAAGACTTGACTTGAATAGAAGATAATAAGTCATGATATAAAAGTTAAACCCACCAAGTGTGTGGACTTGGGTTTCAACCACAAGACTTCATGTTACGTCATCATCATCATCAACATCATCATCAACATCTGCATTAATAAAGTATATACGTATTTACAATGCTGGCGAAAATAGATAATGCAGATTATTAAAAGACTTGTAAAATACTACATCATTAAAACCCTGTTTCATTCATTCATCTATGCAATCATACATCATGACACACATTGCATTTAAAATACACATACGTTCAACCGAACACACATTGCATTTAAAATACACATACGTTCAACCGAACACACATTGCATTTAAAATACACATACATTCAACCAACCACACATGAATTTAAGTTTCACATTCTTACCTTCCATACAACACACGTTTAACCTAACTTTAGAGAGTTTAGTTTAAGTTTTACATTGTTTAAGTTAATGTTTAAGTTAGAGATAGTTATGATTATATAACACATGTAATGTGTTAATAAACTTTAAATAATACAACAGGACACATTGTACTATGTGTCCATAATCACAAGTACTAAAATATCATTGAACACATTGTACTATGTGTTCTGAAGAACATAATTATAAAAACCAATACAAGCCAAACATACATGATATGAAATGCCAAACAATTAAACATAATATTCCTACAATTATAGAAATACACATAAATGCAATATACAATATAAACCAAAACTAACCTTGCTTATATGATTCCAAATCCAAAAGATCCTTATGAATAACACAAAAGATCCACAATGAAAAACACAAATGCAACAGACAAAGTCTCTGCACCTCCTGACAGAAATCTAAGGAGTAAATTCTAAAACTATACCTAAACACTATATCTACAAAGACAGAAGCTGAAAAGCAAGAAACAAGAGAAAGAGAAGGGTCGCGCTTGGGGCAGGCTATTGTTTGATAGTGCACTGGTGATTAAGTGAGTGCAAAATGCTCATGCAAAAGCTGAAGTGAGATTGTTAGGTAAGCTAAGTGTGAAGTACTAGGTTAAAAGATTTGCTTGACTGAATATTGTATTCAGTCACAATTAAATTAAAAATTACAATAAAATATACACAATATTTGATGCTGTTACAATTACTTTATAAAACTCTTTCATAAGGTGCATTATGTCTTATTTAAAGGATAATTAAAAACTACTAAAGATAATATTTAATATGTAAATTATAATTTAATCCAATAAACTAGTAACAAAAACTTAGTAAATTAAACATGGCCATGCCATGTGCTTTTAATAAAGTGCCATATTTCTATCTTGTACAATTAATATGAATAAGTATATTAGATAACCTTACCTGCAATATGAATGTGATATTTAATATATTTAAATGAAATATATTGTTGAAATTATTATTTATTTGATTGTATATTTTATGACTCCAATTTCTGTTGCTGAGGTGGAAACATCATTTTCCATTTACAGATAAATACATCGGCAACAGATTCATCAATCCATCTACAATAAATCATCAAATCACCACCATATCTTTGTTGTCTCGTCTTGACCAAGCGGCGCAGTGCCGAGCAAGTAGACAGCCGGCCACAAATTGGCGCCCAACGTGGGGCCTCTAGCGTCAAGACGATCATCCCTCATCCTCATATCTCATCTGGAGTGCCCTCATAGGATCTTCAAGAATACTGTGATACCTTGTGATACCTTGTGATACCTTGTGATACTTTGTGACTATTTCATTCATTCTTCTTGTGTATTCATGGACCATATTATTTTCAATGTCATGGAGTCATGGGATGTGTCGTAAACTTAAAAAAGTACGTACATATATGAACTGTGATAGACATTTTTTTGTACTTACATGCTGACAACAACTTGCTGTCAAATCTGACCGACACACCATGAACTTTATACAAGTGATATGAACTTTATACTTGTGTTCATCTGAACACCATGACTCATATACCATGAATTAAACTTTCATATATATTGTTGTGAATTCTTATCACCAAATTATTGATTCATATTGTCATATCATCATATTTGAATGAACTCATTATATTGTTATTATTGAATGAATTTGTCACATTGATCATACAACTTGAATTGATGTCATCCTAGAAAAAAAACAACCCCAAAAAATTATCATCTGAATCACGATTTGTTTCATTTAAACTCTGTTATCATCCAAATATTATTTACATAAGATTTCTGTTTCTACAACTTTAAGCAAATTCTATTTCTGCATTACATTTATATATATTTACAAATTTCTAAATTTCATAGGTAACTGAGATTTTCATTTTCTCATTGTTTTTATTCTTATCAAGTAAATAATAGTAATATCATAGGGTAACAATAATAATATCACATTTATGAGATAATTTGTAATTGCAGTAATTAATATTCTCTTTAATCAATAACAGTTATTCAATAATGTAGGGTAGATTTAGTGCACCTTATTCTGAGTTCCGGTACTTCTTCTATCGGCGTTCCGGCTTATTTTTCGCATTCTCCGTTGCCTTTTCAGTCTCGTTGCTGGAGACTCTTCCATTAAGTCGTTCTCTCGCTTGAGATATTCATTCCTCGCATTTAAAAAAAATATCATCGCGTCTCGTCCTGTGTTGTCTTGTTTCTTTCATCATTTGACAATCCATATATGACAAACATAATCATATTTCAATTTCAGCTTGTTTGAATTATGGTTTCAGTTGACAGTTTGTAAGTTGCTTTTGACTTCTCCGAAATCTTTTAATGTTTATCTTAGTATTTTGGGTTTGCTTCTTGACAGTTGTTGTTGATAGGTTCTTGTCAGTCTAAGTTAATCATCTCAGTTCTTGATTGTCAGTTTTCTGAAAAGTTTGTTTATATAACATACTTCCGTACACTTCCCAATATTCATAAATTTTGCAATCACATAGTTTAGTGTTACATTGTGTTACACTTGCATATCACAACAGTTTAACATTTAAAATGTTTTGTGGAGATAATATTACATTAATACTATTAAGTAAACTTCTGTCATTTATACATCCATAGCTCACATCTTACTGAATGCATTTCATAAATTACATGCCAATAATGATGCACACTTATACATAGTTATATTTCAACGCTGTTGTTGACATTCTGTTGTTGACATCCTGTTTACATTCTGTTATTTACATTCTGTTGTTGACATTCTGTTGTTGACATCCTGTTGTTGACATCCTGTTTACATTCTGTTGTTGACATTCTGTTGTTTACATTCTGTTGTTGACATTCTGTTGTTGACATTCTGTTGTTGACATTCTGTTGTTGACATCCTGTTGTTTACATTCTGTTGTTGACATTCTGTTGTTGACATTCTGTTGTTGACATCCTGTTGTTGACATCCTGTTTACATTCTGTTGTTGACATTCTGTTGTTTACATTCTGTTGTTGACATTCTGTTGTTGACATTCTGTTGTTGACATCCTGTTGTTGACATCCTGTTTACATTCTGTTGTTGACATTCTGTTGTTTACATTCTGTTGTTGACATTCTGTTGTTGACATTCTGTTGTTGACATTCTGATTTGACATTCTTTGGTAAAAATTTTCTTTGCATTCGTCATAGATACTTCCTTGTTGACACCTTGACATCTTGTCTACACTCTAAGATTGACGTAATGTAACATCAAATTGTTGACATACAAATTCGTGTATACATTACTTGCTGCTGTATTCTCTTAACTATATACATGTGACATCCCTTGACACACTCTTGTTTGGAGCACATCCTTATATATCACACTACCCCTGAACAGCTACATAATTTAATTACTGTTTACTCTTCTTCACTTTTGTACTTGCAGTTCACATAACTGTGTCCAGTTACTACTCCCTTACAGATAATATCTGTTTAACATTATTTGTCTTAACTAGGTTATCAAAAAAATACTGTACTTTGCAGATACCTTAACCCTTATCATATCCTATTGACATTTCCCTGTATTGACTTACGACATTCCGATAGATTTCATACATCTTATCTTTGTCAAAATTATACATTGAAATAAAATGCATCTTATCTTGTATCCTTTTCGGAGGAGTTACATTGTTCAAACCTTTTGATAACATTTGCTATTTCTAGATTTAGTTAGTAATGTTATAAATTGTTGAATCTTAACTTTTGAGATTCTTTTTGCCTTTGGTTAGGGTACACTTGCATACTTCCATCAATTACATCACATCTTGTTGACACTTCGCGTGAAACACTAGATCCTGTACACTACATTTGTACACTGGCTTTCACATTAGACCTATTACACTTGACATAGTTCCTTTGTACACTTTCACGATGGCTGAACGCAATCTTCAGCGTGTGGATCCAGACATTGTTGGGGCTATGGAATGCCTACAGCAACTTCCTATGTCTGTCCGCACCGGGGTTCTTAGTCGGCTGGCAGATGACATAAACGGTCAGTTGCAAAACACTTACTGCATTAGTGCTGAAGGTGGTCCTCCAATGAATGTGACTCATTCTATTCCACCGCCCCCTCCAGCCTACATTAACACACCTCTGCCGTCGATCCCCCCCATTCCTCTACCATTCCTTCCGAAACTGTTAGGGTTTCACCACAGGTGGGGGAGGGCTCACTGCTGAATATACATCACCCAGGCATCACCCAGGTTGCAGGAGACTCCTCTTCCCCATTATGTTCAGCCTCATATGACATCAACACCATACACGCATCCTTCAGAGGGTTGGCCTCATCCCCCTCCACCAACTCCAACACCGTTCCACTACTCATCACAGCACAGGGTCCATCCTCATGCACCTAGCCAAACAACTTATATGCCCATCTTTAATTCACCGAGTCCCAAAATTTCTTCTTTCTCTGGGAATGGGAATAAGGGCGGGGCTAGGTACTCTCAATGGCGCCTAGAGATTGTTGGTTGTCGACGGGAGAATTCCTATTCAGATACCGCAATTCTCAACGCCATGAGGAGGTCGGCTAAGGGTTCAGCAGCTGATTTGCTTTGTGGGTTTTCAGAAACTGTTTCCCTGGACACTGCGCTGGAGCAGTTGGACGTGGTGTGTGGCAACGTGCTGCCTGGTGAGACTCTTATGGCGAAGTTCTACACTGCTTGCCAGGAAAAGTCCGAGACAGTAGCCGAGTGGAGTTGTCGTCTTCAGGAATTAATCTCCAACATCAAGACTTCTGGCGCACTTCCTCCTTCAGCTGCTGCTGGCTTGCTTCTTGGCCGGTTTTGGATGGGTCTCTCACGAGATGACCTGAAGCAAGCCACTCGCCATCACTTCGATTCGGGGATGGACTTTAACAGGCTTTTGCTTGCTGTCCGCCGGGTTGAAGAGGAGTTGTCTACCCCCAGAGAAGCACATCAAATGCAGTCCACATCTCTACCAACCAGCCAACAGATGGATGACGTGCTTTCACGGCTAAAGGACCTTGGTAAGACTCTAAGTGTCCTAGGGAATCGGGTGAAGACGTTGGAGACACATACCCAACGCAACAATCCACACAAACATAAACCTCCAAACAATCCACCATACAAGGCCAAACCTTCTAATTCTCCTTCTGGTCCCTCTTTGACTTTAGGTTCTTCTTCTGGTTCCTCTTTTTCATCAGTTACCCCACAGCCAACACTGCCTTCTGTCAATCAAACCTATTGTTTTGATTGTGGAGGAGTTAAGAGAGGGCACTTCGGTTGCATTTCTTTAAACTCCTAGGAGTCCAAACCATGGAGCGTGTTTTGGACTCTGATGTTAGCTCCAATTGGCTGCCGCCAAATCTTGTGGGACCTCCGAATGTAGCTTCTGTTGAGGTTGAAGGCATTTCTTGCAGTGTTCTCTTAGAAACAGGCTCGCAGATTTCGAGCATGTCGGAGGCCTTCTATAAGCAGAACCTCAATCAACTTACTCTTCGCAACCTTGGGTCACTTCTGGACTTAACAGGTGCTGGTGACTGTAAGCTTCCCTATTTGGGGTATGTTGATGCAGTTATTCGCATTCCCAGCGACTTTCTTGGTGAAGTAGTTGAGGTACCATCACTCATTCTTATTGTACCTACAACCCAATATCATCACAAAGTGTCCATGGTCCTCGGTACCATACAATGCCATGGTGTTTGCTTCAAGTCTTCGTGGGTCGCCTCCTTCAGGTTCTCAATCTCCCGCATGGACTTTGGCTCGCCAGTGGCTCATTTCTTCTCTGGTTGACCTCCATCGAACGGAAAGTGTGCGGACAACTAAATCTATCACCATCCCAGCATCCTGTAACCAGATTATTACAGGTATTTGCAGGGGTAAGCCACCACAGGAAGGGAAACATTTCTTGGCTTCCTCAACTCCCACACTTCCCGGGTCCCTTAACCTAGTTAATGGTATTGTGAACTTCAGGCCAAGACAGTCAACAACTAGGGTTAAGGTTGAAGTCGCCAATCCCTCTTCTTATCCAATCACCATTCCTCCCAAAACAGTTCTTTGTTGTTTGGAGCAGGTGGATTTGGTAGAAGGTCTTCCTTCAAGGGATGGGTCGACATTTCCAAGGTCATCCGAGCCACAGACTCTTTTCAATTTGTCTTCTCTGTCTTCAGATTATACTCCAGGTCAGATCTCCCAGTTACAGTCACTTCTTTCTGAGTTTGAGGATGTATTCAGTAAGTCTGATATGGATTTGGGCCATACAGACTTAGTCACTCATCGACTTGAACTCACCGACGAACAGCCGTTCAGGGAAAGACATCGCCGTATTCCACCTTCTATGTATCAAGAGGTCAGGGATCACATTCAACAGATGTTGAGTGCCAAGGTCATCCGTCCTTCAGTAAGTTCCTATGCTTCTCCTGTGGTTCTTGTGCGAAAGAAAGACTCATCTCTGAGGTTTTGTATCGATTTTCGCCAGTTAAACAAACGCACGATTCGGGATTCATATGTGTTGCCCAGGATTGAAGAGACTCTGAATGCACTTCACGGCGCACGTTTTTTCTCATGTCTAGACCTGAAGTCTGGCTATTGGCAGGTTGAGGTCGCTGAGGAGCACAAGGCTCGAACAGCATTTACGGTTGGTTCTTTAAGGTTTTTTGAGTGCAATTCTATGCCTTTTGGGTTAACAAATGCTCCTGCGACATTTCAGCGTCTCATGGAACGATGTATGGGTGATATGCATCTTCTGCAGTGCCTCATTTATCTGGATGACGTCATTGTGTTTTCTAAGACCTTTGATGAGCATCTAGAGAGATTACGAGCAATCTTTCAACGTTTGCGGGAGAATGGGCTGAAGCTGAAGCCTTCAAAATGCCAATTCTTGCGGACCTCAGTGAAATATCTAGGTCATGTGATCTCTGAGGACGGCATCACCACCGATCCTGAGAAAATTTCCTCCCTCAACAATTGGCCCATCCCACAGAATGTGGATGATGTTCGTCGTTTGTTAGCTAGGCACAGCGGTAAGAAGACCTGCAAGACTACCAAGACAGATACGCAGTGGAATTTGGGAGAACAACAACAGACTGCCTTCAGTGACCTTGTGAGCAAGCTCAGCAGTGCTCCTTTTTTGGCGTATGCAGACTTCACTCGTCCCTTCGGACTGCATGCTGATGCTAGTGGTGAAGGCCTCGGTGCAATTCTGTACCAGACACAAGAGGATAAGAAGAGTGTGATAGCTTATGCAAGCCGAGGACTTTCTCACTCTGAGCGCAACTATCCTGCTCACAAACTGGAGTTTCTTGCTCTCAAATTGGCCGTTACAAAAAAGTTTCATGACTACTTGTACAGTAACCATTTCACTGTTTGGACAGACAATAACCCCCTGACATATGTTCTAACCTCCGCAAAATTGGATACCTGTGGACATCGCTGGCTCGCTTCCCTCGCTGCATATGATTTCTCAATTGAATATATTCCAGGCGCGAGGAATAGGGATGCTGATGCACTGTCCAGGTTGCCGCGTGAGATAATAGACATCAAGTCAGTTTCTGCTATCTGTCATTCACAACAGACCACACCATTAATTGAGACCTTGTCAGTGACCAATGACGCGTTGTGCAATATGACCTCAGTTGACGACTCTTCTTCCGATATGGGGGCGGATCACAAAATGCTGACGTTTCAGCAGGCGGACCCTTCAATCTGCACGATTGTAAGAATTCTTCGCAGCGATGATCGTCCTTCAAAAGAAGTTCTTACGTCGTTCGATCGAGAGTCAGCCAACATTTTATGTCAGTGGGATTCACTTCGCCTCACTAACAACCTTCTGGTGAGACAACAGGGTAACAGTGGCGACCCCTACTTTCAGACCATTGTTCCAAAACCTAAACGTGAAACTGTTATCACGCATCTTCATGACGGTATGGGACATCTTGGTAGGGATTGTACGGTAGCGCTTCTATAGGGTTCTATTGGCCTGGAATGATGGGTGATGTGGAGGACCATATTCATAGTTGTCAGCGCTGCATTCTGAGGAAAGCTCCCAATCTGACAGAAAGAGCGCCTCTTGTGAATGTAGAGACATCGCAACCTATGGAATTGGTCTGTATGGACTTTCTGTCACTCGAGCCATCAACTGGTGGTTTCAAAATTGTCCTAGTGATTTCTGATCACGATACTAAATATGCCGTTGCCATAGCGACTCGGAATCAGACAACAAGGACAACTGCAAAGGCACTTTTTGAGAACTTTATTGTTCATTACGGTGCACCAGGCAAGTTGCATAATTTCGAGAGCGAGGTGATCAAACAGCTCTGCGGCATCATGGGCATTAAGAAGTCTCGTACAACTCCCTACCATCCTATGGGGAACGGCTTGGTTGAACGGTTTAACCGCACTCTTCTTGGGATGCTCGGCACTTTGGAAGACCCTGAAAAGGCAAGGTGGAAGGACCATTTGTCTCACCTTATTCATGCCTACAACTGCACAGTTCACGAGTCTACCAGGTTTTCCCCTTAGTACCGCATGTTTGGTAGACATCCTAGGCTACCTGTCGACGTTGCGTTTGGCCTGTCTTTGGCCACCCCACCTCCATCCATTTATACGCAATTTGCTGCTGATTTAAAGCGCAAACTGAATATGGCATATGAACTGGCATCAGCAAACCTTGAAAAGGCCCAGGCAAAACAACGGAGGATCTACAATCTCAAAGCTCGTGGTGCAACAGTCAAGGTTGGTGATGTGGTGCTGGTACGAAACGTTGGCATTCGAGGTAAACAGAAGCTGGCCAATCGGTGGGAAGAAACTTTCTATGTCGTGGAGACACAACCGAATTCTGGCATTCCAGTGTTCAAAGTCCGTAAGGAAGGTACTGCTGAATGTCATGTTCTCCATCGCAACATGCTTCTTCCGATTGGTTCAGATGGTAAACCAATTCCAAAGCCACGTGGTCTATCGCCGCTGAACGTGTCTGACACATTGGTTGATTTGTCTCAGTCACTTCTGGAGTCTTCCTCGTCCGAATTGGACGTTGGAATTTCAAATACTTCAGAGACTGAGCAGTCAACAACCCAGCAGTCAGACATTTCCCTGGATTTGGATCTGGTACAGCCTGACGACCAGATTCCAACTTCACCGGTACCAGCTCTGAGGCAGGAAGATCCAGCTCTTCTCAACTTTACCGAAACTGAACCAAGTTCTCTTTGGTGCGCCGTCCGCAGCGCTCTCGTTCAAAACCAAAGTGGATGACTGATGGTCAGTGGGAGGTCAAGGAGAATGTTGTCTGGGTTTAATTCTTCCCTATGGTCAAGACTTGTTGAACTCTTTTGATGCGACGTGTGTGGTACTTCAAGTATTTATGATAAACTTCAGTGTTTCTTGGTTCAGATATTTTTCACTTTGACTAATCCGTCAGGTTAGTTGATGGCGAGGACGCCATTTCCCAAAAGGGGGGTGAATGTGACAGGGCATATTTTATATAATGCCTATCATTGATTCAATTTCGTCGTTTTCATTATATGTTTAATGTTCATATGTATACTGTTGTATTTGTCTGCCGTCGAACGCCACCCCTATACCTTTTTCACCTTTACTTCTTCAGTCTCTGGAGCCCTGTCAACAGGGATCTCCTTTCACTTCTATTCTATATTTAGCTCTGTTGCCTACTTCCTGGGCTTTCCTCATTCTATTAATAGGTCACATCAAAGGTTTCCTTTGATGTTACCTGTATTTTAATTGGCTATTGTAGTCCTCTGTACTCACTTCCTCCACCTACCTGATTTCCACCTCACTCCAATTTCTGTTGCTGAGGTGGAAACATCATTTTCCATTTACAGATAAATACCTCGGCAACAGATTCATCAATTCATCTACAATAAATCATCAAATCACCACCATATCTTTGTTGTCTCGTCTTGACCAAGCGGCCCAGTCCCGAACAAGTAGACACCCAGCGACACTCACAAAAAATGTTATTGTATGTACGACCATCCCATACGGAGCTATCCGACACCCCAGCAGCAGCCGCCTTAGTGCAAGTCAAGGGCAGGTAACTCTAACTCCTCACTTATCAATCTGTCATCACGCAAGGAACACGTTCCGTGAGAGAAAAGAAGAAAAAAGTTGCAAGACGAGAAAATAATGGAAGAGTTCGCTACTGTATGTATGGTAACCCCCTTTATATACATCGAATTTTGGGTCGCATTACAGTGTAACTCGCGAGGTTGTGACTTAATACTTTTCATTCCACTTGGACAGCGTGTCGGGTGGATTTGAAAAATTCCAATATGGCCGCCGGGGGAAGGTGCGTGTTGACATTTTGTCAACAACGGCTTTCTTCATGTTCTGCTATATGGCCTTCTAATTCTTATTTCGCATTTCATAACGCGCAATGATTATTATTCTAATAGGATCGCTCGGTAATTGCACTTATGATGATTTGTTCAAATCTTGTCTAGAGTGCAATTCACGTTCGATTTTTGTATTGCAAGCATTAGTATTGTATTATATGCTTTATTTCCTTTCAGGCAGGGTTATTTTATCAGCTTGCTTTCGCATTTTCGCCGGTATTATTACTCGCCTCTGCGCTGTGATTACATGATTATGGCATTCTATTCTTTATGCATATTCATTACACAATATTGTACCCTCCCCTTACCATTGTTTTATGGTTTATTACAGTCATTCAAGCAATGTAAAGGGTGTCGCATTAATCTGCCTCCGGCAGATGGACACGCCAAGTGTCTCAAGTGTCTGGTGGAGGACGACCATGACGACGGCGACTGTTCGGTGTGCCTGGGCTTTACGCAGGACACAAGGGCGAAGAGGCACGCAGACGTCCTGTTCTACAGGAACCTGTTCTCAGCGGGCCAGGATATCAGTGAGACCGACCCCCCTTTAAGCAGAAACAAAAGAAGGGTAAGGCTAAGGGAAAGGCTTCACCCTCACCCGGCAGAAGGGAGACTTCTGACGGGGAGGAGCGTCAGCCGCCGGCACCTCAGCTGCAGCAGCAGCAGAAGCAACAGTTGCCGGGATTCGGAGGAGGACATGGAGGAGGGGGATTGGGAGGTTGACCCTCCACTCCCGTATCACGTGCTCCTCGGACAGATGAGAGACAGCTTTGCCTCTCTACTGCCAGGGGTGGCTGCTTTGGCTTTCAAGATGGAGACTCTGAGATCGGTAATTGCGTCGGTAGAGGCCGGAGATTGGCTCTCGTCAATAGATCTCAAGGATGCCTATTTGCATGTTCCAATGCACCCCCAGTTCAAACAATACCTACGGTTTGCTTTCGACGTGCTGTGTTACCAGTTTCGTGTGCTCCCCTTCGGCATTTCAACGGCGCCAAGGGTGTTCACCAAACTGATGCTGATTCCGACACAGATCGTCACCCGTACCTAGACGACTGGCTGTTCAGAGCGTTGTCTCGTGCATTGAATCAGGAGGCCACCCAGGACATACTCAATATCTTGGTCAGTCTCGGTTGGATTGTCAATCTGAAGAAGTCAGACTTGGTTCCGTCGCAGGATCTGATCTTCTTAGGTGCCAGATTTCAGTCGGGGTTGGGACTGGTGTCTCTTGCCCCGGACAGAATATCGAAGGTACAGATGACCACACTACGATTTATGCAGTCCCCCACACACTCCGCACGGGCTTGGCTCCAGTTGCTGGGGAACATCGCGGCGACGGTAGACGTGGTCTGGAGGGCTCGACTTCGTATGTCACAGTCCAACAGGCCTTAGCAGGACTTTGGTCTCATTCAGAGACCGCCATGACCTACATACTGAAGCCAGGGGGAAACAGTTTCTCCGACCCTGCTGCAGGAAGCCTGGCACTTCATTCTCTGGTGCGACCAGTTTCGCATTCAGGTGAAACCAGTGTATCTCCCCGGTGTAGACAATATCCGAGCGGATGCTCTGTCGCGGAGGATTCTTGCCCCGCACGAGTGGATGCTCCATCGGGAGATATTTGAACTTATTTCCCAGTTGTTCGGACCGTTCCAGGTGGATCTATTTGCCTCTGGGATGACGAACCAACTCCCAGAGTATTGCTCCAGGGTCCCGGACCCGGGAGCTCTAGGTCCAGATGCGTTCGCGCTCGATTGGACCGACCGGGTGTTGTGGGCGTTCCCGCCAATTCCCTTGGTCCCGAGGGTTCTTTCGCAGCTGGCGTCACAGCCACCACGGCTACTCGTGCTTCTTGCACCGTTGTGGGCCGCGCAGAGTTGGTTTCCGACAGTGCTTCGGTATCTCTCGATGCCTCCAGTTCCGTTCCCAGGATTCAGTGGGTGTCATGGCCGTTGTCCGGAATCGCCTCCAGGAGAGCGGTATTCCTGCACGAGTTGCAGACACAATATTGGCTTCGAGGAGGGATTCGACAAAGGTTCAGTACAACGATAGATGGGCCTGTTATGCTCCCTGGTGTAACGATAGAGAGATCCTCGATCCCTTTTCTGCAAATCTAGTTTCAGTGCTAGAGTTTCTGCAGTCCAGACTCGATGCTGGCCTGGCCGCATCCACAGTTAGAGGGTACTCTACAGCGATGTCGGCTATACATATCCCAGTGGACGGTGCTCTGCTAGGCAACCATCCTCTGGTGCAGCGCTTTTTAGCAGGTGTTGACAGAATCCGCCCCCCAGTCCGGCAGATTAGCCCCTCGTGGGATCTATCGATAGTGCTTGATTGGCTGTCGGGCTGGTCCCCATATCCTCGATGTCCACAGGTTGTTAAAAGCCTATATAAAGCGGACGAGAGACATCTGTAAGACCAAACAACTTTTTTGTTGTTACGGAAGGGGTAAGGCAGGCAAGCCAGCTACCAAACAGACAATATCTAGGTGGCTGGTGTCGGCCATTTGTATGGGCTATGTATATTAGGGCCAGGAGCCGGCTATTTGGAGCCGGCCGAGCACGTTCATAAAACACTACCAACTCGACAAGCATTCTAACGAGCGTGCTCAGTTTGGTAAGACAATCCTCTCCAGTGGACAGAATCGTAAATCCTCTGACTGATTGGATTCTCGAGGTTTTTTACGTTTTTGTTTGAGTATTCGTTTAAAAGTACTAACAAGTGAGTTACTATCACTGTGCACTACCCCATTCCGGAGGAATAGCTTGGGATTTTTTATGTGTTCTGTTTTGGCCGTATTCCCTCTTAGAGCTCTTTCTTCAAAAAAGTGAGGGGGGAATGTTTGGCTGGAATAAAATGTCAACAGGTCTTGTTACGACCATATTGTAGTACCCCGAGGTCGAAGTGTGTATAAACCCCGACGCGGGAGATCATGTGACTAGGTGGGTTGCACTTTTTTACTACATTTGGGATTTAGTAGAGACAGAATTCCACTCCCGATAGCAATTATTTGGGAGTCTGTTTTATGCTTATTAAGTACCCCAAGGAGGATACCCTTCTGAAAAATAATCGAACAAACCTGCAGAGGTTTCAGATTCTTTGAAGGGGATTCTCCTTGGGGTAAGGCCTCCCGCCTCCCCTTATTTTGTCTGGCTTTGTCTAGATTGATAAGTGAGGAGTTAGAGTTACCTGCCCTTGACTTGCACTAAGGCGGCTGCCGCTAGGGTGTCGGACAACCTGTCATATATGCAAATTAACAGATAATTATGCTAATTAAGTACCCCTAGGAGGATCCCCTTCAAAGAATCTGAAACCTCTGCAGGTTTGTTCGAATATAACTGGTTGTCACATACCACCTCCCCTCCTAGCGCTTGCCGCTTCCAGCGGCATTGGATTGTCAGGGTAGGTGGAGGCGTCATGGCGTTTCCCTACTCAGCCTTCTGCAGGGCGTGCGGCTTCAGGAAGTCCGCGGGCTTCGACCCTCACCCGAAGGGAAAGGTTACAGCTCAGACCCTTGCAGATATTCGTAAACACACACGTCAGGGAGAAGGCGTGCCGTCACGTCTTCCTGAGTTGAAACATCACCTCTCCTGGTGGCAGCAGGAGAGCAACATGTTGGTGGGAGTGCCCCTCAGGCAGCCCCCAGCGACGTCTCAGATGTACGTGGACGCCTCCACCTAGGGGTGGGGAGCCCATCTCGGTGCAGACCAAACAGCGGGGGTGTGGTCGTCAGCGCAATCGAGACGCCACATCAACGTCCTCGAACTGGATGCAGTCAAGCTGGCAGTCAGCCATTGGTCGGGCTGTCTCCGATGGCAGATTTTGTGTGTTCACACGGACAGCTCGGCGGCGGCCTGGGCCATAAACAAACAGGGTTCAACCAGGTCAGACTCTCTTTTGCAACTGGTGACGGAGCTGTTTCGCCTAGTAGACAGTCTCGAGCTCTCTCTCTCCGCGCGGTGCACATTTCGGGGGCCAAGAACGTTCTCACGGACACCTTGTCTCGCCCGGACAAACCTCCTTCCACGGAGTGGATGCTGCACCCGAGAGTGTTCGAGAGTCTGTGTCTGAGGTTCGGCAGGCCTCACATAGACCTCTTTGCGACTCGGCTCAATCACCAGTTGCCGACGTACGTGTCTCCTGTACCGGATCCGACTGCGTGGGCTCTCGATGCACTCACGTTAGAATGGGAGGGGTTGGTCGCCTACGTCTATCCCCCTCCCGCCATCCCGAACCACGTGGTAGCGAAGATACAGGAGACACAGGTACTTCAACTCCTGTTGATAGCGCCGTTGTGGCCAGCCAGGGCCTGGTACGTTCCCCTCCGGAAGATGTGCTGCCTACACCCAGTCCCTTTCCCTCTGAGGTGGGACCTTCTAACGAGCAAACCGAGCGAGCGGGTTCACGAGAACCCCCAGGCTCTCCAGGTTCACGCTTGGTTTGTCTTCAAAGGGGTCTGACGGGGGCGGGATTTTCCAAGTCCGTCGGCAAGGCGGTAGCGACCTCTCAGAGGTCCTCCACGAGGAATCTTTATGATGACCAGTGGGCGGCTTTCGCAACGTTTTGTGCAAAGGAGGGGTACGAGGTCCAGACAGTCCCTCAGGTTGCTGAGTATCTGGTGTACCTACGAGAGAAGAGGAAGCTCAAAGCTTCTTCTATTAACACGAACCTGGCAGCGATTATGTCGGTCCTACGGAAGGGTGATCCCCAGGTTGACATTGCGGTCCTGAAAGAACTAGTCAGGACATACCGGAATGTGGACGGGCGGAGGAAACTCAGGCCCCCAGAGTGGGACTTGGCGGTGGTGCTAGACCACCTCAAGTCGGATCACTATGAACTGTTGGCGGAGACGACTATTCTCCGTCAAGCATCAAAACAGCCTTTTTGGTTGCAATGGGGTCCGCAGCCAGGATTTCAGAGCTTCCGCTCTCCAGGCGGACCTCTTGCGTTTTGATGTGAGAGACGGGGGGTCGGTCACTCTGGGGTTGGCGCCTGAGTTCATCTGCAAGAACCAAGCCGCAGATGAAAGGGGTAGAACCTTTTCGTTATCGTCCATTTCCGGCAGCACAGATCCGACGGATGAGGGGAATCGCCTCCTTTGTCCTGTCAGAGCCCTTCGGATCTATAGCAAAAAGACACGGACACTACGTCAAGGGAGGAGGAGATTATTCATTCCGCATTCCCAGACTAGTGTCCGGGAGATATACAAACGACAGCTCAGTGTCTATCTCCGCTCGGCGGTGTTGGATGCCTACAAGGCCGCGGGTCTCGACCCGCCATCGAAGTCCAACCTGCACGAGATCAGAGCCATCTCGGCTACGATGACCCTCCACAGCAACATGGCGGTGGCGGACATCATGGCTGGCTGCTTCTGGAAGTCAGGCCTGGTGTTCGCCAACCACTATCTTCGAGACGTGTTCAGCGAGGACATAGAGGGCATTCATCGGTTGGGCGCACAGGTGTACGCTCAACAACGAGCTCCGTCAGCCTCGTTCCGAAGGAGTCATCTCCCCTCTCGTTGACTCGGCAGGTCCTTGGGCCAGCTGGGAAACAATAAATCTAAGGTTCGTTAGTTGCGTGGTTGTTGTCTTTTCCTTACTTGGCGACCATGCGGTTGCGGGACCCCTCGCTTAGCGAGGTTTGGTCCAGATTAACCTCTCCGGTTGACAGGTGAACCCCATCGGGGATCATACTGGTTACATCGAACTATGGTTCACCAACTTGACTCTTTGTAAGACAGAGCTATCCCACTTGGTGGCCTCTCGCACCCCTCCACCACAGCGTTATTCGGGCATATTGTTAACTATCACGGAGAGTATATTAAATAATAGTATGTTTTTGTTTAAACATCATTATTTATACTCACCGTTGATAGTTAACAATCGTAAACTCCCACCCGACCTCCCCTCGGTTGCGTTCGGCTTCGTGTCTGTCCGTCAGAAGAAGCAATGACCATTTAGGATAGGCCACCTGGTGGGGGCACTGAGTGCAGCTCACTTGAGCGATAACTCTGTCTTTACACTGTGTAAGGATTGTCGGATTAAGACAGATTAGGATAATTGGGCATATTTTTAACTATCAACGGTTAGTACAAATAATGATGTTTAAACAAAAACATATTATTATTTCAAGTTTAAACTTAAATATCTTTAAATTAATTTATCATATTATTGTTTGTGTAAATATATCCCTTGTTACATACAGATCCTTCATGATGAAAGTTGATTCAAATGCATCATGTCTGTTTCAGTTAAACTCTGAAAGGAAAGATTATGTTTTAGTTTTGGTTTATCTAGTTTCATATTTATGAAAACTCATGAGACATGTTGCTTGATTATTACATACATTAAATAATTACCACCTAGAGCATGATTCTTGGAAACGTATCACATAGAATCATATCCCGTGACTGAGTGGGTTTTTAGGTTTAATTTCAAATTATAGTTTAATGAGATATTTTGCACAACACAGTGATTGTTTTCAATATGACAAAACTTGACAGGAAACTTACCCAAATGTTATCGGGTAAAATCGCAAACAATCTCAACCAACTTACAAGGGTTCTTGATTTAAAACTTTGAGGTCATAAAGTGACCTTGTGAAAAGCTTTTTAGAGCTGTCATCTTGTTAGCATTACCTTAGAGCGCTTTGAAAAGAGTACATTTCTTGCAATTTCTCACCTCCGAGCACTCATCCGACTCGCGATTGGTTTTTACTCATTGTTGCCCTTTTTTCACAAATTCAAGATTAAAAACGCTAATCATTGTTACTTACACCTCGAAAAATACATATTCTGTGACATCGTTGAATAAAAAGTGTGTAGAATCATAGAATGTTATTGTTAAAAATACGTGCAACCACCGAAACATATCGCCATTATCGGTTTGTTTGACCCCGGAAGTAAAGTTGACAAATTAGCGTGGTGTTATCGCCGCTCTGATTGGCTGAAATCACGCATGCGCGAGATTTGATTGACAGACTGCATGGATCGGTCTATAGTATGAGTAATTGATATACCTGTTAAATGCATTGTCAGATAATGCTCTATTGTAGTAATTATACCAAGCTAATTGGAACAGTTCACTTGTGTGCAGGTAAGCGTGTCGCTGTCACAACAATCACTGTAGGCATTCTTCCTTTTAGCCATTATTAACCCTAACCCAGACAGACAGACAGATAATTTATTAAAGTCTCACCTCGTACAACAACATATATACAGTACAGTCAAAGGAATATCCGAGCCACCCGTTAAGGGTTATGAGAGACTATAAATTTCAAATAGACTGTTATGTAATAACTTTATGACTATAGGACTATTGTCTGGTGTGAAAAAGTATTGTTAGGTAACTAAAATCCTCTCTCTGGTAAAATACCGGTACTAAAGTACTGAAGGAAATGGAAATAATAAGCTTTTCAGCGTTAATATTTTTATTTGGTTGAAATAGTTAAAACTGAAAAAGACTTTCATAATTACAATACATTTCGAAGCAGGCTTTAACTTACATCACAATCAACAATAAATGTTGTGTTATTATCGACAATATTTGGCCTACGTCACTCTAGATTAGTACCACACTCTTTATCTCAAACACTGACCATTAACTCACACAAAACAACAATAATCTGTATTCTTACTATGCAAAATACATTAGTACGTAACTCGCGAATCAAGAAGTACATTTACTAAACACATCAAAGATTTTATCTTCATTATCACTAATAACTGGTTAGTAAGGCAAAAAACAGCTGCTCGGAACCGTCGTATCCCAATGACGAGATCCGGAAGTTGCCGAGAAGCAGTCCATCAAAAGCGAGATCCCATTGTTACAGTCATGCAAAGCAGAAACACGGAGTTACGATATTGAGTTGACACTTTAATGCAATATGGTTCCACGTTCACAGCATCTGTAACTCATTCACTTCAATATCATGAATTCATCTTCATTCCTCAGATTATGTCCATACAAATTCTCCCTTTTCATAATATCTTCAGTTTCAAAGTTCATACGCAGACCAAATATTCAAGAACGATGACTAGTCTTGCTTAGTGATGTGTTAGGTTGATTATTAGGTTCACAAGGTTTATAATTGGTAGATAACTTAACTTGGATAACTTCAAGTTTGGTTGATTTGGTTGGTCCAAACTCGAAAATAAACAAAACATATCTTTGATTTAGAATTCAAATGATTTCAAATTACAAACAAATTGCCAGGAAATTTTGCGTTAGATACTTTGACAAATAATAAATTGCCATAAAGACCCTCAAAATAAACCTACATGGAAAATTCAAATTTCAAAAATGATAGTGTGGAAACACTTTGACTTTAAACGAAGACTTACTCCTACCTGATTTACAGAGGAATTTGTGAGGAATGATATCAAGATAAATGCCAGGGGAAACTAGATTGAATCAGGTTTTAGGGAAATTATGAGAAATGGTGTCACTGGAGGTTTATAATGATATTTAAGCACGAGTGTACCAAGGATAATATATCATAGTCTCGAATTTATTAATCTGACCATCGAACTCTCGAGATGAAAATAAACATCCTAGCAAAGGCGTATAACCCATATTAGGAAAACAAAGGCGAACTCTGGTGTCAAAGCATCGTTAATGAGCATGCGTAAGTTGTCAGTGAGGAAGGCGGGCGGCCATTTTATTTGACCTAAGAATTTTCTTGACGTCTTGAGGAAATTATCAAAACCTTCATGCATACGGACCTTGACGTCACAAGGAAAAAGTGATAGCTTTCCCTAGGGCATCTTAAAAAAATATGAACCTTTGTAGGACTGGCCTAAACCTGATAATCCTGCTTCTTAACGTGATAACAAATGTATAAAAATGCACTGAAACGAATAAAAAAGGAACACATCAAAAGCATATCATAATGCTGTAGGCATATGTGACACTAACAGATCAATAAACACAATAATAGATACATAATTAGTAACAAGAAATAATATATACAATCACATTCTTATCATAAAAAACACAGATATCAGTTCATACCAGTCTCAGTCTGTTTAAAATCGATCGTGTTCCGAGGAATAAAAGTTTCAAAATATTGACTCCATCGAGATTCGAACTCTATCTGTCTAGGCTATCCTCTTCACGAGGTCTGACCGCACCCTACTGTAGCGCACGTTCTTGCGTAAACTAAGCTAACCAATCACAATGCGTGTCTAGTCTATCCTCTCATCAGCGGTCTGTGCCTCACTGCTGGCATGTGCCGACACCAGTTTGGCGCAGACAAAACCTAGTCAATAGCGAACCAATAACATCATCGCGTTTAAAATAAAGATAGCGGCGATCAAGGTTAACGAGTGGTAAATGAGAGTTACTTGAACCTAGCTACTGATACCGAATGCTTTTGCCGCACGCATTGTGATTGGTTAGCTTAGTTTACGCAAGAACGTGCGCTACAGTAGGGTGCGGTCAGACCTCGTGAAGAGGATAACCTAGACAGATAGAGTTCGAATCTCGATAGACCCAATATCTTGAAACTTTTATTCCTCGGAAGACGGTCGATTTTAATCAGACTGTACCAGTCTTACATAACAAACAATGAGGAAGGCGGGCGGCCATTTTATTTGACCTACGAATTGTCTCGAGGTTAAAGAAAATTATCAAAACCTTCATGAATCCGGGCCTTGACGTCAAAAGGAAAAAGTAATAGTTTGCCCTAGGGCATCTTCAAAAAATGGACCCTTATGGGCTGGCCTCATAGGTGAAAAGCCTGCTTCTTAACGTGATAACAAATGTATAAATATACACTGAAACGAATATTTTAAAAAAGGATTCCCATAAAAATGGCAGCAGGTCTATGTGAGACTAGCAGATCATTAAACACAGATAACTAGAATAAATATCTAAAATCACATTCTTATCATACACTTTCATACCAGTCTTACATAACAAACAGTGACAACAATACATCTTTCTCTCATGGATTAAATGGAAACTGATTCCGGCATTCCAGAAAACAGTCCAGTCATTTTCGCCGCATCAAAACAGAGACCAACTGCAAGGCCCCTGAAAAGAATGTCAATTCCTTAGAAAATATAAACTGTCTAAGTAGTTTTCTAAATTAAATTCAATTGCGTATAAATTTGGTATTAAAGCTAAAATAGGTCCGATACTCACATTGAATCTTTTGCCAATGGCATATTTTATAATGATCAATGGTTCAATTACAATTGCTAGGGTGACAGTATTTTCAATAGAAACAGTTGTGCACCGATGTTGGGGAGCTGTAGCCTGGGAAGCAAACCGTTAATCATTCTTTTTACGGGAGATTTTGACACTTGATAAGAAAAACTTCAGGGCAATAACCCTTCCCATATTAAAAATTAATCAGTAGTTGAACGCAATAAATGCCACAATTATCAAATGCCGGTCGCTGTTTCATCTGTTGAAAGTCCTGAGAAATAACCTACTTGGAACTTACAACACTGGAGCATGACAAGACGGGACAAGCGTAATGACATAGAGAAAATGTTTTCACTGGCAAAACTTCTCCAAAAAGAAATGTGTAAAAGTTTAAGAAAACATTACATTTTTACTGATATAATCACTAATTGGTGTTAGAAGCAAGAAGTTTAATTGAAGTAATCATTAATTACGTTTTTATATACTGAAGGAAATAAGTTAGATATATTGTCTGATTTACGAAAAATATAACATCAGGTGATGAGCGTACACAAATGTCACATAATTTCAGAATTTTCAGAATGACTAATCTTTTTAGTGTATATATTTATAACGTATCCTCCCTATAGGTAGGGTATCTGCTAGCAAGACTGCTAAGACTTTTTGTTCTTCAGAAAAAGAGGAATATTTTTACGAGCATGTGCCCCTTTGACTGATTTAGGGACCAAAGAGTCGCCAAATTAACAATGTAGAATTCCCATTGCCAAAGCTGTAGATAAGTTTCCAGCCTTCAACGTCTTCTTGTTCTGGAGAAAGATATTATGGCATGACCCCCGGACCACAGACGGATAGTCACAATATCAAACATTTGAAATTCATTTTCCATAGCACCTGTTTGTAACATTTCAACCCTCCAGGGCTTTTATTTCTGGAGGTAATTATGGAAATAGGTTTTCAGTGCAATTATATTATTATAAGGGGCCACAGAGTCACCAAATCTATAATGTGCAAGGCCTGATGAGCTTGAAAAAGTACCATTTGGCTCTGTAGCGTATATATATATATATATATATATATATATATATATATATATATATATAATTATATATATATAATTTCACATGGCATGAGTGAGGAAGGAAAGTCGAGGAGTTTTCTTTGAAATAAAAGAGGACTATGTATACATACACCCACATGGAGGTCATGACAATCAATGGTATGTAGGCAGTCATGTCGGTATCTGAAAAGATATAAAGAAAGTTTAGGAAATACATTTCCTACTTTTATTTCATTAATCTTTATCATTATTATTTGTTTAAAATTGCGTAACGTAAAAAGTGTATCATCTTGTACATACACAGAGGTCATACAAATTTCGCTATGTTACATAAAATAAATGTACAAGCCGCCAAAGGGCAATAGGAGACAATAGAGTAAGTTTGTGGAGTTTTTCCTATTTCAAACAAAATAAATGACTAACCCTTCCATTCCTCGCACTCTCCAGACTGCTGATCACAATGCTCACAATTTGCTGGACATAGATGTTCACAATGAACCCCCCATCGGCCTTTCTTACATCCGGCAAGACAGACACTCTGATTTGAACACACTGGACATACAGTATCCAGACAACCTCGACTGCATGTATTGTCACAGTTGGGACCATAGGTCCGGCACGAGCAGTTGGTGCAATGGGTGGAATTTCGACGGTCGCATGTCTCGCACTTTCCAGCGCATCTTTTGTTGCACCTCTGCCCGGAGTACCCCTTTGTACATGCCTTAGTGCATTCCCCCGTGTGTTGGTAGCAAATGTTTGGTAAACAACCCGTTGGACATGTTTTGATGCAGTTGACGCCATACCAGCCTGGTTGACATCCTCCTGTACATGTCCCAGTTGATTGTTCACATGCAGATCCACGACAATTTGGCGGGCATGTCAAGTTGCAGTACGTGCCCCAGAAGCCGATTTTACAAGCATAGATGCAGGAACCAGATGATTTGTTGCATACATCTTTACAGTTCTTTGGACATTCATTCTGACAATTTAGTCCGTAATAACCATCAAAGCAACTTGAACATGAGGGGGTTGTGCATGTATACTGGCAACCTGTGCACCCTGAATAACAAAGAGTTGTTACAAATATATTAACTAGTAAACATATTCGGACATATGCACAAATGGGTTTTCGTGTTTCGTCATCCGTGACTTCATTAAACGACTCATCGTGACGTGACTGTATCAGGTCTTATATGTTAATATGACCTTCCTATAGTGACCCTCGTATCAACGGCACCCCGGTCATTAAGCGACCCCAATTGTTTCTCCCGATTTTAACGACTTACACATATTTACTGCCGTTACTTTACCCCTGTTAATTTTTTATGAGACGAAATGGCAGCTCTTTAATGACACAAGTGCTTGTGACTCGTGCCCTTCACAGATAAACTTCGTCAAAGTACAACGGTCAATCTCGTCAAATTTTCGTTACAACGTTCAAAGGTAGGTGATAAACATTTAAAGGAATATAAAAAATGGATATATTTACACGAGTGAGTAAACAGAATATTTTAGAAATACATACATTTTGGATAAACACAATCTACTTTTATTTCGGTTCACTATCTATGGTTTTTCTTACCAAGATAAATTAAGAGTAGCCATCCAGATATTTTCATTGCTGCAGTGATGATATTTCGATGTAGTTGGGATGGGTGGGTTTGTTGAACGCTGCAATAGCTAAAGTCACCTATTCTGTAAAAAATAGAATGACTGATTAGATAAATCCCCCAGTGTTTACGGTTATTTGATTTCATTTTCCTCATAAATCGTTTGATGTGTACTACTACATATCATCCGTGCAGAAAACTATAAGAAAACCCAACAAGACGCGAGGAATTACGTTTTAGGTGTCCCGAGTGGTTGTTGTGATAAAATCACGAGGGACAGCTAAACCGATATTCGAGTGGATATTGCTTGTTTTCTTCCCCAAGCCAAATTTAAGACAATTACGGTACTTTTAAAAGAACGCGAAATTGCAACTTTAACCCGGTCATTGTATTCATACGACAAACAACAATTACAGCATGGTACTCATTCGCGCAGTCGCAAGTAATTCCATCAATTCAAATGTGTTCAAGATTTGTTGTTTCTTGAGAAGATTGAAAAAAGGGGTTACAGGGTCAGTTAATCTATAAATCATAACTTCAATCAGCTAATGAGTCTGTGCATAAGGTTTCTGCTCTCTAGACCTTTTAGATCTGGAGAAAGAAAATAAAAATAAGTTTTAAGGACGTGGTGATTGCGACCTTTATTATGTGTCACAGGGTAACCAAACCAATAGATTAGAATCCTTATCAGCTGAGAGGTCCTTAGATTAGGTTACAGCTTTTCTAGACCTTTTCTTCTTGAACAGAAGATGAACATAGGTTTTTAAGGCGTGGCCCCTTCTGACCTTTCTTATGGGCCACAGGGTCAACAAATTTATAAATGAGAATGCTCTTCAGATAAGGAGTCTGTTGAAAAGGTTTCAGCTCTCTAGACCTTTTGCTTTTTGAGAAGATGAAAAAAGGTTTATAGGACGCGGCTCATGTGGCTCTAACAGAGTCACCAAATATATAAATTGGTAACCTCATCAGTCAAGAAGCCTGCCCACAAGATTTCAGATTTTCTACGCAAATGGTTCTGTGGGAAAAGATTAAATAGCGAAAAAGTTAAGACGACTGACGGCCAGATGAGCTATAGAAACAATATTTGTTTTTGTGTCTACTTGACAAGTGAATGAAGGACTTGCGGAATGCTTAAGTAATAAGTAGTTCCGACAGCCAATCCATTCTCGATTTATTTTTTGAAAAAAAAAAAATTCTAACGATCTTTAGGAAATTTTTAATACCCAGCATATTTGTTCCGCTTCGGTAATAAAGGGTCTTTCTGACTCGCCGGTTCGAGCTACATTACAAAATCTCGGGTGAAATTGTTGCTTTAAACATAAGTATTTCAAAATAGTGTACAAATAGTGACTGTGAATGACCAAAAAGCAATTAACCTTTCGCCACCTGTCAATCAAATATATTTTCTGACCAATCTGGGTGCGTCGTTTATTTACTACGCTTTGCGCATCGTCGTTGTCGCCATTTTGTCCAACAAATAACAAAGCGTGATAAACTTCCTTGTTTGATTTTCGCTGATTATGCTGTTAAAATATATTATTTAAACATGAAACGGTGCGACCGGTTTGTTGAATACTGCCTTATGACCAAGATTAACATTTTAACATGTGTGCAACAGGGCGTTAAAACTTGAAAATTCGAAGTGATGACAGCCAAGGATAGATATTCTTTACTCCCTTCAAACATTTTTCTGAGATACAAATCAACAAAACCTATGGTAGGTGACTAAAACTGCTGCCTATATTTAATTTTCCGCATTTTTAATCATATTATCACATATTGCTTGTCATGTCGTGTTCGGAAAGCAACAGGGCATAACATTGTTGATTAACGTCTGCAGTTTTAAAACATTCAACTTAGCTAGGCTACCATTCACGTTTGAATATCTCGATTTTGCAAAGTTATGCTTGAAATGTATTCTAAATTTAAATCAACAAGCAATCTTAGTTGATTTCATGGACCGGTATTTTGATTTTACAACAAACAAGTACGATTAAAAACAAACATACGATTATCTATCAATCAATCCATTTATTCATGAAATTAGATATACAATAACATAACGTTTTGCTTTAGGATTTTGTTCACTTGATACACGGGCTGTCAAATATTTTTTGGGAAAAACAATAGAATGCCTCTAATATTTTTTATTATATTATTCATGTGACAGATTAAAAAAACACCATTGTATAAAGTTTTATCAATGTTTGTTTGATTTAACAATGAAACAAATATTTTATATTGATGCAATCACATATTGTTTAATGTATGAATATTAAGGGGATGGGGGGTATGATGTTGTAAGGCATAAATCATTTCAAATAGAAGCTTGATTAAAATATTTGTAAAATGTCATCAGATAGTAAATTCAAACCACTTGAAGGATGATTTATAAGCTAAATTATTCATCATAATCTTAACACAAAATTTCCATATACCCCGCAGATTTTAAAGTTATGTTTCTTTGAAACACTAAATGTTAATTTTATGACTGACCGCTAGAATTTTTATACTTTTAGATTTTGGTAAAATAGCAAACCCTACATGTTTAATCCAAGGTTTTGAGTTAAAGTTTCCTAAGAATACTGCCCAATGATTCTTTGTGATATCCAAGAACGGTCATTATGAATGTCATTTGACATTCTTTTTAAACATAATAGTTTCTCAGTTTTTGGAAGTTGAAATCTAATGATTCCTAATGTAGTCATTCTCTCCCAACAGAGGTAGTTCCCGGGCGTCCTAAATTCCTATACAACCTCTGTCTTAATTCGATGGTTTCCTGTGCACGAAATGTTGAGCAATCAGCGACGTCATTTCAAAAGTTATCCTTCAAATTGCATAAGTTATTTCCGTAAGCTTTCCAAAAGCTAAATTTTATTAGAATATGCACCTTGCACTTTGAGTCGTCTTTACATAACACAAACGCCTCATTTTGCGACTGTATCGTTGCACAGGCCTGTAGCACAAAACATTTTTATTCATGCATTTGTTGCTTTCATTGGCTGAAATATATCCAGGTACTTTAAGTTGCACTGTTGTCCCGCTAAACCTTCATAATTAGACAGAGTTTGTTTAGGAATTTATGACGAAGCTACCTTGTTTGGAGAAAATATATTTTATATAAAGACTATATTATGAAGAAACTGATTCTCTTAGGATCAGGTACACTGTTGTTTTTACAATTTGATGTTTGAATTACTTATATTTCTTCTCAATGCAGAATATGTCTGTCTACATTCTGATTTTAAATTAATGTCAAATACTATTTAATCAATTCTAAAATCACTTTCAATTATTCAACCATGTAATAGCTAATTCTGCACCAGGACAATACAAATTTAATACTGGACATGAGTATTCGTTGTCAAATTGTTCAAATTTCCTTTTATATTACCCAGTAATACCAGTATTGTTATCTATCGTTATATAAGCTTGCTTGCCTCTCACGCCAGAGACCCGGGTTCGAATCCCGGTGGAGACACCAAAAATTTGTGACTTGGGTCTCATCCTGTGTTGTGTCCCTGGGCAAGACACTTCATCCACTTTGCACTCAGTTCACCCAGCTGTACAAATGGGTACCTGAACAAGGGGGAAGTACGGACCTATACGGTCGCGCGGAGCGCTTGTTAATCGGCAGCACCGAAAGTACTATCCCTCCAGGGTAATAATACTCATGGCGCTTTGAGCATGCTTTGTCATGGATATATGCGCGGTATAAGAATGCTATTATTATTATATATATATTAGGGGAGAAGTTACGGTACATTTAAGTAATTGATACCGTTTACAACTACGAATGTTGGAAAAGCTTGCATTTTGATTATGACATTACGGAAGATTTAGTTAATGGATAATGGCTACACTATTTGACGAAACGCCATTTATGCTGTATTGTAACATGACTTCGTTGTATCCTCGATTCTGATTGGTTGATTCTCAAAAATTACCCTATGTTGAATGACAAATTGAATGAATACCCGCAAATTAGCAAAGGCGAATCACCGCGAATTGATACAACATGTTCACTAGTGCCGGCCCGACTCAAGTTTTAATTTTCCAGTTTCTTAGAAAATTCGTGCCGTACTCCAATTAAACATTTGTCTTTGTCCTTTTTTATATTGTGTCTTCCGGTAGATATCACAAATACACTTTAATATGATTCATTTTTGAAGAACGAAAATATTTTAAACTGGCATAGTTAGTCCAAGTTTGCCGCAAAGTTTCATGCGGCCGCCTTCTTTCGAATGCCTATCCCATGGTATGACGTCACAAAAGCCAACCGTTTTGACGTCACAATGTTTACGTCGCTGCCACAATGGTTGTGGGCTAGTTCAAGACTTTTGGACACGGGGTTTTACGATATTTTTCTACGAGCTTGATAATTGATGATTTCGGTTTCGAACTAAACAAGTATGTTGTAAGGTCTCGCTGTTACGAATGCCACTATTCGCTATTATCACAACGATGTTTGTAATGTAAATGATGCCGGGATTTCACATTAGTTAGACCTTATCTCACCTCTTACAGAAATAGAACAGTCGCAAATCCTTTCCACACAAAAATAAGTACGCAAAAACAGAGTTCCTCTTAAAACTTCTAATAACTAACGGTCATGTTACAATATCGATAAATAGTTCCGTTTGTAAAATTTCCGGGATTCATCCCGGAAATTTTACAAACGCAACTATTTATCTTTTAACTGATTATGACACTAATTCAGATGTACCGTTGTTGTAAACATGGCTACGGAATAAACCCGGCGTTAAACACGTGCCCTTGTTATAATTTAAAACATATTACCAATAGAAATGCAGGAAAAGCGAGCTATGCGATAACTAAGCGGGAACACCACACGGAATGTCAGTGTCTGTCACGTGCTTTTGTTTGTCGGACATTTATAAATACAACTCCCTTGATTTCAAGGTCGATTGGTCCATTTTTATATTGCCTCTTCCTTGAACATAATATTAAGACATGTTTCATAAATACAGAACCGAATAAAGTATGTAGATTTGCGACATTGTTAAACATTTCTACCAGCATCATAACAGAGCATATAGAAAATAGCATCTCGAAGGCAAGGCATTTTTTTTAAAACTATTAATTAAATCTAGAAGTTCTTAAACTGATATCATGCACAGTGGATAAAGTCGATGAATGAAAGGTGTTTTATTGTTGTCACCCTTCACAGATCACGTTACTGACGAACCGTTATCCTGTCGGGTAGAATTAAAGATATGTCACACGTCCACGTCAATATTATTTTAGTTTCAATAATTTTATGAAGATGGACGTACCTGAGAGTGATCAGTTTCAATCACTACAGCACGGCGATATGCCCATGAACATGCCTCCCGCTTTGATATAGTCTAATCAGACCCCTCGTGACCTGTTGATGTCGCTTAGTAGTGAAAAAGAACGTCCTGGAAGATATTGTTACATATTTCCAGGTGTTTGATGAGCTGACTTCCCTTGCCTTCCTTGTCACGCCGCCGTTTTAGCATTACGCGCCCCAATGGATAACAGTAGTACAGCTAGTCGTACATATTGTAGTCAATGAATCATCGGCCAACAAGCGACAAGGGCTTATTTGTTAACACTCGTTAAGGGTTATTTGATTATTTACAGATTCATTTATTCTCAAAAACGCCACCGACGGTGGTACATGAGCATAGAAATATATAACAAAGAAATATACATAGTTTCCAAGATGAACAGGTGAAATTTTCATTTAACGAGTAACAAGAGATTGAAGAAGTGTATAAGCATTGAATAAAACATTCATGGTCACAGATAGTGTACATGTAATGTAAATCAGGATTTAATTAAGATGATCTTTATAAATTTCGATAGTTTTATTTTTACAGCATGAATGAAAAATCATCTTGCGTACGGTTAATAACTAATCACTGATTCAAAGAGGCGTTTGTCATTTAAAGGTAATGGAATCTGATACTGAGAAAATATTAATATCTTTACTTTTGTTAGATTTTCAATCCACGACAGATTTTGGGATTGTAGGCATGCATGCATACGAATGCATTTTTTATAATACCATGACTAAATTTTGGATGGATAGAGAGACAGTGAAAATGAGTCCGCTCATATTTGGTGGCTACCAAAAGAGGAATGTATGTATAAGTGGGCTTAGTCTCCTGTGTATCATAAATAGGAGATATTCATACTATGTTTGAAAATCAGATGACTGACGAACCGATACTTTTTCAGGCAGGGTAACAGAAAAATGATACGACCCAGTCAACACAACATCATATCACATGCAAGATGTGTGAACTGTTTCAAGTAATACATTGTTACACTCCTGACAGTGCAGTGAAGCGAACGTTTTAAAACCAAACATATTTGTTCCGCTTCGGTAATAAATTGTCTTCCTAATTCACCGGTTACCTAACAACACAATATCTTGGGTGTAAGGATGGAGAAGGAGGTGTGTATCAAACACGTTTATTTCACAATAGTGTACACAATGTGAATCGCCAATAAGCTAACAATTCCTATGTTAAGGCCTCTAACTTGAACACAATATACACACCTGTTATATACATACAAACCCGAATAAAGTATATAGATTTGCGACATCAACAATAGACCTACCTCATTGAAAGGGGAACAAGGGAACGGCAAGCAAGCAATCTACGAGCATAGGCAGATGAGATTTCCTGACTGTTAAATAAAACTGAAAACTATATGCCCACTTGAAGGCTCAGAAGGTCGATAACAGAAAGCGATAACAGTGACAGATTAAATCATGAAATAATATAGATATACCAGGCCAAGAAGACACAAAACAATGTGTATAAAGTCGTATGTTATGTCGGATAGAATAACAGAAATGTCGCACGATCCAGTCAACTCAACACATATTATATGCACAAGGTATATGCAGATGACCTACCTGCCCATGAACACACCTCCCGCTTCGCCTGCTAATGTCTTCTAAACAAATTAATATTGAATCTTCGCTTCTTAATATTTACCCATGAATATTGATGCCACTTACATGCCACATGCTACATGTGAATGAAAAATTTCCATCAATATCACAGACTCAGGTGACAGGTGGACAAACAAGCGACAATGGCTTATGTGTTAACTCTCATTTAGGATTATTTAATGATTTACAGCATGAATGAGGATCCAACTTGCGTATTGTAAATAACTATTCACTGATTCAAAGGGGCGATTTTTATATAGTTTTTGACATCTGATATCTTTTCAATTCACGACAGATTTTGGGATTGAAGGCATACACATGAATAGATTTGTTATATCAAAATTTGTATAGTTAAAAAATGTGAATAGTGAAAATGTGTCCACTTATATTAAGAGGCTACAGAAAGAGGAATGTTTATTACCTACGAGGGCAATCCTATAGGGGTTCATATATTTCATCCGATGCCCAAGGTGTCATGGACACTTGAAAACGTATGGGTAATATTAACGACAACAAACTCATGACTGGAAATGACAGATTATCCCTCTCTCGTTATATGAAAAGTGTAATTCTCTCGCCAAGACTCGAAAATTACCAAATTAATATTGATCGGGAAAGAACGTCTGTCATGTCCCCGTTATTCGTTAGTTGTTGTCTATATAAGTTGTCGTGGTATCACAATTAGGATATGAACATGCTGTTTGAATATCAGCAACATATAACGAACTTATTTAATTTTAAATTTAAGGTTAAAGAATAAATCGTTTTTATGGTAAAAATATACCACTATCTTTGTAGTTAAGTGGGGCGTAAATCTGGCCATAGAACTTTCTCAGCTGTTGAAAATTCAATGTTGCGCTGAGAGTTCTCGTTCTAAAGGAATGTTTTATAGAAGATTTAATTGATTTTAAAGTAGTCAGGATGTTACAGGCCGCCGACTCCCTTACACAACATACTCTTACCTGTAATGAGTAATTCAAATTGTTTTCTTTTGTGTATGCACCGGTTATGACAGTCATGTTAATCAGATATTTTCTTGACCATGGCATAATCGTTGTTCGTCGCGCATACATATAGAAGAAGAAGAAAGAAGATAAATGTTTTATTCACGTGCCACATAAAAAACCGGTAAAACAAAATATCCAGTCATACGGCTTACTAGACACGAGTTACGTAAAATGCATAACAAATTTATAATAGATATCGCGGAAGCATCCTAGTGCCACAGTCAACAACTAATTAGGAAATAGCTATGTCCTAATTAGGACTTAATTATCACCTAATTAGGAGTTACTACCTGCTAACTAGGAGTTACTTTCTCCTAATTAGGTGATAGTATATACTTATTAGGAAAAAGTATCTCCTAATTAGGTGATATATCTCCTAATTAGGCGATAATTAAGTCCTAATTAGGAAATAGCTATATCCTAAGTAGGACTTAGTTACATGTATCTCCTAATTAGGTGTTAATTAAGTCCTAATTAGGGGTTACTTATCTCCTAATTAGGCTTTAATATATCATAATTAGGAGTTACCTAATTAGGAGATAAAAAAAAATTGACTGTGGCACTAGGGTGCTTCCGTAAAGAAGCCTGCCTACAAGATTTCAGATTTTCTTAGCAAATGGTTCTGTGGGGAAAGATTAAATAGCGAAAAAGTTAAAGACGACTGACGGCAAGGTGAGCTATAAAAACAATATTTGTTTTGGTGTCTCGTTGACAAGTGAAAGAAAGACTTGCGGAATGCATAAGTAAGAAGAAGTTCCGACAGCCAATCCAATCTCGATTTATTTTTAGAAAAAAAACCATTTTTCTAACGATCTTTAGGAAATTTTTAATACCCAGCATATTTGTTCCGCTTCGGTAATAAAGGGTCTTTCTGACTCGCCGGTTCGAGTTACATTACAAAATCTCGGGTGAAATTGTTGCTTAAAAACATAAGTATTTCAAAATAGTGTACAAATAGTGACTGCGAATGACCAAAAAGCAATTAACCTTTCGCCACCTGTCAATCAAATATATTTTCTGACCAATCTGGGTGCGTCGTTTATTTACTACGCTTTGCGCATCGTCGTTGTCGCCATTTTGTCCAACAAATAACAAAGCGTGATAAACTTCCTTGTTTGATTTTCGCTGATTATGCTGTTAAAATATATTATTTAAACATGAAACGGTGCGACCGGTTTGTTGAATACTGCCTTATGACCAAGATTAACATTTTAACATGTGTGCAACAGGGCGTTAAAACTTGAAAATTCGAAGTGATGACAGCCAAGGATAGATATTCTTTACTCCTTTCAAACATTTTTCTGAGATACAAATCAACAAAACCTATGGTAGGTGACTAAAACTGCTGCCTATATTTAATTTTCCGCATTTTTAATCATATTATCACATATTGCTTGTTATGTCGTGTTCGGAAAGCAACAGGGCATAACATTGTTGATTAACGTCTGCAGTTTTAAAACATTCAACTTAGCTAGGCTACCATTCACGTTTGAATATCTCGATTTTGCAAAGTTATGCTTGAAATGTATTCTAAATTTTAATCAACAAGCAATCTTAGTTGATTTCATGGCTTCGGCTTCGTTTGGATAAGCCAAGCAGTGGGAGATCCCGATTATTTTGTTCATGTTTTCAGACAACGTGTTAGAGAATGTTCATATCAGAATTGGCATTCTTCTCTTGAAAGTGATTCCCTAAAATTTTATAATTCCCATAAGTCTTTACTTAGTTGTGAAAATTATTTGTTAAACATAAGTTCGTGTGAACATAGACGTGTATTAACCTTATTTAGAAGTGGATTTCTGAGCAGAAAAAATTTGTATAGTAATGACACCCTCATCTGTAAACACGGTTATGTACCACTAAGTGAAAAACATGTATTGTATGACTGTGTTTATTTTGCTAAAGAGAGAGAACGTTTCATTCCAGATCGTAAAAGCAACATTAATGATAATGCTTCAAATTTATGTCTTTTGAATGATAATATCTTTCTTGTTAATCTTGCAAAATTCCTTAAACATGTATTTGAATGTATAAAACAAAAAATGGTAACTCTGTAACATATTCTTGCAATTTGGGTCTTTGGCCTTTCTACAAATAAAATATCTTGAATCTTGAATCTTGAATCTTGAATATTATAAAGAAACTGATTCTCTTAGGATCAGGTACACTGTTGTTTTTACAATTTGATGTTTGAATTTACTTATATTTCTTCTCAATGCAGAATATGTCTGTCTACATTCTGATTTTAAATTAATGTCAAATACTATTTAATCAATTCTAAAATCACTTTCAATTATTCAACCATGTAATAGCTAATTCTGCACCAAGACAATACAAATTTAATACTGGACATGAGTATTCGTTGTCAAATTGTTCAAATTTCCTTTTATATTACCCAGTAATACCAGTATTGTTATCTATCGTTATATATATATATATATTAGGGGAGAAGTTACGGTACATTTAAGTAATTGATACCGTTTACAACTACGAATGTTGGAAAAGCTTGCATTTTGATTATGACATTACGGAAGATTTAGTTAATGGATAATGGCTACACTATTTGACGAAACGCCATTTATGCTGTATTGTAACATGTCTTCGTTGTATCCTCGATTCTGATTGGTTGATTCTCAAAAATTACCCTATGTTGAATGACAAATTGAATGAATACCCGCAAATTAGCAAAGGCGAATCACCGCGAATTGATACAACATGTTCACTAGTGCCGGCCCGACTCAAGTTTTAATTTTCCAGTTTCTTAGAAAATTCGTGCCGTACTCCGATTAAACATTTGTCTTTGTCCTTTATTATATTGTGTCTTCCGGTAGATATCACAAATACACTTTAATATGATTCATTTTTGAAGAACGAAAATATTTTAAACTGGCATAGTTAGTCCAAGTTTGCCGCAAAGTTTCATGCGGCCGCCTTCTTTCGAATGCCTATCCCATGGTATGACGTCACAAAAGCCAACCGTTTTGACGTCACAATGTTTACGTCGCTGTCACAATGGTTGTGGGCTAGTTTAAGACTTTTGTACTCGGTGTTTTACGATATTTTTCTACGAGCTTTATAATTGATGATTTCGGTCTCGAATTAAACAAGTATGTTGTAAGGTCTCGCTGTTACGAATGCCACTATTCGCTATTATCACAACGATGTTTGTAATGTAAATGATGCCGGGAATTCACATTAGTTAGACCTTATCTCACCTCTTACAGAAATAGAACAGTCGCAAATCCTTTCCACACAAAAATAAGTACGCAAAAACAGAGTTCGCTCTTAAAACTTCTAATAACTAACGGTCATGTTACAATATCGATAAATAGTTCCGTTTGTAAAATTTCCGGGATTCATCCCGGAAATTTTACAAACGCAACTATTTATCTTTTAACTGATTATGACACTAATTCAGATGTACCGTTGTTGTAAACATGGCTACGGAATAAACCCGGCGTTAAACACGTGCCCTTGTTATAATTTAAAACATATTACCAATAGAAATGCAGGAAAAGCGAGCTATGCGATAACTAAGCGGGAACACCACACGGAATGTCAGACATTGTTTGTCGGACATTTATAAATACAACTCCCTTGATTTCAAGGTCGATTGGTCCATTTTTATATTGCCTCTTCCTTGAACATAATATAAAGACATGTTTCATAAATACGGAACCGAATAAAGTATGTAGATTTGCGACATTGTTAAACATTTCTACCAGCATCATAACAGAGCAATAAGGAAATAGCATCTCGAAGGCATGGCATTTTTTTTTAAACTATTAATTAAATCTAGAAGTTCTTAAACTGATATCATGCATTGCGGATAAAGTCGATGAATGAAAGGTGTTTTATTGTTGTCACCCTTCACAGATCACGTTACTGACGAACCGACATCCTGTCGGGTAGAATTAAAGATATGTCACACGTCAAGGTCAATATTAGTTTAGTTTCAATAAGTTCAATTCAATTCAATTCTTTTATTTCATAAAACCACCTTGGTGGTACAAGAGCATATTCACCAAATAAAATATATAATAAGAAGTATATGCAGATGGACGCATGAGAGTGAACCGTTTCAATCAATACAGCACGGCGATATGCCCATTAACCTGCCTCCCGCTTTGAATGATAAAGTCTCATCAGACACCACGTGCACGTGACCTAGATGTCGCACTAGTGAAAAAAAACGTTCTGGAAAATAATTTACATATTTCCAGGTGTTTGATGAGCCGACTTCCCTACCCTTTCTTGACACGCCATCGCTCTTAGCATTAGACGCCCCAATGGATAACAATGGATAACAATAATACAGCTGGTGCACATATTGGAGTCATTGAATCATCGGCAAACAAGCGACAAGGGCTTATTTGTTAACACTCGTTAAAGAGGAGAAGTAACGCATGAATTTGATTATTACAAATTAGTATCTGTATTCGCTTCACTTATATCAATCAATAGAGCCAAACAAATTGAAAATATACGCTTTAATTCGACTACTAGGAGACCTTTTATACCCCTGTTTTGGATAGCCGCCTAATGAGACTGGCGAACGCTTACACAAAATCACCGAAGCATGACTCGAAGCCACGCCCAGTGTGTGACGTGCTAGTGGGCAGCTGAAAGCCCAGCCCTTTGATTTTCTCTGTATTTTTAAGCTAATTCAACAGCAAAATAGAGGCAATAGCATGACCGAAAGAATTCCAAAATACGATATATAACGGCTTCATGATATCAACTTTCCCTCTCTGTCGTCAAATCCATCTTAATTAGACTCTGTGACAATCCTTGGACGCGTTTTTCTTGGGTGGGTTTATATCAAAAAGGTAAAGAACTTGGTCGGTGAGAGATCCAATTACAATGGGATATCACGTAGTGTTACAACATGTATTTATCGATATGAAGTTATAAATTGTCTCGAAAAAATGAAGATTTTTGTAAAAAACGGGAGACAAATGTGGAAACGTTTTTTATGACTATAGAACAAATAATTTTGTTCCACTTCACTTTCATGACAACTTAGTACTTATTGGAATATTCGTTTGTATTTAACTAACACATATCATATTCTTATCTAGTATAACATCTCACACCGTGTTTAACATTAAATGACATGAAAACATACCTGACGCAAGCGTTAGACACATCCTATGTAATCCTAAAGAATGTTGGGTCCCGTTATTCACGATGTACTTTTTTAAATGTGTGTCATCGTCCTTAGAGGTGCATGAGCCAAATCTCCTTCTCTTAATTTATTGGTTGAATATATATTCTACAAGTTCATTGGTTCAAAATGACTGGACGCCGTAACAATAAACTAAGTACCAGTCGAATGCCAAGAGTTACGCCATTATGACAGGACATATATTCCGCTTGGCGGGTACGAGGCGTTAAAATTCAAAAGGTATAATTAGAGACCATTAAATCAAGAATTGAAATTGAATGCGATAGGATTACATAACGGCCACCTGTGTGTCATAAAAAACAAACAAACTAGTTAAACCAATTTGATTGTTGTGAAAACATTTGGCAGACGTCGTAATTGATGAACAACTTAAATTCAAGGTTAACCTTAGTGACTTAAGGCTACCTTAGAGTTTTGTGCAACGGGACCCAGGAAATTATCTTTGGATGTACATTTATGATGTATGACCTACAAATGTGATAGGATTTGACCTCCACTTAGCTATTCTTACAACGATATCAACAATAATGTCTCACTCACCATACACTACATGCCTACATTACATTTAGAAAATTGTGTGAACGCCAAAATACATAAAAATATGGATATCATATTCAAATAATCCATGGTCAATAATACATTCAATTTTTTTTTTTATTTCTGTTGACTGAAAAAATATATAAATATAATGGAGAATTGTTTTTTAAAATAATCAGTCCAATGCAATTTAGCATTAATAGTAAATTCTGAGTTTTGTTGTAATAGCATAAAAATTAAATTGAAAATGCCAAAAGAAATTAAAACCAGTCGATGTTGTTCAATCTGTCTCGGTTTTGATTGCTTGTCGTCTCTTCTGTTTCTGAGCCACTCGAACTGTCATTTGGCTCATATAAGTAAGGAAAAGTATCGTCCCCGTCAATTGAAATTAGCGTTTCTGAACATGATGAGACACATTCCATAGATAATGATATCTCGCTTTCTGAATAGCTGGTGGACATTATGCGTTAATGCTTGTTGTTGGGTTGGGGTTTATGCGTCTGCTTCCACCTCTTGGTGATGTCGCCGACGTGGGGGCCCATACTTTGTTGTAGCCGAATATAAGTAATAAAATTTGGAATAAGATATGGGGTACCCAAAAAAATGGTAATTAGGAGAGTTTCTGAATTGGTAAAGATTTGGAATGAATGCCAGAGGGTAAATAAATAATTTTGAATTTTGATAATAGGGGAATAATAAATAGAAATAAAATATAAATATAATAAATAAGAAAAATAATAAATATAAATAAGTTAATAAAGTAGTAAAATTTAGGGGTAGTGTATTGTCTCACTTTGTGATATGGCGTCGTACCTGCAAAGATACAAAAACATTTTTAAGCGTATGGGAACAATTAGTTTGTAGTAATTATAAGTGATAGGTTAAGTGAATTTGGAAATGTTTTATAAAAGGAGATTAGTTAAGGTAATGTTTTGAAATAATAAGAATTAGGTAAAATATGAGTAAATTATTATTTAGTTAAATATGGTATATTTAAAGTATAAAATTGGTTGTATGTAAAGAATTATTTATTTTATTATTGGATTTGTTATAATAATGTGATATTATAGTTTTGGAGTAATGGTATTTTTTAGGTTAGATAGAATATAAGATTAATACTTATCTTGTTTGTTGCTGTTCTATTGTTCCGTTGTTAGAACGTTGTTATCTTCGCAATGTGCTATTTTTCTCCTTGATGTTACCATTCCGCCCACTCCTGTGGAAGGGGTGAAGAGAGGAGATCCCCCCGTGGGTTCGTTTCTCCTGTCCACGAGCTTTTGATTAGTTGTGAACTCTCCCCGTGACGGGTAAAGTCCTGTTGTTATTATTAGATAACTCCCCCCGTGATGGGTGGAGTCAATTAGTAATTGGTAATCATCGTTGATTGATAGGAAGCTGTAAGAGGAGATCCCCCGAAGGTTCGCTTCTCCTATTAGTGTTAAGTGGCTGTAATAGTATCCGTGGTCTTATAACGGTCCTTATTTAGTGTAGTTGTTGTTTTGTCAATATATATGATGGTGGTAATTGTTTAGGTTTGGCTAGCAGTTCTTGTGGTTTTGCTAGCGTAGTGGGTCTGACTAACAGTTCTTGTGTTATGTTAGTATTATTATTTCTTGCATTTGCCCATATAGGGACTGCGTAGCAAGATAGTGTTTGATAACAGTTCTTGTGGGATGTTATGTGTTGTTATTAATGACTCCTGACATTTGCCCTTTGTAGGGACTGCGTAGCCAGGGGTTGATGTTTATTTATGTTCCTTGCATTTGCCCCTGAGGGGACTGCGTAGCAAGAAATTTAGTTATTAATAATGATACTTTGTATTATTGTAGGCTATCAGTTCTTGTGGTTGTGCTAGCCTATGGGTTAATTATAACAGTTCTTGTGGTTTGTTATGTTATGTATCTCTTTATTAGATTATAGTATATCTAACAGTTCTTGTGTAGTGTTAGTTCTTGCATTTGCCCTTAAAAAGGGACTGCGTAGCAAGATATAGTTATCTAATTTAAAGAGGTTGGTGAGCATTGCGGTTGGTTGTACGGACATTAGGAGATTTAACTGTTTGGCTAACAAAGAGTATAAAAAATGGTAAGAATAACAAAAACAACAACAAAAAAGAAAGAAAACAAAGATGATAACAAAAGCATAACAAGAAAAAGGGGGGAGGGGTTGGGGGGGGGGGGGGGGGTAGGAAGGGGGGGTAGGGGGGGGAGGAAGGGAAATTGGAGATTGGTGTGGGGGTTGAGGGTTGGGGGATGGGGGACGGGGGGTAGGGGTAGTGGGAAGGAGATTGGGGGTTCGAGGGAATAGAGGGATGGGGGACGGGGATGGGAGGTAGGGGGGTAGAGGGAGGGAGATTGGGGGTTGGGGAGAGGTAGAGGGATGGGGGACGGGGATGGGAGGTAGGGGGGTAGAGGGAGGGAGATTGGGGGTTGGGGAGAGGTAGAGGGATGGGGGTTAGGGATTGAGGGTTGGGGGTGTGGGGAGGGGGGTAGGGGGATGCGGGGTAAGGGGGTGGGGGGAGGGGGGTAGGGGATGGGGATTAGGAATTGAGGATTGGGAATGGGCATTGGGGGTTGGGGGATTGGGACTTGGGTATATGTGGGTGGGGTGGGGAAGGGGAGTGTGGGGAATTTGGGATGGGTAGTTGGCGGTGGGGGTAGGGGGGATTGGGATTAGTGGGTGGGTTTTGGGAGAAAAAATAAAGGGGGTGAAAAAGCCCTATAAAAAATGTAAAGGGTGGATAGCCGCGATGGTGTTAGCCGTAATTATATGCTAGTAAGTGTAACTATAACTGTTTGTATAGTTTAGTTTTTAGCAGGAATGTTGCTAGGTGTTGGTAATTGTTTGTTGTAGCTAACAGTTCCTGTAGGTTGGTGGCCTTAGCATTATATAACAGTTGTCTCCTGTGATGTTGATACTTAGTACATTCTAAGAGAATGTGTTGTATAGTATCTTTAACTTTGCAGTTATTGCATTGATTATCCGCTGCTCTGCCAATTTTGTGGAGATAGACATTGTTTGTAACATTATTGAGTCTTAATCTCGTTATGGCAACGTCAACTCTTCTGAATTCATGAAAGTTTTTTACTTTACTGATTTTTTTAGGCTGTATTTGATAATAGTTGGTGTGTCCCCAATTTTCCTTATATGATTGCATGTATTCTTTGTTGCATTTATCCTTATTTATACTTTTTATTTCTTTTACCGTATAGGGTATATCGACTTCGTGGTTGTGTGTGAGACCAGCTTTTGCTGCCTGGTCTGCACGTTCATTACCGAGAAGTCCTATGTGTGATGGTACCCAAACAAAGCTGATTTGATTTTTATCCCTTAACAGATAATTGTATAGATAGTATATTTGATTTATTGTTTCATGTCTATTCTTATCTGTTTTGTTTTGTATTGCTTGTAGTGAACTGAGTGAATCAGTAAATATTGCTATATTTCTGTTTTCATACCCAGTGCAGAGTTTTAGGGCTTGTAAAATTGCCGTTAGTTCGGCAGTGAAGATTGATACATTGTTTGGGAGTTTAAAGGCTATAACTTGTTCCCCCATGTGTGTGAAGGCTATTCCTGACCCCACTTGACCTTGGTCATCTTTGGAGCCGTCTGTAAATATTTGTATATGGGTGCTTTGATTATAATTGCTATCGATATGGGCTTGGGTGTTAATGAGATCAGTTGGTTTAGGATTACTCTTATCTACGTGTTGTGTTAATTCTACATCTACGTGGATGTCTGGTCGTTAATACTTAATAAAGGTTATATTTTTATGGGAATAAGGATGCCGGTGCATCCCTCAATATAATGTCCAATAAGTGAGCATAGTTCATGTAAGAAATACTTCCGGGATCTCACGCGTTAGCGCAATCTTATAACTATGACAACATGGCGCAGGGTCGTGACTTTGAAAAACATTCCGTAGGAAAGTGCACACAGCATCGTATTTAATCAGGGTCTTGCGCTTGCAAAAATAGAAATATCCAGACAATGAATTAAACAATAGATTCCTTTAAGGTTTGAGTTGTTTGGATAACGTTTAGTAGGTAAAACCGACAGTTAAACTGTGAGATTTACTATCGGCTAGTGTTGTTTTACATAACGAGCGAATGATGATATGCCAACTAGCACGTCACGAAAGATTCACGCTTCAGTGACCACGGGGCCTTTCAGGTTCTGCTCGCCGGTCGTAATTAGGCAATTAAATTACAAAGCCGTAATTATGTTGTTTAGCGGCCGATTTCAGAAATTTAAAGTTGAGTCCACGTCAAATTGTAATCCCTTTTAACGAATTCCGAAATCGACCATAGGGCATTTCACCCGATCTTTAAGGGTTATTTGATTATTTACAGCATGAATGAAAAATCATCTTGCGTACGGTTAATAACTAATCACTGATTCAAAGAGGCGTTTGTCATTTAAAGGTAATGGAATCTGATACTGAGAAAATATTAATGTCTTTACTTTTGTAAGATTTTCAATCCACGACAGATTTTGGGATTGTAGGCATGCATGCATACGAATGCATTTTTATGATACCATGGCTAAAATTTGGATGGATAGAGAGACAGTGAAAATGAGTCCGCTCATATTTGGTGGCTACCAAAAGAGGAATGTATGTATAAGTGGGCTTAGTCTCCTGTGTATCATTAATAGGAGATATTCATACTATGTTTGAAAATCAGATGACTGACTAACCGATACTTTTTCAGGCAGGGTAACAGAAAAATGACACGACCCAGTCAACACAACATCATATCACATGCAAGATGTGTGAACAGTTTCAAGTAATACACTGTTACACTCCTCACAGTGCAGTGAAGCGGTCACTGCGAACATTTTGAAACCAAACATATTTGTTCCGCTTCGGTAAAGTGTCTTCCTAATTCATCCATTACCTAACAACACAATATCTCGGGTGTAATTAATGGAGAAGGAGGTGTGTTTCAAACACGTTTATTTCACAATAGTGTACACAATGTGAATCGCCAAAAAGCTTACACTTCCTATGTTAAGGCCTCTTGAACTTGAACACAATATACATATCTGTTATATACATACAAAACCGAATAAAGTTTATAGATTTGCGACATTGACATCGACAATACACTTACCTCATTGAAAGGGGAACAAAGGAACGGCAAGCAAGCAGTCTACGAGCATAGGCAGATGAGATTTCCTACCTGTTCAATAAAACTGAAAACTACGAGGAATAGTGATGAGGTATGAATAAAATACCGACGTCTTCCACTTATGATTGTTTTATAAAATGATTACAAACGATTTTTTTCTAATGACATTCAATTTGTGTTGTATTGATTTTTAAGATGTGAATGCATTGCCCTCACGCGGTTAAGCGCGGTAAGGCAGCCAATCCCCTTTTTGCCGCTAGTTTTTACAAACACCATAATTGTCCGTGTTCAGATAGCACACCGAACACTCCTTACACTTTGCTTGCTACTATTGTCTATCTGTGTAAAAGAATCTATAACACGTGCCCTGTCGCTTTCTTGAAATAATATGCTGTATGTGTTTGGAAATTAGTCTAAACATGAATGCATTAACAAATAAAAACCGAAACAGATACATTGTATGTTGCTTTTGATTAACAAGTATCGAGATAGTTTTGAGGATGTCTGCTCCTCAAATGAAACATATCAAACATTTTTCCAACTGGTATTTTTTAAAAGTCAAAGGTATTTGAATGAAGTAATGAACATTAAAAAATGGAAGTTAGTGTTCGAACATTGGAGTCACATGAAGATCATGGCCCTATCTGAATTATCAGTTATTTTCTAAAAAAAACCATTTAATCCTAGGTAATTTTTGTTTTTCCCATAACTTTCATGTACATGATATGTAAGTTAAACTAAATTAAATTAAAGTGCATTTCAAATCTTGAAATCCGTTACATATAGTTTTTCAGAAAAAATAGAATTTTCAACCAATTTTGGAAGTTACTTTTCATGATTCAAAAACTTTGACTTTTTGGTAATATCGAATACAACATATTAAAACGTCATTCAAGTCAGTATGCCAGTGGTCTACCTTGTAAACTTCCTCATTAATTACATAACCTTAAATATTTACAGTTTGATCATACGACGAAGAATTTCAGCCACAAGTAAAAACAAATATGGTGATAATTGATCACCTTGTCTGCAACCCCGTTCACAAGGAAAGGAATCTGATATTTCCCTTTTAAAAACACATGAGGTCGCATCATTAGTTAATATGTGTATCCAATGTTATTAAATTATGTTGCTTCGTCACGGTGCTTTTGTATTTTTCTAACAGGTTTGTACAAATGTATGATGGCCTGATGCACCTTGATAAGAAGTAAACCATCATCAACCAAAATAAGTACTCAAAATGTGTTTGACTATTTAAATATCTATTTTAATTCTTACTCATCGAACAGCGTCTTCATTTTAAAAATAATAATAAATGCAACTAGACGAGTCAGCAAAATTCTAAAATTGCATAACACTCAAAATAAGAATTGTTTCTTTTATAAACACCATAAAATTTACTTTTAAAAAATTAAATTACTAATTTAAAAATCCGATAAGTAATATAGATACATTTTAAGAAGTATTTACAATTATTCCTAGTACATATTTCAAAAGGGGCAGAACGTTCAATAGTTATAAATGTAACAAGAAGTCACCGAGATCCCTCCCACTCCTCCCCCCAAATCCCTCGAGCTCCAGTTCCAAAATTCCTTGTTCCGCTGCAATGCCAGACCTTTTACACAAATTATAGCCACGATATGGCGTTCGCTATTCAATAGGATAAGAACCGTCTAAGAAAATGGCAGTTTCAATTTCAAATGCTCCTGGGGATCCGAATGATCATGGTTTGTCGGGTTTTAATGTCCATTTTGGTTCAAAATGCTATTTCTAACACGTGCCCTTTATTGATACATTTACAGTCGCCTTGAAAGACAACCAGGATTTGTCTATTGATACTGTGTATCAAGCTAGTGAAAACTTTTGGTATCCAAATATGTTAAAAGGATTACTTTAAAGGTTATTATTAATTCAAATCTGAAGTCTCCCTTGTTTTGTGTGCAAGAATCTTATGTGTATGACACAATGAAACATCATAACATAGTTATATATAAGTTGTGATATTTCTCATTTTATAAACTTCATAAACTAACTGAAGCACTAATTGATGTAACCTTCATTTATTCAAACTCTGTGCATTTGAAAAAAAGACTCAGGGTTCAAGTTTTTAGTTGCCATAATTAAATTCAATCAGTAGGGGTGAATTTTTTATTCAACACTCAAGGAAGCGGGAGTAAAATCTTGATAAACATTCACTATAATGTGAATTAGATGAATCAGGCTTGTGAATAGGTAATCAAAGGATAGGGAATATGGCACAGCAGAACGATTGCATTGGCAAATGTAGAAACCAGGACAAAGATTTTCGAATTTCTCTTAGTTCTTAGATACTAGAAAGCCAGTGTTAATGGATGGCACTAAGGACGATCGTAGCACTAAGAGAGCTTTGAAAACCTAGGATGTGCCACTTTCTCTTAGGCTTTTTATAGACACATGGGGTTTTGGAAACATCAACTTTTTAAAACTTCCACAAGTAGAAACGTGTCTTAGATATTCAGGAAATATATTGAAAAATAATAAGCTGGCTTAAATAACCTAAACAAAAGAGTTTGTGACCAATTCAACTCTACAACAATGTTACATAATTGAACTTGTCAGCAATCGCATTCTCATAACAATCTATTAATTAAACAGAAACCTACTTCAGAAAATACGAAGTTCGTAAATGATAATTAATCGAGCCACTAGAAACTACTGCACTCGTATCGAGATAATCTAAACAGTCGTTATTTTTGCTACTTGCAACCGCAAGCGCAAAATCAGAGTTACAGGCACGTTTACTTGCACGAAACTATTTATAATATGAACACAGAAAAAGCCGAATGACTGCATTTCTTTATCTATTTTAACTAACAACATAAAGTTATTTTAGACTACAACTGAAAAGTATGATATAATAAAAAATTTACATTGCATTTGTATAGAAACATATTCGTTTTGATCACCGTGCAGCGCCAGTAAATACATTGAGCTATTGTTATAAAGCTTAGCGTGAAGAAGCAAGCAACGAGTATCATTTTCAAATTCTAGTCTAATTACTTCTAGTCAACGCGTACATACAATGAAGATGTTTACGTTATTACATACCCATGTAATCTTACGATAGTAATACGTAATGAAATACAATGAATTCCGTATTGCACTCCTCAATCCGTATTGCACTCCGTTTTGCACTTCTCACGGAACTACTTTCTCAGCGAGAGAGGTGTCATGTCAGCTATTTTTAGAATTTGCCGAACGTCAACGAATGCTTCAAGTTATGAATGTTTAAATTGTATTCGGATGAAATGTTGATATACATGTAAGTGATATGCACGTGTCGTTAAAGACATTTTAAACATGTGAACAAATATCTTGCGTCTGTTTTTTTTCAAATATTCATCACAGTTTCGTGTGCACTCTATTGCCATGTGACGTCGTAGGTGGAGGAATGTGATGACGTAATATTTCGTGAAAGGGTTGGCGGAGTTATTTCTTTAGGTCAAGACAACACGTAAACATTCTTCGGCGTTATTTGAAGTAAATTAAACGAAAAAAGGGTATGTAATAAATATATAACGTCATTCTAGTGCATTTTTTCGTTTGTATTGAACTCGTAGATGTCACAAAGAGCAAAGAAACAACTCGTTCTGCGAACTCGTTGTTTCTTTGGTCTTTGTGACATCTATTCGTTCAATACAAACGAAAAAATGCACTAGAATGACGTTCTATATATATATATCACATGGCTTCAAATTGTCGGTGTTAATGACTCACTTTAGGTATTTCAACAGAGATGTTCGTATGTTTTGCCTCTTGGTAATTTCAGAAAACATCAGTCAGGAAAAGATTTTGAATAAGACATCTAAGCGGTGATAAAGGTGACGCTTGCCTTGACCATGCAACTTGAAAGAAAGAGAAAGGTTCTGTTTCTAAGCTACTTGATCTTAAAGGAGCAGTAGTACGTTTTTTAGATAACTAAAGCTTTTGTATGTATTATATCTAGCTATAATGAAGGACAATTACATGTTAAGATCGGGTAAGCAATGCAAATCAATTCCCCTACCTCAAATGAGTTAAAGATGTTCACAAGGTGTTATTTGCTAGATAATTGATTATTTCCTCAGCGACTAAAGATGATCTGGTTGAATAATGAGATGTTTCCACTGTCAAGACAATTGGCATAAACTAATCTTTATTGAGAGAAAATTTTAACAAATAAATATTTTTAAAATCCCTGCTACTGCCTCTTTTAATGCTAAAATTTCTGTACAATGTGAATGTTCGTTTCTTGATTTCCCTATACGTTGACTGGTCGCCAGATAATTATGATTTGAAATTATAGGATGTCGCATTACTCGAGCTTTTCCATCACATTTTGGTTGGTAATTTGTATCTTTTATCTTTTTTTTATTTTATCTTTTATTATGATGACATTTTTTATACGGCAGTTAGAAATGATGTGGATATGAATGAAAATTCTTATTTATAACAAATTCTTTATTTGCTTTCTAAGAATGTTTTTTAACATTAAGTAGTCAATAAACGTTGTAGGAAATGAAATATCTAATTTGATTTCCATAAGACTTGCCTTGCATTAGTTGCACGATGTACAAGATCGTTTAATAAAACTCACATACCCAACCACCAATGCCAAAACATATCCACTGAGGCAAGGCGAGGACTTTTTATATCTATTGGAATGAAATATCAAATTGATACAAAGGGGATGATCTTTCCATCCGGTAAAATGAAAGGCATAAAGCGTAAAATGATAAAAGCGTCGGTGTTACAATAAGTTTTTGATTTTATTAAAAGTTACCATTTGGTTGGTTGAAAAGAATGTGTATTTTCCTACATTCAAAAGATCCCGAAAGCCGAAGTGATGTATGTACCAACGTGTAAACACACAACGGCGTATCTTAAGACATGATATAAATATAAGAACTACAGCACACCTTGATTCAACCTTTTTGGACTCGTTGGATAAAACGTTATTACACGGAAACTCATCCAGTAAGTGTTCATATGGCTTACTTGTTCTAATAGAAAGATATATAACACATCATATCTCGTTAAGGATGATTACTTTTTAGTACGAGTTTTTAGGATTTACTTTCGAAATAAAGGTTCATTACCGCGAAGGCAACATTTGTGATGTTTAAACAAACAGACCAGGGGATTAAGCAGGGATGTTCAAGCCGACTGCCTTCAGAGAACAATGGAGCTAAAGTGTGATTTAAGCACATGGTTGATACTAAATTGTGAAGTGGTAAAAAACCGAATTTCCCACATTACGTTACAGATATATACGAACATACAACACGATTGTTTTTCTTCATCGTAGTTTATTTACACAACAACAATTACAAATAATTACATTCACTGGAAAGCTGCAGATTCACTGGATACAAAATTTACAAATTAATTTACTTTCCTGAGGTAGGACACGGAATCGGCATATTCCAATACAGACATGGCTCCTGTTTGCAGCGAGTGCTTCAGGTCTTCAATGCGGCGGTTCATGTCCGTGAACTTCTTCTTCTTTGGTGGCAGACGCCGTCCTGCGCCATACTGGATGAGTCGGATTTCATTCATCTTCTGCTCTTGTCTTAGAAAGGACAACATTTCGAAAACATTTGGGTGGGCTTTGGCAATCATTTTTTTAAGCCGACCATGCCATCCTTCCAGGTGGTTGGTTGTCCTTGGGCCGGTCGACTGGAAGTGGTTCCATTGAGACTGAGTCAGGTCTCCTTCAATCCACTACCTCCAGGCGCTGGTTTGTATGAAATGATTAGACGTATAGTTCTGGATGTAGGTCGATCTGCTCAATAAATCAAAACAAGCAGTGAAGTATGAACGCGCCCTGCAGATGAAACCTGTTTTAATGTGAATAATCGTGGTGAATGTGTGAGAACTCTCTCAAGCCTGTCACTGACATCTATGCAGAGTAAAAACATGCTGAATCAGTTTGATGACCACAGCGTAGATAAAACGCAAGATCGCTGCGCGGGATAAAACGCTTTGATTATCACTACAGGGATAAAACAGGTCTGCTTAGAATTATCATTACTAAATAAGACAAAATAGAGTTGTTTCGCTTTGGTTAAAATTACATTTATAAAACAGGGCTGCTTCATCTATCTTTTACACTGAGGATAAAACAGGGCTGTTGTTTCAGCTAGCCTATCACTACAAGGATAAAACATATATGTTTCAGTTAGTCTATCACTACAAGGATAAAACATGGATGTTTCAGTGAGTCTATCACTACAAGGATAAAACATGGATGTTTCAGTGAGTCTATCACTACAAGGATAAAATATGGATGTTTCAGCTAGTCTATCACTACAAGGATAAAACATGAATGTTTCAGCTAGTCTATCACTACAAGGATAAAACATTGATGTTTCAGTTAGTCTATCACTAAAATGATAAAACATGTATGTTTCAGTAAGTCTATCAGTGCAAGGATAAAACATGGATGTTCCAGCTTGATTGTCACAACAAGAATGAAACATGGATGTTTCAGCTAGTCTATCACTACAAGGTAGATTATCCCTGCGGGGATAACAAAAAAACTTCCTTAGCTGGATAATCGCCAGTCTATATATAAAATGAAATGAATGTTTGCCCGTAAGCAGGGTTGGTTTTGTAGATTATATCAAGTTAGATCGTTGACATTCAGATAGCTCTCTCAACCGACAGGATACGGGACATTTGTTCTTCCTACGAGATAATTGGTCCCCAGCACTTCAATGCCGCTCCAATATTTGAGATCAGGGGTCAAGTTCTCCATAGTTTGTTTCAGCATTGACGTCACGGCGTTCAGTCTCTGTTTTATCCTAAAAACGTTCTGGCTGTAACAAAACCTGGCGTTAAGTATTTCAACCTGTGGACCGTTGGTTTGAGTTTTGCACTTTCACACTTAGTGTCTGGCAAGAAAATATCCCAATTGAAAATTGTGCTTGAAATGATAAGTTAAGTCAAAAGAATTTTGTGTTATTGATTCCATGTGGTGTTGCTGAAATTCTGCAAGGATTATCATTCCCCTAATCGGATTAACGGTGTTGCGGAATGTAAGACTGGTCAAGTAAGTATGAGATTTTAGACGAAGGACTACAAAATTTCATTCGAATACAAATGTTAACGTTAATGAGTACAAACAATCAAAAAGACGTTTATGTATCATGTAGTCAAAATTCTGAAAATGAGTTATTCATTATCTTTTATATTTTTTCCAGTTGTTGTTAAAGGTTGAACCATCTTGTTAATCAAATAGAACAGGGCATGTGGCGTCTTCTTGCAAATTTTGATTGACAGATTAACAACTGAAGTATTTGAAGGACATTTACACGGGGTGTATACGTTGTATATCTTCACAATAAAGAAGACCGTATCAAAATATCTTAACATTAACTGCTGTTTTCAATGGAACTTTGTATTCAATGTCGTGTAGCTCTTGAACCGGGTAGACTGTATGTGTTAAGGACATCTTGTCTTTACGTTGATGGAACAGTAAAGTGATTGTGAGTGATCTGTTTGATCTACCCAGGTGAGAATGTAAACTTACACAGGTACACTGACAGTTGCGCTAATGGCAGGTGACAGGGCAAACACCAGGTGGGGTGTTATCTCTTACCGGTGTTTCATCTTCACTATCAAAATTGTCAACAACTACGCGTTGATAAGATATAATTACAAATAAAGATAGATAAAGAAAAAACAGATTAAATGCTTTGAAGCGCATTTCGAAATTAAATAGATAAGAACAATCAGATTTTTGGATAACTACTTCTTTATCGTGACCTTTTTTAGCATTAATCTTACTACAAGTTAGTGAAGGGTTAGACAAATGTGGTGATACATCGAGAGTTTAACTAGTAAAAGACGTTTTGTTTAAGCTTGCGTTTTGCAAACTAAAGTTCATAAAATATCAACGTAGGAGATATTTATCATATTTCTGACGGTTTATATAAAATTTTGCGAATTTCATTTAGCAGTGGTATTATTATCACTATTTCCAACAGCTGTTTCATTACATTTCAGATAATAGATGTTTTCTTGTGCATGTTTTATATAAAACGAAAAAATATTTATTTCATTTCATTCAGACATTGCATTCAGATGAAGAGTGTGGTTACAAGGGAACCAATTGAATATTTAGAAATGAAATATCTATACATCATCTGTAATTTTAACATGTTGGATCGTTTAAGACAAGCAAACAGAGAACTCGGATGTTCTGAAAAAAAGGCCTAAGCAGGAATCGAGCATCTAGTCATGTGTTTCTCTTCTGAGACTAGGGCTAGCGTCTTCATAAAAACTTCTTTATAAAAACTTGAAATCTTCATCACGGAGGGACCTGTTTAGCCAGGTGAGAAAGGTAAACCGGTACAGAAAATGTACAGTAACGATTAAGCCATGCAAACACGCCAGCCTCACTATTTGAACCGCTTCTAACCCAAAGTTTGTTCAAGACAATCCTGCCACGTCCACCTAGGAATTATTGGTGTCAGTGTTGGTGTGTATACAGCCACAACGTGGGGGATTCACTAGATGCTGGTTATTCGGGGATTAGGAGGATCATCTTTCGGATCATCGAGGATGAGGAGAGTCATCATATGGAAGTTAAGTCCATATCATAGAGTCGTTACAATGGCTTTGCCTTTATCTCAAGCCATGTATTTACAGACAGCCTTGCTGTAAATCGGTTTACGAGATTATCGTGTACATATCAACAAGTCGACACAAAGTAGTTCTACAAATCTTATATCTGGTTATGGATTTGCAAACTACTCGTTGTATTACGTGTAGCAAATCGCTTTAAGTTATTGGATTATCACGTAAAGTCAAGGACAGATCCATAAGTACCGACGCAGTATTCCAACCTTCAAATTGGGCACGGAATTGTGCATACATTATTTTCAAGGTTGAATGGTGCAGGCAGTCATGCATGAGGAGAACAATCTAAAGATGATAATTTTTCTTCTGCATCAAATTAGACCTCACAGGCTTAATGAATGAGTATAAGCAGTAAAAGAAGTTTTCTTTGTTTTATTAAGGGTCACTGGTAAATGATTCCCTAGTCTCATACTGCAAAAATTGAGTTTCTTGACTCTCTTTGGACGTAAAACTTCATTTATTTTGTATCAAAAACTTAAAACTTAATCGAATATATGCCCTTTTCCTAAGCAAATGGCTTTTTAAGGGGTTGGAAGTGATAATGCCTGCCGTGCCGGGCAACGCATATTATATTCTGAACCAGCTGCTTCCTCTCTTTCGTAACTTTGACAGAACAACGAATTAAGAAAAAGACGCCTAATTGAATAGAAGCCTGCCTCAAATAGATGCCTCATGTGACGACAGTTTGAAAAAATACAAGTCCGTTTTTTTCAACACAGGATTTAGGTAAGACCAAGCAAATCATCTAAAAATACTTACCATTCTCAATATATGAAGAGTATTCGCATTACCATATGATAAATAAATGAGATACAAGATCACTATATATCACTAAAGAAGTAGGAAAAAGATTTATCAACATGCCCTCGACAATCACAATGCTATAGACAAGCTTAAGGTACTTGTGTCAGTAACAAGTGAGGGAGGTACGTCCTTAAGTGTTATCGACGAGTCGTATATATGTATAGAGAACGTATCGACACCGTGTGAGTCACTACAACTGCTTATAACTAATAGCATAAAAAGCAACGGACAGAATAAATCACCTTGTACCACTCCATACCGTAGTTGGACTAAAACTGTTTTTTCATATTTTCTGTAGGGATTTTTGTCATTTATAGGTTGAGATATAATCTGTTTTTTCATTGATTAAACTCCTCTTACAACCCGTTAAGTAAAATTCCAAGAAACAGAAAAAATCATTACTTACCGATAATCTAACATTATCTATCATTTTTTTTTATCATCCAGGTTTTTACTGAACGACTTACAACTATAACATGATATTCTTCTTAGTAAAAAAAACACTTTGAATCATATGATGTTATCACTGACAACTCGTTACATTCGGATAACGTTATAAACTGGAGGTCTTCGTGAATGATTCAGAAAATGAGTAATATTCCAAAAACTTTTTTTTCTGAAATTGCCATTCGCAGGACTACATAAAAACGGTGTTTAACAAAACATATTAAATACCCTCAATGTTTCATTACTTGTGCTGTAATTATTTACAGAACGGACACTTGTGTTAAGAAAACGATGTTGACCAACAAATCCATTAAGAGAAAAGGTAGTTGACGATTCCATGTGTTACCACTCACATCTGCGTAACTTTCCTTAGATGCAACGTATGAATATAGCGAGATAGCTTAGTCTTATTAGATAATCGTTCCCGTAGATGTTGTCAGATGGGGAGGTAAGGTTTACAACTTGCTAACTTTTACAACAATCAGGTTGCTTGCAACATGTGATTATAGCGAGCTAGATTAGATTGCCCCGTAAGATTATCCTGGGTGCTCTTACAAAGAGGAGTACGGTATTCAAAACGCTAACTGCTTTCCATACTAAATGGCCCTCAACACGCCATACACACAAGCAAGTACACCCCGATGTCCCTTCGTCGCCTGTATGTTTGTCTTCCTTTCCAACCTCTTGTAACAACATCGAATACATACAAAGTGAAATTAAGAGGCGGGAACGGAGTGGGTCGACTTTGATGCCTTGTGCGTTACCTGTCGCGCGTACTTACCTTTTAATCACAGGTGATTGCTACAACAAGGTGTGCGTATCATCTCGAATATAAACTTGTAAGTACTTTGTTTTATGTAATTGTAAATGTCTATAATGTGTGCAACTGCATACCGGAAGTTTGTTCACATACCTGCGTATCCAAGTCCAAATATCTATCAATTTGGGATGTCATTGTAGCATAGCGAAAAAGAAACGGATAATGTTGGATTTTGAATTTTCAATACAGAAGTGAATATATGATATGCCTTTACTCAATCGTACATCATACCTAACAGTTAACCGAAACACTTTTGGCAGGTTATTGAAGAAACCAATAAATCGCAAATTTTCATTTTCTCTTCAAAATCCTTTTGAAATGATCAACACTCATGTTTGTTTCTTTGCACTAAGTCATTGTGATTGTCGTGATCTCCTTTTAGAAAGTCATATGAAATTTTTTGTTAATAATTCAATCATGCCAAAATTCTTATTTTTGAACGAGAGTTCAGGCGATCAAAAATATGTTAACGAATGGCTATTTTACATTTAGAGAAAAGGTGATTTTATTGACGTCAAAATTAAACCCAAATTACATGATATTTGCCCTAAGATAAGTAGTAAGTGAACAAAATTTCGGTGTGCAACAGTAGATCCTCTTGCTTAAATACTTGTAATTGATAATTTGTGAAGGCGTTTTGATATGAATGCAGATGGTAAATTCTTACGCATGTAGCTACATATGAACATGTATATATCCACTCCAAAATAGTTTTAAAATACTTTTTTTCTCAAATTCGAGGGAAACCATATCAGGGTACATATTCTTATGAGATTGCCGTTTGCATACTATCACTTTCTCTTCCTGATATAGTTTATCAATTCGATGACTTGAGGAGAAGTCAAAACATTTATAAGTCACTAATTCATGCTAGGTTTAGCCTTTAAGCCTGATTGTAAATATCTCGCTCTTGCTCGGTAAATACCTTATAAAGTCGATGTCGTTAACATGGATTTATCTTGATTCGTTTACTTTTTATTGTCTTTCGCATGTGTTGTCTGTTTTACCTGTAAATATAAAATAATAAAGTATTTCATTATTGATTCGAATGTTATGCATAAAAATGAATAATGTTTATGTTAATATTTCGCCAAGAGCAAGGAACATGAGATTTTCAATAAATACTGTTCAGTAAGATTAAGAATTAATGTTTTCGAATTATGATTTTAAGCGCGGATATGATTATTTGTAGTGAATGCTTCAGTCACATCTTATATTTTTAATTGCGTGTTATTAGATTTGGAATATTGATCCTCAATTTTGTTACTGACTCATCCAAGCATATAAAGAATTTATCCACCATGGGAGCATTTGACGCGACGTCATAGCCGATCTGTTATGTAAAACATTGGTTATGACGTGACGTCGTAATGAAAAAATGATATTTTGCTCAAGGGCATCGGATGAAAAATATGAACCACGATATGTTTGCCCTTGTACATAATAATAACTAGTCTAACATGCTCTCCTCATTCAATTGTGCATTAAAGATTTTCACATTGCCTTGGTTGTCTTCCTTACATATGTTGTAAGTATGTAAAGTAAATATGTGTTTACAAATTAATCTCATATGAACCCAGCTTAAGAGTAGGTTTTGATAGATATCTGGATACAAATATCGTGTGAAAGTCGAACAGCAAATCGTGTAAACCGCTAACCTGTCACTGGCAATTTTTTATATCACGGTTGACTAACCACCCATAACTAATGTAACGACGTGGGTTATCGTGTATATTTCAGTACGTGATGCCATTATCGTAGCAGGGGATAGATATACCAAATATTGTATTGTATATTGTAAATATCAATCATTTACATTGATAGCAGGTTGAATCTTTACAAATAAACCATCGTACTTATTGTATACAGCTAATACAGGAATTCTCTCCGTTATATTTTACGTACCATACATATTTTTGAGTAGTTCTTACTATTCATAGCATGCGTTTCAGAGAGAACCCTTTCGGTGGTTGTAAGGTTATTTGAAGGATACCAGCACTGCCTAATTTTCTTAGTAATATAAACCCCTACCGCCTACTTATCTCAGTACCCAGATCACCTTTAATTGGCAATAACCGAATCAAATGTTCTTGAGTATAGTTATCAATCGATTATAATCAAAGTTTAACAGCATAATTTAAGTTCTTTATCGTTTGAAGTTAAATCAAACGAATGCTGAAATTGTTCTAAATAGGATCTCCTTATTTCATAATCATAATACGTTATGATTTCCTTTTTCGAACAGTGTGTAATATACTTGGGCTTATCGTTTACAATATTTTAAAAGTCGAAACATACTTCAGGTATCATTAATTTTCCCCACCTCCAGAGAATTTGCAGTGTTTGCTTCCTAGTGTATTATCTGCTAAAAGTCTAAAAGAAGCTGTCAAAAACTAACCTTATTAAATATATCAAAGGGACACAGCGTATATGTTGTTTGAGTCATTCTGACAAACTTACTTAATGGTGTATTTTTATCTAGAGGTAATTGTTGTCTAATAATTGGCTTTTCAATGCTTATGAGTACACTCTATTGATAATAAACAGGTAAAACTCGTGAATTGAGATCGAAAACCGGACAATTGCGCGAGTCAGTGACTCAAACGTAAGTTCGGAAGCTCATTTACAGCAGACACAACGACAAATACTGTTTGGTAGTATATCATTTAACTACTATACATGTAAATGGGACGTATAATTTCAACTTCTAAACATTTGTATGTCCGTTTTTCGATAACAATTGAGAACAAGAAAATATCCTTATTGTGGCATTTTAGAGATAATTCTAACACTTGAGAATGGCGATTCGAAGTTTACTAAGGTCATAAAGTATTTTGGCACCCATTCAATTCACATGCAAGACTTCTGTAACATACACTATGTCAGATTAGGCGAGACAGGAAGTACTTTGACCATACAACTCTTTATTATTAACATTATGTTTTTCTGAAATGTGTTGTGTGCATCACTCACAGTTAGATAAATCAAAACAGTTTTATATTAATGATAACCGATGGTATGACATGCATCACATTAAAATAATATTCCGATCAAAATCCGGCGATAAAATGAACAAAAAGCTAATATCAATTACGATAACCAAGGAAAACCATAAAAACAACTCTTAGAACATATTTCAACATGTCAAGGATCCAATCAGATGTTGTCTATCCTTATCATTAACCTGAGGGATGTCATAATCTTTCATATGATTTTTATTTCCTGATAACATCATAGATAAAATAAAAAATCATAATGACTTTTTTATCGTTAATCCCAGCTAGGCAGGTATGCTCACGGGCAGTCACATTGCGGGGGAGTGTAATTATACGACACAAGTCACAGAGTGTCTCTCAGTACGTGACTTCGTTACACCAATAATCATTACGGGCTCGTGTCACTGGAGCCGCTTCCGACCTTTAACCTTTTAACAATGTTTAGAATAATCAGTGTAATTCGACATAGTAACGGAAAAGGTACTGTAGTGAGTATGTGCATTTTGTTTGAGTATAAAAAGTATTAAATATAATATAGAATGATCCGGCAATTATTAGTGAATATCATAATGAATGTGATTAATCGACTCACGTGACATTTTGTGTGTGTATGTGAACGTTATTATTGTTAAACGGGAATTAATTTTGTTTTGCCTGACCAATTATTTTGTTCAATAAATTTTCAAAAGCCTTTTATTTGACTTAAAATTGGAAAAACTACGCATGAGGGTAACTTTAATGTACTTTGCCTACAGAAGTATGTGACTGATGTTATCCAACAAATGGACGTAAGAACATAAGTAAACCAAATACAGGTCGTGTAAAGAACCTCTAGGCACCCAATAGCATATCAAATATCAGTTAAAACGCTCTTTACAAATCGCAACGCAATGCAGTCAAAAATATCCAACCCCATTCATCGTGCACACACAGATTTGTAAAACGATTTAAAGAGTTTGATTGATGTTGTTTGAAAGAAATAGGATTTTGAATAGTTTTAAAGAAATCTTGGATTGGAGAGCGGTTTTAACTGCATGTTTACTCTCCTGCATATTTCAATGTTATGGACACGCCGCGTGGATCGCCTAACGAGTGGTGTCATGAACGGTTCCCTCGTTGCAAGAAGTGTGATGTACATTATTGTACTTGACTTGTAGATTTCTGTCAATCAGTGTCACCTCCATGTTTATGTAAGTCTTCAGTTTCGCACGTGCATGCATTCCCGGTCCCTGGTGAGTAACGAGGACTGGACTTCATTCACAACAGTAAGAAGAGCCCAATGCACTTTCTCGGTATTGGCGTATTCATACTATTATACATTGTTGGAGAGTTTGTGTACAATCGGTATCTCCGTCTCATCGAGAGTACACAGAGTCTTTTGACTGATATGTCAACGATTATCAAGCCTCATTTGCTGATTTCAGAGATTGAACAGTGTTGACAAGACCGGGATATATAGAGGAGTGTAGTTCATTCATAATCGGATACTCTCTACTATTGGGTTCGCAGTCAACTGAAAGGTATGTCATTTTTTACTTATATCAGTAGAAGTTATTGCTATGTAAGCAAGCTTGAGTCATCGCGATACCTCGATAGATTGTTAAATGAATCGGTGATATGTGTACAAAGCTTATACGTATAGAAATAATTATGTGAGGGAGTGTGCCTCATGACTTTTACTAAAGGAAAGCGATTTTTATTGAAACCCTCTGAGCGAGAGCGAGGGTAAAAGACACGTTTCTAAGAGTTTTATTCATGTTACAGGGCACCCTTTCTAGTTTTATGATTTTCTTTTCTCACTACTTTTTTTCAATAAATGAATAGCAATAAAACGGCCGACTACGTATACGACGGTTGGCTGAAGCGACGCCACGTAGAATCGCAGATTAATAAATATAGACACTTGCAATGAAAGTTTACCTTCCAGGCAAAACATCAAATATGAAACTTTGCACACATTAAATATAATGCATATATTACATTTCATCAAATAAACAATATTCTAATAATGTTTTGGAACGTACATACAGTGACAGTTATCTTTGCTAAATTGTCTGAAAGAATCCAATCTGAAAGAGGAATACGAAGTAGCACTGGACAATCATTCTCCTAAACGTTTACTCTTAAAAAATGATAATGATAAAACATGGTGGATCTGTAATCGGAAAGGACAAGGGTTGTACGGATAATCAACTTCTTCATTTTACAATTTAACAGTTTATTCGATAGAGGAGAGTATCCGAGTTCCCTACTCATAATGTATTTACTCAGAAAATGTTGTTGGTCATAGTGAAATATGTTGCTGTTCCTCACAGATCCCAAGCAATTAAACATAGTTTAAACTATAAGGTGGTTTAGATTTAAGATTATGATCGGGTCAGAATGTTTCACACTCGATTTTAAAACTGAAATTAGATTCCGATTAACATAATAGACAAGTGTACACGTTTGAGTAAACCCTTGGTGAGCAGAAAAACAACTTGGCTATAAATATTTCAAAGTGGGTTCGTCCAAATAAAGTTGTGTGATGAGTTGACAAACACTAAACTTTTTGAATGTGTTTTTTAATACCCTCATACATTATGGTGAGGCTTGTGGAAACATAAAAGGATTAAATGTCAACGTGTTGACCATAAACTTTTAACTTAGCAAACACTCTATATCAACTAAATGATAGTTAACTTTATGAGTCAGGGCATATTAGATCATACGTCATGCGAAAAATATACTTTACTCCTGGATACAAACTGGAATAGAAAAAAATATACTATAGTATTGTTTAACGCGTGTTTGATAGCAAGCAAGTGTTAATACAAAAAGGATGACTGGTATTACAAGTCATAGAAACATTACTTGCAGTTGAGTAACTTTGCGTAATTTTCTGAACTGCAAATATTAAAGGCTACTTCAAGAGCAACAATAATGCAGTATTTAGTAGCTGTATTAGTTTTAATGAAGCAGTCATGTTGTTTATAAATTGTTGGTTAACTTTTATGAGTTTTATGGTTGCCTTGATTCAATAATACAATGTGCCCTTCCTTCAGCGTGCGTCAAATATATTTCATTTCTTCTGAGACTGCAATGCGAAAGTATCATTTACAAAAGGCTTTAATAAACCTCTCCACCAGGACTTGAAATGGAGAAATGTCACAAGTCAGATAGGTTGTCCACGTTTTTGTAGCAAACAGTCACAACGTTTTCACTTTTATCATCATTAATAATATGTGCCAACGGTCATGTAGGACATGCTCTCATATCTATCAACGATACGTTTCAAACATCACTTTCATGTGATGATTCAGGTTCTATGAACATGTAAACTACATGTATATTGATAGATATTGCTGGAAAAAGTGAATACTAAAAAGCTCATGATTAAATTCAATTTGTAGTAATTCTACACTGTTGTCTCGGGTTTTGTTTTAAAAGATAACCTCATCTTAGACAAGAAAACAATGGTAGCCAGCGCCACATTTCAAGTGCTAAATTATTATGATTAAGTTCACTCGATTGATTATGAATTTTCAAAATCTTTTAACCTTGAAACGGTAATCAACCCATCGAATCCAATGTATTACCAAAGTAATTCAAAAATTGTTTTAAAAATGTCCGCATAGTGCAACAATCAACATATATACTTTTTTTTGCGCAAAGTCACTTTCACCGACCGACCTCCCCCCCCCCCCCCCCCCTACATAAAAAAGCGTCTATCTGGCCGTTAGTCATACCTGTCCAGGTAAGAAGCGTTGTATACCTGAGGTACACCTGGGTCAGGTAACAGTGTACACGGTGACTCACCTAGAACAAACAAGACTGACACACGAAGATAACAGTCGGGATGTCCTGTACAGTATCAACTTGTCACAGTTACTTTACAATATCTACTCTCCTCGGGACAATACAGTTCACAGTATCTACTCGTGCTTCAAGTATGCCCGTCTCAATACAGACATATTCACACACGCATATCTGTCTGCATACGTCATTTACTTGTGATTAGTTTTACCTTTTATGGATGGAAGAATTTTTCTTGATCAGGTTAATTCCTAGCGTAGTGAATCATTTTCTTCCTTCTATCTGATTCATAAGAGGAGGTGCCAATCTATTGAAATAAAACTCACAATATGCTTAGTTCCGACTCATGGTAAAAGCCATATACATGTATATGCCTTCATATTCCTTGAAAAAGAATACGTAGTTAGATTGAATCATTTCATCTTAACTATTTCCCTTTAGAACGATAGAAAATATTTTCTTCACTTAATTTATGAAAAGAATGATTTTTTTCTTTTTTAATTGGTTAGAATAAAACATTTTGCACATGCTTCTTATAGGTTTGATGCATAAAAATCTGTTTTACTCTTCTTTGTCTCTGTACACGCAAACGCATTGCATCTTAAATTTGAAATCAGTTTACAAAGTTTTGTAAATAAATAATTGGATTCTAAATCTTATTTTGACATTCAGTTTATGTCGTCGTGTTCGATTCTTTGCAATGTTTGAACATTTACTTTTTTGATTGACATTAATAATTTAATCATTTTTGCTTGGCCTTTTTGAAAATGAAATGGTAATTGTCTTACCTGTCGTTGATCTATTAATCATACTTTTCCCACACACAAAAATAAATATTTGCAAATTTATCACCATGCCTACAAATTCAAATCACGGGTACATAGTATACATTTGTATGTTCTCCAGAGTCGTTTAAACGTTCTTATTCTTATTCTAAACATTTACCTTGTAAGTTAAGTAAATGTTAGTTTTACATTGAAAAGAGTGCGAGGCTTTCATTCCCAGAATATCTTACGTCAATGTATACATTGCACGGTTCAGTAAGACGACTTCCCTTTGAGCTTTATTCATGTGACCATTTATCTTCCCCGCTTCTTGCTTTAAAGGTGAAAATGTCACAAACTGAAGATAATGACATAATAAAAAGTATAAGGAATTCAGGCATATTTTTTATCAGTTGTTTGTTGAGAGAAAATGTCACCCTTGAATTCATTTGAAAGTATAATGAAAAATCCATAAAATGGTATTTGCTGTGTAGGCTTATGTTCAGAACGTGAGATATATACATTTAAATCCTTACATTTCAAAACAATGTTTTTTACCAATTTATTTCTAATTGACTTTAACTCTGTATTATGTGAAACGAGAATGGACCCGATTCATTACTGGATTATTTCAAATGTAACTTATGTAAAATGTCTCCTACTTTGTAGAAGTGTGTCGCATAGACACTGGACGCGTAATTTCAAAAGGAACATATGTACATGGGCGAAATTATTCTTGGGTTTGATTGCGTTACACCAAATGGTCATTTCCACTCGTATATGATTAACATATGCAATATTTCTTAAAGGTTCTTTATGAAAATATTGCTTTTCAACGACTTGGCAGAACGTGCTATCGTATTAAAATAACTTCTATCAAAGCACAATAGTAGAGCTGCAACTGTTTGATTGATTTTCATAGGAAACATTCAACAATTCAACAAAATAACCATCAAGACTGCATGCTATCAATATTTTGTTTATGAACATTTAACGTGAACTAATACCGCGAACATATAACATACAACATTGACGCTTTTAGACTGTCTTTTGATTAGACAGTTTGACTACTGTAAAGGTGAACTTGAAAATATATATGCAAATGTAAATATGCAAATGTATATATAAAGTTCATTCGTCAAGAGTGGATCAGAAGTGTGTAAAACAAAACCACTATCAAATAATGAACTCTGTCTGTTTGTGTTTACACTTATAGCATGTTCAAATAATAGGTGGATACACTACAAACTAAAGGATTTACGGTTTATTTACTTACACTCACACTCGCCTCTGATTATGTTCTGTCGTGTCTGGTTGATCAACGACGTCTCTGGGAAGATAGGTTATAACAAAATACACATGCTTTATGTTGAAGGTATAGGTGGTATTGAACGACATAAATGGAACCGGTATTAATTTGAAAGTCGTATGTTGAAAAATTAAGATCCAATCTCATTGAATCAGACGAAACTTGTCGCTTGACAGATCTAGCTATAAACTTCCCACCAAAAGAATGCATGTACTATAGTTGAGAATTATTTCCTCACACTGTTTCTCCGTTGTGTGTATGTAATGTAATGGTTACGTTGGACCGAGAAAATGTTTCACTTTTTGTAAAACTTTCGATATAAACAAAAAGGTTTAATGGTCACGTGCATCAACATATTTTGCATTTTTAATGATTGGTTGAGGTTTTTTCTCATCAAATTGTATCGCATAGAAAATTCCCCATAACTTATATAGTGAGCGCATGAGAAAGGAGGACATACTTAAGGGTCATAAACTACGTGTTTGTAATTGACGTAATTTCTATATTGAAGAAAGTATAACAAATGTAACAACGCGTAAATTTTTACCCTAATATCTTGGGCATACACTGAAGTGAAGAACGAATATAAAGCAATTACACCAAGTTGAAACACTATTCACCCGCTTGGATTGTTTTTCATGTATTCGATAAGTTTTCTATATAATGAATGCTATGTTGTTTTACGAGATAAATATAATGAGTCTATATATAGGGCTTCACCATTGCTTTTCTTTTACCATGTTTAGTTCTTATTGTACTAAAATCTGGAGATGGTATTGAAGCGAGTTTCGTCTTTAAGTCCAATGCACCAAGCATGAAGACCTTTTACATTTTGGGTAGTTTTATTAAAAGGGCTGTTAAAGTTATGAATTGCACATTTAATAGGACATGATACCAGTTATAACACACTATACCTTGTGAAAATATTCAGACTTGATATCATCTATATAACTTTTCCAAAATAAATTAAATTTCAAAATGCAGAACAAAGCATTTCTTAAGGATGCAGATACTGAACAAGCCTGCGTCTTGTCGCCAATGACCCGGGCACGCAATGAGCGAGTTGACACCCTCTAGGTAACCACTGTACCACAATCAAAGCTCTCACACTTTCTTAAGAGGTTATTTTCGTAACCCTTACACCAGATGTATAATTCTTTGTTTGCAAACTATCCCAAAATACTTCATTCAATGAATAGGGAATGTGTCTCTTGCAACATTTGCAGTTACAAGCGGGTTACTATATATGGCAGTTGAGAGAGAACATACAGGTTTTCATTCATACTTTCAGCAGAATCAATCTTAAGGTATGTATAGTAAATAACGATGTTGTGGTTCTTTTTTTCTGTACCCTTTTGTTGAAAATAGTACCATAGGTAAACATTAATGTATCTTTAGAATGAATGGTTGACTGGTTAGTTATTAGGTTAAACATTAATGTAATTAATTAACGGACGGATATTCAAGCGGCTCTGTGTTGAGTATTGACTTAATTAATGAATGAATGAAGGAAGGAGCGAACGAACGAACGAATGAGTAAATAAAGGAATAAATATATTCTGCATCTTAAATTGGCGCATCGCTTTACTCTGATCTCTGTTAATGTACCCCTATTCTTATAAATTATGTTTGATATTAAAAGGCGGTGGTTTGAGTTTAAGTAGAAAAACGGACTCAAAATGACAGAGCATAATCTGCTTAGATTATATGCGTAGGTGTGTCTTGGTTTTCTAGAGACATTGCGCATCCTACTTTCACTTTTGGAATTACTCCAGCGTTAACGAGCCGACAGGTATATACCTATAGAGACATATGTAACCTGCAGTGCACAGCGTACGTCTCTCTATCTACTCTTACCCGATATATTTACAGGTGAAGAGATATTTTCAGGTAGGTAGACTTTGCCATTGTATAAAGTTTTGACTAACTATGCTTTATGGCCAAATAACGTGCTTATTAGCATTTTTGATATTTTACATAATGGATTTTTAAAAGTTGGTTTCTGAACAACCTGGGCTCAAATGCATGATAAAGCTGAATAGTACACCTTGAAAGGTTACTAAATATACATGATACCAATGATTTAATGTTCAAATGACATTTTCAAGGTTAATGAAGCGATGACTTTCAGATAAAGATTACTTGAAGCTATATGCAATGAGGAAATACCTACAATGCCCTAGAAAGATAACCTAGTCCAGTACTATTAAAACGTTGTATGCAATATAATAGAAATAAGTAAAAGCTAATCTTAACTTTAACATTACAATCAGTTTCCGGGAACTCTGTTTGCGGATACAAACACACTGACAATTTCCCGCTAACATGCTTGTCATTCTCCATAAGCCAGAGCGTGTACATATCACAGTGGTGAAGATGGTATGTAAGATCACATGCTTTATATCTTTTAATCTGGAAAGTCAACATCAACCTAGTTAAGCAATAACGCAACCCACACCATTTGAAAGACATAAAATAGTTATATATACATATTGCTGACGGCAATATGCTTCTCTCAGCACATTTTTTTAAAAATTTATCTTAATTAAATCTTGATGTTTAATCATTTCGAACACGATTCCTATATATCTACCAATACTTTAACTGTAGTTTAGTTTTATTTATTTATTTATATGTATTTCCTTTTAATTCTTTATTGCTGTTTGAGTACTACCGGTGAAGAAGTACATGCCTCATTACAAATCCGACGTATATGTATTAGGTACAGGTTGAATGTCATTTTTCTTTAGTAATTCTATAAAGATACTGTAGTTGACCTTTAAGTGCTCATATAATTTGCTGTTCTCTTTCTGTATCATATGATGTGATTATTTTACAATTTAAAAAAATGTTTACTGGTCTTATCCACTCAAAATGACCAGCTACAAAGGCTTACTCAGGTTATTGTTTGTGTCTGTTCGTGTAGGTACTAATTTTACAAAATAGAGTGGATTTGTCGTGACATGACTATGATACAATATGAACTGAAAACAAACAGTCATGGTCGTATTTCTCATCATACGTCAAGTGATCGGCGAGCAAATGTTGATTCACCTGGCAACTGGAATGAATCTAACAGTAATTGAAGTTTACAGAATGAACGAACCAAACGTTATTGATTTCCTTATTTCATTGTTATAATACTCCTTCTATTCATAGTTGCAGTACAGGCAGAAAGATTGCGTGACAAAAAAATAATATCTGAATACAAATTTGCCTTTTACTATACAAGTTATAATGTAGACTAGATTAACACTAAGCCTATGAAATATATCATAGTGCATAATGCAACACTTTCACTAACATGAAGTTTCCGTGTTGACCATGTTTATTTGCAAAGTCTATGCAATACAATCAATGAGCAAGACGAACCGTAGACACACACCATGTATATTCTATTAACGATAACTATGGTACGTCGTAGACTACAGACGGGTTACTTTGACCTCAACGAACCCTGCAACCTCTGACCCCCCTTCCCAATCCCCGTATTGCGGCGAGATAAGCCTTGTTGCGGTTCGTTACGGCAGGTCGAGGATTAAATGATTATCAGTCACGTACCGACTTAAAGCAGACACTCATGTACGAAATTCGGCACGAGACCACTAGATTCTGACCACTGGGACTACTACAATAACTAATGGTCAGTGTCAGACGCTGGACATTGTCCTTGGGGCCAGTTGATGTAGTGGAGAGCTGGCTAATGTAATTACTGGTATACATACAGATTGGATTGGATTTAGTAATAAGCAAATGGTGTCTTTGAATGAAGATCAAACCGGATGTTGAAAGATTAAGGTAGGCTTGTGTTTTTTCTTTGATAAGAGGCATTACCTGGAAGAGAGTTGGTCACAATGTTATTAATGATTTATATATGTTTATGAATATGTAAATATAAACATATTGGATTGGTTCCAGTAATGGGCAAATGGTGTCTGTCTTTGAGTGAAAATCAAAACGGAAGTTGTATGGTAGGTTTGTGTTTCTCTCTGTTATGATATAAGAGCTGATTCATCGGTCAAGTGTTGACGTAATTGACCACAGCGAACTAAAAGGGAAAGCTTTGTGTTAGGCTTAACCTGTTCGTTCATAATTCCATGTGTCTCATTTGCGTTTCCTGTCTACGAATGCTTTTTAAAACAACATGTGTTTGACTCATACACGTATAGTTTTGATACTTTTTAGGGGAGGTCGGCATGAAAAACAAAATGTTAGCGTATTTGTACATTGATTTTTCAGGTATCTATTGTTACTTGTTATAAGCGTGGTTATTATTGTAAGCTTTTATGAAATGCTAATACAAGGAGGTTAAGGTTATTGCCACTCATGCTTACTGCAAATACAGCAGAGGGGATTAGGGACACAGCGGATTCGATTCGGTCCAAAACGCTCTGTCAGAACTCAACGTAAAAATACAAAATTCAACCATCCTTACTTGTAAATTCGTCCTTTGCATATGTTTTTACCTATAGGGTTGAAAACCATACCTCCCATATAAGGACCTGATATGAATTTGCACGTACAATGCCCAGATGTTGTTAACCAATATATCCTAAAAGGACCAGTCGTACATATATGAGGATATCAACCATTCTTTTCTATTAAATGCGGTATTCAAACTAACGTACTTTTAATACGAGGGTGTCAATAATTCTTTTCTTTAAGGACGGGATATTCAATCTAACTAACCTATAGTAAGAAGTTGCCAATCATTCTTTCCTGTAAGAATGTGACATCATATTATGGTCCGATAATAAGAAGTTGTCAACTATTCTTTCCTTTAAGGACGGGTTTTGCAATTCAACGTACCTATAATAACAGGTTGTCAATCATTATTTTGTATAAGGGCGTGATAAAAATATCAACGTGCTTATTACAAATATTCTTTCCTACAGAGTCGGGGTATTTAATCTAACGTACTTATAATTAGTGATTGTCAACCATTTTCTCCTGTAAGGACGGGATATTCAATCTTACGTTCCTATGATAAGACATTGTCAACCATTTTTTCTCATAAGGACGGGATATTTATTATTCCTTTTATATCATTCTTTCCTTTAGAACGTGATTTTCACATTAACGAAACGTACTTATGAATAGAAGTATAACGCTACTTTAGTATTATGATATATATATAGAGGATACCTTTCGTTCCGACGCTGGGATCTAGGAGTGAAAAAGTTTATCATATTTTGAGTTAAAGCATTAAAGAAAGCACTCAACAAGAATAGTTGAAGATAGTTTTACAGTACGCACTGCTTGCGATAACTATACGGATTTGCCAATGAATGACAAAAGTATTTCTTTAAGTCTTTACTCGTTTAGATATTACCGGGCAATGACAAATGGCTTATGCAGCAATTTCTTATATGTATATGCACGTCGTTAACTATATAATTTGAAAATACTCGATTTTCAAAGGTTTTACAATGTTTCTTTACCATGAAACAAGGATATGTATAACCCATTAAAAAGAAATTAAGCAGAACTTTAAGGCGCAGTTATGCGATTTGATAAGTCTTTACACGGAGGGTGAACTAGCATTCTATTTATTCATTTCACGTATACGGTTAACAATTTGATTTTCTATTACAGACCTTTCTTAAATCATGTTGATCAAACAGATCCAATTAATCTTACTTGATAATCCTTGCAATCTATCTCAGTCATATGAAAGGACACAAAAAGTATGGTAATGTACTCACTCAATTGGTATGTGAAGACGTCGGTTTAATACCTTCCCTTTGTGCCTATAAACTACACTTGAATGTAGAGGTTTCGCTTGATGTGTCAGCGGTGTTGATTTTGTAAATAAACTAAATACTACATTCAACTATACATCTACTTACATACATATACATACAAATACATACATACATACAAAACTACATAGATACATGCATGCAAACAAACATACATACATACATACAAAAACACAAACATCCATGCATACATACATACATATTTACAAACATACAAAACTACATAGACAGATACATGCATGCATGCATCCAAGCATACATACAAACAAACAAACATGCATGCATACAGACACACACATACTTACAAACAGACATACATGCATCCATACATACGTACACAAAAACAACCAAACATACAAAAATACAATATAAATACAAATTTACAAACTTTGATAGAAATTGTTTGGCTTCCATTTTAGCTACACGTGTCAAAGTGAATTCGATAACACCTCCCAGTGTCTACATGTTCTCTAGATGTAACAAATATCAGCTACTAGACGTAACGCCATAAGCTACGTATTGTTATACTTAATCTCTCTAACAATAAGTGTTACATTAAACAATATGGTTGATGTCAGCCCAACACGTTTAGGCGATAACACTTATTATCTCACAACCTAGCGTAAATATGCGGGATGCTCACTTCGGTAACAAGTTGACATGATCGTTGTACTTAGTGATATACACTGTGACACGAGGTGCCCGCGCTTATCATATACTTGCTATAAACATTGTGATGTAAGTTTATATGAGATATTTTCATTGAGATCTGCGTGTCACTTCATGTTGGAGTGTGTTTGGTAGCATTTCGTTAACAATTCCGTTGATAGGGACGTGATGAAATGAGATTATTACAAACGTCATTTCGGCATTACATAGTATGTACTTATAATCTGGTTTCGAACTAGTATGTTTTGCTAACTACCATCGACACTCGTGATAGGGAGACATGATGTAACTTTATACAGGCAATGTTCACAGCGATCTTCATACGCAGCCTCTTGTTGGACCGTTGTGAGATACTTAGAAAAGCAGATAAGCGTTTTTAATGTCGTAGCAGCCTCTAGCTGGACTGTTGTAAGATACTTAAAAAAGCAGATAAGCGCTTTTTTACTGTCGTATCAGACTTAAAAAGGAGATCATTGAACACACATAAATGTCTAACCTTTTCATGGCATTATTTCTTTTCTAATGGTAACCTAAAACATACATTTCAAGATTTACTTTGCAAACCATTAAATTGATATGAGTGCTTTATAAGTATGTTCATCTATATAATAATTATCCGTTTATAATTATGTATGGTTGTAAGAAAAATATTTTTCATTTTGATAAAAGAATTTTGATACATTGCAAGAATAAGAAAATTAACACACAAAGACCTTTCAATCACTCACCCATTCACACCATCTGTACAACATGGATTACAATGTTTGTTTTTAATATACAACTAAGATAAAAGTACAAATGCCACCCAAAAAGGGTTACGAGAGACTACATATCACTGTTAAGAGCTTTAGGTAAAACGTGTAAAATTAATTTAAAAAGGTAGTTAAGATGCACTTAGGGTTACACAAACTGTAAACATAGGTATAGTCTAAGAAGGTAAGTATAAGTAATACAGATTGTAAGATACATAGTATATAATTAGATTTGTATATAATTAAAATGAAAATTGTAAAAGTATATTATGCATAAAACAACTTCCTTCGCATAAACATTTTAAAACACATGCTTCCCAAAAGTGGCAGATTATAATGATTGCTTAAAATGGTTAAATCAACAGGGGTTTGATAAACCATTTTGTGGAAATAAGAAGTGCGGATATCGTCATAAAGGGGGCAGTATAAAAGAAAGTGGGTCTCGTCTTCAACTCGATCTGTACAATATTTACAAAATCTTTCTGTAGCAGGTATTGGAGGAGAGCGATATCGGCCAGTTTCAATTTCGAGTTTAAGGGAGCCACATCGTAGTGAAGCAAGGATTGCTCGCTGGTATCTTCGAAGTCGGGTATAACCTTCGGTGTGAAATTCTGTTTTTAAAAGTTAGCTTTGCCGTGGACTGAACGCTGTCTTTCCTTCGCTGTTTGTCATCAAAACCCAGTTTTTTTAAAATATTGTTGAGGGGTTATCTTACGCAGTTTACATTTATAAATGTGGCACTTGACTAATAGTAATATTAAATCGAAGGTGTCATCTGTATGAAATGTGGGTGAAAACCCCAAAAAGCATTAACTGACAATGAAGATGTATAATGCCTGTGTGTGCACATTTTAATTCTAAGCAGTGTGAAAAAAACTGCCAATTTTGTTAGTGGCTCTACAATTCCAGAAACGATGCATGATTGTCTCAGGTTCTGCTGCGCAGAATTTACAAAGATTACTTTCAACCAGATGCATCTTAATCAGATGGGTATTTACAGGTAGAATTCCGTGAAGCAGCCTGATTTGCATCCATCTTAGTTTTGGAATGTAGTAAAGTAGTTTAGAATGGTTTGATAAACATATCAAGATCCTTAATATTGACCAACATCTCATCTTCCCATTTCTAAATTACCATAAGTCTTTCATTGTTATCAGTTAATCTAAAATAATATTTTTTTGATCCCTTTTTACATTCTAAAAGATTTCTGATGCTTACACATATATTGTTATCTAGCGACACCTCTGTGGGTTTTATAATATCAAGAAACTTAAGATATTGTTCAATTGCTTTTAAAATTTCATGAAATTCAAGAAAATTTACTTGGAAATAGACATGACAAATTGTTCAAGAGACCATCAATCTCCATCATCAATTTCCCATTCAATATTAAGAGATAGGGATATAATAGGGCCATGGTACTATTGGTTGGGTGTCGCATGTTCGTACTTTGTTAATGGAGCCTGGTTTTTTATATGTCTGTCTGTCCATATTCCATATCATCTTATGCAATGTTGTAAACAACGATATAAATATTTTCAATATCAAATATGGCATAGTAAATTATGTTCATCATTTTATTTGCATAATTTATTGCTCTTACAAGCGTTTTCTGGAACCAGAGCTTTACATTTTGAAACTATATTTAAGAGAGACTTACTACGAACTCTGTGATAATTTAGATGTATGAGTCGTAAACTTACTATATACCAATATCGATACCATACAAATGTCAATACTGATTTTTTTAAGTGTACAAAATGTACTTACGACGTGATCCAGGACGAATTTCAATTTTTTTTAGTCTGTCTATCCTAGTAGTAGTTAAGTACATGTAGTTACCAGTAAGTTATTTTCATATCTATTCGACACAGGTTAAAGTTAACTAATATCTCCCCAGAATGTTGCATACTTAACAAATCTTGCACTTTATATGAAACGTAATCTATTTATGTAATTAGTTATTTCTATGTCAATGTGCACCGATCTTATGTATACAACATTAGGTACTTTTAGTCATGAGGCCGTGTATACAATTAAACATTTATCATCATCACAGGCATATACCATGTTTATTCAAAATTTAATATTTTGGACACTGCATTTTCAAAAGTGAATATTAACAGATTGACCAAAATCTATCTACCCAGAATCGACTTCTTTCAAATACATGTATAACAAATTGGTGATAAATCATTTGAGGAGACTGTCGCGGACTGTGTGATATCTTAATGTATTTGTATACATGCAGTTGAATTATTCACTACCTCCTTGAATGGTGAGAATGTTTACTTTCAGAATACAAAAGAAAACAATAGGAGTGAAATTTCATTTGATATTAACTAAATAGTAAAAACTATTTTCGATAATAGCAAAGTTTCTCGAAAGCGTTTAACCTAATTTATCAGATTTCAGACTTGGAGTTTGATGAAAAAGTGACACATAGTATGTTTCTCAAAATGTTATGTGGCTTAAATAAGAGCCCAAATACAATCTGTCATGGGTTAAATTTAGATATCTTCCCTACACTTGCATCATGATTTCGATGACTATAAAACCAACGATCATACATTACAAATGTTAATAAGCCTGTGTTCAGTCTTCATGAATACTAGTTTTAAGACCTTCTATCCATTACAAACCCATATTTGTCTTTCCATCTGCTTTAAATAATTTGTTCGAGAATTACGGTGGGCCATTGTCCGGTTTTCGATCACAAATCACCGCTTAAACCTGGTATTGTCGCTAAACTGAACTGATAAGCATTTCTATGGAAATTTCGTAAACAACCACTTTTTCACAATTAAAAAACATCATTTATAACTTTTTACAAATTTGACGATAAAATACTCTGTGTCTCTTCAACGTTTGACCTCGCTTCCTACTTTGGATAAAGGCCAACTTGTTGAACATGCTGTCATTGGTACACCCATGTTCTTGCATTCATTGAGAGGTTCGCATGCAGTCAGGCATTGTCGCTCATATATAAGGGACTCCTTTGTTTGATGTCGCCACTAGGGCCTTTATTGAACGTCATGTTAAACGTAATGTGCAGTGGTCGGGATACAAGACTAATCATATTATTTTAAACAGCGATTAATTTGATGCTTTGCTGTTGAGACTTTGATATGGCACACGCGACGGAAAGACGTGCATTGTAAGGAAATTAATGATTGGGTGAAGACGCTGAAGGGAATGGCTTTTCAAAAAAAAAATTAAGTTGATGAATGAATTAATTATCATTAATGTGTTTAGCAACAGTCTTCCAGATATTCAATCTAAATAAAGAAAACATTAGTTAATTCAAATCTTCTACTTTAAAGCGCATCTTTGCAAACTCTGTTAACGTCAGTATTAGACGAACTTAAAATATATTCAACTTCTATATTCTATGAAGTTTCTACATACATTGTAAGGAAGTTGTATAACCATGAAAATAGTTTTTATTCTTCATAACTGCAACTTCAAATATATCAATATCTGTATTAATCTCCATTGTTATATGTCGTTTGTCAATGAATATTGTTCATGACCATATGATATCAATAATTCTTATTTATTCAACACGTTATCGTTAAAAAATAATGATTTGCTAGTTTCTGATGTAATTTTGATACTGATTTTCTATCATATCTCCATATAAATCGAATTTCTTTTTTCTGTTTCATTTTCCTGGTTATTTTGCCCGTAACAAAAGTTTAGAGTTACTATTGTAGTCTGTGTGTAACAAACGTTACTTTTTGTAAGCTCGTATGTGTCAGGGTCCCTACGAAAACACATACATTGAGAAGTAGGTGTTTAAAACGTGTCTTGTGCATTGGAATGGTGTGGTCCCTCTGTTTGTCCCTCTCTCGCGTTGTACTAGAGAACATCGTCATTGAACGCTCTGCTTAGTGTGATATGGAGGCTAGCTGTACCAGGTAATATTTTTTACAATAACTGTCATACTATGTTTAAAACGAGTTACTTCACAATGTAAACAATCGTCGTGTGTGGTTTGAAGTTAAGTAAACTCTACTCGACGTAATGTATGGTTGAACGTTCATTCGGTGGAATTAAGACGTAGAGGAAATAAGAAGATTTTCGTGATAACAACATACACGACGTTTCGGAGCGTACTCTTTCATCAGGTTGAATGATGTTTGTGCACAAAAAATGTTGTATTTTTAAAGTGCATTGAGGCAATCTACAAACTATCATGCAGGTTGTCAATACTCCTTTCTGCCCGTATCGGATTTAGACGTAATCTTGGTGTGAGTGATTGAACTTATGTGGCAGGAGGAAGACAAATCATGTAGGGGAGTAATTCAAAAGTTAACATTGTGATTTGATAGAGCGTAGACGGTATTGAAATGCTAACTGATCTTCGTTTTAGATGATAGAAAAGTTGACTGCTTCATTAAAGACTTTTGATAATACGAACGATGGTCCAACATTGTTGTAATTCAGACATGTTAGACACAAAATTCTTTCATCTTAATGGGCGATGATTTGATCATAGTTTCTCTTCATTATTCTAGGGTAATTGATGGACACTGTTTAAATTTCTCAGCTTGGTTTACCTGTAGAATCTTTCACAACATCAATGTGGACCTGTCCCAAAAGAAAATCGTCATCCCGTAACTTTAAACAAAACACTTCACAGTTATGCTATTTTGCAGAATTACTTCAACGAATAATTACCCCATTAACGCAGGGAGGGTTATGTTATAGTTGGATGATTAGCGTAATCTGCAAAAGAGCATGGGACATTCGTGAAAAACTCCGACACGCAAATGAGCTTTAAATTGTTTGTCGTGAAGTGGTGATGTCACTTGTTAACCGTCACGCAACACGCATGGCGATGCATGCTTTGTATGATAAAACTATCGATTAACAAACGTTTCCGTTCATGGTTTCACAGGGTCAAATGTTTAAGTGCTTTGGTGTCGCGAACGTTTCTTTACAGAGCAATTGAATCGGTCAAGTATTCTTTCTTGAAGCTCTGTTAATGTTCTAACGGCTCTGTGGGACGTAACCTCTCTGACAAAGAAAGCACCCACCTGCTTCAGTGAAATGTACATGACCCGGGTCACGAGACTCATGTCAAACTGCTAATGTCAATCAACCAATGGCATCGATTTGAAGTACATGTAGTCACCTTTGTTATCATTCACATGAATAATGTTTACTTTACTTAACTGACATAAACTATGCTTATAGGTAAATGGTTATTTCAGTTGCGGTATTAAGTTAAATTTCCTTTATTAGATAAATTAGAGACTCAAATTGATATGATCCTATTGTTGCATTTGGTTGACTGCAAAAAGTCCATTTTAAAGTTCTGTCTATCATCATTTGTCAATTGACTACTTTTTGTGATGAAGCAAATGCTCTTCCTAATTACCAAATATACCTGTTGACATCAAGTACAATCCAATGCCCTCTCTGAATGAGAGAAGAGACCTTGATGAGTTACCTCCCCTAGACCGTGAGAAATCGTTTCTCTGCCGTTTTAAGACTTCAGCGGGGAATCTTAGCTAATTTTAAAACTGCATTGAGAGAAAATGTAAAATCATGTTAAAGATTATTTTTTTAAATACTTAAAACTTATAATATGAAAGTTGGATATATAATAAAGTTATCATAAGAAGACAATTAATTACATTTAAGGAAAAACTCAGAGACATTTATTCATATATTTGGGTTGATAAAATGACAGTTTTTTCCTAACGAGATATGTGTATAATTTACACCTGTCAGTCATCAGCCCGTCCCGACATGCTTGCCTCTGGGTCAGAGCGACTATCAGTGCATAACACCGGGTAATTGGCACAGATTCCATATAAGTACTGATTGATCCTTGAGATAAACTCCCATATCTATCATACACCGTGAGATATGGCTGTTAACTAGCAGTTGCCTCTGGTGTGTATTCTTATTGTAGACACTTGGTGACTATACTTGAAATTCAGCTCGTGGATATACGTGAAGTGTGACTTTTGCTTGATGTGACACACGAGGATGTATATTTCAATCACGCTCAACACGGAGGCGGTAAGTTATGAAAGTCATACTCCATATCTCAACTTTGACCTTCTACGTGACTGGAACTATATCTAGTTCAAATGTGAATTTTACAGACGGTCACAAATTATAACTTCCTTTTAATTCTTGTATAGTGTTAAAGTGTCCCTGTTGATACAGATTATGAATAGGGTCATATTGTACATTCACTTATTTATAACAGACGTATAACTCATGAAAATACAAACACTATATATTAGTACACCTATCTCTAAATGGCTCGTCAAAAGTGTTTAGTTACAATATAACAAAATGTAATATGTATGTTTAAAGTTCAGAGGCAAATATTTAATATAAAATTATTATACAATTATTTGTATCTTAGTGACATAATAAAGTGTATGAAAAAGTTTGCAATTTTGTTGAAGAATATGTGAAGCTATAGAAAGACATAATGATTTTAAATAAAATTATTTTTCTCAGAAATTCCAATGTAACGTTTATGAAAATATAGTCAACGGTTCGATTAAAAATGATTCGTTTTTGTAAACAGAACGTCAACATTGTGCCAATGTCCACAGATAATTAGTCATCTGAAACAGGTGTTGTGACCATTATTTGATGCATATGAATATTCCAGATGTCGGTTTAGTAACTGGATATACCAGAGTGGGAAACTTCATAAACTATGTTTTTGCTGAACGGACACAAATGTAAACAACCAATTTTGAATGAGTAATGACTTCTGTAATACAAAAGAGCACTTGTTAAAAAGCCAAAGTAATAAGTAAAGATCAATTGTCGCCTTTTGATTCTTATCACTTGTAAAAAAAATAGTATTCGGTGTAACGTTGATATTCGTCATTAAAATTAAAGTGTGTGATCTATATAAATGCTTACGATTGAAAATCAAAGAACACTCTGTATTTTTTAAAGATTCAAACAAATAATGAAAATTATGACATACAATCATCCATACATATCAGAATGTGATGCTTCTATGTCAAGTCGACCTTGACCTATCCCGAGACCGACTGTTGAAAAATTCGCCCATCAGTCAGTAAAGGTGTCTTTCACTTGCAACAAGTCACGATGTTGTCAATTGATATTGTAGGTATTTGGGTGGTTGTCAATTACCGTATGCCGATCCGCCACACAGTCATTTTGGTATTGTTTCATGCTTAAGACTCGAATGATGTGATAGTAAATGTTCTTTTACGATAAGCTTCTTCGAAGCCAACATTAGCTATACGAAAGTGTTCACAAGATCCTTTAGACATATTTGCATAGTTAATCAATATCTTAATGTAAGAAAGTAATTGTTAATGAAAAACAATTATACTAACGGTAAATGTAGTTAATACGGAAGTGAGAAATAAACGCTTAGAAAATCGTTACAATGTGTAGTTCTTTATTGATCATGTATACGTGCAAAAATGTGGTGACAGGCTGAGCAACGCACACATAATGTAAGCAAATTTTTCATTGAATGGAAAATGCATACAGTCATGTAAAATATTTTGTTAAACTTTGAAAAACGCAAATATGTTTGATTAGGAAAGATCTTTTTTAAAAGAACAAAACCCACATGGGTTTTATCGTAATTTCATCTATAGAATAATTTACATGCATTTGAGTGCCGTTATTTGAAGGTGGTGGGATTTTGTAAGCTTTTTTGCATTTATTAAAATCAACAGAATCAAACACAATGGGCAGGTCGGTGTTGTACCTTTGATCCCACCGGCAGCGCGTGCACCGGTACGTGGTGACATCACTAAAAAGGATTCTGATTGGCTGTGCACTGAAGACACGAGAATTATTGACCAACAAATGCTGTTCTCGTTAGTGCGACTCCACCCTCCGCAAAACTGACTCACTGCTTAGTTATTAATATCATACGGAAATACCTGACAATATTTTGTTATGCTTTTAGATCTTCAATATCTAAGTATGTAGTTGAATAATTTCTTGACTTTTTGCAGACAAATAGATAATACTAAGAGCATAAAATCGGAGGAAGTATTTCCAATATCGGGGAGGAGAACGGATCCGTATCAGTTACCAAAGGGAGACAACTGTGTTTGTATTTAGAGAATCGTTTACTCGCGGCCATGTTCTGAGAAAATGGAATGGTTTTCGACTGGAATAATATTGTAGAAAATATCTAAAACGGTGAGACACTAACTCATTTCAAAATATCAACCCATTTCTTGCCTTTCAGCCTTTTCGAGAGAAAATCGGTCGTGTATTCAGCTCGTATGCCGATAATAACATCGCTGTCTGCTAGCCAAATTTCTTCATGTCACTCGAACTTGGCTGCCAAAATATGCCACCAGTGTAGCTAAGGTTTTTCGTTGTGTTGTAGATGTGGCAGAGCAAGTGCGAGTCCTGCTAGGCCGGAGTGGACGATGAGGGAGTCCTGAACAGCAACCATGGACCATCGATTACCGTATGAACAATCCAAGGATTTTTACCAATTCCAGGAAGACTATGAGTCTCTTCCTTTGTGCATTCTGCAACTGGACCCGGCGGACAGAGCTGTCATCAGAATCGCAGGTAATGTATCAGAACTTTATTTTTATCTATGATTAATCATATTTTATTGATCAATTATATACAGCATCAAATAAAAATAGAGCCACGTGGGTTTGTATCTTTAGATAATACACGTGGGGAGGAGGAAGCAAAAAACATAAACAATTATGAATGGATCCCCCAGATGGTGGAAACGATTTGTTTACATCACAGCAGTAGGAGCTACGTGTCTCACGTCCATCAGAGCACCAAGCAGTATTGTCTTAGAGTTGGGTTTCGTCATAGGACACTATATCAATGAACGTGAGCCATCGTCTGCTAGCGTGACGGAAGTGAATGCAAATGCCCCTCCAATCCACGCATGAGCTCTCTAGCTCAACCAGTCAGGTAGTATACCTCTCCCACTCCACTTCACTAACTCTTCTAGCCTTCCGGCCGAAAGAGAGGTGGGCTATTTTTATAGCAGGCTACCCAATTGATGTTGATCGTCAGCCAACCAACCAAAGGACTGGCAGCCCCTACCTGTCACTGCTAGCTGCACTACACCTCGGACACTCATTTATGACATTCCACTATCAAGGCAACTAGTTTAACCTGGAGTGGGACTATAGCCTCCAGTGATTCGCCTCTACCCATAGCCACATGTATCTCTACAACACTACGATCAGCAACCAGTCCGGCTCTGTCAGCTGGAGGACAACTTTCACTGACTGAGATTGTGAGATTTACCTACCGACCTACGTACCTACCTTGGATATTTATACCTTAATTAGGGCATTCTACCTGAGCCTCCTGTCCTCATAAGGGCAGTGGAAGACCGCGAGGCTGACATATGAAAGTTTAAAGCCGTTCTGGGCTTGACATTCAGAGCTTGACTGGATGATTTTGAGGTACTGAGAAGCGGGTAGGGACACATGTGGAACATACCCAACCATGGCAATGTCAAACGGATTCGGATTTACAATGAACGACAGTCAGGATTTTGGCCAGGAACTTCCCAGTGTCAACCCCATGGCCTGGTATGAGCAGAATCGCATGAAGGATACAGGTATGCATTGCCTATCCCTTAACATGGAGGAATTTCAGTTTGTGATTTGAAAAAGAAAGAGATGAAAACCTGCTTTGTAACTAGTTTAAAAAGGTCCTTTCATCCGCTGTCTGTTATGTGGGTTAGCTTTTGTGCTCAGCTCCCTGAGCTGCACCTGTTGTTATGATTACAGGAATGGAAACATTTTCAGAAAATTTTCATATCAGGTGTCTTGTTTTTGGCATCATATCTTGTGAAAGTTTTTCATGTATCAAGTTTTAGTGTGACCTCTTTTTTTCACAAAGTAAAAATCAACTTATTAATATTTTATATAGGATTTAACTTGAAACTTCAATTCATGCATGCATGATCAAGGGATTAATTGTTGTGGAATGAATTTTCTGTGAGGATAACATGTTGCATTTTCTATTAATTATTGAATTTAGATATTATAAAGTTAGACTAGAGTATCACTATGGAAAAATATGATTAATGCTTTTCATTCAGTGGTTTCACAAGTCATTCATTAAATCCGGGATACTTCAACCTTGAAATTGACTTCAAATTTTCTTGTCAAGTGTCAAAGAAAATGTTGAGACATCTATTAAAAACCGGTGAAGCATATCATTCTATTATTAGTTGTTTCCTCTGATGTTTTTGTCAGTGTGATGGTCAGTGCTATATTCAGCATCATGTATATGTGATTGTAATCATGCTAATGGTCAGTTCTAGCCAGGACACTGGTCACTTACAGGTCAGCTATGTTACAATGTTGCTGTATCTGTCTACTTGAATCTATCAGTTATTTTGCTTATACAATAAAATCAATATATTTCTAAACAAGATACTATCAGTGATTGTGCTTTATACAATAAAATCAATATATTTCTAAACAAGATACTATCAGTGATTGTGCTTATACAAGAATTTTATTTTTCTCTATGGTTGATATCATCTTTATTGTCTTTAAGCAAAAGTATTTATTTCCTGTTGATGAGAACCTATTATTTGATTGAAACATTGTTGCTATATCTGTGAATTGGTTAATATCATTTGTAGTCTTTACTTAACAATGTAATTCACCTCAGTTTTCAACCATTCATTCAATTCATCATACTTTCACAACAGTGTTTAGTTTCTGTGGCTATTTCCTAACATTGCCAGTAGAAAGTCAGTTAATATGCTGATAAAACAATATTCCCTTACTTGAAAATCATCATTAGATGTTGTGATATATAACATTTTGTTACTCCTGTAAAAAAAATATGATACAATTTTCATTATCCCTGTATACGGAACTTAATTACTAGTTTTTGATTATTTTATTTTAAACACTTAATGATATGAAACACCTGAAACTGGTATGCTCAGCATTATGTAGACATATAGCCAACAGATACAGTAGTAAGATATGGAGATTCACATGTGTTAATATGCAACCTGGCACACAAACAACAGTGCATATAGATGCAGATAGGTTTATTGGATGTGACATAAGCTCCATCCTGTCATTGATAAATACAGAGATAAAACAAATGTTACATAGTTAGAGCATGAATCATTGTAGATTTCAAAATGAACTTGTTACACACAACAGCTATGTTATGATTTGGAGGGCCCATGCTGTCACTCAGATGTCAATTAGTTTTGTAGTGGTGTTGGTTACATCCCAGCTGTGACCTAGAAGTAGACTAACTTTAAGTCTCTGGAAAATAGAGTACAGTGTGTACTTTGATAAAATGTAAATTGAATCAGGTCTTGAATATCAACAGTCAATGAGTTGCAAAGTTTTCAAATAGATTCAAATTCAGAATTAGGCATTGTGGATGACGTTCAAGATTCAAAATTATTTATTGCACAAATAATTTCATCAGACTAAATACTAGTCTATCATGAAATACATGTACAAATATTCCATTTATTTTGCATAGTCATTATGTAATTACTAGTGAATACATATTGAAATTAATGTTCATCACTTATGTAATATATTGATTAAAATCTGCATCAATTTTATAAATATTTTCTGATTCATATCTTCATTAGTTGTCTAGTGAATTATTTCAATTAAAAATCTGGGTTAAATAATCCCTGACAGCCTGTCAACAGATATGAGTGGGTCGTGTGTCTCATCACTGCCCATCCCCTTGTAACCTGTTCATCCAGATCTGTCTTCTAGTCCAGCTGTCCAGCTATGCATCACTCCTCATTGTCATATTGTAGTGCTTGACCACTGTCCATTCTCTCTATTGATAATATGTGCTTCCTTAGAGCTAGACTCACACCAAGTCTCTGAAGAATATTCTATAAGTGATTATTTTGTTAAATAATTAAAAGTGTCTTCAGAGAAATTGGAATGTCAGAGCCAAATCTAGACATGCTTTTTACAAGGTTAGATTTCAGACTATGGTGTACATAGGATTAGTAATACCAACGACATTCTTGTGATTAGACTACTTAACTGTGAAAAGTTTTACAGACTGACTGAGATTATTTATTGTAGCCTGTCCTAGTTCAGGAGTAGGTGTGCATTATAAATAAATATTTTTAAGAACGTAATTAGCCCTTCTTTGTAGATTTATGGGACACTAATAAAGACATAAAAACTTTGTAAAAACATATTTTGAACAAATTCACCAGTGGAATAAATTTACCCATACTAAAACTTGTTACCTCCATTCTGACGAATTAACTTTCAATAATACTATCACTAAGATCAGAGCTACTTATATTATAACAAAACTTAACTATAGACCATTTCATTCTCCATCATGCATTCCCTTCCTCCCTCCCACCAGTCCCTGTCAGTGAAAGCTTCCTGTGCATAGTCTATACCATCAAAGCTCAATCAATTCCGTCTATCTATTGATGCATCTCTCAGATATTTACTTTCATCTTGAATGACACCTTGCAGCAGATATAGATGCATATTTCAACTTTCATCTGATTCAATTCCCTATTTCAATTATTTCCAGTATTTCATAACCTGTTTGCCTCTTGTCCCAATAATGATGTGGAGTTACGAGTAAAACTTAAAAGGTTTAAACTCACAGTTGATCTATTAATTCAAAACATACAACTCCTTCATTTTATACATTCACAATAGCACTACCTGTTTGCCAGGTGTGGCAGACATTTTAATAAAGATAGTGAGGTAATCATTCTCCCACAGCACCGTTCCCCTCATCACCACTGTCTCCCCCTTGTCCCCCCCCCTGCACCGGTTCTCTCATCACCACTGTCTCCCCCTTGTCCCCCCCCCCCCTGCACCGGTTCTCTCATCACCACTGTCTCCCCCTTGTCCCCCCCCCTGCACCGGTTCTCTCATCACCACTGTCTTCCCCTTGTCCCCCCCCCTGCACCGGTTCTCTCATCACCACTGTCTCCCCCTTGTCCCCCCCCCTGCACCGGTTCTCTCATCACCACTGTCTCCCCCTTGTCCCCCCCCCCCCTGCACCGGTTCTCTCATCACCACTGTCTCCCCCTTGTCCCCCCCCCCCCTGCACCGGTTCTCTCATCACCACTGTCTCCCCCTTGTCCCCCCCCCCCCCTGCACCGGTTCTCTCATCACCACTGTCTCCCCCTTGTCCCCCCCCCCCCCTGCACCGGTTCTCTCATCACCACTGTCTCCCCCTTGTCCCCCCCCCCCCTGCACCGGTTCTCTCATCACCACTGTCTCCCCCTTGTCCCCCCCCCTGCACCGGTTCTCTCATCACCACTGTCTCCCCCTTGTCCCCCCCCCCCCCTGCACCGGTTCTCTCATCACCACTGTCTCCCCCTTGTCCCCCCCCCTGCACCGGTTCTCTCATCACCACTGTCTTCCCCTTGTCCCCCCCCCTGCACCGGTTCTCTCATCACCACTGTCTCCCCCTTGTCCCCCCCCCTGCACCGGTTCTCTCATCACCACTGTCTTCCCCTTGTCCCCCCCCCTGCACCGGTTCTCTCATCACCACTGTCTCCCCCTTGTCCCCCCCCCTGCACCGGTTCTCTCATCACCACTGTCTCCCCCTTGTCCCCCCCCCTGCACCGGTTCTCTCATCACCACTGTCTCCCCCTTGTCCCCCCCCCCCTGCACCGGTTCTCTCATCACCACTGTCTCCCCCTTGTCCCCCCCCCTGCACCGGTTCTCTCATCACCACTGTCTTCCCCTTGTCCCCCCCCCTGCACCGGTTCTCTCATCACCACTGTCTCCCCCTTGTCCCCCCCCCTGCACCGGTTCTCTCATCACCACTGTCTCCCCCTTGTCCCCCCCCTGCACCGGTTCTCTCATCACCACTGTCTCCCCCTTGTCCCCCCCCTGCACCGGTTCTCTCATCACCACTGTCTCCCCCTTGTCCCCCCCCCTGCACCGGTTCTCTCATCACCACTGTCTCCCCCTTGTCCCCCCCCCTGCACCGGTTCTCTCATCACCACTGTTCCCCACAGCATTTTCCCCTCATCACCACTGGCTGTGGTTGAGTCGGTGATGGCATCCCTCCAACACTGTACACTTCTTATATCAACCAGGAATCCAGGCATTCTTCCCCAGTGCAACACTTCCCAGCCCCCTCACTCCACGGTGCAACACTGGGATATTCTGTCTGCTGTGAGCTTTATGAGTGAAGAGCCGGTTGTTAAAGGGATACGTCCTCTTGTTTTTCATCTCTTAATGTAATTAAAATGCCACCTTACAGGACAACATGGTCCAGTCCCTACAAAGCAAGATTCTCTCGTCTCGGAGCGAATTCTCGTAACTGCACAGTAGGGTGACTCTGAGAACATAAATTAATTAACAGACTCTCTGCTAATGTTGTTTGTTATTATATGGCTACTGGTTTGATATAAGGTCACATTGGTTCTGTTAAGAATTTGTTAACTAGTATTTAATGAAGATAATTATTTACTTGATGATGTTCCTATTATTTTCTCCTCCTGTGTGTTCTACATATTTTGTAATATTTATTTTAGAGAGGATTTAATGCCTAGTAGATCTGGACACCAGCTTATTCATAAAGTTAACTTGCCTAATAGCAAAATATTATATCGAATGATATGTTGATGACTTGAACTGATATCATAGCACAGAAAGAAAGGGATTTGCATTTCCTACTTACATTCATTTAAAAATTCTTTGAATATTCAAATATTTAATTGCATTCGCTTAAATAAACTTGAAGAATCAATTGCACAATGTGTTATTAAAATTCAGTGCTTGCCTGAAACAGTGTAGGTGGTATCTAAATAGCATCAATGATATAAACAGTGACTTTGCAAAAGGTGTATACGTATTCATGTCTGTGATGAATTTGCAGGTGGAATAAATTAGCTCTACCTGAAGTGCACAGGACACTAAATGACAAACTAAATCTGAGGCTTGTCTCCATGCCACTTCTAGGTCAGGTTTGAAAAATATCTGTCGGCTCAATCTAGACTGACAGCAAGTCTGTAATAGTCACTATTTTTTATATTTATGAACATGTGATTAAGACTGAATTTGCTCCGAGTACAGTGATATCTTATTTGTTTCTCTTATATTTGAAGAGTTTTATTCAGTGGAACACTCAACAGGCTATTTTTTTTAAAAAGTTTATTTTTTCTAGATGTTGTTTTTTTAAATCTAGAATTTTAGGGAAAACTGAAGAAGTCTGAATTTAACCATGTAGGAGTGAAAGTAAGATTTAACTTAAGGAAAAAATGGCCAGATTTAACAAAGTAATTGATATGTATAGTTTCAGCCTTAGGAAGGAGGAGGGAAGACTTGCCATGATGTAATATTCTTGCTTTTGCCTTTTTATTGATAAAAGATTCTTGATGACAGACCTAATGTCACATTAGAACAAAAGGCAGTTTTTTTGCTCATAGCAGTGGGAGGGTTAAACCTGAAGTAGATTGAAAGTAGAAAAGGATAGTTGAGGTGGGTAGATGGGGAGATATGTACAAACAAGTGACGCATTTAGTCTGACAGGGGTGTGGCGTGTGTTTGAGTGTCTTTAGGGGTGGTAGGGGGACAGGAAAGTGGCGTACAGGAAGGTGGGGGGGGGGACTTTTTGGTTAAAAAATCTGCTTTGTAATAGGTCATTGGGTTAAGCAAACTGACCATGGTCATCTTAGGATTTTGAAGTCGAGTCTTGTAACATTTGACCCATGTGTCAATTTTGCACTCTGAGTTGTATTTGTTACATTTTCCCCCTTGTTATCTGTTGATCAGAATTTGATCAATTTCAAGAAAGAAATGCTTAATTTTTACTATTTTTTGGTAGAAATTTACACAATTCCTTCTTTACATTCCACATTACATCAATTAAACAAGCACCAAATGAAACTAAAAGGTGTGCCATCTTTATGAGTATGGTAGTCAGGGTAGGTAAATATAGATAAGAAGTGAGTAAATGATAGGTATAAAAAATCCATAATGTGAAGGGAAATCAATTTATGGCACAAAGAATGTTTATGTATGTTTCATGGAGGTAGAACAAACAGAAATAGTTTCAAGAGGTTGGGCAGCAGGATAGAAGTGAAGACAAGATGTTCTGGATAACAACTACTTTATTGTGAAATTCATGACCTTTCAGATTATATATGCTTACTCCTTCATTAGGTGCAATTACAGTAGTGGTTAGCCTGTTTGACTTGGATCAAAAAGTCTGGGTTTGAATCCTGACATGCATTCGGCAACTGTGCTCGCTGTAAAGAATGGTTCAACATTCAGTTTGATTAGGATGCAGTGTTAATCTTAATCTTATGTCTGTTCCAGCTCTGGCTGGCAGGTTTTGCCAGAATGCTTTACCACAATGGTGATGCAAGCTTTCTCCCTACCTCGATATACTCGCTGGTGTGATACGAAGGAAATAATGTTGAAAGAAGCATTAAACCCCCTGTAGGTTCAACTGGAATGGTTTTGGCCTTAAATACAGTCTAGATCCTGATTCAGCAAGTCTAGAATAAATACTGATATCAAAAAATAAAGAAGGAAAAATAGCAACAGCTTAGCATCATTCAAATTCATTGTATGTATTGAAATGTAACTTTATGCTTGTTTTCCTAGTTAATTTCATACTTATAGATCAAATAAATTTATTGTTTTCTTAAAATTAGGAACTTGATGATCAGGAAGTAATTCAGGAAGAAGGTTTCAGGTATCTACTAGTGTACATCTCGTTTAAGTATATCATCATGGCTTTGTTACCCTCTAGTTCGTTGCTATTAGCCTAATGGAGGTGGAAAAGAAAAATGGTCTTAGGTTTTTATTTCAAATTTCTTTGCAGTGAGAGAAAATCCATTTATATAACAATTCATATCAGTTCAGTTGTCCAATTAAGATGGTGAACCACTCCCATGTTTTACAACTATGAAAATGGACTTCAAATATTTTCCTCAAATATGTCCATTATGTATGATAGTCAATGAAGCAAATCCACCTACAAGTATCCACTTTGCTCATATTTATCACAGACAAATCTGTGAGGTTTAGCCCAGGGTGCTTTAACCACAAGATAGATATGTCGTGTTAACACCGGGCAGCTAAAAGGTGTGATAGTTTCACAAGTTCGTATAGTTCGTGAACCTGAGTGATTATTGTGATTAGTCATCCGGTATATTGGACAATTTCTCACCTGGTCGGCCAGGACAGGTAAATGTTCCTTGAGTTATGAAGCTTTATATTAAACTAGGGTGATAAGAGAAGAGGAATGAGCTGTATGTTAACTATTAGTGTTTGTTTCCAGGACCTTTGAATCATCTTGGATTAGTTTAAGATTCATTCCCTGATAGAAAGAAATTAAATCCAGAAAGAATTGTTTTAAAATGCTTTCTTCAATTGAGTTGTTTTTCATCAGAATTAAAATATTGTCATGATGTGTATTGATAATGTTCAGGTCAAGAGTGATTTCAATGATTTCTAATCAAAAATCATCATTTGTTCCCATGTCTAATTGCCAAGATTTTCATTAAGAAAACATTTCAAATGTTTTAAGTCAGTGTTCGAGTCAAGTTAACCTTGTTTCTTCTTCTTCCTCGTGGCATACGTCTCACCTGTCACCTATTCGTCAGTCGCAGTCCAGCGAACGCATTGTTATTGACATCAGTTAAAGGCTGTCAGTTTGGAAATTAATAGTTCGAGGAAGTAGCTGTAGGTCACATGGACATACGAGTTTCATCTTGGTGATATAATCTGGGTGTGCATTTCTCATAGTGTAGTGAATAATCAACTAGTCCGTCACTGTCATTTGTCAGGAAATTGACAAGTTCTTGTTGACAGTTTGCATACAGATGATAAAGATAGTTGATCCTTGTGATCAGATAGGTTTCAGACATGTGAAATGCTGTACCGAATTTTAGCATCGTACCACCCCTTGTTTGCAAGTTCCAACTAATGCTCGCAGGTTTCACCACAATGCATAGCTACAATGGTATTGCAGGCTGTCTCCCGTCATTTATGTGAAATTCTCTTTAAAGCTTCATTAAACCCCAAAACACCTCACTTTAAAAAATGTTCAATTGAATAAAGATAGATTTCTGAACACTTTTTGAAATGAATAAATTAAAATAATAAGTTTTAAAATTCACATTGATGTGGCCTAAATGGATAAATACTTATCAATTAGATAAAACAAGTTACAGACAGATTATCCACTGCTTAAACTAATTTTTAATTTAATTTATTTGTTGTAAATCATTTGTTAACCAGTTGTGAAGTTTTCCTATTCTCATGTTCTTTAAGGCTTGCAATGCAAACATACTTATCTTCAAGTGTTTATTTATAAGTATGAGAAAGGTAAACAAGTCCTTGATCTACCTCAAAACTGGCAAATGTCCAGACTCCATTCAACATGAAGAAATGTATATCCAAGTGTAAAGCCAGTAAAGAATAATCCTCTAACGATCATCCATTACCTGCGGAAGGCTACAGGAAGTTAATATTGACTCTAGCAATCCGCCACTTTATGCAACATCAAATTGAGGAATGAGTTTATGACATTTTAGATTTGTTGGTCAGGTAGATAATCATAATATTTGTTCGTCCAGCATTAACATAAATTTAGCATTGATGTTGATTATGAACGTTACAAGAAGATCTTGAATCGTGAGTGTTGACACAGGTTGAAGGGGTCAGTGGTGTGTGCTCTACAAGCCCATGTGGCCCCAATAAAGCAGACCTTTGGGTCCAAGGGGTAACATTACCTGAAACTCTCTGTCAGTGGAAACTAAAGGGCATCTCAGTACTCTGAGGAGCCTTTCAAGAAATGTTAAATTAGAGTGTAGCCCCAAACTGAATAAAATCCAACGAGTTAAAATAAGCTTATTTACCTGGTACCTGTAATTTTCTCAATTTTGACTGGCAAGATAATGAAGATGAAGAAGTTCTTAAAGTTGCAGGCTGGACAAAAAAATTACCTTGTAGAATTTTGGGTCAGGCATGTTTCATATCCTGCAATGAATGTCTGACCTTTAGGTCTGCTTGGTGTCGTGAGTCGTGTCATCTGTGCATCTGTGCATTTCTTTTTGAATATGTAGCCATGTAAGTAAAAAGCATGTTCAAACAAGCTACTTCAAGATTATTTGCTGTGGATTATTCTCTTCAGAAACAGATATGGATTACTATAGTCTGGAAATTATCTTTTGGCCCAAATATCACCTTGCTTTCATTTGATAAAATCCTGAAACAACCTGCATAGACAAATTGTTGCATGTACAAGTAAACTCTTTTTAAAAAAAAATCAATTTAAAGTTGTCATTAAAACATTACTTCTCGTGCAGCAGTATGAAGTGGAATCTGTTGTAACTGTCAAAAACATTAATTTTCCATGGGCATCCTTCAAGATTTGCTTTCAAAAGAAGATTGCTACATTGACTGATGTAGAACAATCCTTCTATAAACTTTGTTCTGTTCAGCATCTCATGCAGTAAGAAACTATCAAGAGAGATTTGTCACTCAATAAGAAGCTCAGGCTATTGTCAAGTAACAATTCATTGATTTTTTATAACATTATATTCCTTTGAAACAGATGAATTATGGTGCACTTTATCAGTATCAAAAATCTATATTTGCCTAAAAGCTGTTTTTATGGTTGCAGATCAGCGAGATGCAGTGCAGAAGAAAACATTCACAAAATGGGTCAACAAGCATTTACTGAAGGTAAGAGGAACCCATCTTGTTGCATGAGTCTCTCAACATTTGACACACTCGAGCTCTGAAACAGTGTCGCTCTAGAGCAAGCAGACACACCTCAGCGATGACCAAATGCGATGTGGAAAACCTCCTGCTATTTACACGAGTTCAACATGCAAACACATTCGAATGGATGACACTTTCTATGTGACTACTTTCATTACCAGACAACTACGAGTAGAATTTGTAATTCTGTCGACGAGTTCAATCTGACCTTATATGGTAGTGGGGCAATTTTGGTGTTTTAGTTTATTGAAATAGGAAATCAAGGACTTTGAGGTTGAAATTTGCATTTGACATTTAAGTTAATTTTCAGACGATATATGTCAAATATAATGATAGAATTTTAGTGAAAGGAAAGTAGCTTTTACTTAGTTGAAATGTTCCTCTCTGCCATTACTGATTTCCTGATGAGGCAAATGTCAAATCTCTCTTCCTGTCTCTTTTTATTCACTTGTCTATTTACGTAAGAGAGAATACCCCAAAATTGGATTCTAATTTGGTTCTGCCAATTGGATAAGAAACGTAAACTGTTTGCTGAACCTTTACTAAATGATTAACCTTTGAGTGATTTCACCTGCACTCTGCTGTACACAGAGGCCATTGCTCTCCATTTTTCTGCTGATAATTTTCAAGAATTTACTGTTATTCTGAAAACCAAATTGCAAAGACATAAGAGGTTCCTATGTTTGCCATTGTCTTATCTACTCAGATATAAGCAATTGATTCAATTATTCAGAGATGTAAGATGAAAAGTTCAATTCAATTACTATTTAATGTGTCTAGCATTTAATAGCTTTATAATAAATGTCATCTTTTAGAAGGGTTGGCAGGCAAGAAACCAATTTGAATGTTGAAAGAAGATGTAATGTCTATTTTGAAAGTAGCTAAGTTGTGCTCCATGATGCACAATTTTAGGTTACAAATATATTTATAACTCCTTGAATCTCACCTCAGCTGACCGTGAAGGAGTGTCCATTCCCAGGCAGTTTCAGACTATTTCTAATCTTATGCAAGTATATTTTGTAGTGTCAAGTTTGTACACCATTTTGCCAAGCGTGAATTTGATGGGCGGTGAAATCTATCGGGCAGGTGCTAATTTCACCCTGTTGGTACCTAGATGGGTAGTCAGGTGTGTCACCATGGTGACAAGTTCAATTCCATGATGCCTAACTTAGTCCCATGATGCCTTACCCAATCCAATGATCTCTGCGTGTTGAACAAGATATTGATATCCTTGTTTTTCTATTTGTAAATTCATCTGAAAATTGAGGAGCAAGAGACGGGTACCTATTGTTGAATCTGAACATGGTTGTAAGTGAGTGAAAGTGAAGATATAATAATTGTAACTGGAAACGAAAATAATACTTTCTATTGTAACTTTTCTTAACATGATACACATTATGTGGCCTTCAAAGATGTAAGATGACCCTTTCTTCCAGGTAACATTCCTTTAAAAGATAATGCATTCAGCAAATTAATTTTTTGTGTTGTTTTGTGTTGGGCAAGGTAGTCGAGATGTGTCAATAACTGACTGGAAAATGATTGATATTGAAACTGACAACCTGTCGTGAGTAGTGTTTACTCAACTTATTCCCATGTGGTTGATAGATATGCCCCTAGCATACACCTATTGACGAATGACAATTCTTGACAGGTGTTTTGATGTTGATTTCAAACAAATAATATGGTTCACAAGTTCAACAGGTTTGCGGTTGGTTGGCTAGTATGGAAAGGTTGCTTACTTTGGTCATGGATCCAAATACCTCTGAAAATCTTAGCTTATAAATCAATCTGTGTTTTCTTATTTACACAGTTTATGCAACAACATTCATATTTTCATTGATATAAAAAATATTCACGAATACAAGAGACTTATTAAAAGATATCCTGTCCTGTAGCCTATTCATTAGTAAGCTTCTAAAAACTGAGTTGACATCATTATTTGTTTGAATGCAAAATTCTGATCTTACCCACAAACATGTCTGCTAATATATGTAAATATAAGACATTATCAGTCACTTCAGTGGTCAATTGTATTGTGATTATCTCTGTTTACACACTTATTTAGTTTTGTTGGATATGGGCGGGTCAGTTGAGGTCAGCCAGGCTTTCTGACCACTTGGTATGCAGGTCTGCTCAGAACTGATTAACTTAATTGGTTGGACACACTGTCTGCTAATAGCTCTATTTATGGACAAGTTGTCTTTTCTTGCCAGTCTGTTTCAGGTGTCTATACTCTTATGTCTATCGTTTTAAATTTGTTCCAAAAAGAGGAAGGGTATTTGTCCTCAATCAGTTTAAGAATGTGCGTGTGTTTGAAGAGAACTTCTTGGTATGAAATTCAGGGCAATTTACATGTAGATAGCGTCATTTATATCATCACAATCTCAATACTATTTATTGATAACATTTGTTTGTTAATCATGTGCCAACAAATCTAGTTCAAATTGTTTTGGGGAAACTTATAAGGTTTGTAACAAATAGACTCTTTTTGTGGAAAACTTTAACCCTCTCCCTGCTAAGGTAGATATTTGCGAAGATATAGAAGACAGTATTCCACACGCAGGTTATTACAGCCAGACACTTTAACATGAGATTTATATCCAACCCTCGGGGTATTTGACAACCAATCAGACAAACCATTTCACATTAACATGCTCATTCCATGTTTCAACAATAGCTGATTGAAACAAATAAAAAATCAATCAAAGAACAGTTGGTTGATGTTATATTTAGAAACATTTGTCCGTACTTGTAAGGGTTTCAGATTCAGAAAAAAAGATAACAATCGCTCTTTGCAAGTGTGGATTAAAAGCTCTGCCTAGGGCAACGTATGTGTCAGCTTCGGAATGCAGGCTGGTGACGCTTTTACTCAATCAGGGTTATCGAGGGGAGGCACAGAAAGGGAAATTAAGTGAAATTTTGATTGAAAAGATTAAATATATCTACCTGAAGGGGATTTCCAGATGATATTGTTACAAAAGGTGTGGTTTATATATTTTCACCGGATATTACTATTTTTTTAGTATTTTGACATAGTTATTTCATGCAAGAGTACTTACAAATTTTGAATTAAACTGTCTACAATCATATCTAGGTTGTGTAAAATCACACATGCAGGAAAAGTATTGCTGAGTCTTTTATTCTGATAATCCTTCTCGATGCTGTGTGAAAGTATCTTTATGATGATAGAAGTTGACATTTGTCCCAGTAAGATTTGCAACAGGGTTAAGGTCTAGCAAAGGTGTGAGTATTACCTATATCCCAGACCTGTTATCTGCTGGCGTGATCAGGTAACTTGGTACCAGAGGCATGCGACACATTTTTTACCTTGTTCAGTAATATAGGAATCTTGTAGTTGATTTTTTTCTTTTTAAGAATGGAAGCCTTGATTTAATACATAAGTAGTTTGTAGGTAAACAAATATATGAAATATATTGCACGTATGTAATTTTGTAAAAATGTCCTTTTTGACAATGATTTCCTAATTGGTGAAAAACCATCCTTGAAACAGAATGTTTGGTAAACCATCCCCCAAAGTAAAAAAGAGGGGTATTAAATTTGGAAAAACTTTTGAATTAGAAAAAATGGTGATTACTGATGAATCTCCTTTTTCAATTTCCGATTGCAATAATTTCATTTTATATAAATATGTGATGCTAAGTCTACAGTAATTCAATGGCCTCATTGGTTCACCATGCAGTCTGATTATTTTCTTCCTCATGGAAAAGTTTTCTCAGCTTTATCATCATCTGATAAAACAGGCCCCCATAGTACAGGTTGATAGTTGCTATGGTTACCACTATTTTTTAGCAATCTGATTATGATATTACCCTGCCCATATCACAGATTTGACTTTGTTCCTATCTGAAAGTCGTATCATAATGTTTTATGATTTCCTTTGAATATTAGATAAAATATTTGGGTACTTAATTTTAGATATGCATTAGAGTACTGGTTATTATCCAAAGTCTTTATCAGAGCTTATCATTCCTGTCTTGGGGAGAAATTGTAGATAACGCATGTTATATAGGAATTTATTTATATTTCAGGCTGAGCTATTCACTCATTTGTCATTTGAGATTTATTCCTTTTAAAAAACTATGATAAACACCATGCCTTTGAGTTTGACTTATGAAAAATATTTCACATATGTCTGATGACTAAATGAGTAAATTCAAATCAATAGGCAATTCTGATACACGTTTTGGAAACACCAGCTATATCCAGTAAGTGTCACATATTGCATCAATATTATACATTGCCTGGATATAAATGTCACATTTCATGTCAATATCAACCTAGGTCACGATGACCCGGTATGAGTGTGCATCACACAGGCTTGATCTTGTTGACTTAGTGTGGATTTCCGGTCTCCCTTTGCGGATTATTCCTCTTAACACCTGCCTCAATACCTGTCTCAATACGTAGGCCAAGACAGTAAGATCTTGTTAAGAACAGGTGACTCCTGGGAGACTTGTAAAGCTGAGGTAGATATACGCGTGGCGTATGTAACACAGATGATGAGTCATGTATTGAACTGTATACCAGCTATATGAATAGCATACAGCATTGCAAGAGATGGGTTTTAATCTTGATCATGGATCGGATACCTTCACAGGGCCGGTGATCTGGCTTGATCTCACAATGAGTCTACTGATCAAACAACTGATAGATCAAAGAGGGTTTGGTATAGGTAACGGGCTAAAACAGTCGTCCGTCTCATGTGTGTAGTGTGTGTAGACACCCAAGTGAATAATATTGCCCTGTGAAGGAGACAGCCCCGTGAAATAGATGACCCAGTCAAATACTAGACAGTTGCATAGAAAGTTAGTGTTTACTTTTAACAGACAGTAAATACTACATGCTGAATGAAAGAATTTATGGTTCTATTGAAATGGATTATTTTTACTAAATATCCATCAAATATTACATTCTTTATTTCATTCTATTTAGAAAATAACAATTCAAATGGCTATGACAAAAATATTTCCAAATCATTATAAGCGGTAGGTAAAATTGTTAATGCAAGATTAAAGATGATAAACTCATTTCTAATCCTATGGAAACTGAAAATCCACTATTAAATCATTTCAAGCATATTATATGTACAAATTGGTTCAAAGTACAAAATACCATTGATAAATGCCTGTATCACAAGGCTTCTATAATAAAGATGTACTGATGGGTATTGGTTTGCCTTTGACAAGTTTATTTGACAAAGAATTAGGTATTTAACCAAAACATGACATTTACGTCCAACAGTTAGTGTTCAATAAACCATGTACAATGTAACATAGAGCAGTAACCAACAGTATGATAAATAGTCTGTAAACTGATAGCCTTTCTGCAGTGTGATACCATGAGTTAAAGGCCCACTTGAAATAAACATCTATTATATATTGACTAGCCATGTAATATTGACACAGTGCTAGGCAATACAGCCAGACCATAACAAGATAATGGTAGTAAGTGGTAAGATTGACCGATAGTGACACATGCAATAAACAAGCTCCAGCTGGGAACTAAGCTGTTTAAGAGTTTATCTATCTTAAGCACTGTTATGTCCTGGAGGGTTTATACAACAATGTCAACAGTTGTACACCTACCGACCCTGGACTGACCAGTAGGGATGGACAATTGGATTAACTAGCTGGACCTTGCGTTGTTTCTCAGACTAGTATAGATCTGGAGCCTGTGTTGACCGTATTGACCGTTGGTCAGGGAAAGACATAACGAGGTGATGAAGTGATGCTGAAATGTCGGTCACTGGAACCGTGGTGATTGACCTCAAAATATTGATAGGCATTGAGGATTGGCATTGAGACTTAATGAAGTGATAACTCTTAACCTTCTTCTACATCAACCATTATGGATTTGTAAATAGAATTGATTGGTTCTTAGTTGAGATTATTACGATGGTTTTGCTATGACATGACAAAGATATTTCAACAGACAGACAGATAGATCCTTTGTTAACCACTAAAGTTTTACTATGTGATGTACCACTGCATGGTGTAATGGTTTGATTGACCCTGGTAGAAACTCGTGGAAGTATTGTATGTGCCAGTTAAAGGAATTCACAGATGATGACTGTAGAGAACAAATAAGCAGTGGTGATTATGATGGTATTAAGAGGGTTAACTAAATATAAGATCACAAATGGTCCGTGGTATTAAGAGGGTTAACTAAATATAAGATCACAAATGGTGGATCTACATACGGATGTTAGTGCGTTAGGCTTCGAATCAAAAGGTCCAGGGTTCGATTCCCACCAGGGGCAATTTTGTCTGCAGTAGAGAACTATTCTACATGCAGTAAGGTTTGGGTGCAATGCTACACTGAATTTAAGCACAGTACCACCCATGGTTCTTTAGTCCCAGCAGATGCTTGCATGTTTCACTGCAATGCGTAGCCACAATGGTGTTGCTGGCTTTCTCCATGCAATAATACTAGCAACCGTGATATAAGTGAAATAAACCCCATATCACCTCACCTCACCTCTACAAATAGTGGCTATGTGGCAGTGAGGAAGCATAGTTACCTTAACAAACAGGCTAGTGGGTCCCTAATGTACATAAACATTGACTAGGTTCCACACTGACCAAGTTCTACTCATTCCAGAAAACATTTCTTTTTCTTTCATATGTCATGTAACACAGACACAGCTCCTGTTTCAAACTCCTCCAGCAAGATAAGATCTCCCAAGAAGGTTCAAGTTTTCCCTATGGGTGTTCTGTATAGATTTGTACAACGTTTGTTGTCTTACCAAATGGAAAGCATCATCTTAACCTTTCCTACTTTGTTTTTTATTGGAAGTTTAATGTCCCTAATGGGCTGGATTTGTGTCGAGTGAAGTACAAAACCTCTGTTAAAGAAAATTCTGTAATATAGAAAGTGAAACCATGATGTCATAGTTTAATACTTTGGAGAAGAATTCTGGAATAAACTGTCTACAGACTTTGACTATTCATTAAATATTTGCCATAAATGTTACGTAGCTATAAAATTTTAAAATAATTTCTCTCCTCTAAAATCTGTTCTGTAGAGCAACATGAATATCTAGAAAACCAAACGGGAAAGTTACAAATATCAAATGCAGAAAGAAATAGCATTGTTTTGGGGGAGCAGTTATTTGTTTTCTTTTTCATGAAACCATAGTCTTCTATCAAATATTTCGAAATGGTCTGTGTTGGTGAGCCAGGGGACTTGTAGTAATGTAAATTTAATCATTGTCTATGAAAACCACAATGTATAATTCTCATAAATAAAAAAAGAGATAATTCCTTGATCATTATTTTCATTTGATGGTCATTATCTATTGTGATCATAATCCAGAATAGAAGTGTTTCTTGTGACATTGAGAGAGTCTAGAATGTGAGTCAGCGTTGTCACTTGTTGGTCACTATATGTGCTATATGGTGTTTACGCCTCGGACACTGTATACAATGTTTACACCTCACATGGGGTCCTGACCAGCTGGTTCTAACTGCAAACAAATCTTACACTCTGGCCAGAAGAGGTGCTTGACCTCCCAATTATCGTTAAACTTGGATATGTGTGACGGACAGGAACTGGTGTTTTTTTTATATTTTTGGATTTAATTTGTTGTATCCACGTTCTGCAAATGCAGCACAGTAACTCTAAATGTTAAAATCACAAGTATTGTAAGATACAGATACCTATCAGACACTAGAACTGGTGATTATTCTGGACCTGGTTCCTAGATGGCCTGAGTGTGTTTTGTGAAATTCTAACTTGAGTTATACAAAATGCATCAGATATGCTAAAACTTTCCAGTAGAAAATATCATTAAACATGGATATGTCAGAAACTGAATAGAACTAGTTGTATTTTTCTTTGGGCTATGTTCATTGTTGTTTCAGTTTTTAAAAAGGTGCATTTTGGTGCAATAATGCATCAGACCACTTAATAACTATCAAGTGTGTAGAGATTGTTATATGACTCCAAATTTGAGAGTATGAGTTGCTATTTCAAATTATTTAACCAAAAAAAACAACAAGTTCATTCTTCTAATTGAGTGAAATACTTGTTTGTAGTTTGTGTTATCTCAAATTTGACAGCATACTGTTGAAAATGTGCTATCTAGTAATAAAACATTGCATAAGAAGCAATGAAGGTAAATGACACCTTGACAACGTCATTGTAGATTGGTCTATGGCTCAGATAAACTTTCTAAGAATAAATTACTTCACCAGAGTTTCTTTACTTTTACTTTCCTTTCCGAGAATTAAATAATGTCCAAATACACTGCAAACACTCCTTATGTAAATTGATATAGAATATAAACTGAGTAACGTCAATCTAATGGTGGTTATATTATAACCAGGTCACAAATTTTGTGAGCAGGATTCTTCCATGATATACAAAATCATTATTCCCAGTGCATAGTTAATAGCAGGAGATATTCATATTGTAATATTTCATATCTAACCCCATTCTCAACAATCCAATAGGTCACAAGCTGTTATGGGTGAGTGAAGTGATTCAATTAGATGTACCAATAGTTATCAATGGGTATTTACTGCAGACAAGCTGTTTTTATGATTCTGGGTCCTATCTAAGCCTCTCCTAGCTTTATTCATGTATTCAGACCCTTGTGTGTTCACCAAGGCAAATCTCGCTCCTATCCAGGTATTCAGTTGTTCATACCATGGCAGCTTGACAGAACTGCCCAGATACTGCTTGCTTTACAACTATCAATATTACTCACATATTACTTGCTGTACAACTTGTTATGTATATATTAACATTCTTAGACTTGAAGTGGATGTTATAATACATTCTATTATGCATTTGTTAACTAAAGTAGCAAGGGTTAGCCAAATGTCAAGGATTCTATGCTGTTTATTGGTTTCAATTGAAATGGAGAGCAATTATAATGCTAAATTCTACTTTCATTCATGTCATATGATGAAAGGATAATGCATATTTAGCTCTGGGCATAACAAGGTTATCAAACACTTATTTATGATGATATGATACAATATATTACTATTTTGGAAAGCAATCATTTTTCACTATGAGCCATTTATAAGGACAGGTCTGACCAATTCAGTTGAACATTACGTATGTCTTTTTTCATACCTTAACTCAATTGCACTGACAAGAAAATTAAAATTTGCTGATTTATGATTTTAATTTTCCTTTTTGTGTTCATCTTGGCAATATTAAAGATTAAGACAAGTGAAAATAACAGACATGTATTGGTCTAGATATACAACTCCAATATTGGACAATCCCTGCAAACATGTCGCACAATAGATGCTTATAACTGTCTATGAGTGTCAAATGCAGATATATTGGCTGACCCCCTGCTTCCAAGAAACAAGATTAGGTTATCACTCACTCCCTCAGTGAGCGATTGGTAATCCTCTTAATGCTCTCTTTAAGGATAGGATGACCCCCTTTCACACCTCTTAAAGACCCCCTTAAGACCTCTTATGCAAGTTAAAAGGGGTTGTCTGACCCTCAAACTTCTGAGGCGTGGGGAATTGTTGGGTGGGAGTAGAGAAACCTGTCTGAGGTCACCAATAACTATGCTTGATGATTTATTAAACGACTGTTGTAGAATATCTGTCGGAAACATATTTACTGGATTTGTTACTTAAAAAAATCAGATTTTTACCTTTGAAACATGAGTCATGTTTTGTGTTTTAAATTTGAATGTACTCATACTTGGTGATCTATATTGGTACACAAAAACAGGATTGTTCACCGGACTTGATACAAGCTACAGCCCTGGGTATAAAGGAGAAAAAGGGTTCGATAACAAAGTAGAGAAGGAAACATGTTGTAGTGTCAAGTCAGTGTACACATCACCTTGCCAGTCCAGTTGGTCCGGATAGATGGGTTGGTCTGAACTCCATGTCCTGTAATTCTTCAGTGAAGACACACACAACTTCTATATTTGCTTTCAGATGTTACTATACATATACATAGAACTTCTGCCATTTAAAACTTTTTGCGTATTTTGAAATATAAAATCTGTTTATGCATCAGTTTGCAAGAAATGAATTAAACACATCACTAAATTGTAGTAGGGACATACATCCTCTTTAATAATTTGAGTTTCATCTTTGACCAGGAAGATGCTATGACCCTAGAGTTGTTTTACTGACAATGTGTGTGCCCTTTGTCTATATTCAAATATGTAAAAGCTTCAATTCATGCATGAAGTCATTGACTAATAAAAAAACAAAATGTAATTTGTTAAAGGTACTCCAGTGAGCGTAAGACTACGATGTTTAATGTTTTACTGTTTCTTTTATGACACCAGGTTTTTACCTCAAGGCCTTGCCTCTACTCACTTCAAGCAACCCCAATTCCTACCCCCCAAAAACCATCCCAGTACCACCCCACACCTTAGCTTAGCACAATACTAGTTTCACATATACCCAAACCCCTATTCCTCACCTACCACCATTGAATGTTAGTTACATATAAGTGACAAGTTGACAATATACAAATCCCTTCTATCCTAGTGATCTGGCCAGGTAGGCCGTCCCTGAACTCCTCTAGTAAAGCCTGCATACTCAGAGAGTTGGCCCGTCTATCAGGAGATTAGGAGTAGCCTCACGTCCCGAGCAGGACTAACCAGTAGCTACATTCCTCCATCCTCACTCCCTACACGTCTCGCCTCTGTTTGCGCTCTGAAACACAATTTAATTGCTACAAGAGCATCTATCCCTCCCAAACTTGTTCAGAGTCCGATTGATGGTCATGGTGTTCCTGTTTCTAATGATCAAAACGTTATACATCAAAATAGTTGTTGTCAGACAAATTCTATCATTTTCTTTTCTGTTGGTCACACCCAGGATTGTAGATGGAGCGTTGTTTCTTTGGTAACATCAGCAGTATGTTTTGTCATGATTCATACTTTGTATGCAAGAGGAGCTTTTGATACAGTCTAGGTTCCTCTTCAGCAAGTTTAGACATTTCTGATAAAATGATATTGGAAATGCTGGACATCAGTAGGTAAAGTAATTAGTAAAGAGTTAATAGACTAAATTGGCTGCTCTATGTTCGAGAGGACATTTCTTTGATTTCATCAAATGGTTACAAACATTTAGTGTCAAAGGTTGAAGATTCCTTAAACAATGTGTTATTTAACCATCCCTTATTGTTTAGAGACCGTAACCCTGTAATTTTAAAGTCATTGAGGAAATAACATTTTTCTCTTATTTCTCTGCTTTGATATATCACTTGGACATGCCTGTTGGTAATCCAAAGTCGTCAATGAAATATCTGAGAATATTATATTCATTTTTCATCAACAATGGAGCCTCTTCTATAGAGTAGCCATAAAGAGGCTTGACGGAATCTGTCCTTCATAAATTTGTCTTTCTACCTGGACCTCGGAGTCACTTGTGCAACATGAATAATAACATCTAATAACATACTAATAGGCTGTTATTCAAAGAGACAGCGTTGTGTATGTTAAGCCATTCATCTATCATTATATCATCTACTCCCCCAGGTAGGCCACCCTTTACACGGGTCACCAGGATCTATTCAGACACAATAATACAGCAGCCAAATTATATCAGGCTTGTGGATCTCTTTGTATGGACGTAATGAAATCAAGCACAGGACAGGGTCTTGTGTAAGGAACAAGGGGAGAGTGGCTCGATGGGCGTGGTGTTGCCTCTTGCTAATAACTGGGTTCAAATCTTGCTTGTTGCATATGTGTGCTGATGCGTGTGTTTATAATGAGAAGACTTATCTTTTAAAGACATCATAGATTCCTAGATACTTTACGTGCAAGTGATATTCAGATGATTGACTATAGTTTAAGAGTTAAAATGTCAATTGAAAATTTTTGGCTAAGAATTTTCATGAGATATGATGATAGTGATTATTAAAAAGTGTGTTACATGGTAACAGTTTATTTAAAGAAGGAAAAAATAAAATTTAAAACTTTGTTTAGGAATCTATTCAAGGATAGTATTGCATGACATTGCATTCTGAAACACACTTTAACTTTGAAAAAAGTCTGAAAACTTGCAACCAGATGCTTTGTTCCACAATAGAAGCTTGACATCTGCAGTTTGTTTTGTGTCTTTGAAGAAGCAAGGATTAATTGAAATATGTCTGTTTCGTGTCTGAATGGGTACCTTCATATGTACTTTGAAAAGGAAACGTTTGAACAGATAGCACTGAAGGTTCTGTGATCAGGAAGTCTATGCCAAGATTGTGTACAAATCCTTTAAATCTCCCGTTGAGAAACTTTTAAAGTCTTATGAAAATAATTTTTATCTTGAGCTCCTCGTGTTCACATTTCACAAGTTTCATGTTTGTTAAACATCTTCTAAGTGTTTTTATTTGATGAGACACTTTCACAAAAAACAAATTGTTATTGTAAAGAATCTTTGAACATTAGATTGTCTGTTTTCACTTAGGAGATGAAAACGTTCGGGATGTTTTTCTAAAAAGACAGATTCAATGCACTTGAATGAAGTCTGTAATATGAATATTTTGATTAATTTAATCAAATATTCTGTAATGAAGAATATTTGAATATATAAATTTGAGGAAATAAGCTTGTCGAAAGGTTTCCAAAGGTACAAATTTGTCGGTTCTTGAAAATTCTGTTCTGAGCGTCTTTTGGGATCATTCATAGTCTCTTACAGGGTCAGAATATGTATCACATTCATTTTTCATCTTGGTATTTGTTCACGTTTTTGACAAATATTTGAGGTTGTTATGCATGTTGGGTGAGTCACTGATGACATACTTCTATCGATAGCGTCTGAAACACTGCAAACATGAGCAAATGCACCATGAAATGCAACTGCAGAGTCACAGTGGTGCATCACCCAACTATGTTGATCCTGGAGGTTAAAGGGACCCTGCGTGTAGGTGAAATATCAATTAACAAGGTTCACCCTTTTAGCCGTCCATTTTACAAAAAATTACCAAATGGAGTATAGGTTGATTTTGAGCGCTCTTCCCCAATTTAGGAAATATGTAAGTTGTATGTTACGTGTATGAAAATGTGAAAATTGTAGCAGTTTTGCAGACATTATGAATTACGAATTGATTTTGATTTGTGAAGATACTGCACCTGCAGTAAAACAGGTGAAGCCTGCAGTAATTAGCTATTGATTGGATACTTGAGTTGTTCTGATAACTCATGCATGAGAAATTGTGTAAACTAAGTGCCATGGGAGATCTTCAGTCTGTTTTTGAAACGTTTTGAAGAAATTGGTTATGTATTCAAGTTACGACTTGCTTGATGACTTTAGAAACAATGTCAAAGCATCACCTATGCTGAATCAATAAGTTGTATATTCATCAAAAAATAGTCTTTGTTCTTTATCACTCTAACTTCTAGAATGCTTATCAAATATGTTCCGAGCATGAACAATTTGAGACATGATCCATTTTGGAAGCTTTGTTTAACCTGCAGAGTTTAGTTTGTAGTGAGATTTAGGTCCTTTAATGGCAAAAGGGAATTCAAATTTGAGTTTCTAGTATGGACATTTTGAGAGATGCTCCAGGAACCCAGAACTTACAGGTCCACAACTGCAGTGTATCAGAGCTTCTTTATGTATTCATGTTGCAGAGTTTCCAGTTTGGAGAACTCTAGACAAGTTCTAGAGGCTCTGTTCACCCAACAGAGTTAGAGGATGATACCGAAACAATTTGTGGTGTATCATTTTCATGATGTCTCCAAGTCACAGATTCCAGTTTAGACCTAGTTCTCAGTAAGGAAGTGCATAGCTGGACCCTCTTGATCCGCATGTCACAGAGTATTTGTATAGATCTCCAGCATTAATTAGATAAATTGTCTGGCTTTAAAATGAAGGAAATCTTCACTGCTGGATGTGAGGTAATCAATCGAGGAGCGTGCAAGAACAGAGCTAGTCAGGATTAAGTTGAATCCATGTTCTCAAGTCTGCTGGGTTGCAATACCATGACGGCTTACATAGGGGATACACTGTCATTCAGTCTCCTGAGATACTATTTACCTGTCTTGAAACCATGACTATGTCAAAGTCTTTTTGGTTGAGTTGATATGCTATTGAGACAGTCAGTGCATGTCATTGGTGCTTTGCTCTTAAGGTTTGGGATTAACTCATGCAAGGTGCTTGTCCTGAAAGGTACAGGAATACAATGACAATGACGGTTCAATTATATTTTGATAAAGGCAAGTTAGATTAGTCCAAATATATTGTCAATTCAAATTCTGCTAGGTTGGTTTTCAACATATTCCATGGAAAATATTTTCACAACTAAACTCAAGTGAATTTTTTTAAAGCATGGTGTTGCAATGAAAAAATGTTGTAAAATACAATATTTTTTAATCATTAAACTTTAAAAGCCAGGACAAGATGTAGTTTCTATTTTTTGATGAAAGAAGACAAAAAAGTGTTTTTTTGCCTTTTTGTTTTACAAGTGAAACATTCAATGGCCTTGGATTACTGCACGTCTTGCTGTTTTCAGGGTTTTATTACAAATTAAAGGATCTTTCATATATTTTTTCCAAATTATATATTTTTGTTTGAATTAAGTGATTAGCTAACTGTGTTATTGGCAGATCTCAACCATGTGGGGTCCTCGCCTTGCATGTCAGAGACTGTTAACTTACACAAACTGTTTCGCTGCAATCATTTAAAGAATTTAGATCTTCGTTTCTTTATTATCTCTTACTATTCTTTCTTATATGATGTCTGAATATTTTTCTCAACTGAATAACTAGGTTCATTTCTAAATCTTGCATTTCATCTAGATTTCACCTAATTATTTTTTAGAAATTTAAAACTACTAAAACTGTGATGAATCTATCACAGCATAAAACCAGCAATCTCAAGAATAAACTTGTCTCAAATGAGTTTAATGAGAGAAGATATGACACTTTAATTACCTTGTGGGTGGTAATTGAATGACATGTGATAATTCCTTTACCCCGAAAAGGCTATAGCTATTTAAGCTTATTTTGAGATCTTGATTGAAAATTTGTTCAAATTCTAAGCTTAAACATAATGATATATTAAAAAAAAAAAGAAACATATAATAAAATTTTGAAATATATCAAAATATACTCTTTGAAAATAGTAAAAAAGAATACCCTGAAATTTACGCCAATTAAAAAATGTGACAGTTGAGTCTTTGAATAAGCTCCCTTGCTTGGTGCCATTTTACAAAGATAATCTCTGGGAGGCATTCTTTAGGTCTAAAACGGTATACCTTCTTTTTGACAGAGCAAGCCTCATGCAAAAAATCCTTTTTATCTCTTGTGAGATGAGTTTGTTGCTATTATGTCCTGCTGTTAGCCGATCCCATCAAGACATAGTGAACCCTGGAGTACCTCAGGTGATCTTATATGAAGGTGTAACTGTTTACATTATGTAACCTGTCTATTGCATCCTGCCACCTGGGTGGGTCGTGTGTACATAGAGTAACATAGCTCTGGGTTAGTCACAGGCTGCATGAAGCTTCTACTCTGTCAATATGTATTTTATCTTTTAATGCTGTGGAGATTTTGAATATCATATTATTAGCCTCTAGTTTGCATATTGATATAAAGACATCCTTGATAGGGATTTCAAAAATAGGAGTGCTGAAAATTGAAGACTAATTTTATGGATTTACAACTTCTCTAGTCTGTGTAGGTAAAGTCATTGTCAAGCTTTAATTGTCACTTGCCTATCAACATTAGAATCTATGTTGAAATTTGCCTGTGCAAATTAAAGAAGTTGTATGTCTATAAAATGATATTCACTTTTCAGAACTTTGACGTCTGAAATGCCAATAAAAGATATTGTCATTTCAATATGCAAATAAGTTGATTGTTACCTGGAAATTGTCCTTGTTATAAATTATGCTTCAGTCGATGGTATGGTTTTAAACATATAATGATATGGGATGATATATATTTGGTAATAGCAATCGTTTCTTAAATATTTCATGCTTATGCAGTTATAATAGATGAGGGTTTTTTGTAATCTTTCAGGTATGATTACGGCTATTATATTTCTTAATGGTGACATGTTGTGAACATCTCATATTTGTCAACATCCAGTATATTTCATGTAGCTATGTTGTTTACCTAGTGTAGAGCCCTCCATACGTTTTGTATCAATGACGAGGGATTTGACAGTATTGTCGGAATATTCACCTGGGGAGGGACGCGCTACTTTGTCATTGTCGCTGTCAGAGAATCCAGCAAAGAAAGCGTAACCTGTTTTTCTGGGGTAATGAATTCTAAACCTGTTGGACCAGATCCAGTTTGATATGAAATTCTATCTCCCCCTTGTACATAACACTCTGTAGTACACTATATAAGATTTTTATACAGCTTTTCTGTATAAGCAAATATTGTATGACATGTGACTAAGCCACTATAGGATTAATAATTTATGTACGTCATGTCTCTCCAATTAGACATCATTTTTTAAAAATTCTTTATAAATTTAGGTATGGTGGAAAATTTATTTAAACTCACGTTATGTTTAAGATTTTATTAGTGTGACACATCATATCTAATGGAACTTGCATTTTCAGACAAGAAAAAATTGGGTTTGTATGCTCTGCGAGACCTGTTGATGGAATTTCTGAAGAGATTTCTACTGACCTGACCTTATTGATTTCTACTGATATTGCTTGTCTGGGATAAACCGCTGATTCAGCTTAAAGCAGAGGATGAGTTGTCTAGTTTTGCTTGACATTGGTTATTGCGTTTAAAGCATTTGTCATTCTACTGGAAGTGTGGGGCGTTTTGGATCAAACTCCTGGTCTTTTTCTATTGGTATTCATGGATTCAAGGTCATGAATCAAAGTAATAAAGTGTCAAAGGGAAAAGTCAAATTACTTCTTTAGTTTGGCTGAGGATGATGCAACATTCCAACAAAAGAGGCCATTTCTATAAATTGAAAGAAATTGAGAGCCTGTTGAGAGATTGTTTCTGGATTCTTTGAAGTGATTAAGGGTATCCAATTGTGCTTTTAATGTTTGTTTTATGTCTGTTTAAATCAATCTGTCACTGACCTGTAAAATGCAAACTGTTTGTTATATCCGTTATTCATTGATTTGATCAACCTGTGACATAACGACTCTCTGACCTTTGACCTGCTAATACTTTCCAATCAATCTGTCCTGTCTTCAATTGATGAAGCAATAAGTTATGCAGAATCAGTCGTAACTCTATTGTGCTTTGTAGTACTGCTTTGCGAGATGGGGACAATTGTTTTGGATTACAGTTAACGCTGACAATATGGCCGATAGCTTTATGGTGTCAGCTTAACTCTCATCAAAAGAACATCTGAACTGATGTGTTAAAGTGATGAGACTTGTATTGCTCAGTTGCTGGTGGTTTATTGGAGCTCTTTTCTTGTGTTCACTGGGTCTAATTGAATGTAAGGGATGATAAATAACTCTGAAGCTCTTTTTTTGCCCTGTTTGAACACATTAGGAGTAATTACTGTGATTATCTGTCTTTTACTCTATTTTTTATTTTGAAATCTTTATTTAAAGCACTTTTACTTAGAAGTGTCAAAGGAATTTGTCACTTTGACTTGAAAGCGATTTTATCAAAAGAATTTGATAATTTGAGATCTATTCCAACAGGGCTATATTCCCCCAAAAATGAAGTTTTGAAAATCGGTAGACTTTTCAAGAAGTTTTTAAGATTACATTGCTTGGTTAGAATACTTTGCAAGTTGACCATTTCTAATTCTCATTCTAGACATGTCTTTCCAAGTCTTTCAGTTTTTAACTCGCAATCCAATTTCTTTTAATCCTCCACCAAGCTAGCAGCAGGGGTCAACATGACCTCGGTGACCTTTGCACTTTGAGTGTTAAATTGATATAAACACCCCAGGTGATAAGGACCCAACAGGTGAAGTAATTGGAACCAACGCTAGGGAATCAGCATCAACAACACTTATATAAGTTAACAAGACACTTAAGGGTTAATGGTGGTGTCCATCCACTCGATGATAGTATTTAGCATGTACTTTCACATTAGAGGGGGCGTTTTGTCACCTGGAAGATTGTGCCAATCTGGTGTCTGGGTTTAGGGTTTGTAGGGGATCAGTAGAGGAAAAGGGGTTAAGGGGGATTAGGAGATGAAAGTGATGGATGAAAATATGTATAGTTATTGGCTGCTTATGTATGCAAAGTGGGCTTAAGAGATTTTGGGTCAGGATTGAGGTCAGAAAGGCAGAAAGGAATAGCCAACTAACTTCAGTAAACCTATTAAGTTATGAAGAAGTTCAGGATAGGTTTATGATTGGCAGCTTGTGCTACTTGCAGCTTGAGGAGAGTTAAAGATATGAATTGTTTAAGAGCTCTGACTCTCTTTATATCCATGAAATTATGATCAAGTAAATCATCTTAGGGAAGTTGGATTGTCATGCAGTTTAATAAATGGTACACCAATAAAATTTAAGACTAAAATTTGTTCTGGTATCTAAAAAGAAATGGATTGTTCATATAATTTTAACTAAGTTGTTTTTCTTGTTTGTTCCAAAAGCATGTCATGCATGAAATAAATTCAAACTACCAGATGAAAATATTTCAACTTGCACCTTTTCATTTTCTGAAGTGCTGTCAAGTGAGCTCCAGTTACTATATGACATGGAACTTAGAAGCTTTTTAGAGTTGTTAAACTTGTTTGCCCAGAACCTAACAAGACATGTTTATCAGTTGAGGATACGGCCTACCTCGGAGATCATTATGAATGTGGCTGTTCCTGTCCCTTTGTTCATCCCTGAATCAGGGCCAGTCCTCCACTATTCTGTTTGCACCTCATAATAGGCTTGATATAGTTTGAGAAATGTTTGCGGATAAGAAGTTGACACTTTACAAGCCACATTCTCGGTTGACAGCAAATTTGACAAAACATTCATCTAATTTCATTCATGACTTACACTACAATAATCAGGTACATGAATTCAAAACCCAAACTTAAGTCGTCCTGGCCCAAAACCAACTTCTCTCTCTCATTCTATGAAAGGTTCCTCCGGCGCTACAGAACTTGCTACTGTTAGGATTGCACGCTCTGTTACACCTGAACAACTAGCCATTCTTATCCTTAGTCAAACACCATGGACAATTTGGGACCAGGCTAGCCCCGAGCTGAATGTTTAATGTTGGTTGGATGGTTTGATGTTCCCCTCCTGTTGTAAGATGTTCCCAAGTCTGATCCACAGTAGTTCCCCCGATCCAGGGGGATAAGAGATGTTCCCTGGTCTAGGGTGATAAGTGATGTTCCATAATAGGGAATATCGTAACTCTTTAGTAGATGATATCAGTTATGGGTGATACAAGATGTTCCTGAAACAGGACCATTGCAAGTTACTAGTCAGTGCATGCGAATGTGTTCTGTAAAGAAGACTCAAAGTGCATATTCGAATAAAGTTTAGCTTAACAAAAGCATATTGAAATACCTTAGACTTTTTGAATGATAACTTTAGAATGGCTTAAGGGATTGCAGTATTAACTTTGATTGCATCAAATCAGGTGTCTACATTTCTCGATCGAGAAATGCTGGTATTGGGACGAGGGTTCAATGACGGAGATTCCTCTGTTGAAAGAGAATTGGTAAATCAATGAAACAAGTGAGCAGCAGCTAATTTCTCAAGGATATTTCAATTGTAACAGTTCACCTCCCATGAGAGTGGCTTCATCAGACAAAAAATCAGACAGAGAGGTAGAGCTTAAGTACTTAAAAATACGGCTTCTGGAGTTATTCCATATACAGATGTCATGTATCAGACTTGCAAGGTTCATCTGTCTTGTACACTGTTCCAAGATATGAAGAAGAGCCAAGAGAAAATTAGTTCTACTTGCCACCCAATAACCTTCCAGGCAAATAATGCTCTGATTGTTCAGTACAGCAAGTGAGAGATCGTCTGAAGATTACTGGCATGGAAACTCGTTGAATTGTTCTTAGATATGAAAAATTACCAATGTTATAGAAAGATCTGATTAGATATCGTCCCACCCAAATAACGCTGTAGGCTAATTTTGGGAGGTGAAAAATTGTCTGATGATTATTGGCATGGATAAGAACAAGTATAAGATGGTGAGAACACTGATTGGTTAAAGTCCTTGAGGCAAGGCTCGTGATTGGTTAATGTCCTTGAGGCAAGCCTCTTGATTGGTTATCGTCCTTGAAGTAAGGCTGTTGATTGGTTGCAGAGAGAGAGAGAGAGTGGGCTAAGTGGTATTGACCTCTTCCAGACTGATAAATTTGTCCTTCATGTTGTAAAGTATTCAGATATCATCAGTGATTGTGAGACACATGGTTTTACCATAGACTAGTGAAACTATAGGAATAATAACTAGTAGAATATGCTATTCTATTTAGTGATGAAAACTTTTTATGACCACAAGATAAAGAATAAGACTTATAAAATAATTGTTCACCCTTTCTATCCATCTACTTAATACATGTAACTGAATCACCAGAAACCATAATCCAGTTCTCATGTGAACAAACTATCCTCTTTTCCACCCAAAGTCATCTTATAAAGTAAGTGCGTCAAACCATAGATGATTATTTGTTAGAATATGCATATCACAAAGACAAATGAATATATTGGACAGCTGGTATGACAAGTATGTTATTTACTGTTATCTCCCACAAAGATTTCAGCACATTGATGTCATACAGGCATTTTCTTTACCTGAATAAGGATGACAGTGATGATGGTGATAGTAATATCAGATAACAATGTCGGACACGGACACAAAACTCACTTTATCTCTTTTAATTTATTTCCGTCACAAGGTGTTGTCTTAAAGAAGGACAATTTTGATGTGCATAGTTATTTGACACTTACATAAATATCTAATGCCATCTTGTTAAACGGTCAGTCTTATCAGGGCAGTTTTGGTGAAAACGAAATTGAAGTGGACATTCCTGTTTATTCATATAAATTATTAGAACATGTTTATGACACAACACAGTTGAAATATGTTCCTGAGGGTAATATTTTGGTTGATTTTGATTTGACAACTCGATGGATAGGAGCGCACACTTGGTAAAAAGAACACAACATTGAGAAGTAAATCCATCCATCGGTTCTATGAGTGCGAAGAGCCTTGCTACGTTGTTACAAGGCATAGTTGATTAGTCTTATCATAATTGTTTGTAAATGTGTGGATATTCTTTCAATATATATAGTTTATTTTCAAAATGATGTAAAATAAGTGAAATGAGAGCAGCTTTTTTCATGTCATTTTTCCTCAAAACAACATGGCTGACCATAGCCTCTTAAACTATATTCTTTTACTAGGTATTGTCCTAATGTAAAAAGGGTAATGATGACAATGCTGATGTAGATAATTATTTGACACTGACTCAGCTATCACACTAACTGTAGTGAAGGAGGTTTATACTGGATTTATACCTTGTTTTTGTGTGTTTGATATCAGTGATTTCATCAGGGAGGAATGTGGTGTTATTGTCTGGCTGCAGGCTGTTGTATGGACTATTAGTCATTATCACATATATAGTGCAGTTTATCTTCTTATATTACACACGATACTGTGCTGAGCTTAAATATTTCTTTGAAGATAAATTATTTGAACATAAACATTCTTTGTGGGAAATAGTAAACCTAGGAAACAATACACAACAAAATAGTTTATCATTTTGAGGTGATAAAACAATTATTTTCTTCAAGCTCAGGGATCATGAGATTCTTCAGAGATAAGAAATATGTCCCGAATATAAGCTCTATCAGATTTTTTCTGGTAATAAATACTAAGGTCTGTTAGCTTTCTTTGAATTTATTTTATCTTTTCGATTTACAGATTTGAAAAATAATTCTTCCTGAAGTAATTGTTTTCTTACACTCTATTTTCGAATTTAATGAAAAATAAACATTAGAAATAAAAGACATCGCTGTCCATCTTGCAACAAGTAAATTGTATGCTATGTTCCCTTGTGTGTATGTGTGATGTAGAGTATACTGTCCCATAATACACTTGTCTGGAACCTGTCAGTCATAATGTATGTCTAGTCACTATATCTCCATGTGTTCTAGCTTCTTATTAATGGTTCCTGGAAATGGGTAGCGCCACAGGAAATTAGATGGAAATTTGGTTGACATGACTAAATGTATCTTGTAGAAGGAGAATAAATCATGGATTGCATAATAATTGTAAAGTGATATGATTGCTGGCCAAAAGTTATGATTGTAAATTCCTGTAATAAATCATTATGTGCATGAAAGGGTAATAAGACAACAATTACAGAATATCAGATTTCTTTGTTAAAACAAGATTTTACTTCACTCTTCTCTTGTTGAATTGAATAACTCTGTCAATGAAAGAAGAGTACAACATATTTTACTGAAATTATCCACTTTGGCCATTATCCAATATTGCAGGAATGTATAAACATTGGCGGTGTCTATGGAATCGGTTTCTTGTAAGATATTTCCTGGCAGGGTGATACAGAGAGTAATTCTAACCCGTTCTGACGACAATGGAATAAGCTGTAAACCAGACTGTATGGAGTGTTATTACGAGCTGCAAATAAGGGATATAATGTCATGATGACATGTTGTGTAGTATCCAGTATTTCAATACTAATGATAAAGAAGTAAAAAAAGAAGAACAAATCTTATATAAAAGAACTGAAATTTTGGGACAAAGAATGTCTCCCACTAATTTGTTTAATTGCCAAGCAGATAAAGAGTTATAACAACCTTTAGAACAGGCTATTGACAAATAACACATCCATTTAAATCTGAAAATGTGAATAATATTTTTGTGTTTATTATGTAAGATCTTTAGTCTGATATTTTGCACATTTGATGAAATGTGTGGTTTGAGATCAAGAGGCAGGATGTTTATTATAAAGTAAAGAATACATTTGTTTTTATTCTTATTTCATATGTTGAGAAATGCCAATCTTTTGAGGAAATAGTTTTTTCTTACAGAGATGGCCTCCATCGTTGACATGTTTGACAGGATATATTATAACATCACAGGAGACAGTTGGCAAATGTTTACATGTCAAGTGTTCCCAGATAGTTTGTGTTTCAAATTTCTATTAATGTGTCAAATTGACTGTTATATTTCTTTATGATAACAGAATGCAGTTCTTTACAGTGCAACCTAATCTTGAAAACTATACAATCAACTCTGCAGATCACTGGTGGAGGGGGGGGGGGGGGGGAGGGAGGAGGGAATCAAGAGGTCTAGGATTTCCAAACCAGCCAGGGGCTTGGCAACTTTGTCTGCAATAGAGAACTATTCTACATGCAATAAGGTTTGGGTGCAATGCTAATACTGAATTTCAGTGCAGTACCACCCATGGTTCTCTATTTCCAGTCAATGCTCGCTTGTTTCACTGCAATGCATTAACGCAATGGTGTTGCAGGCTTTCCCCCTGCAATAATACTAGCAGCCATGATATCTGTGAAATACAATTAAAAGCGGTGTTAAACTTCAAACCTCCTCAAATCACAGTAAAACAATCAAGACATGTAAACAAAAGACAGAAAAATTATACATATGATGGCAGTGAATGATGTCAGATGTGTTCATATAAGAGAATGGAAGTTGGATGAACTGTATTACACTTTCACGGGTTCAGTTTGTTCTTGTTTCAATATTGATTTGCTTATCACTGTCAAACATTATCATAACATCAGTCTGGAACTTATCAATCCAGAAAATTGGAACTGATTTACTTAGGGAGTTGCTAGCATTCACTGCTTGAAAGAAGTGAAATGTTTGTTCGAAAAAAAGATATAATCTCACATACTTGAGTTATAACTATGTAGGACAAAGATGAATTTATGTTTGAGATATGGCTGCCTGTTCTTTTAGAAATGGTTGTAAAGGGAAATGTAATACCTACCTTCGCATCTTAGTACTACTGTGAGATAATTGAAAGTTTAGCTGCAGTACTACAGTTACTAGCGTTCCAAATTGTGAAACGCCCCATACACCAGCTTTATGGCTTTTCCTTTGTAAAGGAAATCAATTTTTATTATTTGTGTAAATGAAATACAGGTTGCAACTTTCAATGCTCAGATTTACATTTTAATGACCAGCCTTGACGTTTCTTATCAATTATCCAATGTGGCTTTCAATAAATAACTCACATAAAGGAAGTAATATGATAATGGCAATTGCTTTTCTGTCAAAGAATTGATCATTTGGAGGGTGATCATTTTCTACTTCACCGGTTAAATGATTTAAACATTACATGAACTGATAGCTTGTCAAAGTTAAAGATCCTGTTGCTGCATTGAAGATAAATGTCTGTTTCAATAATATGCTTTGCGGAAATTATCATCAATGTTGATATCACTTGTAGTGAACTTCTGTGTTATAAAGTGATATCAACTTGTGTATGCAAGCTGTATCAATTTTAATGAACATCTATGCCATAAAGGTGATATCGACTGGAGTATGCATGCAGTACATACTATAGTGAAAATCTATGTGACAAAGGGTATATCGAATAGTGTATGCATGCAGTATCAACTGTAGTGAACATCTGAGTCATAAAGGTGACATGATATCAACTTGTGTATGCAAGTTGTATCAATTTTAGTGAACATCTCTGCATTAAAGATGATAAAGACTGGTGTATGCATGCAGTACATACTATAGTATAGTGAACATCTTGAGTCTTAAAGGGGGTATCGACTTGTGTATGAATGCATTATGAACTGTAGTGAAAATCTATGTGTTAATGGTGTATCAACTAGTGTTTGAATTCTTAATCCACTGTAGTGAAGATCTATTTGATATAGATAGTATTGACCAGTGTGATATGTATTGATATCACTACACCAACCCTGTCTGGAATGCGAGGAATGGAACCTGACTCCATCCCTACATTCTTTCCTCTGTGTCCAAGACTGTCTGCCAGTCTCTTAGAGATCTTGTCAACTGTTCTTAACAAGCATTACAACCTTTTCAACATCATATTCATTAAGTGAGTTTGAATGCTAAATGTGCTCTTGCAACTTCAGCATTGCAGTATTGAAGCTATAATTATGTGATTAAATATATTATATTAGGATGCACTTTTCAAGTAATATTGAAGGTTTCCCAGCAACTGATAGCAACAAAGACGTTGCATGTTTCTTCTAGCAATTGTTTTGATATCTTGATGTGATGATGATCCTGAATACAGTGTTTTTTTGTATCGCTCTGATCAAGTCAAAACAAACTTTGCCAATCATAAGGCTCATGATAGGGGAATCACAAAAAAGAAACTGAAATTACATCTATATCTCACAGGCCTCCTTACCGCCCCCTCTCCACATCAGGAGTAAATAGTAAGATTGACATGTTGGTGACAGGCAGCTGGTTGCTATAGACGTGTATATATATCTGGGATGAGGCAGGTTATGTGGATGTAAGAGATTTGTCAACAGATGTAATCTTTAATAAATGCTTCTCATCTTCTTTCACAAACAGGTTTTAATGTATCTCTTGTGTTTAATGAATCTTTGATGCAAGTTCTCATTCCTGTTTGTTATATGTTTGATAGTTTGTTGAATAAGCTATATCAATATGAATATAAAATTATTGACTATTTTGTTGACTATAATTTTAGGACGAGTTTGAATGGTGATACATGGTGTGTTATCATATATTTGGCAATAAGAAAATCATGTTTGTATAAACTGTAGATAAAATGTCATAAATTTGCCAGTTCTTTTTGCCCTCAGCATTGATGGGGGTTAAAAAAAAATACAAACATTCTGTTGGAACTGTTACTAAACCATCTGCAGTGAAACAGGAAGTAGTGCAAAAGAAGCAAGATTATTCCAACAGAACCATCTGTTAAAGGGAATGTTTTTACCTGAGCATATGAGTGTGTGATGGTGTGTAGTCAGAGAATAGAACAGCAGTCCTCTCAATGAAGGACGATTACATATAGGCATTGTATAATTTCATACCACATTTCAGATATTGAACAGGGATTTTATGTCAAATTCTTTAAACGATAATACTTTTCTCAGTTCAAAAGGAACTTCCTTCAGCCCTATTGGATAATGTTCTGCATGCTGTGTGGGATTTCGCAGGATACAGAACCTTTCATCTAAACAGTTATCCACAAATATTACATGATATTTAATGCTTTAATTTAAACAGACAGAAAGATTAAATTCCCATCAACTTAATTGTCTAAAGTCATAAAAAAAAATATCACATTCTTTCTCTAAATTTTCAAATTTTTGGTTGACCTTCTAGTTCTTTTAGTAACCCCCTCTATGTAATTCAATTTTTAACCCGAGAAAGAAAACATGCATCAGCTTTTGACGCATTGTTGTAGAAATGAATTTTCAAATAAAAATGCAAAATTTGTAAGAGCCTTTCCACCTAGGGCTCTGTTCAGTAAGTTAAGAAGCTTATGATTACTACACCTGTACTCACCTTGACTCGTTACAGGTAAATAAATCTATGAAGGTAAATCGTCCGTTGGTAATGCAATACATAACCCTACGTATCCTTTATCAACCTGGTATTATACTCGCCTCACAAGTGTTGTCAAACAATCTGGTTGAGACACAAGTGTTAGTATCAGCAGTTGTAAATCTTTCTTGTTGAGGAGATTTGTGGGGGATTTTTTATGTTAGATAAGAATGACTAATGGAAAATTCAATATTTTAAAATTTTTATTCTTTAGAGGTTTTTAAAAAAATTTGACATGTACAAAAGGTTACAGGATGAAATGAAATGGAGATAATTTGTGGACATCTTGTATGATTATGAATACAGAACAGATATATCAAGTGTAATAGAAAGACAGTATTTGTGGAATTTTGTGAATAAAAAGTTATGGAATTGTTTTATAGATCCAAGGCAATGATAACTAGAACTCTCCTACGCCATGTAAGACCCCCCTTAAGCAAACGTCGTCAAATGCAAAGTTAATCTGAATTCGATGTCTCACTTGTCTCAAGATATTTTGTAGGTCTATGCCATCAGACTAGTGATGAATACAGAGTGGATATATTATGTTTAGTTGAAAGAAACTATCAATCTTTTTTGCAAAGTTAAACTTTCTGAGGTCATATAGTTTTTTGGACTCACCTGTTTTGCAATTTTCACCGGCATGGTAAATGTGAACTTGCTGTCTCATCTGATGAGATAATGTTGAGAAAAAAGTTGCCAGAATAGTGATGAATTCAGAGTGGATATATTATGTTTAGTGTAAAGAAACTATCAATCTATATTTTACCAAGTAAATCTCTCTGAGTTCATGCAGGTTGTTATATTCATCTGTCTAGCCGTTGTTACCTGCAAGGTAAATCTGAACTCGTTACCTCACCTGATGAGAGAATGTGGAGAAAAAGTTGCCAGTACTTGCTACGAGTACATAGTAGATACATATGTTAAAAGTGGGAAGAAATGATCAATCTCTTTTGCTAAGTAAAACTCTTATAGTCCAGGTAGGTTCTCAGACCTAACTGACCATCTATCAGCACCTGTAAGGTAAATCTGGGTATGCTCATATCACCTTTATCTTATAGATAACATTTTTTGAGTTTCTAGTTTTTGCAGGCTAATATAGGTTCTTCCTGGTGATAAGATGACGTATCAAGACCATTCGTTTTTACAGGATATATCGGCAAATCTTCGTGATTAACTTTCTCCTACTGCTAACTGTGGAAGCTGATTGACAGCTTTATCACACATGTGAAATAATGTTGTGTGTACTGGATTAAATTTGGAGTATGCAATTTACTGAGTTAAAGATGAAAAAAGAAAGAACAATTTGCATAAAATGAAACCAAAATGATTTTTTACCCTAATCTGAACAATTTAAAAGCCTGTTGTCACCTGTGTAGATTTAAAGGTTGGACTGTGTCTGTTTAAAGTGCAAGGTATGTGATATTTGTCCAGCATAAACTCAAACACCCTGTTTACCAAGCTCAGTGATTCATTGGGGCCGTGACATGCATACTCGCTATGATAACTGGACTTACAGGCTATGTGCACTGTATGTAGATGGAGCAAGGTGATATATCTATATGGATTATCATTAAGAATTGATAGAGATAGAGATACACCTTGGAGTTTCTAATGTGTACTGAGAGCAATATTCATTTGAAGGAGCTAGGGTATATATTTTAAGGCTTGAGTAAAACCAAGGATATTGCATATTTAAATGTGATGAAGCAAATTGATAAATTGATGTGACTCATTATGAAAATAAAAATATTTTCACATATACTATTACCATATTTTTTTTCACAACAAAATCTTATAACAAAGGACATGCTAAAATATGAATTTAAAAGAAAATGGCTACTTACATTGATAACCCATAAAATGAATGATAATTTAACTCAAAACAAGGTTCTTGTATGATATTTTGAAACATGTCGGAAATGTATGATGTTAGAAATCTAAGGGGATCCCGCATTATGAAAATGGAGGTATGAAATATGGACCATGTCATTGTTAGACATATTCCCCTGTGTATATCCAGAATATTACCAATAATGAGAATCAAATATGAAACAGCGAGAGAGAGAGACATGTGGCTATTGACCTAGGTCTGTGTGTTTAGTGGGTGGGTCAAGTAATCGGTCAATACAAGGCGGTCAGTGTGACCACTAGCTAGACCAGGAAATGGAGAAGTAAAGGCCAGGCCGAGAGAGGAACTGAGTTGACGTGTGATGTACGCCAACTATCCTCTACTCTACGACAACAGATTTTTGTATATGTCCTTTTTCATTGATATTCTTTCTTCCTGAACCTTCTCGATCCTGTCAGTCAAGTTGTACTTTTTTCTTTGAGCGTGCTTATGCAAGGTTAAAAAATCTATTTGAAAAGCGTACATGTCCTCCTTTTTTTCAAAGAGACGCCATATATTTCTTTATCTTGTTGTTTGTAACACTCCTTGAAGTTGAACTTTCCCCAGTCAGTGGACGATAGAAAGGTTTAAAGTCAACAGCAAAGAATTTGTATTAGCTTTTGTGTACTTTGGAGTAAATGTCAATAATAGTGAAAGATATCCTTCAAAAACACTTGAACTTATGTGCATTGGGCTTGTGGTTTGAAATAAAAACATGTAAAAATTTTAAAAATTTAAAAGAATCTGAAGTCACATGGTGCTGTAAGGAGAAATTTGCCCACGTTGAAGATATTTTGTCAATATGATGCATCTTGCTACTTGAAATGTGTAGGGAGAAAAAGGTTTTTAAATTGATCAATCAAATCATTTTAAATCCTATTGAACCATAAACTTGGCAAAGAAACATTAAAAGTTCATATCATATCAATATGGGCCTAGATTTTCGAAGCTAAGAAACACTAAGATACTCGTAAGTAAAAGATATTAACATTGGCTTACTACTGTCTTAACGCTAAGAGAGCTGATATATATGAAATCTCTGAATATTATATTCATGTGAATTTCTTTCAACATCAATAAATACCACACAATCATTACAAAGTTTCTTCCAGAGTTATGTATTTCACTCCAGAAGGAAGCAGAAAATATGTAAACCGAATTACCTCAGTATGAAATCTCCAGAGAAATGTGTATGGATTTTCTTTTTGGCAACTGTGAAGTCTTCATTTGTCTGTAATTCCCCAAAGTTGCAACAAATAATCAAGTTAAATGGAGTTAATCAAGTTCTCAGAGAAAACATGCAGTAGCCATTCTAGAGAATGGTTTGGAATGTCATACAAGGATTCGAATGCTGTCTGGACAGTTGAAAATGTGTTTTTGTTTTGAATTGAAATAACTACATTTCAACTTAGATGGTAAAACTAAAAAATTACATGGAAAATTGGACAGGACAAGGCGACTTGAATTAGTTTATGACCAAGGGTGTAAGTGACCCGATCTTAAGATTATCATGAGAGATGGAATGACTCCTTGAAATGCTTGCTGGTGCTTCCTTAACCTTGAATTATTTGCCGTTGTTAACAAGTAGTATTCGTTTAGTTTCATTAATAATTGGATAAGGGTTCTTAATTAGCTTGAGATAACTTTTAAGTAAAGGAAAATCAATCCTATATCTGAGTAGGGTTTTGGAAAGACCCCTTTGCAAATTACCATTTTATCATTTATGGAATTTTTAATAATACATTCCTCTTAGTAGGGATAATAAAAAAAATTGATTTTTATGTGCCAATTTTTCTTTTAATGTGCAAAATGGCCCACGATCCCTACCTTTAACATTACCTTTATCTCTTTGTTGTAACTTTTCTCAAATATGATATGAAATTTGTGACTTAAACTGTCTTTAGCAGTGCTTGGGTTAATGTTCACCTTTCAAGATCCAATTTGTCTTTACAGAACTTATTTTCTGGTGCATTACAGAACTTTTTATCTGGTGCATTGTATTCAGGGTGGTATATGTCTGCTATATAACCCTCCGAGGGTCATTGATTGTAGATAGATGCATTATGTCCTGTCTGAATGGTAAGCAATACTACACAGGCGGTGGGTAACTTGAATAACATTGTGCAACAGACCAACCGGATGAAGAAAACATGTGGTGTATCGATAAAACACATCAATAACTGAATGTTACAGAGCTTTTAAAGTGAATTTGACTGTATAAACCATATATCATATTGAACCCTGAATAGCTATAATATAGCAATCAATATTGGAAGGGGCAGACATAGAGTCAATACAGCTACTTTTACATAATTGTAAAACAAATGTCATGTGTTTGTAAATATGTAAAGACTGATATCAATGTTGGTAAGTAGGACAGCAAAGAAGGCAAACACTAAATATAGATATTTTGCATATGTATGCAGAACTTTTCCATACTATTATAGAGACAACGACTTTTTATAACTCATATACAAAACTGATATCAGTTGTGGGGGGGGGGGGGGGGGGGGGGGGGGGTGTTGTGTTCATTTCGTGGATGATTTTTTTAATTTAAAAAAATCAAAGGAGCGGGCTTGAACCCACCCTTTGGTTCAGCGACTGAGTGTAGATATGATCTCACTTATGCTGATATTTATATAATAAGCTACCTAACCTGCAATCTACTTTGATAAAAATCCATTGATAAGAGGATGTTGAATGAAATAGAAACCCCGGAGTATTATGAGGAAGTAAGGTAAATGTGAAATACAAAAGGGAGTGGTGTGAAGCCTTTGATAATGTCAGAATGAGCTTTTGGAACCTTTTCCTTGAAGTATCAACTGTTGTAAAGCAAATTTCTGTTTTTTCTGAAGTTTTCCTTGTTTTCTGTGAATGAAAAGGATACTTTTTTTATATTTTGTTTTATCATTGTGGTAATATATTTTTCTAAATCTTACTTCTCAATGTGTAGAATGAAAATGTCTCATCAGCTTTATTTATATCATTGTTATCACTATGAGGGACAAGAACTATTTGTTAATGAACCAATGTTTAATTTCTGGAAATTGACAATCTTAATCAAATATAACAAGTGAAAAAAATCATTACTTTGTTCTTAGCTGAATATTATAGTCAAGTATGACTTTCATTCAAGAGTTTTATTTAAACTTCCAAAATCATTAACTGACATGTTTCAAAGATAACCATTTGTTGTTAAAGGGAGACAATTCTTTCAGGCCATTACACTGCAGGTGATTAGGTGGCATAAATAATTCATATTGATTTGTTCTGAGTGACATCTAAATGTTTGGTGTCATGGTGATCTATGAAATATTTACTATTTTTGACTAAAACTAGTGTAAGGAATAATTTAATGGGTTGTTGCATTGCTATGAAATTCATCTTATTTGCTTAATTCATAAAAATATTTTGTAGCTTTAAAATGTCAGATAGATTTTGTTGATTTGATTATGTTGTACTTGTTATTCAAATGAAAATAAGAGAAAATACAAAGAGTCTATTGTCTTATCTAAAGAATAAAATTCTTTAAACAAAAGAAAAAGTGAGGAAAAAATACATTTTGGAAACAAATGTTAAAAAAGAAATGATGCTCCCCTTATCCTGTGAGTCACCTGTAAGGGAATACCACAAGCTCTTTCTGCATGCAGGATAACTTGACAAAGATAACAGTGTATAACACCTGGGAGCTCTGATAACTCCTCGGGGCAGAGAGTCAGGCGGAATATGTGCTCATAACTCATGGCAGATGTGCTGGGGGAATATCAGTGTATTACTACAGTCTTAGTTATCATTCTCTCTGTGGGAGATATGCACTAGGATAGAGTTGTTGCTTTCACATTTAGTCCTGTTTATCTTCATATATCAGTCTAGGTCGGCTGTTAAGCCTCTTTTTTTGGATGATGAAATAATGATGATAATGTATTAAATTTGCGCTATACATCCAATCTTTTGCTCAAACTGCTGTATCACCTCCAAGGAGAAATTCTTTTAGAAGAGATGTAATGTATTGTTTAAGAAAATAGCTAATTATTTATATGAGTGAATTAATGAAATCTAAAGTCTGATGAAGGGGGTTTAACTACAAAATTCTGCTCCTCTTGCAAATTACTTCATGTGTTGAGGACAGATCTAGTTCTCTTCCTCTCCAAAAATTTTCCCCTAAAAAATTTGGTTTTAAGAATCTATTCAATATAGATTTGTTAGAACTCATTTGCATGAAAAATGTGGTTTAAGATATTGTAAAACATCAAAGATGAGCTTACATTTAGATAATGCGATTCTTGAATATGTGTCCACATTAGGATTTGAAGAATCATGTACATGATGTTTATTTCTAACAGTGGTACCCTCTTCCCGTTGATTACATGCAGCACTGGAGGTTCTCACAGGTAACCGTTGTCACCTGTAACGAGTTGTCTCACCTGAGTTGTCTCCCCTGAGTAGTAGAGTGAACTCTGCATGGATGCATGGAATCCCTCGATGTTGTAGTTTATGTCTTCCCACCTGTAGTCAGGAGTATTCTTTGCTTCTCAGATATAAAATTTTTTCTCACGATGATGTTTGTAAACTCTTGGTCGTACTTTGAAATTCTCTTGAATTTTTTTTCTTTTACCTGATATTTTATCCCAATAGAATGTTCAAATTTCTTTCATCCAGCTAATACTGTTAAAAGATATGATATCCTTTTAACATTCAGATATTGTTTACCCCAGATGTTTGTTGGAGTTCTTGTAATATTTTCATTTCCAAGTTTTATCATTTATGCTTTTTCCCCCCCTTCATTTTTTAAATCTCATCCTAAACTTAGGATTTATTTTTAACCCTAGTGATAAGGTTTTATTTTCTGCTTTATCAAATCTGTTGTGTAAGATTTTTTTTATTTGAATTCAATATTTTCTTCCTCTTTATGTCCTGAAAATTTTTGTCAATTTATTTTTGGACGATAATGGTCTTTATGTAGTAATTTTGTCATTTTCACATGCATCTGAAATTTTTGAACATATATGTTGTCTTATAATGTTTTAGTTTTTAACAGAAACTTGTTTAATTATGATAATGTAGGGTATGCATAAATGAATATCAGTGTTGTATGACAGCTTTTGAGCATGGATTGAGTAGATAGATATTTCACTGATTACAACTGATTTCAAGAATTTGGTTTTTGCATGGCATCTTGATAGATTTCAAGAAATTGATTTTAGTTCCTATGTACAGCATGAAACAAGAGAAAGTAAAAAAATGACAAACAGACCATTTGCAGCATGAACTCAACATCAGTGTAGACGATTATACATCACTTCTTTCATGTACTTACTTCCAATCAAATTGTTGAAAATGTAGACTTTGAGCATGGATAGTTAAAAATGTGTTATGCCTATAGATTCAAGAATTACTGTAATCTCATAAAAGATGATGAAGGAAAGTTCTATCAAATTTTGGTTAATTGAGAATTTACAACTAGATAATCGAGAGCTCACACTCGGTAAAATAAAACAAGAGCGAGAAGTAAAGCATTCCTTAAGAGCTACGAGCGTGAAAAGCCTTGCATCATAATCATCATTACAAGGTGTTGTTGATTATTCTCATCATAAATCCTTTGTCAATGTGTGATATTCTATCCATACATATAGTTTATTTTTATGATGTTGTGAAATTAGTAAAAGTACAGCAACTTTTTTCATGTCATTTTCCCTCAAAACCACATGGTGAACAGCTGCTTTATGTACTCAATTGTGTTGATAATTTTAATTACAAATAAATTGATTAAATGTTTTGATTTAAAACAATTACTAGTTGTTCAGAAATGAATACAGTCAAGTATGGTCTGTTTTTGCCTAAAAGTTTCACTTATCTTACAAATTAAAAAAATTACAAAAAGTTTTAAAAAGATAGAAACCTATAATTGAATCTGTCTGAGGGCTCTGTAACATCATTGTTGTTAATTTGAAGATAACAAGAGAAATAGTTTTCAAATCTAAAAGATATTAAAGGTTTTAGGACCTTATTTTTTGGGCTGGCCAACAGCTGTTTGCCATAAATTGTTATGGTTGCAGCGCAATGTAAAATTATCCGCCCTGATTATACGTGATGATAACATTCGTGAAGGTGCTTTCTGATGCCTGATGGGAAAATCTGCAATTTGACAGATGCAACCCAGGTGCTTGGAGTTACCTCCCTTGAGTCAACAAATATCCAGTCTACCTTTGCAGAATTTGATATAGTGCATAAACAGTTTATCCTGTTTATCTTAATAGATTGAATTTATGAGCATTTTTTTTAACCTAATGAACCTGTAATTGGTTTATATCAGGAGTAATAGATGTGAAATATTTAACAAAGATATATGTATAAAAAATACTGGAGAGTATAAATAAATAATAAGTTTAGAGATTATAGTGTCTGAATGACATGGTTGAAAATTGTATTAAAGTGGTATATTTTTTGTCCTTTTGTATCAGAAACTATTATAATGAAATTGTTGACAATTATTTTCCACATAGTATTTGCATGTTGTCAGGGAGAAGCAAATGTTGAAAGAAAATTATATTTAATATTCATGTTTGATTTCAGGCTGGCAGACGAATAGTTGACCTATATGACGACCTGAGGGATGGACATAACTTGATCTCACTACTGGAGGTGCTGGCCCATGAAATATTGGTGCGTTGTTTATCTCTTTTATCAATCATACCAGGGTTCATATTGTTCATGTGGTGCACTAGGACAGAATAGATATTCGATGTCATTGGAAATTTTGAGACATCATGTATATCATAATTGTTTGAAGATGAATACATCCTTATTAATTATTCCATATTTTCCAATAATTAAATTACATTGGTAATAAATTCAGTATATCTGAGTATAAATTATCCATGGACACTCATCATTTATCTTAAAGCAAAAGTAACATTTGCACCCCAAATTTAAACTCTACCAACATAAACTTGAATAATTGTAACCATCTTGAACAAATCCAGAGTGTACCATTCTCTCCAGAAGTAGCTGAAGTCATAAAATGCCAAGATAACCTCTGTTCTAATACGACCTTTTCTCTAGCTTTCTGCAGATTTCCCTTGCAATGAAAATTGCAACACACACTATCTGCAATATTTCTTTCATAGAAAGCATTTTTGGTCATCAAGAACCAGGCTTCAGTTGCTATGAAATGCTACTGCTTCTGCCAACCATGCACACGAGAAGTGTTAAGTATAAAGTGCACAGTAAATTCTAATTTTCCCAAAGAATATTGAAATGAATGAGGCTTTGCGAATGATAAGTTTTGAAACGGTGTCACTGGTTGAAAAATTACCTTTAAATGCATCCAACCAGTCTTTTCTATTTCTATCCTGAGAAGAGCCTGTATCAGAACAGATGTTAGCATAGGAGTTAATGACTTGAGCTATTTTTATGGGGAGAGTATGAGAGTGTAAATGTTCAAGATATTTTCAAAAGTCCAAAATGTTGTTAACTTTGCCCATAATATAATGAGAAAATTATCTTGCAGATAGGATTACTTGATGAATAATTTGCTACATGTTTGTTTCAGCCACGAGAGAAGGGGCACATGAGATTCCATAAGATCCAGAATGTACAGATAGGTTTAGAGTTTCTCAAAATGAAAGGGGTAAGTTACATCTTTTTTCTGTTGAAGAGTTCTTTTAGAGAGATTCCTGCTTGAGTAATGGGAGGCAACTCCGTATGGCTTAACACATTCATTTGAAAAGGCCAGTTCCACTGACAGCAAATACACACAAAAATTTCAAAGCTTAAGATTTAAACTATGTTCAATTTTTTTACAGTTGTTTTTTTTATCCATTTAACTCAATAAGTTAATGTTTGATTAAATTTCACATTGAATTTTTGTAAATGTTTCTTAAAGCATTTTGATGAAATGACCCATATAACAAATATTTCAAGAAGTGCATTAATATGATTTTCTGGACATGTAGTTTCAGTTAAATGTACAATGTTATACAGTGAATGAATTAGACCTGAAAATTTGCCTGCCTAAACGTCTTATTATGTCAGTTTTAATGGCAATTGGACATTTTTTACATCAAAAAGCCTGTAACAAAAGTCACAAGGTGGGCCTTATTTCATTCATTGATATAAATGGACTCTTTCTTTTCAAATTTTGTTATAAAATAATTTCTCTCTTTTTCAGATTCGACTAGTGAACATACGATCAGATGAAATAGTGGACGGGAATCCCAAACTGACTCTCGGTCTCATCTGGACAATCATCTTACATTTCCAAGTAAGTTTTATCTACATACATTGTCTACATATCTTCATACGTGAGATGTCATTCAGTGTCATGTGATGAGTCTAGCAGCATCTCCTGCTCTCGGAAACCACACTTTTGTACTTTCAGTAATAGCTGAATTGAATTGAATTAAATTACTAATTACCATCGAAAAAAAACTGTGATATGATTAAAGTTCATTTGACATTTCATTTAAGATTTGTTTATGAATTTGTGGTCATAGCCATGATTTTGTCTTTTGAAATTCAAATTATAGGACACTGGAATTTAACAGCCATTGCATCCATCATATCTTTTAAGATTACCACACAACATTCAGATACACAAAGCGATATATGGTTGAAGTGCCCTTGCGATTCATCTGCTCTCACTCAATTTTGATTTTAATTATTTCAAATATAACCAGCTGAGAACATGAACAAGCGATTACATTTTTTAGTAAGTTGGGGGGAAAATGTTTCTCTGAGAAGTTAATGATGCAATGAAAGGGTGCTTCAACCCACGTCCACTCATGTTTTGTTTCACATTCTTTTCTTTCAGTGCTTGAGGAGTGTACTCATACATATACATGCATGTACTTTGATTTCAAATCTTTTATGTCCTCTTTATATTGTTGGTTGGTTGATTACTCTACACAAATATTGATCGAAGTGTCATAAAATCCTCACAAGATGTATGTCAGAAGTTATGTTGAATGTCAATAATGCAATTAACACAGCAAGCAAACAAGCAATGTTCCGTTAGTTTTTTGTTCAAGAAGCTTCCATGCAGGATCCAGATTACTTGCTCCCCATGTGTTAAATTTCACTCTTTTCTACAACATCTGGTTTTCTCGTAAACACATCCTTATCTAAGTTATCTGATGTTCCTGGAAATATTTCATTCATAAAACGAGAATTCCTATGATATTTTTTGCTGTTTTTTTGTCCATCAAGAATTATCTTCAACATTTATGAATACTTGAAGGTGTAGACTTAAAAAACCTTCAAGCATTGTCGCCTGTCATTTTGTCTCACACAGTTTAAAAGCTGACGTCATTTTGAGAGTTTTATCAGCCTCTAAGCTTATACACTGTTTTATCAGTGTGTAAGCTAATACCCTGTTTTGTCATGTTTTAAGTTATAAAAGATAAGGCAAGATTCTGTCAAGTACATTAGGTTGTAAAATGTCGCCAGTTTACAGAGTAGCAGCATGTTTCATGATGTTCAGGTATCAGATGTCTCTCAGAGAACCCAGTTTGCAAAGTTCAGGAAACATTCTTATCTTCAAAACATGGGACAGATGGCTAAAATAGCCTGCATAGTTTTGTTGAAAGTCATGCATTTGACATTTCTTATCTGTACATAACACTAATTTATACATTTTATTCTCGATTTTCAAAGAGATTTATTTCGATGATTTATTTGGGTAAGAAATTTCAAATGGATTTCAAATAATCTTTCCCATAGAAAAAGTATTGTTAGTGTTGTATAACTGGAATAAGAATATCAAAATGTATTATTTACCTTTGTAACAATTCACACAAAACATGTTTTCAAGTAAAATTACTAAAAACAGTTGTCAACAAGGTGTAGGAAAGAATTTATGAAGTACTTTGAGAAAAAATTCCTTTATAACAATAACCATTTCCACAGCACTTCCCAATTACAAAAGAAAAGGTCAGAAAAACTTTCACAATGCACCATATGCACAGTAAATCATTAGCACATTTCACCCTCGGAACAAAGAAAACGGAAGCTCCGTTATCAGTCAACATATTTGTACGTCAGTCAGACATGACAATGTTTATCAATATAGATGAAAGTTGCTTTCAACTTAGGCTAAGGAGGTGTGTAAACTAAAAAGAATAACTCTTTGTAGTAGTAATTATTTGAACGTGGAGATGCGCGCTTGATGCTCCTGGATTTACTGATAAATCGGTGGAAGGGTTTGTAGATATGAATGAAGTGCTCTGGAGGTCTTATGAAAGAATGCAATGTTTAAGTGGAATTTTGGTTTTCCTAATCGTGATAGAATTGTTTGTTTCTTCTCTGTGATGGGCTGTATGAAAGCTTTTGTAGATGTTACATATGTTATCATCTGCCTGATTTATATCACAAGCAAATGTTTTAGTAATTTATTTATAAATTGGATTATTCTGATATTGTTTTTTCTCTTTGTTATTTTCTTCTAAGAACATGATTTGGAACACAATGTTTTTAAGTTTTTCTATAAATCTTTATGTTTGTGCAGTGTGATAAGGTGTTGTAATATTTGGATTGGTTTTGTGCTTTGTATGTATTCAAGAAGACAAACACAGTGTAAAAATGTCCATATTAATAGATGAGAAAGTAAGAAAAAATTTAATTCCCGGTGAAGATTATTTACACAAAAATAAAATGATATTCAAGCAAAGTTGATAAGCTTTTAAAAGATCAAAATAAAGTGAGATATGTTGTTTACAAGAAATGTTCCTGAAACAGTTAATAGCAATGAGTCATGAAGAGATTTGCGGAAACAAGATGACGAGATCAGATACCTGGTGTTCCATGTCGGCCATGTCTAGTTGAGGCTGAGGAACGTCATCAGCATTTACATCAAGTTTATCAGATTCTTTATAAGAAGAGTACATTTATCCATAGACAATCCCTTTTATGCCCCTGAATTTGAGATAGGCATAGGCATCTTTGTCTGTCTGCCTGTTGATCTTCCGACATATCTGTCCATCCATCTGTCTGTCCATCCATCAGTCCCTCTGTCCGTCTGCTTGTCTGTCTGTCTGACAACAGTGGGTTAAAACTTTAACCCTGACACTTCAGTTAATCTCATAAGGGAATCATGTTTATACACAAAATAATGGGTTTTTTCCACAAATGATAAAATCTATATTTAGGCGTTCATTAACATTAATAAAACTATTCTCTGCAACTAAATTACAGGCATCAAATCTCACTGAATACTGAATTGGCTATTTGTTTATATTGAGCATGCCTTGAAAATTACAGCACCAGTTTGTTATGGTTGTTATGATCAAGTCCATGGCTTATGTCCCAAGATATTTTTTTCAATCTATTTGGATGTTTTATTTCAATTGACTTTTTACTCGAAACATTTTAGCAAAGAATCCACTTTGCCAATGATCTTCATGAAATAACTACATGACCTAGCTAATTCCAAAAGAATATACCTTGAAATCAAAGAGGTTTTTTTTGGTGGTATCCAAGTTGAGATGGAGTGATTATCTGCCTTTGAAGATGTCCAGACAACCATGAAGAACTAAGAATAACAGTAGGATGATAGATAGTAGCCATTGTGAACATAGTCAACGCTGTGAAGAGAGAAAAATTTTGAAAGGGGAACTAACCTGATAAAATATAAAGATTTTGGAAAAGGTACTATGGTCATAAAATGGATGTGCTCAGACAGAAAGGTGATCCGTGTAGCCATGAAGGGGCAAGTTGTGTTCGTGTTTGTTGTTCCAAGACAAGGTTGTTTGGGGTGAGGAAGATGGTAGGAGATTGTATCTCCATGTTGATGGTAGAGGAGGCACTCTGGGGTGGAGATGATCTGAAAACAGCAATTAATATGGCCGTCCCCTGGAAAGATACATTCAAAGTGGCAATTAATCTGATGGTTGCGTTGAGAGATACACAGTTTATCAGATGTTGCAATCTTCACAGACTGTTTTTTTTAAGATGAGACATGATCTGTGTCATCATTATTAAATCAGGTTCACTTGCAAATCAGGATTCAGTCATAAGATGACCTAGAGATATGACCATAATAACATTTAAGGGGTTATAATGAAAAGATAAGAGGAACATGTCGATTGAATTGACGGAAATGAGAAATTGCTTACTCTGATCTGTTTATGTTTATTAATTCCTTTTCACAAGAATTAATAGATAAAGATATAAAAAATATTTAATACAAGTGATCCCTCTGTCTGTCTGTCTGTCTGTCTATCAATCTGCCCGAAAGTGTCCGTCCATCAGTCTGTCTTTCTGTCTGTCTGTCTGTTGTTGGGCCCGTATATCTGTCCATCTGTTTATACATATTTCTTTGTCTGAAACTTTGCAATGTTCCTTCTATAAGAAGGCTTGAAAAATATATTTTACTTTTCTTAATTACCAAATTTTAGATGTAGTTGCATCTGCAAAACAAGTTAAGGTAATGAAAGCTCCAGAATTCCAGGAGAAGTGAAACAAAGAAGGAATGAGGTAATGAGCTGTTTTGTTGGCAGTCTTGTTTTATGGAGAATTTTTAAAAGATTAAATTCCTGTGGTCCTTCCAGTTTAATTATCTGAACAGCTGTAGGTCTGGGTTTTTTAATTGTCTCATAGATTTCATTTAGTTTGTCTATGCAATGAGACATCTGAAACAATCACTTCAATAAAAGGCCTTGATGAGATCATTTATGCATTATCATGTTAGTCTTAAGACATGTTTGTAGGTAAATATTATTTAAAGAATTTCAATTTATGATAAGCTGTTTGACCTACCAATTTTATTTTTTATTGCTGAAAGATGATCGTATTATTAATCAATGAAAACATGTTAGATATGAAACAAAATTTTGGAAAAAAAACACATTCCTAACATAAAACTGTGACACTAAAATTCACGTCCAATCATAATTATATTTATTTCCTTATCCAACCTATTTGTGTATAATGTTTTATTAATCTTTGCTTACAAGGAACCCCAATTGCTTTTCTTCACTTCTGTGTACTTTGACGTCTATTTTGCTAGGAATGATAATATTTTGGGCAAGGTGTAAACAGTGGCAGATATTTACATCAGAACTCCTATGGTTAAACTCATGTCTTCCCGAGGGTCATTATTTACCTCAGCAAACTCCTATCTGGCATCATCAGATAAGTAATGTAGGTAAATACAGGTGGTCTGTCAGACAGAGAAGGAAAAGCAAGAACTCTTAAACCTTTATCAAAGAGTGCATAAAGTCAGTTTTTCAGCCATTCGTTACCTTTTGATCATAATTATGCAAGAAATGTTAATAGTTTTGTAATGTACTTGCAGTATATTTTACTGTTAACCATTGGTAATGGCTTAAGAATCCCATTAATTTTCTTATTTTTCAACCATTAGTGCTGACCAAAACTCTTTGAATCCATAGCTGCCATACCAAATTGAAGGACAAAAAACCTAGGCATTGCATACTGGGTTTTTTTACATTAAAACAATTTCGCCTACCAAGTTGGCAAATTAGCACACTTTTTCTGACAAGACTACCAAATTTGTTTGGAGCACCTTGTATATGAAACTTGGAAACTTGAAACTTTTCAACCTTTACAACAATAGTCATTTAAATGATTAAGGTAACAACCTTTTGGAATCTGCACTGATGAAAAATAGCTACTTACTTGCAGTATGACTTTCTTCTTACAATCTTTTTAACCAGCATGTTCTTTACTATTGAACAATAATGCTGACCAAAATGTTTGATCAAAAAAAGTGTCTTGGCACCACTTGTTCTTCAGTTTTCAAGCATTAAGGTTAAAAAAATAATGGTAAGAAGGAATTTATTTCATCTAGCTATCTGACTCAGCCATTGCCACTTACCAAAAAACGGTCAGAACCTTGTGGCACCGCTTGTTTTCATTAACTTATCAACATCTTGAGAAAGTTTACCTGTCTTATCTGTGCATCTTGACATGTTAATGGAAGAAAAGAGGTTTGGAGAAGTATTAAGTTGAGTCTGAATGATTTATTCTTCTTTGTCTTGGAGAAAGTGAAAGTAAGAGTCTGTATCACCTAGGGAGAAGGAAAGACAAGAGAGCGTGCTGGTCTTGCTCAGTCAGTACCCCCTCGATATAACGCACCATTTGGTTGATATTGATCTTCCCTCATTATAACAAAATGGACGAAATTATATTTTTTATTTGCTGAAAGTATGTCTCAAATGAGCCGTACATGAATAATTTGGGAGAAATTTTTGCAGATATTATTATTTACTTTATATTGAGGGTTGAAATTCACAGAAATCAGTCGTAAGTTGAACTGAGTGTCATGTAGGTAAATGCATTTGGCTGTTGAGCATGAAATTGGATGTGAGGTCTTGGTGCTTAATTTTAAACAGATTATGTAATTTACTTACAAAATGTTGTGTAATCTGTGCATCTTTGGAGGTAAAAACAACATTCTTCTTTTGAATGACTTACTTGGTACGAAAGAAACAATAATGTTCTCTGAAGTTTACAAAGAAAACGGGGCCATGATGGAATGAGAGCATACAATATAATTATATCCAAATATGAAGTTGGGAATATTTTGATCAAAAAAACATTCACAAATGGCTTTAAAGAGATTTGCTTCATCATCCAATATTGATAGAAAATGAACATTTAATATCAAACTAGGCAACGTCACATTAAATTTTGGAACCATTTGGCATTGATACATCTGTGTTTTGGCTGCACCCCCTTCACTAATTATATCATAATGTATTATTCCATCAAGAATGATTCATTGGACAATAATAAAACATTTCAATAATGTAGCGTAGGTTATTGCCACTAATGACATTAGATTCCCACGTACGTAGTAATCATCTGGTGGAGGAATCAGATAGACAGTAGGTGGAGGTACATGAGAGGTACACATGTATATAGTGGAGACAGGCTTCTACCATACAGTGTTTATACAGTAGCAACACACTGTAAACCTCATATTAACACCACAGGGGAAACTACACCTCACTAATTTGTTTACATGTAAGTGTTTTACCTGGATATCTAACCTAGAAACACTTTCATGACGGTTTAATAACTAGTCAGCATTTACAGACTTTTGACATGTGAGAATAATTTTCAAATTTGGTTTGGTAAGGAAATATTTTGTTTTGTTTACATGATTTAGGATTTTTGTTTGAAGATATATATTCCACATTGATTTATGGAAAATTAGATATAAGGCACTGAAGGCTGCCAATAAGTGAAATAACTTTTTAAAGCAGAAATATGATTAAGCAGATACAGGTAAACATTTCCATTTCTTCAATGATTTTGACTGACATATTTCACTCGATAACGTACCTAAAATCAGAAAACGTTCATGGCATTGATGAAGATGTGATTAACAGGAAATTTCAGACCATTTGAAAAAAAATCTGATCAATCAAGATCAGTTTACAGGTCACATATCTAGAATACTTAGGTGGTATTGGGTTGCTTCGGGTATGCCATCTTTCAGTACCATCAGTGGTCAGGAATCTATTATTGTGAAGAAGATCCATGTGTTACAAGATGTGAAAGTAAATCTCTTTCTGTTTACATTTTGTTGTCAAAATTGTTTGTGTGGTACATACCCGCTGGATCTTTGTGTCACTGATTCAGTGATATGTCAGGTTCAAACTGAGGCTCAATGATACTCAAATCTGAAAGTGAGGCTTCGGAGGGGACTTATTATCTGTTAAACTCGTAAATCGTGGCAGGTCTTACAAGCGCTTATCTACCAGTTTCTTTGGTTTCTCTCCACTGACATTGTCAGACTTTCTTTTGGAAAATGCTGCATGGTTTATTTATATTTTTTTTATTAGAAAATTAGAAACATGTTGCTTTGAGTTTGTTGTAAGGTACTTTTTGGATAGATGTCTTCCTCAGAAATATGCACTTTTGAAACATAAAATGAAATTGTTATTTTGTCATTTGTTATGGAAAACAAAGAGATTTCTACTGCCATTTGTTTTGTGATGTACTTCAATGATAAAAAACGTTATAAATGCTGTTCTTATCAACTTGAACTCCTCAATCTTATTTCATGTTTTGCATGACAAAAACTTCAGAACCAGGAATGTTATAATTGAACCTGGATTCAATCAAGTGTAACTTTAGCAGGTGAAGCATGTCGTCCTTTAACCCCGTCCGTCTATCTGACTGGTGCAGTTTACTGCAGCTTTAGATGGCTGCACCACATTCCAACTATCAGGAACTGGGAAAGAGTTGAGAGAGTTGAAGGGGAAGGAGGTTGTTTTGGATATGAAACCCCTTCTCAAGATATCTTCTTTTTTAATTGTCAAAAGAAAATGTTTCACAAAGTTCTGAAAATCCTCTTGATTCAAATCTATGTTTAAAAAATATAATTTTCTAGAGGAAATTGTTCATTGAAGATTCATGCATTTTTCTTCGTTGAAAGAGTGAGATGTTTTCTGAAAGACCTGCATAAAAATTCTCGTTGCTGACGAAATGGGAATTTTCACGAAGTTCTGAAAATCTTATTCATCGAGAATGTGTGAAATAAAAATAGTATGCTTCTATGCCTCAAAGACTAATAAAAGTCTATATTATTGAATACAATATCTGACTCAGTGAACATATTACAAAGATGATTATAATGAGATGATTTTACTTTAATTCTTGAGGACAAGAAGGGGTACCTGCTGTGGCGTCATCATCCAAGAGAGGCAATAAAAGTCTGATAAGCTTTGTTGGATGATTTGAGGGGTGATCAGCATGCCTTCTAAGCATTATCATTCCATCAGGATGGGGGGAGGTGTCTGGAGAAAGTCAGGGGGTATAAACAGAAGGGGGACATCTGATAGGCTGTGCAGACAGTGGAAGAGAGCCCCCTGGTGGCCAGCCGACCACTATACACTGTACACATGATGTACACACAGGGGAATCTCTTGCACCTTGGAATTGGTTCAAAAAGTTACTTCTTTTCCTACCTGGTTGTCATGACTACTGACATTTATCCAATGTGGCGCCTTACTGATGATACCTCATGCGATGTATAAACATCTCATTTTGTCAGCGCTTTGTGTATCTTGTATTACGTGTTAACAGTTATCGGATCTGTTATGTCAGATTGGCTGGAAGCTTGAATCTAATCAACAAGTGTTTGCAAGTTGAAGATGGTAAAAAATTACCAATATGATGTGGTATTTTGGAGTGATTTATTAGTAATCTGTAGAGTTGTGTATGAATTTGATTGAGCTGGTGGATACTGCTGTGTTCTTGTGGAGTGTACATGATGGATGGAAGAGGAGGAGGGATAAAAGATGGAAGGAAGGAGGAAAGTACTCCCCATCTGAACGTACAAGAAAGCATTAGACTCTCTGTTAAGCACAGATTCAAACTGGCCCTGATGACAAGGGGCAAGGTAGGTGTCACAGTTGGTTGCTAAGAAAAAAAAAGGTTCTTAATGGAAAATTTATATTTAAAAAATAGTTTCTTAAATGTATTTTTGAAAGAATGTTTATCAGTGGTAAAGACACTGGACCAAAAATGGATATTGTTTGCCTATCATTCTGTTCCATGTGTGTTTATTGATTCTTTTAAGGATAGTATTGACCAGTTGATAGTTCAGATATATATGAGGCCATCAAAATAATCTTAATCGTGAAGATTCTGTTTGGAATTGAAATAATTTTGTTAATGATGCATTTGCATCTTCAGAAAATTCAATGGCCATTCCTCTGATGGAAACTTTATTCTTTTAGTGTAATGGAATACAATGAAAAAGATAATCTTCATCTCAAGGAGAAGCTTCTTCATGTGACATCCATATACCATCTTGCTCCATAAGCCATAAGACCAGGTTAAGCTCTATGTGTGTCTCAGTGTTTGTACATTGCCAGTGATGTAATCAGTTTATCATCTTCACCTGCTCTGATGCTTAATTAGTCAGTCCCGTTACATCTTAGTACTCTCAGTACAGTCTTGATGCATCAAAGTCTTCTCTGGTAGAAGCGCCTGGATACTTGTGACTGGAATATCAGGGTCTCATGGTGAGATCTCTTGTTGGACATCTTCATATCAAAAAGGGAGAAATTGAGGAAAACAGATAACAATCATTTGAAAAGTTTCCTAATGGCAGCAATGATAATTTTCAGCTGATCGGCTGATATCAGATGTATTTTGTTAGCTTTAGTTTTATTCATAGATTACAACCTTAATTCCTTGTATTTCAGCTGTTTTTAAAGAATTAAATTGCCATCCCTGCTTAAGTAATATTCAGGAAGGCAAAGGGTATGCATCACATAATGGATGATGCAAGTCATTTTAGCAAAATTACCAAAACTCGGAGATTAGTACTAATGGTTCTAATGAGCACATCTTTCTTTAACTAGGTTTCATTTCTTTGTTAATCTAAAAAAAGACATAAACATATATAGTTTGCCGAAGAAAGAGCTTCACAAATTGCTTGGATTCTTTCAATAACAGAAGAATTTGCTACAGAGAAAAACTTGTATTCATGACTTCCAATCAAAGCAATTTTTTGTAGCACAAGTTGATAGTTGTTGACTTTTGGCTAGGCTTCATTGAACTATGTTTCCTCGCTGATACACAGACTGCATGGCAAGTTCTTCCACAACATTCCATTTGAATGTCAGAGATTTGTGGATCTGCCATGGAAAGACATCTTGATTTTTATCATCTAAGACTTTTGTCAGTATGAGCATTGAGGGATTAATTTGTTATTCTTATGAACATTGAATCATAGTCTTTCTAGTGAGTGAGAAGTACTTCTCACCTTTGCTTATGTGAGTAATATCAGTGCACAAGAGAAGTTGAAGATGAAATCAACAGTATCATCAAATGTCAAAGTTTTGTGAATCTGCCATGAAGCCGACATGATTTTTTGTTGTTGATTTCTCAGTGCATTCTCTCAAAAATCACCAGGCAATGCTGCAATCTGATAAAGACAGTCAAAGGTTAGGAGAAACTGTAGATATGTTTGGGTGAAACACCAGCAAGTCATCCTTTTATCCCAATCATTTGATTAGTCCTAGTTTGGTCCTGTGTTGGTGTTGGCAGAGAATGGACATAAAACAGGGCTTCTTTCTCTGTTCCAAGTCTTCTTTTCTTGTTTTCAATTTTCCTCTTTATTTATTCTGATAATTCCTATCTTCTGTTCTGATATCTTTGTTCAAAGTCCAATTCTCTCTCTGCTAGATTGTCACTGTGTGAATAAGTTACAGTAAATGCTTTGGATAGACAAGCTTGCACCTCTGTTCCTGTTTGTTTGTGCATTGATTTCAGTTGTCTTTCTGATGGAATAACTGAATTGTGCTAATTACAACTTTAATTAGTCTCTTGGGGAGAAACTTGCTGTTAAAAGTCATTGTTTATTAAATCATCTGGACAACCTGCACTTCTGTTCCAATGCTTCTTTTCATCCGTCCAAACACCTCGTATCACCAGTTCCTTCTGAAGGATAATGTTTGTTTATCAGCCCTGTTGAATCATTTGCAGCTAAATGGTAATCAGCGTTCCCTCCTCCGTTTATTTATCTCGTTAAGCCAGTTGACTTTGACCCTCAAGTGATTTAAATTCCAGACTTATCAGAAATTCACGGCTGTTCAAAGTTCCAGAGATTCCAGGTTGCCTGACCATGGCTTGACCTGCTGTCAGTTTGGCAGGTTTGATTTGGTTTTATTGGTAAGAGAAATAACTGTATAGAGAAATCATGACATTTGTTTATTTGGGTTCAAGGTAGACTTTCTCTGCCATTTAATCAATATTTATCCTTTACTAGATTTGTATTACAACTTACACATTTCCCCTATAAATTACTGTTCCACATCTATCCTTGTTTTATGGATACACCAATAAATCCTACATGACAGTCTCCTTAAAAATGAGTTGTCTGATTTTCCCCAAGTAGTATCACTATTTGTTGAAACTCATGTCTGCAAAGTCTATGAAAATTAATTGATTTCTGACCTCAAGTTGAGTCAAGGTTAAGGGCAGCTTAAGGGCATGCAGGAGAGAAGTTGTGTTCATCTGGTGGGGAAGGTTAAACAAACTATCAAACTTGGACATTTTTCTTGTGTGTTCAGTCTCCTCATGTGAACTTATTGTCTGTGTTTTTTCTAATCTTTAGTTATCTTATACTCCTCTCTAGTAAAGTTTTACAGCTTTCTTCAACAAGATTTTGTTACTACTTAGCTATTTGATGATGATAATAAAGACAATGAAAGTGAAGATAGTGAAAAAGGTGATGATGATGTTGATAATAATGCTGGTGAAAGTGATGATAATTATAGTGATGATGATGATGAATGTAGATATTAGTGATAATGTTGATGAAGAAGATGATGGTGTTAATCAAATGGTGATGATGAAGATGATGGTGTCAGTGATTATGGTGATGAGGAAGATGATGATGGAAGTGATAATGATGAAGATGATGTTAGTGGTTATGGTGATGATGAAGATGATGTTAGTGATTATTGTGATGCTGATGATTTTTGTGATTATGGTGAAGATGAAGATGAAGACTTAAGAAGATAATGACAATAATAACTTGAGTACTTGTGTTCTTATGAGTTCTACTTTAGACATGATGATGACATACACATCAATGATGATGAAGATGATCTCTCTGTAATAGATTTTTTGTTAAAGGTAATAAAGTAATGCAAGTTCTCCTTAAGCCAAAAGCAGGTGTACAAATACAGTGTTTTTGTTCTGATGGTTCTGTAAGTTTGTTATGAGCCCACATAGAATGATGAGGAGGTGATGATCTATGTGTGGAGATCTTCTATTGACTTAGCATCACCTGCAGAACTTACAGGAATCATCCCACAGAGGAGGAGATGTTTGGACAGCGACTTGGGGTCTTTCTTGAGACAACAGCGCTTCTGAAATATGACTCTCATGGGTAGATGTGGTTTTTCAGTCAAGTGCTGATTTGTTTTTGATCAGAATATGGGCCATATCTATTAAGTAGGTATAGAAATAGCTGATTTAAGGAGATTGTTTGACATGAAGCACCTATCTTCCAGCGTTCCCCCTCTTCATGTGTTCACGATAAAGCCACCTGGATTGAGTGGATCAGGCTCTGGAAGGGAAGAATTTACATTCCTGGCTGTCATTAAAGGCACAGGGTCACCTCTTGCATAGATGATGCTGCTGATGAAAGATGCGTGAAAAGATTGATGTTTTTAGTCAAAGAATGATGGTGGCATGGAAGAAGTTACAGATGATGATGGAAGTTTGAGATGGGTTTGGAGATGAAAGATATTAGGTTGGTGGGGGTTCAGGAATGGATGGAAGCATGATTTGTTTGGCTTTGTGTTTGAGATTGATGGGTTGACTCAGCGTGTTCTGGTAGATGAGAGGAATCCTGGGATTGGTACTTGTGGAAACAGTGGGTGACTGGAGCAGAGGTTTAAAGTGACACAGAGTATGTTTCATAATGCTTAATAAGAGCCAAAATACCATATGACCTGAGTTAAGTTCAAATTGCATAATGATATTTCCTTGTTTTCAACTGTAATTAAAAAACTGCCTTATAAGTGTTAAAAAGTCAAAATTCTGCATCCAATTTACATGTTTTTTTAGTTAAGTGACCTATCAAACACTACCAACTACCAACCAACTTTAGATAAGTTTCCAAAATTACGTCCAAGTCATTGGTACGCGCCACTGTTTGGTTTTCAATCACAAATCTCGACTATTACTAGTCACTATAACTTGTTTGTGCTGTTTTTTCTCTGTCACTTTTCATTCCCATTTAAGTGAATTCAAAATCAAATTTAAGCTAAAAAGCAACATGATAAATTTTTATCACTTGTTGAGTTAACTGTTGCAGTTAATTAATTAGAATCAAAGTATTTCAAAAGATTAGGTATCCTACTGGGACAATGTTAGCAGTCGACTGGTACTACATGAGAAATGTAATCCCTTGATGTTCAGATGAAGTAATATAAAATCAAAGTGAAGTTGATGAGCTATCCTACTATCCTAAAGTAGTAATGTTAGCATTAGACTGGTAGTATATGAGAAATGGAATCCCTTGATGTTTAGATAAAGTAAGATGAAGTAATATAAAATCAAAGTGTAGTTGATGAGCTATCCTACTATCCTAAAGTAGTAATGTTAGCATTAGACTGGTAGTATAGGAGAAATGGAATACCTTGATGTTTAGATGAAGTAAGATGAATAAATATAAAATCAAGTGTAGAAGATGAGCTATCCTACTATCCTAAAGTAGTAATGTTAGCATTAGACTGGTAGTATAGGAGAAATGGAATACCTTGATGTTTAGATGAAGTAAGATGAATAAATATAAAATCAAGTGAAGTTGATGAGCTATCCTACTATCCTAAAGTAGTAATGTTAGCATTAGACTGGTAGTACAGGAGAAATTGAAGACTTTGATGTTCAGATGAAGTAATGTATTGTAAACAACCTCTCTGACTTACTGTTCAAGTCCATTATCTATGGACACCCCTGACGTGACTTCATCATGGCTGAGCAGCCTTGATCCGTAACATGAGGCCAGTACCATCTATTTAGACTACACCTTGGGAGGCAATGACTGTTCCTTAGCTTATGGTTCTCACTGTCACAGGTGAATGATGTAGGTAAACTCTACCTACCTGTAAAAATCAAGTTTCTGTTTACCTGCAATTAGCGATGCTTTGATGTCTTGATAGTTTAATGTTTGTTACAGAATATGTGTTTTAACACTCTTGGTGTTCCTGTTTGAAGAATTAAAAAAAAATCTCGATCATAAGGTTCTCAATCATTTTAGAAAAAATCTAATCATTATGTAATGATTTGGTTTTATGCCCATGATTTTCAGAATAAGAGTTTATCTACAATTAGTGCGGCGCTGATATCATAATGGTTGATATCTATTACAGATAGTGTGTTAGAATCTGTGTTATTATACTTTTTGTAAGAAGAACCTGAAGGAAGAATAGAAGATATTTTTGTCATACAGTTCTCATCCATTAAAAAAGTGTACAAAATGTGTACAGAGGAATCAGCAAAAGACAACATTTGAAGAAAGACTTAATTTTGAATTAATAACTTTTTACACATCAAAGTTCTTTGTGTTTACTTGAAGTGTCTTTCTTTTCTAGGAGCGAGAAGGATGTAGCATATATAAAAAGGTACTGGTGACCCTAGATAGGTCAAAATAGTCTGCTTTGAAATTGAATTAGATAAATTAAAATATTTTGAGATGCGTTAGTTTTTGTCTATTACAAATGAATTAAAATTTTTGCTTTTCTTAGTTTATCATCAAACCCTCATCAATTTTAAAATCATGTGGCATTGAGTAAGTTTTCATGCAAGTATGTAAAAGGATAAAAATTCTCCATATTCTTGATTTACATAGGGAAATAATTCCTTATGCTCTTGAAAAATGAACCCGTTATCAGATACAACATTTATGAGTTTTGTCTGCAGATTTCCAGGCCGCATGGAATAAGAGATAACTGGCACAATTTGACATATCATAACCACAGCTGAGTCTGACATGAAGAATTTTAACAACTCCTTTGTCATGAATCAGAAAAATGAGGAAATCATCAACCAGTGACATTTTTGTTAATATTCCTTTCTATAGACTGCCTGAATGTACATTACACTTTCGGGAATTTAAAAACATTTTCAGGGAATTGTTGAGAGAGGAGATGCTGGTCTGATGTCTTTGACCCTGAGGTACCAAGGCAGATGGGGATAGGATAGGGGGGAGGGGATATGGGGGATGGGGATGGAAGGATCCCATGCAAGTCTAGGGCACAATTAGGGTTTCCTTCTGACAGACATCACTTGAACTTTCCTCATCTGTGCACCATGTGCAGCTCAGGTTTATGAAGGGCAACTAGACCGTCTGCCAGTCTCCTGTATCAGAGATTAGGCTTTCCAGAGCTTCTGTAAAAAGATAATAAAAATATCACCTGCATTTTGGCCAGACTGCAGCATTGTTTCCTTGTACAAATTTTAATAAACAATAAGAGGAGCATTGTTAGGGTTGGAATGACACTCTGCTACACCACAAATTCTTGTTCTTTTTGGAGGAGTCTTTCGTTGATTTCAAACCAACAGGCCAACACAATGTTCAAACACCTTTGTTAGTAGGAATTATTGTTTCATTTTTAACCAATCATCATTCATCATTTAGGCATTTTCTTGTTTTTAGTTTTATTCAGTGTGATTTGCTTCAATCTAATAAAACATTTCAGCAATTAATTATTTTGAAAAATTAAAGTTTGAAACTTTTTATTTCTAACCTTCCTTTTAGGTTTCATTGAGCAAATTTACTATTTATGAGTGTTACTAAGAAATAGTTTGTAGAGAATATAAAAGTGAATAAGTACAAATAGATTGAGCTAATGAAATATTAAAATGGAGACAAACTATAAGGATTTATCTGTGAAGAGTAAAAGTAAAGGCAGTAAACTGAGGTCTGTTTGACCACAGGTAGCACAGAGAGAGCTTGAAGGAGTCACTTGTATATACAGTTTATATATCCTCAAGTGGACAGTACTGGCTATGGGGGCTGTAGTCTGGGAGGGTAGGTAGGTCCCTACAGACGGAGGTTCCTTTTGAAGAACACCTGGTTTCAGAAGGGTCAGATGTTGCATTAAGATCTCTGAAGTGGACATCTTTAGCCATCAGGTTTAATCTCTGAATACCCGATGGTCTTTGTTTGATTGTATGGAAATAATACTTTTCTTCATCATATGGAAAAAAGAATTTAATACCTGGCCACAAGTTTAACAGTTTGATAATCTTTAACCAGTACCAATGAGGAGATTTATTCTTCTGATTTCACATTTGTATAATTAGATTCATTAAGTCATGAAGGATAAGTTGAGCTTGAGGAAAATAATCCATTGCAAAGAATGTACACATGGGTTCAGGTTTTTCTTTGACACTTGGGAAAGGCACAAAACTGCTAATCTAAAAAGTGACACTTGGAGATGAAGACCATCTGGTTGTTTTATGAAATCAAAGAGATTCACAATTTAGCTAAAGACAGAATTTGGCAAGGCAATCCTATGCAACAACATTGTTCTCAATGTTGTCATCAACACTGCCAGCTCTGTTACGGAGGAGGTGTTAAAAGGGTTATTGGCAACAAACAGGGATCTATCTTATCTTGTGTAAGTGAAGACCCATCAGCTGATTGTGGAGTGTTAGTATGTGGATTCCTGCCCTATCTGCTGTACATAATCTACATGTACTATCTACCTCGCCCTATCTGTGCTTTGGTATCTTCCTCTAAGTATTGGCTCACCGTATCGGTGCTAGATGTTCCTGGCAGAAGATTAGAGCACTGATGGTAAAGGTGTCACTACCTGGCATACTGAGTGAAGGTTACAGTGTAATTGTTGAGGTATATGAAGGGAAAAGTAGAATGTTGTTTTGGCTGGGGTTGACTGGTTGTTTGACATCACTGCAGTTTGAAATTGCCTTTTGTCGCTGGAGTATTGGAGATGATTGAAGTTAATTGGGTTGAATGGTTATGTGATATGAGTGTGGACTGAATGTACTTAAATTGTGTCGTTGGAGAATGAGAGTTAGTTGTTTAAGCTAAGGTAGAATGTTGCTGTTTTAGTTATGGTTTAATCCTTTGTTTGACATCAGTGCAGGTTGAAAGCACCCAAACTGTCTCTGGAGTATTTGGAGTTTGTTGAAGTTGCTTGGGTTGTTTGGTTGGGTAGACATTAGTGCAGCTAGAATGTAATTCAACTGTGTCATTGCAGGTGCAGAGTTAGTTGTTTGACTGAGGTTGAATGGTTGTGTGATGTTAGTCAGAGATGCAAATACTGATCCTGTTCCTTGAGAAAGTTACTGTAACATACAATGCCAAAGAACATTGCAAGGGACAAAGTCTGAATGTTCCAATGTTCAAATTACTGCGATCTTTTATGGTTGCTGGATGTAAATCTCTGTTGCTGATATTATAAGCTGTTTTGACTATCAAGTTAAAACTCAAGTGCCAAAGAGTAAATAACCTGGATATTTAACATGAATTGAGCATGGCTTCCCTTGTTCTTGATATTCTCAGAGCAAAGATAAAATCAGATAAGCTCAAAGATGAGTAGTATGTGTGCTGAAAGCCATCTTTATTTCATGGTCATTTCTTGTTTAAATGATATGCATTCTGGTAGTGATTCAAGTTAGATTTTTCTGATGATTTTGTTGTCAGAAGTGTAAACGCTTGTATGAAGAATTCATCGAATGAAACCATTTGTAAGAAGAAGATGCCTCTGTCTTTGGTTTCTTGCCTTGCCTTACAAATAAATCTTACAGGAATGTCTTTTCACCAGTTATTTGTTCTGCTGTTGATAAGTGGTCTTTGAGCAGTGCAAAAACTTGGGTGAATTATCAAAAAGAAATGTTTGATATCACTAGATCTGTCAAGACCACAAGAGTTTTAGTGATTGACAGAGTGAGATTTCCTCTACGTGGATTGTCCAGTACCGATAGCAGGCAGGTTTTATCTGGTACTCGGCTTGAAGACTCCTGAATGAAAGATGTGTTATCATTTCACTTTCAAGAATTCATTTGAGATGTAAACAAGCTGATGATTATTAACTGCTTCTGTCTGTAATGAGAATATAACTACATCTTTTATCGCAGAACCAATCTTATTTTATCAATGTTATTGGGAGAATTTGGATCTTGTCTATGATGTTTATGTTTTATGTGAATATTACTCAAACTAGTAGAGAATTCAATTGGCATGATGTACCTTTGACATTGTCTTTAGTTCTTTAGTATTGAGAAGAAAACAAGTAACCATTTGAAGGGAGTAACTAGTTAGATTTGCAGTATAGATACATCAATGAAACAATCTACAATATATGTAATAATTAATAATCCTAATTATGTTCAGGGTGCTTGGCTATAAACATATTTCAGAGGGCATGAATCAGGATGCCTTTTTGTGGGTTCATTGTTAACAATGATGTAATTAGGACTTGTTATTAATGTGATTATTGCCCTTTACTTTACATGCTTATAAGTGAAGTTGTATTTGAAGGTTGAGGTAGATATAATTGTCTTAAACTAGCATCATATGTTGTGGTGATCTCACTTGAGACAATCCATCAAGAGGATCTGGCTGCCGACTGCTTTTAATTGTGACCTATGTGTTTGATGGGGGAAACTGAATCAGCACCTAATTGGTTTTGGAGGGACAGTAAAACATGTCATGTTCAGAGATAAGCAGATGTGTTAGAAGAGTTGAGGACTCAAAGCAACTTGTGCTTGATGGTGACAGATGTTGAACCAGGAGTACCCTTTGGACTGACCTTGAGAGTTTAGTCATCACCATCTGCTTCTGTTGGTAGAATATACATACCTTGAGTCATTGTTTTGTTGCTGTTGGTTAAATGAATAGAGCATGAGATAACCAGATCTACTGGGCCTGCTATTATTTATGGCTGCAAATCTTGGAATCTGTGACTTATTCTTGCAATGGATATTTGACCATGAGTCAATGAAGTTTTCAGTACGTTGAATGTATGGAGAATTTCTACATCAGTGTGTAGCTGCGTTGTTTTAAGAAGTTCATGTGATATGACTTGCATTCAATTTTATTAGGATTGAATTGAGAATATTTGATACAAGAACATTTTTTCATCACATGACATGACATGTATATTTATTGTCTGGGCTTGCCATATCTCATAATTTCAGAGCAATATGAAGATTAATTTCCTACTGATAACAACAGAGTCATTCTAACCAAGGGCAAATCTAAACGCAAATGTCTGCTGCAGTATTTTTATATGCAGTGTCTGCAAATTTATCTGTGAAAATTGAAAAAGTGTTTGCAAAGTGCACTTAGCACCAGTGGGAGGCCACAAAAAGGTGTTTCAAACTTGCTGAAGGAATATTCTGTAAGATCTCCCTGTTGGAGACCAGAAAACAGGAAAGATGATATTTATGTACCTTGTAGATAAGTGTTCCTCAGATAGGGAAACTGTTTTCTTTTTGTATGACTCATAGTGGTTTACAGGTACTTGTCAGGTGCACCAGTCCTTTTTGCCTTTGTGTGATAGATCAGAGACGAATATATATGTGTGATAGATTGATTCAATGTAAAGATGTCCATGGAAAACTTCATAAAAATATTTCAGAAAATCCTACATGGTTTGTGTTTATCATTCAAAAGGTTAAGTCAGAAAGAACTGATAATGTACAACCTGAAAAAATCACATTTTAAAAAAATGACCACCATTGTTGACTGAGGTAACAGAGATAAGAAAATGAAGAACAGCCCTAGTAAGTGAGGCAGAAACAAAGACCAATAACACTGCCTTTTTAGCAGCAATAAAGAATTAAGAATACCAAATCTTAAAACTCTTAATATGAATAATTTCCTATCTCTAAGTGCTAGAACTTAAATTTAAAATCTTCTAAGTAACAAAACTGACCATTAGCAGGGAAAGACAAAACAAACTAAGCAAGGTATTTATAAACATTGAGATGATTAAAAGTTTGAGGAATCGGTGACCACCTAGCACCCCCCAGTTAGACCACTGACAAGGCTGTATACAATAGACTGCACACAGTAAGATCAGACCACAGACAACCATTCCCGCATCACCTCTAATCATCTCACAGTCGCCAATCTCCGGAGCTCCATCAACGTGTCTATTCTCAGCTCTGTATCTAAAATATTACCTGTCCGTCAGCGCTATGCTCAGAACTCATAAATTCGGTCAGAACTGGATAGGTGGTTTGATTGAGGTTAACAGTGAGAGGTCTTTGTGTTGGCCCAGTCAAGGTGATTTCATACTTCCTATTTGCAACATAATCGTCATTGTGTCAAAATGTTTAATTTGAATGAACTCGATACTTTGGTTTAGAAGTTGTTGCAGAGGTGAAGAAATAATGATGTTCAAGTTGTCTAAAGAAGGACAGTATGACATCACCAGGACGATTTTTTGCACATTTGATGATTAGAATGCATTTTCAGAAAGCTTTCGCCCACTTCATGAGAAACAAAAGGCATCAGTGATAATTTCTTTGAGAGTCATTTCAGAAGATGAATCAAAATTTCATTGATTGAAAACATTTCATTTCAAGAACATGACAGGCATTTGTTTCTGGTTCAGTTGAGCTAATCCCTAAAGACAGCATCAGTTTTGGTATTGGGTCAATCACTCTTCCAGATGGTCAAAAAGGGCAGCATGTCTGTTTTCCATTGACCCTAGAAAGTGATATTCTGTTTGTTTATCTGCTCCCACCAAGAGACTGACCGCAGGTGAACCCCAATAGCTCTGTGCAGTTAACTCTAGAAGTATGTATCTGCAAGTGGACACATGCAAGTAATAACAGTCCACACCTTATGGATGATGATCTGTCCCGGAAATGATGTACATCCCTACCAGCTCCAGTGTCTGGGTGGTCCAGGGTGCTGCTGCAAGGGTCTTTGAATGAAGTTTCTGTTTTGTTGTTTTTGGGGAGCTATAAAAGTTTCCTGGTCTATGTAGAAAAGAACACTGGAAGTTGGTGCGAAGAGATTTAGATAATGCATACAAAATCCTAACCCAAAACTTACAGTTTTAACTATTGTCTACAGGTTGGCTGTTCCATAGTGTTTTAAGACAAGCATGTGAAGGGTTAAGGTGTTGGTCAGGGATGGAGAAGATTTGGGGTGTATCAGAAATGGGGCTCAAATTCTTTCTTTTCAAGACTTCATTCACTTCATTTTTACATTTTATTCAGAATAAGAAGTAATAAAGTTATGCAAAATGATTGCTTCCAAGGAAAACAATCACAGCTTTTTTTTAAAACAATATTGTTATCGCACTGTAATTGCTGAAAGATAATGATACTACCTGTTTATGTGTTCTCTTTATGCCATCAAACTGGAGAAGGCTGAGACCATTTTGAAGAATCCCAATTTCAAACAAATTAGTCTCAAGCTGTCAAAAACATAATCAAGGTTTTAAGGTTACGTAAATATTTATGGCTGCACTTCTCGATGATAAAGCAGCGGATCAGGTTGAAGGTTTACAGAATACGCTGTCTATCATCTGCAAGCGTAGTTTTTGGGATAAGATGATGAGGAAATTCTTGTCAAACAAAGGAAATGTCTGTGCCATTTAGGAACAGGTAACAAAAAGGGGAGGTAACTCCACCATCTGCAGTTGAGATTTGAAAACAGCTGACTTTGTTTATTCATCTGGACACAGACTTGCTAATGATTTATATTTCTCTTTTTTAACAAGGGAAAAAACCAAGGGTTTTCTCTATCATATTTCTAGACTTTTTTTGCTATAGAGAGTATGATGTATCAATCAACACATATATGGTCAAAATAAATCAACAATAGTGTGAAATTTCATAAAAAAATTAAATTCTTTGGAGAAGGATTTGATTTTTCAATGTAAGAAATAAACCCTTAGTTGCTTTTCAAAAGGATACTGAGTTTTTACAATACCATTTACAATTATCCTGTTTATATACATTTCTGTAGAAAAAAATCCAAAAAATCATGAAAATGTATGATTTTGATACAAATGATATATAATTTAGCCCTGGAAAACATATTCCTAACAAATATGCATACAATTTAAGAAAATGTAATCCATTAGAATTTTATCCCCAGAGATACATAATTAGTTTTACAAAAAGACATTTTCATTGCCTCTGCTCTTATGACTTGCAAAAGCGCCTGTGGAGTGAACCCTGCTATCTTGGCGCAGACACAGATTTGCCCAATTATCCTGAGTCCTCTTCAGAAGAAACGGTTTCATTGGAGGGAAACAGTCTTGATGCATTTCAATGTTAAAGATCATCCACCAGGTAGAGATTGAGGCTACCTGATAGCAGGAAAGCTCCTCAATGTGTCTCGGAATGTGTTGAACAAAGTTGAGAATCTCCTCGGAGGACTTGAATTAACTGTAAATGTCATTCCAATGAAAGGAAAAGTAAGTGTTCTGTTAGGAGAAAAGTGCTTCAAACTGTCTTTTAAGTTTAAATTGTCTCCAGAAACGATGTGAGGAATCCACTTTAGTGTAAATATCAGATGTATGTTTTGTGAATTATAAAGAAGGAGATTTCTCACCTAAGGCGTGAAACAAGGAATTCACTTCATTTGAATTAGGTGAAGTGTCGTGTTAAAATTACTAATCAGTTTCACTCCTGACCACCATTCTTTGCTGGCAGGTTCATAGCCATTGAGCATATTTTGAATGAGATGGACAGTAATTGGTAGAAGCAGACGTCATAATGAGTAGATGTGCATGCCAGACACCAAATGGAGGAAGCAGACGTAGATTTCTTCTTGTATATTTATTTTATTGCACATTTGTTTAAGTAACTGATGCTACGGATATCCTTTATCACTCAAATGAATGTTAATGCATCTGATGCAAGGGAGTTAACTCTTTATGTACTGTTGGTTTACCTAGGTGAGGTCAAAGTTTGTTTATAATTGTTGTTTCTTATTTTCTGGTAATATTTTCTATGGTTGAAAAAATACTTTTTAATTTATAAGCGTTCTTTTTCATAAAATTCTAATAAGGCAGTAAATTTTGTTTTACTATTATTTCAGAATTACACGTCTTCACTTTACTCAAAATTATGAAGATTATGTTCATAAATAAATCAATCCTCAACTAACCTTTGCAAAAACTATAAGGCATGTTTAATATAAATCCTGTCCAGTTTATGACTATCACTAACCAGATGTCTTTAAAATCTTTCTTAACTTTTATGATCAAGACATTATGGCAATGACCCTTATATCCCAGGCGTGCAGTATAAGTTAATTACATCCCAACCAAGCAGTAAGTTCTGTATTAATTGCCCGAGAAATATGTTCCCTCCTCGACATAGACTCCGACATGTGTTCATGCCACCAGGAGTCCAAACTGCCTTCCTAACAACTTAGAGTGTATGTAATAAATTTGTCTGGAATGCCATAAGACGGACCATGCTCGTGTTAATGGATACCTATATGGAGCTGTGAATATTCTAATGTGGCTATTATCTCCCTCACACCATTTTGAGAATGACAATATCATTTCTAGATACCATCTTGTGTTTTAAAGTACCATAACAAGGGCTATCAATTTCTAAGAAAAAGTTATAATATGTCAATATTGTCAGATCTCACACCTCATTTTAATGATAATTGTAGCAATCATTTTCAAAGATGATAGATTCATAATATAAGGTCATTTTAAATTTTATTTGTTTCTTAATTGTGTTTTTCTTAACAATCTAACTGCTGAATAGATAAGTTCCAAAGAATTCTGAGTTGGTATTTACAGAATCCGAACCTACCTACAAATCAAATAATGTGGGATTAGTCTAGGAGTAACTTGATTCTGATTTCAGGGTTAAGACTTAACAACAATTGAGTGCATGTTCTTTGTACTTCTCTAGTCTATGAATATAGTGTTCATGGTGATTTCGGTGCTGAGGGAAAAGGTCAGGGTGCCCTCTTCTCGAGGAGAGTCCCAACCTAGCTCTGTTGGAGTCATTTTCTTTTTGTGTCTCTTTCTTATATTTCTCAAAGTTTGAAACATGCAGAAGTTGGATTTTTGGAAAATAAAACTGCAGGAGTTTTGGAGGAGTGAGTCATGAACGTACAGAAAACAGAATTGAGATGTTAGGTATTTCACATCTCCATTTTTAACATGTAAGATTATAGTTTTACAATTAGACTCTGAATTGAAAATTTTGTCAAAAAATGAAAAATTTTAAGTCTTTTGAAGATAGAAATTGAATGAAACAGATTCTGAGAATTTTCATTTTCAGAAGTCAAGCTCTCTGGTCTCCTTTTATATTATTTATATCATGCTTTTATCTAATTTTACAGTCTGTCTGACAATAACGTTTAAAAGAACAACAACTGAAAAAAACATAAGTGACTCTCCAATAGAATTTATATCAAATTCTGGATATTCCTATTTGACAATGATAGATGCTTCCTGTAAATTGACCTGTAAGAATGGCTTTGCACTGAATATTGTTCTAAAGCTAAATTGTTAAAGCCCTTGTGTTTGAAGCTGCTGTATACATATGAATGGATGACATATATATTTCAAGCTTTGTAAAATTATACTTGGTACGCAAGGAACGTAAGTGCTTCGCATGAAAATGTGCTATGACATAGGATCACTTCTACTTGTAATAAAAACTACAATTCATCACAATGATTGCCAGTCAGACACACATGTTTAACTTCATAGAACATAAAAACCCTTCTGAATGGAGAGTGGATTTTGTTAAGTGCTGGTACTGTTCCACTTGAAGATAATAGATAGATAGATAGCATATAGATAGAATGAATGTACATTGTTGATAGGTGAATAAGACCTATCAAGTTATTCACAGGATATTGACCTGATTGATATGGTATTGATTACAGGAAATCCTTGATTTTCTCCACTGATCTTTTACATCTACATACTTTACTACAACATTGTTCTACTTGAGAGCAATATTGTTGATCAACTTTTGCGTATCATTCATGAAGGCTGAAATATACTAAATGACTGTATGAAGATGTCATTTTTATTATCTGCATACATGCTATAACATTGTTCTACTTTGAAAGCTATGTTGTTGATCAACGTTGTTGTATCATTTATGAACGTTGAAATATACTTATGTAATGACATTGAAATGTTGTTCAAAATATGCTATCAAGGCATATTTGTTTTATCATTGTTGACAATGGGGGATATGTCATACAAATAGGACAGTGAAATCAAATATGTATGTTTACTACAGGACTTAGAAATTTTTTTAATAAACATTATTCACTCTGCCTTTATTAAAAGTCCTAAGAATTACTCTGTTAATGCTAAATCACTCAGAGTATTAAAAGTGTAAATGTGAAAATCAACTGGAGACAAAATTCTACAAACAATACTGTCCTAAAAACATAATTACAACAAACCATTTTCAACATGTTTTTTAAACGATAAATGTGTACAAAGTATGATGTGTTCAGAATTCTAATTGATTAACATGAACACGAGAAATTGCATTAGATGCAGCCAATTTAATAAGCTATAACCTGAGTAATTAGGCAGTTGTGATGTTATAAGGTTGCCAGATGCAGTGCTTTGAAACATGTTAAGCTAAGTTGGAAGGGTGCAATAAGTACATTGCAATACAGCTGTCATCGTGTTGGAGTTGAATGCTTACACATCAAGAGAATAATAAAACCATATCTATGTGCTATATTGTAGTGTCATTAGAATGCAATGACTTTTCTAATGTATATATAGTCAATTACTTTTAATTCATATTCAAAACGGTTTCAAAGTTTTTAAAATATTGAGATATTTATCAGTATATTTGATTATGTCATTCTGTATGTGAACTGTATGATTTATTTGAGACTCTATGATAAGCTGTTGATACCGTTATGACAAAATCTAATGATTACCAATCAGGTTACAGAATATTACTTAAATCTCCAGGCACAGGTTTATTCATCAGTTAATATTATACGTATCACTAAACATAAGTTACTATGTATAACAAAGTGACAGCTTGTGTCAGCTTGGGAAAATCAGTTTGCTTAGCCTTACCTGTTAGAAGGTAAGCAGGATGTTATATAAGAAGGTTGATTATCCTTGGGGCTTACAGGTGATATATGTCATTAGTCTACTTGTAGAGCCAATGATTATACATTGGGTTATGACAAGGTGAATGTTTATGTCCATATGTATTAATGAGAAGCACAGATATTTTTCATACCTAACTTCCAGTACTGTTTGAACAGGAAAAGTTCATTGATTTATCTTCCTAGACTGTTTCAGTATGGATTCTTTGATAATCTCTATCTTGGAAATATTATAAAACAGATATAACATCATCCAGTAACTATGGGCGTGTGGAGCTAAGTTTTTTAAAACCTCTTCTCCAGCTGACTTTTGGAAACAGTGATCCACATGCATTTCTTGTACCTCCGGAGGGAAAGAAAAGATAGGTTCAAACAGCACCACACCATCATGGAATCCAATAGTAGGATATTTTGTTTCATCTCTTGAACTCTGTCACTGGAGCAAGCTACCATCTGGTTTCCCCCTCACCTTTCTCGCAGAGCGATCACTTTCTCTCTCTGGCATTGAAGAGCAGAGGAATCCGCGAGATACACAAGCTGCCGAACATATTGGTCATTATTTTTTCCCTCTGTGATGTAATATGTTTAGACTGAGGCTGGAGGTGTATGATCTGTTCCTGTGAATCTGCCGACATCAGATAAGGGCAGGGCAGTCGAGCTTCCTATGTGTGAGTTGTTCAGAGACTTACCAAGGTGAGAGGAGAGAGGGATTGTTTTCCTCTGTTGTTGTTTGGTCGGTGCTGTTTGATATCTTGCGTTTTAAAGTCATCAGTGATTGTACATTGGATATTATATTTACAACTGTGAAACTTTTATGAGAGTGTGAACTTCAATTTGAGAGAAGGTATGTTTCATCCAAAGGGCATTCATATTCCTCAGAGATGACAAGAAAATGCTATTTGTGAATGGATGGTGTTATTATAGAAAGGAATACTTGGAACTCGCACCGACAGTGTGATGTATTTTGGAAGCATCCCATGTCACTGTGACATGGCTGTTATGATTGGCTGGGAATTGCGCAAGTATATAAAAACCTAGGATATTACATTGTGTTAATAGCAGTATTAGTCGTCCAAGAGGAGGGGAGTGAACTATATCCTGAAGTCATTAACAAAAGAAATTTGAAACATGTGCTTATTGTGTACTCTAATTAGTGACAACAATGACTTTGAGGTTGAGATGTAACAAATCGTGACTGAACAGGATACTCAATGTTACTAGTACATCACCGCAAGAAGGAAATCCAACAGTTTCCGTATACAAGGTGAAAAAACCCACTGTTGATTGAGAATTGTTTTAAAATGGCGAAAAATGTTTTTACGCCAGTCCTCAAACATGCAAGATCACTGAGCCCACTCAACGTACGAAGTGCGAGATCTAGCGTCAGTCCGCCGAAAGATATCAAACAGGACCGAAATGACAACAAGATATTCTGTTCTTCCTATCACCGACCAATCAACAACTCAAAAATGGTTGAAGTGTGGCCGAGGACGTTGTCCACAGCAAGCACCTGTCTCCGATGTGGATGCAGCTTCTGTTGTCTATGTGGCAACGAGGAGAGGACAACCCAAAGACTGCTGAATAAGCGATATTGGGGACGACCTGATCCTGATTTTCGATTGAATGTATCGATAGGCTTTAGTCAGAAAGAGGTAAGCGTGTGAGTCGTGTAGCCTTCCTCAATCTCCTGAAGGTTTATATTCATGCATGAGTCACCAAGTTATTCATTAATGGCTATGTATAGATAAAAGTATAATTGTGATGAAGTTGTACTGGAAATCTTTTCAGAGATTTTTTTAGAAAGTTTACAGATACATACACTTACATAGACTACATTAGTCTTCTAGTCATATTGAATGATTCGTTCATGGTTATTTATAGACACACTAATGTCAAAACATGTTTTTTACTGACCTACAGTACATATATCTCAGAACCCATCATGAAACAAGGCTTACGATGATCTTCAGGAGAACAATTTCAAATTGACAAAACTTCAACAATTTAACCCAATTTTCAATATAGATGTATATTATTTCTAAACAGAATTCCAAATGTACTTGTTTTAGATATTGAATCAATTCATAATTATAAAAATGATTTGCTAATCGACCGACACCTGATGAACACCTTAAGAAAATAGAATGAACAAAGTTGGTAATTGTTTGTATAAACAGCGACGTGTTGGTATTGGATTCCTGGATATTGTGTAAATATTTACCTGTAATTACCTGAGACAGGTTACTGTTGCTTCCAGTGATAGCTGGAGGTGAAGTAACAAGTGTTGTATCTCTGGAGCTCTAGCTGCAGTGAGGAACTGAGGGAAAGAAATACTCATATGTAATCAATGGAAACCCTTACATTTACAAATAAGACTTCAAACTGTTTGAGATAAAACTGAATCATGAGGTGATTTGTTGCCAGTGTATTCGATCAAATAAATAGATAATAATAAAAATGATAATAAATGGGTACATATTGTGCGCTATAGTCCATCCAAAGCATGCTCAAAGCCCTAAACATTTATTACCCTGAAGGAACTGTACTTTCAATGCAGCTACTAAGCGCTTTGCGCGACCTTATAGGTCCATACATCCCGTATTCACAATTACAGTTATCTGCTTTGATTGAAATGACAAAATTTGTGTGTTTTTTTGTGATTTGTCAGTGTTTTAGATTCATAGGTTTATCCATAGTTAGACTCTGTGAAGGTTTGGTTTTTAAAGGTGGAACTGAGTGTATAATGAATTCTCAATTCAGACTCTCCTGTCTGTAAGGTGCATAACCACTACTGCTGTGTGAGGTGATACAGTGGTAATGCTAACAGATGTTTGAGGAAAGCTTGTGGTAATCATTAGAATTAAAGTGCTTCAACTTCATAAAAAAAACGCCAGTGTTATCTATGAGGTTGATTTGATTGACAGCAATAGATGCTGTGTAAGGGTTAAATAGGTCATTAGAAATACTTGATAGATATGATGATGATAAACTTTGAAAAGTTGTTGGCAATTGATTAAAGTTGTAGATGATAGTTAACATTTGCCTTATCAGTAAGTTCCCTGCTGTTCTGAGTAACCAATCTACAGGATCAAATCTTACTAACTTTTCTAATCTTTTGCCACTGTATGCACAAAGACAGGTTGAATATCAAGTAACGTTTGAATAGTTTATAAGCCAATTCAAATGATTGATTGATTACAAATATAACTCGGCTGTGTGCTCCATCAGAGTTGAGAATGAAAATGTAACTATGGTTGTCCTTACACTGGGGTAATAATGTGTGTTACGCGGCCCTTATTGTTTGGGATGAGGCACAATATAAGTATCCTTGTAATATATCTCTGAAATGGCGTGGATAATATGTTAACTAAATGCAAGCTCAAGTCAATACTGCTGTTTCTCATTGTATATAGAGTGATTATGAACACATGGAATTATCAATTATGGATAAAAGAATTCTCAAGATCTCCATTTCCTGCCTTCCTTATTATATGCCAAAGGCCTGAAGGTATAGGAATCTTCTCAAGGATTATACATAGTATCTACAATCACGTGTTAGAGTTCATTTCACGAAGAATTAATTGTTTACCTTGTTTAAAAAGACTCAGGAGGTATGTAGGTATATGTGAAATCACTTAGGAGGGAAAGTACAGAGGAATACTAATCATCTGGTGTAAAAACAGTTGCTACCATTGCTGCCTAGTTGGCACTCTGTCAAGGTAAATGTATGCTGAAGCTTCTGATTGTATGAAAGTAATTTATCTGTAAGTGTTATGGTTATGTTTATTAGACTTGGATATAGCTGAATGAGCATATGTAAAATACATGCTTAGCATTATGCATATCTGCAGTTGCTACAGACCATTGTAAACAAATGTCTCGGGGATTTATCTGTGTTTTCTTAGGATTGGGATGCAATTCTACAATCGACACTATATTCATTATCATTTTAGCAGTCAACAGTCTAAAAGTTCTTTTAAAATTTGTTTTCTAGTATATGTTAAAGTTTCATGGGAGTTTGTTTCTAGACGATTTTATCTTTCAACAGCTCATTAAAGAAGAGTTTACCAGCTTCCCAAAACATTTAGACGGATGAAATGTCAATGTTATTTTTCCAAGTTACAATCTCCAACAGCTCTTCTTCTATTTCAAGAAAACCCTTTAATCACTGATACAAAAGTTCACCCTAAGTTGAGGAACCCTCCCTTTTTCATCCTGTAGACAAGGGGTTCTTAAGACTTCAGTCTATTAAATAAAAAAAAGATTTCTTAACCTTTATGTTATTTTATTTCTTTAGTTTTCTTTAGCAGAGAAATCTAGACTTGCTGAAACAGAAACTACGACTTTGTTAAATGCTCCTCATACACAGTCATGAAGGAGTAAGGAACTTCCTGCCAGCAGCTGTTCAAGGCTGCGTTTTGGCTCTAATCTCTTATACCATATTATAGCTAGATGGTGGCATCCCCCTGATATTTAGCAGAAACTGAACAGAAAGCATTTTACCCTTTGTTAAAGCTGTAAACACTTTATGTAATTACAATGTGCAGAACCTACGTAAAGGATTTAATGATGTGGACAAGATCTCCTAGGTTTTGTTGAGGTACGAAATCGAAACACATTAATGTTTCAATATTTAATGTTTAAGAGTATTTGGAATTCTAATCTTACTGAATTTGCATAATGCCAAGAAAATGGTTTTGATATGATTGTACAGAGTTCCCCCAATTCCATCATCTCCCCCTCATTGTTGTTAACTGAACAACCGGATGTAACATATACTAGGCGTGTACCTTCATGGTGCCAAGAGAATTATACTATCTTCCAGACAGCAGCTCAACAATGTCAGTATGCTCCCACAGCGTCTCCTGACATGGTTGGCTGACTTCCCTGCAGTAACTTGACCACAATTGTGTTAGTTTTAATTGGGCATAAAATTACACATGCTACTTTGATAATATTTCTTTGTTACTTTGTTGTAATATTCAAGGATAATCAGTGATAATTGTTCCGTGTAATTACTTATTTACCCAAGCATTAAATTTCAAATTTGGCCTGAACCAATTTATAATGATTTTTGTTCGTTTTTTGAGAATCTATTTTTAATTTTTATTTCTTAGTCATTAAACTAGAGAGCACATGGATTACGAGAGAAAACTCAATGTATATTTATAAGCTTTCTCATGGACCTTCAAAGGATTTCTGACTCATCACACAGATTTAAAGATAATCAACTGAACCACATCTGATTTAGCCATCAGTGCAGGCATATTTGACAAGACACAAACAATGCAGAGAAACTGCGGATAAGTGTTTTGTTTCATTTTTGCCATTTTCGAACTAAAAAGGCTGTTAGGGCACGTTTACCCAAGCCTGAGGATGTATCCTACAATCTGTCAGACAAGGCAGACATCTCAGACTCTCAGGTTCCCTTGTAAGCAGAGAGAGTCACAACTCGACTGACAAACTGGTGATAGGGTCGACAGCTGAGGTGTAAGTGAACAGGAATCGGTCATACTGACATTGTAAACAAAGGAATTAATGAGGAGGATAATTGATGATTGTTTGCTGGAGAAAAATCAGTATGAAGATTTTGTTATTTCTTGCTACAGGCTGACCATAAATATATATGTATACATAAATTTTTTGTGTGTATTAATGTCAATACATGGAGATATATGAAGACCTTAAATTTATTTTATTCATATTTAAAACAAAGAATAGTTTATTTTAAACAAATCCTCTTTTAGATCAACATTCTATTTTATGAATATTACTATCAGAGATTTGAAATATATTCAGGACCCCAGTGTTTGAATAACAAAACAGAGGTCTAAAAATAATATGATAATTTAGAAAAAAAGGAAAATAGCATTGTAGGGGGCTTTTTGACACATGACATATTTATTTCTTTCACAGAAGAGATATAAATATTTATGAAAATCAAATTAGATAAGAAAGGCAAAATTTATGGGTGCCAGATCTTTTCTTAGAGCCAACACACTAATGTTTTGTTAAGTGTGTTTCAAAGCTGCTTCATCATATAAATGATATATTGCCATTTCTATGTTTTCTATTTTAACAAAACCCTTGAAAGATTTGATTTATTTTAATTCGTCTACATATATCTATTGGCTAATATTATACTTTTATGAATAAAAATTATCCTTGAATCAAGGAAATTATGATATTTATGTCAAGAACATACTAGTGTTCAAATATTATTTTCTGAGTGATAGGCAGTGTTGTAAACATAGTTTGTCATGTACAAAAAGATGTTTTTCTGTTATTTACCAATTTCAAAATCAAAGAAAATATCAAAATAGGCATCCGATTTTCCCGCAGTCAGTGCAATTGTTAATGTTGTTGAAGTGATGTAAAAATGAAAAAGTGATATTTTTCAATGGGCCTTCATATGAAAAATATGAACAATGATATGATTGCCCATGTGGATGATAACATCACATCTTGCCAAGTAATCAAGATTATCTATGGAGTGTAATAGTGCAGGAGGCTCATGCACCAGCCTATGAATAGAGGATCTGAGTTGAGGTAAACCAAAATCTCCACAACTTGCGGAGGTTGTATAATCTCCAAGATAAGAATTTGAAAATTTAGTTAACCTGTTGTGCAGATGTGTAGTTTCATAGCTCTCGCGTTTAATACTGTAATTGCCAAGTTCTCAATTCCTGTGGGCATCCTTCAAGAAATATTCATCTGCATTATTTCCTGCACTTGACAAGCTCATGGTTGTTTATTTAATCTTTAGTTGTGGATGAGATAAGAGTTTTTGCTTGACTTTACCAAGGATGCAACCTATCTGATAGGCACTTCGCGTTTTCTCTTTCTTGAGTGTCATTCGGGGAAAGTGTTGGTGTTTCCTAAGGAAATCTTTAAGAGAAACTAGTTCTATTCTATACGTTTGCATTTAAGTTTTCAGATTTGATATGTGTTAAAGCTTGCTTTGAAAAGGTCATTACCTGGGACTGGAGCTCAAATATTTGACCAACAACCAGTACAACAGTATCTTACTTCTAAGTAGAAAGGAGCTTATTAGGGAAGGTAGACACATGAAAGGCTTATCACCTGCCGTCCAGAAGCTGATGACTATCAGATGGTCAGTGCCTGATCATCTTGATGCATAGTCTGGAAGGGCTTTCTTTATCCTGTTTTTTTCATCAACATTAGTAAAAGAATAGTGATTAATCAGGAATCAAGGATGAAGGAATTCTGAAAGGTGGAGGGGGGATGGAGGTTTGGTTATTGAACCTTGAAGTTCACCAGTTTTGGGGTTAATTTAAAAAAGGACGATAGAATCCTCTTAACCTGTCCCTCCCTTGGATCCACTTATCATTAATATTGCAATCGCATGATAAGAATTACCTATATCCAAGGCAAAGTGATCTGTATACACATGTGCACATATGGAAAGATTACACTGCATATGTTTCACCAAATTTGTAAAGATGACTATAATTTTTGAAAATATTACTAACATCTAACGAGATATTTCCTGTTTAAGTTGGTTCGTATCCTTTCTAACATTTGGAGAAATCCGGAATGATAAGTTAGTTAGATGCTCAATGGAAGTGACCTTTTCCCTCGTTTCATCTAGAAGAGTAGAACAAATGACTCTGTTGTTCTCCACAAAACAGTCCCATTCCTTTCTTACATCACACAGCTCAAGCATCACATCTTGAATGTCAAAGGTGTTTCTCTGTTTGTGCAAAGATTCTGGAAACTTTCATGGAAAGAAGTAACCCAAATAAACCATCAAGGCTATTGCTAAACAGAGTTAGGTTTATTTAGTCTTTTTTGCCATACATTAGATAATCAATGCCATTATTGCAGATTGATATAGTGTGCATAAAGAAGAGATTTCAAATTTCAATCATCTTAAAATTCATAAAGCAGGTGAACATTTATCAACACCTTAAGGTGCTTGAAGGAAATTCTTTTAATATGGTTTGTTGCATTCCATGTGGATAAAACAGGTTAACCCTTTCTCTTCCAGTAAAATAATTCTCCAGGATAGTCTATTTGAAAAATCCCCAGCCAGTTCCTGAAAATAAAATTTAAAAAGTTATGATTCCTGTTAATTCTTCTGTAATTTTGCACTGATTGTTTCAGTTACTTAAGTGTAAAGGTTTATTAATTAACAAAAACATAGATGAGAAACTAAGATGTTCTCTCTACTGATTTCTCCGATAAGGCTTCTTCGAGTTGACATACTGGGATTAGACAATGTAGTCTTTTCTCTCCCCCTCTTTTATATCAGGATTACCTTTAGATGGAATTAAACCTGCCCATATGCTTGGATGAGACAGTTAGGTGTTCATTTCCACCTTCTTTTCCATCAGGGTTACCTCAAGGTATAAAACAACTATACTCTGGGATCAGACAATGATGTCTTTTCTTTCCCCCTCTTTTCTATTAGGGTTGTATTGAGGTGTAATAAACTGTGCGTATAGGTTTGTATGAGACAGTAAGGTTTTATCTTTCCTCTTCTTACCTCAAGGTGTACTTGTCTATATGCTGGAATAAGACAATGATTTTTTCCCTTTCTCCCCCTCTGTTCTATCAAGGTTACCTCAAGATGTAATTAAACCTGCCTATATGCTACTGTGCTTCTGCTAGGTAAACAGGACTGCAAACTGAGATAAAAACATTGACACTGGCTGTGAGCTCTGTTGTCTTATCGTGTGCTAGAACCACAGATATCTGTGTTGAGACGGGGAGAATGAATATTGACTAACGAGAGTAAACTATCAGATAAAGGCTTAATTGAGATGATACAAGGTGAGATTTGTTGAGAAAATAGGAACATGTGCAAAGGTTTCGATTTTAAGAAAATCAAATTTGAAGGTTTTTAGAAATGAACCTTAGAGTAATGTTTTCAAAAAAAGTTGACAACCTTCTTTGCAAGATTGACAATATCAGTCGTCAGTCGTGTGTTCAATAGGCCTTAAGTCAATATGAATTTGATTTTTAGTTAGAAATGGTATGCCACAATTACCTGTGAAAACAAACCGTATGTTTAAAGATAACTCTCTACTTTTATTTCACTTTTCCATGTCTAGTCAAAGTCATGGTAGCCCAGACGGTGTTGACAGGTAGATTTGATGTTCATGGGGGTCATTGTGGCATCGGTCCTTTAAGAATGAGGATTCCAGTGTGTCTTCAATGATCTTATAGCCCAAGGTTTTGGTCTTAAGATGAGACTCTCCAATGGTTTAAAAAAAAATTTCTTTGAAGTTGTTACATTGAAAATAAAGACATTTAAGCTATTGTTGTAACTTTTATTTTACATTAGGCATGTAGATTGTTTAGTGCTGGACCATTCTGGATATTTTACAGGAATATCAGCTCTGAAAAAATATGAAATTTGTTTGTGTATTTGATTAGAATGTTGGCAAATTAGGTGATGATTTCTCTGAAATTTTTCTTGTGAAAAAATTATTGAATTGGTATGTGGAAAAAAGAGATGACTGAATGTGTTGTTGCAAAGGGTAAGGAGACAATCTGTTAATTGGCATCAAACTGAGTATATTTTGGCTTTTAAGACCAATGAGTGACAGCTATGTCATAGCCTTATCACCCCTCTGTGTAAACATATCCCATGTCTTCTAGCAGACAAAACAATACCTTGGCGCCATTTACCAAAAATGTGACATTTCTCAGGTAACTGGAGACTTTAACGCCCCAGAGAAAATAATCAGGCTTTACTGAAATATACAGGTGAAAATCTTGAAGCTCTTATGTTTGTAAGCGTCTTTACTGATATTGTTTAAGGATATTTGGATACCACAGACAATGAAATGTTACTTATAGAGTGCAGGAAAAGTGCATGGAGCTAAATATTTTGGAATCTGGAATCATTTATAGCAATGTGGCTTGCTGGCAGATGATTTGGCATTCACAATGTTGGGCTGTAATATGATAAAGATCTGCAGATGGTGGGATGGGCATAATATCAGGTAGTGGATTAAGTCTGATAGTTGGTACCGACGCTAGGCCGTGAGAGAGTCTATAATATCTGATACCAAGATCCGCACCAACTGGTGATCATTCATTAGGTATAGCCATGCGCTGCACAATTAACTTGGCACTTAACTGCTTTAGTTTAGCTTCAAACCAATGCAAGCAAAGAGACTGTCTAGGTTGAATGAGGGCACCCATTCATATATCTGAAATATCAGCAGATTATAAGTCATGATCCACTTGCTAGTGGAGATATAGTTCATCAATTCATGCCCTTAAAAAAGTAGGATATATTAACATTAACAGAGTCAATTGTATATGTTATTCTTGCTCTATATCCACTCAATCAGGTAAGCAAATTAAAATGTTTGTTTCAAAAAAGGAAGTTCCTATCAATTATTTTAATTTCTATTTATTTATATATCTTCTAAAAGTCCTTTGTAGAATAAATATTAAAGAGTTGGCAAAGTATCTAACAATCCCCTTCTATGAAGAAAACTGCATCAGCTAACCTTAAGCTATTTTACTCACAGGGTCATGAAAAATAGCGCACTAGTTTAAAAGTTAACTTTTGTCTTGCAACATGCCATACAAAACATCTGTTACAGAATCATTTAGTTTTATGATATAGGCAGAAAGTTGATATGATTGAATGGTACAATTGATACACTTTCGCTAACGATTTCAATAATTGCATTATATAATGTGATTCATAATGGTAATTATGTATGGTTTTCTTTGATTATGAAGGGATAATGTTCCTGTTAGAAAATACCTGCAAGTATTATGGCGTCTGAATAGATTAGTGTGTCATCAGGAATTTTTCAAATTGATTGTTTTACATGCCAAAACATGCAAACATTAATCCATGATGCTTTATGAAAGCATATTTTCCTTCTCTTTATGATGAATAGCCCTGTTATCTGTTCTGTTCACCTGCCATGAGGTATTTTATTACCTGGATGTTGGGTAATTGTGTTAATACAGGGCCTTGTGTTGGATATGGTATATATCATCCTCAATAACTCCTATTTTGAGAAATCAAGGACATACCACAGAAGGTTTCAGGTGAACTTTGCCAGATACCTCGGTATATCATGTCTACCGTCAGTGCCATGTTGAGTCATTGCTTGGGAATCGTTTTAATGATATTATCAAATATGAACTTCACTTAAATTTTGTCCAAGGTCCAAGTATGTATGTTTTAGCAAGCTTGAAATTTGAAAATAATCATATAAATTTGTTTTTGAAAACATCAGAAAACTTTAGAATATTCTGCGGACAAACACAGCCTGTTTGGTTTCACGCATGAATGTATTTTATTTCAAAGGATATAATAAAAAATAATATAGTGACAGAACTCCTTGTAATGTAAGGAGCAAAACATAAAAATGAGAGTTGCCAAGTTATCCGGAACCAAGTTTAATAGCGCTGAAGTTACTGATATTGATATGACTCAGAGAACTCTCAGAACGGATCACTGCGAGTGAAAACAACCTGCAATCTACGAGGTAGCATGCCACTAAAACCTCCCCCACCCCTCTCTTCTTGTGTGTGGATTTCAGTTTTTATGATGAACTGTCATAATTTTGAAGCTGATCGCTGCAGCTGATAAATGGATAACTACTTATGACTTGCCCAGATGGTTCTAGGGCATCCTGCAGACAGTTGTAGACAAATGAGCCAATCAGAGCGGAGCGTTGTGTTATTGGTGCATCTGTACTCCTATTTTCTGCTATCTTTAAGAATTCACTGATACTGCTAAGCTTTTTCCAAAGTTTTTAAAATTGTCTAATTTCATAAAGGTTTATGATGGGTTTTAGTGAACTTTGTCATTAATTGTTAATCTTTAATCTTTATTGTAGACATTTAATCAATTAAACTAAAGAAAATAAATATCTATCTAAAGAACTGCTGCTTCTAAATAGTTCTAGTATATTCGACACTTTGATGATTAAAGATAAAGAAATTATATAAATATAGGTCGTACATAGAAAGATATTCAGATCTCTACATTTATCACACATCATTATAACATTTTACTCGGCATATACAATGAGTTTTTCCCCTTTCCAATCCCATCCATTAGTCGATAAATGTCACTGAAACATAATCGGACCCTTTGATTTCTCACAGATTGTCTGTTGATGCCTGGCATCTTAACATCAGGTGCCGTCCATTGTTGAATCATTGTTCTCGGTCTATGGTGTAAAGTTCAGAGGGGAATGTACATATCAGATTCAGTTTATATGAATCAGTGTTAGTTGGTTAGTCGTGCTCAATATCCTCACTTGTTGAATCATTGCTCTCAATCGATGGTGAGCATAAAACTGTTGAATCATTGCTCTCAATCGATGGTGAGCATAAAACTGTTGAATCATTGCTCTCAATCGATGGTGAGCATAAAACTGTTGAATCATTGCTCTCAGTCGATAGTAAGCTTAAAAATGTTGAATCATTGCTCTCAGTCGATGGTTAGCTTAAAAATATTGAATCATTGCTCTCAGTCGATGGTGAGCATAAAAATGTTGAATCATTGCTCTCAGTCGATGGTGAGCATAAAAATGTTGAATCATTACTCTCATTCGATGGTGAGCATAAAAATGTTAAATCATTGCTCTCAGTCGATGGTGAGCTTAAAAATGTTGAATCATTACTCTCAGTCGATGGTGAGCATAAAAATGTTGAATCATTACTCTCAGTCGATGGTGAGCATAAAAATGTTGAATCATTACTCTCAGTCGATGGTGAGCATAAAAATGTTGAATCATTGCTCTCAGTCGATGGTGCTGGCTGATGAAAACTCTATGTGAATCAGATACTTGTGCTCAGAATTTCCATCTTTGAATCAGTACTCAAGTCTACCAATAAGGTTAATGCGGATATTTTTATTGTGCACTTTTCAATGTCAAATGAGTGCTACATACCCTGCACTCCAAACATCACTCTGAAGATTGTGCTTTCAAACTGACTTTGAAGTGCTTAACACAAAAGTATAGGTTAGCTCTGTCAAGGTGTAAATCTTATGGATCCCCCTAAAATTAGGAAATTGTTATATTTCATGATACATATTTTTATGTGTTCATGATTTCAAATTTCAGTTATCCTGACAATTCTTATCTAGTTTATAAAAGAATAAAAACAAGCAGATCAGAAGAATGGGGCAGAGTGTCAGCCAACAGTTGTAGCATTTGCTCAATGAATTTACACAGAAACTCTGCTGTCCGTTGCTCCATTGAGAACAGTCCTGTGAACAGACTGGAGACAAACAGTAGCTGGTATGCTCTGAGTCATGTGTTCATACACTTCTCTCTTTGAAGCTGCAGCCAACCAGTTGCGAGCTATTCCGTGTAGATTTCCATGCACTAAAACACTGGCTAGCGTTGGATACTTCATATGTTTTATGTAATTTGCTCTATGAAAATTTGATGCTTGCAGTGGTTATGAACTTATCCTGCTATTTTATTATCAAAACCATGAATTTTTAAAATGACCGATAATAATGAATTATAATGTATCACTAAATATTGTTTGACTGGTAATAAATACATGCTTGAGACCCTTCAAATCAAAGGCTTAGTGTTGATTTGTCATGTTTACATGGTTGACGTCCCATATAGTTCAAGATTAATCCTAGGATTGACCAAGTCGTATATCTCTGTAAGTGTAAACACCTGGTCTCATTTCCTCTCTGTTGCTGAGATAGCACCTTGGTCGTTAACTCTTTACAGGCTGAATACATTCTGAGGGGCTGAATTCAGGAATGAAAATTCATAAACTATTTAGTGTTCAATTTACAGAAATATCAACACTTAAACAAATGGAGTAATCCATTACTCGCTAATAACAAAGTTGTAAATCTCAGTAGATGTGCTTACTGCTCTACACCACTTATATTGTTAACTCTTTACAAGCTGAATACACTCTGGGTGGCTTAAATACAGGATCCATAAAGGTCCTCCTGAATGAATTTGTGTCAAATCATCTGTCCCGAACTTGAAACAAAAGGGGTATTCTGTTATTCATCACTAGCAATGATTTTGTCTAGGAATGTTCTGAAAACACACATATTTTTTAATGTGAATAGTCTATCATAGACAGGAAAGTAAATTTAACCGCTGAAGAACAGCTTCTGAGAGGAAATAATTCCTAGAAAACATTCAGGAAGACAAATGAAAAGTGATTTAGTTCCAAATCATAATTACAGAGATATGATAAATTATCTCAAGAAGCCCTCAATGTAGACATAGGGAATTTGGAACATTAACAGGTAAATCATGAAGTAGTTTAACCAAAAAAACATTGTCCAGACAAAGAGTTAACATTGCAGCTACAACTACGGACACTAACTGACTTTCAATCCCTGGGAAGGCATGTTGATTCAGGGATTCACAAATCTCTCAAAACATGGCCACAGAACATCCTTTGTGTTAGGAGACAGTTGGCTTGGAGTCGTCTGAATGTAAGCCATGTGGTGTCTTGTGCCCATGTGTGTGTACTGAACATAAGCCGTGTGGTGTTGGTCCCATGTAGGTATAGTATCCCCTGTCCTTCAGAGAGCCCACTCTACCGGTGAACTGTAGATCAGAGATAACAGGCTCGTGTATAACAATACCTGGCTAGTGTTTCACTCTGCTAGAGGTAGAGACAGTCGGACACCTGAAGCTTGGGCTCGTTAAGGAAGGTGGCAATCTTCTTCATGTGCTAAATAACGAGAGTCCGGTCAGGGGAGTCACTTTTTTAGGAGGGTCAGTGCTCTGATTGCTATCTCTTCATGTCACTGGAAGGATTTATTTGAGGGTCAACAGTTTACTTTTTACAGCCAGTCTCACTCACAGAGGATATACAAGCTTTTTTAACAGCAGATTTCACTTAAGAGAATTTCTTCACTGACGCGTTTTTAAAAATCTATATATGTGACAGGAAAGATTTATAACTGACTTCTGAATTTGACAGCTAATTTCTGCAAGTGTATTTATAACAAGGTCAGGAGTTTGATGTTTATCAGCTGTTGTCGCTGAACATAGACTGAGTGAAGGTGACTGGTTCCGTCTGTCATTCGTCACACCTGGTAGCGATCTAGTTCCGAGAACCAGCAGAGCAGGGAGTGAGCAGCGATACCTACCTGTGGAACTCTTATGTGTCGAAGGAGAGAAACCCGTTCTCCCAGTTTGTCCGCCTGACCAAGCTGTCTTTTCTTCATCCTAGATTAGTGAGCTTTCTTCTAGATTCCAAATCTGGATATTGTGAGCCTCATGTTGGAACAACTCCATCCCAAGATTTAAATATCTTTACTTTCTTGTGGACTGGTCATCAAGACCAAAACTGTATTTTTGAATTTCTCAAGTGTCTCACTTTCAAACCTGAGCCTCTTAAGTCTTTATAGGATACCTGGAGTGTTTCCATGCCGAGATTGGATTAAAGGATATTCTCAAGTGTTGGTCATTTGAAGCAGTGGTGCAATCTAACCCCACAAGTTCACGTAAGGTCGAGAGATTCCAGTGATGACCTCCCGTGGAATTTCCAACCAGCGGATTATGGAATTATGTTTGTAGAAGGAGTAACCTTAGTGTCATCTTTCGCTCGGAGATATGAAAATATTTGTGAAGTCGGTGTCTCCTGTATGAGTATCTTTTTGAGTTGCGTCTATGATTTCTGATATTTTCGGAGTTGGTGTCCATGATCGGAGAATGTTACTGAGTTGTGCCTGGTAGTAGTGATATGATACGCTGGATAAAGCACCTGCAAGATGTTTGGTTGTGGATGTTTTCGTAAGAAGCGAAAGAAGAAGAATAAGAATAAGAACGCATCAGCAAATGGTGCACCCTACCCTAAACCTAAGGTAAATTAAATTCTGATTACATGGTGTGAGTATTATGCACATCTTTATATTTTTATAAGGAAAGGTTTAAGATGAATTTCATTCAAACCTGTTAGGTTCATTGCAATACATTATTTATTTTAAAAGATTGAGAACCAAATCATTTATTGAAATAAATAATTGTAATATTGATAACAGAAATTTACTGGGACAAATTTTTCTATTCAAATAATATTACATATTTGAATCAATTTCCTTCTCTTACTACTGTAGTTTTAACCTATTTCCTTTTGCTTTCAAAATTGTCATTTATGCAGCAACGTTTTGTTCATTTTCCATTTTGGGAGCAATAAATTTATTAATTTGACAGCTTAACATGCTGCCCTTGGTACCAAAGTCATGAAAATATACCTTTTATATTGTGGGCTATGTAACGTCCAATTCAATTGCTATATGATTATAAACTATTACAATAAGTAAATATTATTTGATTAGTTTTATACATATACAACAATGCATGTCATGAATAGTTTGTAAGTCAACAATGTGCAACACTAATGTTTACTAACAAAGCAACTGAGGTTGTGAATGTAAACAAATTACTTATTTGCTAACCTCTTTGGAAATTTAAATTAGAAAGAGAAGTTAATCTATTGAAGCACAACTGAAGAGATCGATAAGATGGATGATTGATCTGTGTATTGTTGAGAAGCGAGAACCCATACACCAGTCTGCAACATGTCACAGATGCAGTGCCGCAAGACGTGTGAATATATATATACATAATGTATAAGTATACTTATGCAGCCTACATCTGATACACTGAAAATAGGCTGCAATGAAAATTCTATACTTTCCTTTCTTATAAACAGGACGAGATGTTTCAGAAATTGTCAAAAGTAGTATGTGGTTGACATTTTTATGCATTCATCTTATTCCCAATTGGGTAGTTATGTGAAATGCTTTTCAAAAGCAAGCTGAAAATGAGTGCAGTTAATTTTTAGGTCCATATCTAACGTGGTAATGAATTGTTCAACTCACTGTGAACATTTTAAAGTTTTTGTGATCATCTGTTCAATCTGCTTTGAAGCCTGTGGAATACTCAAAGCGTATCATATATGCTGCCTCCCCTCAAATCAGACAGAATTTCAATATTTTCTTGTGGAGCATGCTTCAAGATCTGAAAACTCTTGATACAGTATACAAGTTCGATATTTGACTTATCCCCTCCTAATGTTATATCTAGCCTGGTTGGCCCACCCTTAGTTTATGTCTACAGTATTAGTCCCTCTAATATCAGGACAGCCGGTCAGGTGGGATTATTACAGAGACTGGTGGTCTGTCATAAGTACATGATTTACTGTCCCAGCAACTCGAACCTCCTCATAAGCTTCTGGAACTGGGTTAAGTTGATTCAGGAATTATTACCGGAGATTGGACATTCTGGGTAATAATTGGCCGAGTTACTAGCCTATAGTTGTCACATTTCACTCAGGGATGACAACTTATATGGACTTGTTGTCGGGGTATCAGAACTAGTTTTGGAAGGGTGGGTGGGGATTCTTTTATATAGAGGCAGAGATCGGATGATGAATGTGATAATTGTTGAGTTATTACACCAGTGTCAGGGATATGTGACTGATACAGGCCAAGAGTGGACACTTCTTGGATGAGAGACCTTTTTGTGTCGGTCATGTCCACCTGAACAGGTTTATGAGTTGTCAGGGTGGTATAAGTGGTATATCTTCACTCCTGATAGTTGTTATAAAGGTATCAAAGTTCTGAAATTCTGTTCAATCCTGGCAGTTGTTGAGGTGTATATAAGTAATATCTTCACACCTGTGAGTTGCTGCTGTGTTTTACAAGCTTTGTCCAATCATAAGATCTTGAGAAGCTGTACACTGTACCTATGTTCTTCATCCTATACAGATAGCTCATTTGCACCTGAAGTGTGCTATATGAGTAAGAGTAAGAGTGTTATATTTAATATCCCATCTGGAGCCATTTTGCATTTGTTTTATAAGGAAGTTATTGGGTTGTTAACATGTAAAACATCCCTTGATGAGAGTTGGTGGTTGAATGATGTTCCGTGAGAGATCTGGATGTTGAATGCAGGTATTGTCCACATTCAAACATTAATGGCCCTTTATGTGGACACCTACCTAGAATAACAGTTCTAAAGACAGTATAGAAGTGCTAATGTTAAGATCAGTAGGAAATAAAAGGGGAATTAGAGCCTGGCCATAATAAGCTTTTATTGGATCTTCTTCTAACCCTCCATCTTATGTAATGCAGTTAGCAAGTCCTGAATGGACAGGATCATTATGAATTGACATATGGTCTGTTTTATTGCCAGGTACGAGCTTATTGGTTGTATTAACTGCTTGTGTAGTGAGCAACAAGTCGTGATCAGAGAGGTGTGGCAAATCAACATGTAGTCTTCGTTTGAACTTACTCTTAATGACTCAGTGCTTGGTTGTATGCAAGGTTTTGCCCATACCTGAAGGTAGTCATCCAGGAGTGGACTGTATTAGGAGATCATAGTTTTAAACTGTAAATTCAAATTCTTTTGAAAAAAGTGTTTGAAAATCATTATTCAAAGAAGGTGATCACGTGCATGAATAATTTTATTTGAAATTTCGATTATGTTTGTTTTTGACTTAACATCATTATTAAAAAAATCAATTGAACATGTTGCTTTAAGAAAATATGAACAGGCTAAAATCAGTATCATATTCATTATCTGATAAAACCTGCTCCAGGTCATTATTTGTTTTCCCCTGATTAGTAATGAGATTATAACAAGCATTGACATAAAACAACTCGGACGTTATCTGTAGATAAAGAGCACTGGTGTAGGTATTGCATGCATGATAAGTGTGATATATGTGCGTCTGAATGCATTATAGTCTAGACGACAGAGAAACAAAGTCCAAGCTAGACATTTTAGTCAAGCTTGTTTAACTTCGTCAGTATAAGATTACAACAGGTATTCCTCAGGTATTCAACCAATCGGAGTGTGACATTCTGAGGTCAGCAGAGGTCAAGCCTATAGACATGTGCACACATTCAGGAGTAATATGGTTCTCAATGAACAGAAGTTTCAAGAACACTTTATCTGTGAAATAGTTTCAAATCATTCTGGCCATGAGTGGTTAATAGACAGGAGTTATGATGTCTTCACTAAGAGAAGACAGGGAATTTGTGCATGGACGAGATAATACAAAATATTCTGAACTGCAGGGAGAGGGTTAACTGACACTTTTGCATTATAGAACACACAGAAAAAAGACTTGTTAATCATTTTAACCTGTGAGTTTTTGAGTCTTTATTAGATGCAATGTTTGTAGTTGTTGAGTGCAGTTGCTACAGATTTATATATATATTTATTAATTTGGGAATAGGATAATGTAACCATGCAGAAATATTCACCTGAAATATTCTACAGAAAAATAAAGGCCATTGGTTTCAGTATATGCATTGTCACAGTTCACAAGTATTTTTCATGCAAAGAAAAAAATATACAAAAAAGAAAATTCAATAGCAAAAAAAATACGTAAGTATTTATTATCTGATCACAGCAATTGCTTCATTATGTAGATCAAATCCGAGATCCAATTCTTGGAGTTTCAAATCCAAGTAAATGATTGATAAGGATCTGCTAACTGTTTAACTAATCATCGTAGGTTTACTCTACACTCTGTCTGTTATTGATCTGTTTAGAGTTGGTGCTGTTAAACAATGCATTTGTCCCTGCAATATTTACCTGAGTCTGTGTGTACAGGTCCTCAACACCAACATTAAGCAACTCTTTGTCATTTACATGCCCTGTTAGTAGTTTTTCACCATCAGTTCATTATGTATGACAAAGAATGTTTAACTTACTCATAATTAAAATTTGGGTTTTTAATTTGCAGACAAATAATGGACAGGCATTTTGTGTTGGTTTTAGGGAATATGTAAATATTTACTTTTAAGTTTTTTAAATTCAATTTAAACATGAACATTCCAACTGTATCATATGGGATTTAACACACCTCTGAAGCACTCTATCAATATGACATTTAACACACCTCTGAAGCACTATCAATATGACATTTAACACACCTCTGAAGCACTCTATCAATATGACATGAAAATAAGTTGTGATAAAATGACATGCTATATTCAATAGCATTTCGTTCATAAAAGAAGAAAAGGGATGCCTTTAATAGGTCCCTGGAGGGATCTCAGGTAGTTGCTCCATTCCCTGACCTGTTAAGGCCTCACAGTCTAACCACACATGACTCTTGTTAGTGAGTTAACCTATGTCTACATGGGAGTCTTGACATATGTACTGGAGTAGGTCTGTACCTGGTTTCTTTATGTGGATAGTCCATATAAACAGAGAGCCGGCATGGTTGATAATCAAAAACACCAAATTAAATGCAATTAGTTCATTTGACTCCTGAGGAGTACACTTATAATATGAGAGACCTGACATAGATACTTGAATATAAATATTTAGCTGGCCCTTTATGAATTGTAGCCTATTAATAATGTTTATCATCTTTTGATGAATTTGATGAATACACATGAATGTACAAACAATATTTACAAACCTCTTACATAAATATTTCAAAATAGTTGTTGAGTAACATTAGTATCAACATCAGTGTCAAGATATAACAATCAGCACAAATGACTTGGCCATGTATGTGCTTGAGAAGCAAAGTAACAAGACCATTACCAGATAGTGAAAATTTCACAAAACTATTTCTGAATTTCAGTTGCCACACCTGTTTGCAGTCCAAAGGAATCCAAATGCACTACTTCAGTATTGCATGATCAACATTTACATATTTGAAGTATATAAGTAATTGTTTTTGATGTTTTACATAATTTCTAATGGATGTCTTTGTTGTTACAGATTTCCGAGGTGGTTGTACCAGGTCAGACGGAGAATGTGACGGCGAAGGACGCACTACTGTTATGGAGTCGAAGACACGTGGAAGGATACCCTGGTGTTCAGGTCCGCGACTTTTCGAAAAGTTGGAGAGACGGAAAAGCATTCCTTGCCATCGCCCACAGACACAGGTGAAAGAAATATTCATATTGTATATATTTTATAATCTATTTACGGTTCATTGGAGGATTTGCCTGTTTGGGATAAAGCCTGGAAATATCTTTTAAACAGTCAATTTTTCACAAGGCCATGGCAATGCCATCCTCATGAAATCATGATGCTTTTATGTCATCAAGTAGAAACATGCAATGCTCTGATGGAAAAAAACATGTTGACATCACAATCACATGGCATGAGGTGAGGAAATAATGTTAAGTTTTACGTGTGATAATGAATAGTTGAGTTCAATCTTGTTCTAGTCAGATTTTGGTCTTGGTTTAGTGGCTGAGTGTAAGCTCTTGTCTGGAAGTTTCTGGTTTGAATTCAGTCAGATCAAAAGATATTTAGTTGAAATCATGGACAAGTGAAATGTTTTTGATACAGATTTTTTGTTAAAATTTGTATTATCAAATAACAAAATGTGGTCAAATTCTTTCCAAGAAAATCTTCAAAACCCCTCTAAGGAACAAATCTAATGAAATATCAATCAACCTACAAACCACAAAGACAATGCTTCAATAAAAACTCAGAGATCTATTTTGAGCATTAGTGTGTGAGCTCCACCTAGGTAAAAGCTATGAAAAAGTCTGACTTAAGCCTTATCTCTTCTCCTCGTAGGGAGGTCAGAAAAACTTGCTGCCACTTGGTACTGATTGTCTGTTTTTGTGAGCAAGGTGTCAGCAGAAGGGTTTGTTACTCGGAGCATCAGCACAGTCTTATCTCCATCTGATAGAACCTCACTTGCTGTATTCATAATGCAGATCAGGTGTAGACTGTCTTAACACTTGGAAAGTTCTATCTCTTAAAGGGAACCTCACTTGCTGTATTCATAATGCAGATCAGGTGTAGACTGTCTTAACACTTGGAAAGTTCTATCTCTTAAAGGGAACCTCACTTGCTGTATTCATAATGCAGATCAGGTGTAGACTGTCTTAACACTTGGAAAGTTCTATCTCTTAAAGGGGCAGCAACATGTTTTTTTAGATAAAAAGTGATTTTAAAAAATGAAAAAAAATCTTACCAATTGCAAGACAATATTTTTGTTTCAAAAAAGCGTGTTAATATTGAATGTATCATGGCATCAGTGCTAATCCAATTACCTACCTGGTTAAAAGAAGTTTACAAAAATGGCAGCTAGTGATTTTTGCTTGATACTTGATAATTTGAGAAACTTCCATTTATTCCAGTGCCATTCTGTGAGTTTTCACTTAGGTTTGTGTCCTTGGTAAATGTGGCCTATCATATATAATTTTTGTAGAAAAAGGATGTTAAAAAACAGATAATTTATTACAAAGGAAAGTGCCAGTAAGTCTGTGTTGTGGTCTCTGATTGGTATCGATATTGAAGTGTCCAAATGGCCGACAGCCAAGTGGGATAGACATACCATTTCTTATAGCTGCTGCAGTCTGCTGCAGATGCTATATACTTTATATCATTCCTCCAGAGCCGATTGGTTATCCTGCTTTCTAATTTTATGAGCGCTGTAAAAGTTTTATTTTTTGTCTGATGATAAACTTGTTCAGCTGATGTGATTATAGGATTTTAGGAGACTAAGGTTTAAATTTTTAAATTTTATAGATTTTTTAGCTTGGGTAATATTTTTGCTTATCATAGAATGTTTTTGGTCATGTTGTATGAATCTCTATTTCACTTGTTTAAGTGATTTATTGGTCATAGGTTGCTTTTGCAAATAGTTTCAGATGGCTTTTGCGTTGATCTATTATCAAAATATGAAGGTATTTTATGTGGAAACAAAAGTCCACGATAGACTCTGGTTATGCATCTGTGCTTCTAAACAGTTTTATTGAGCAGTTCTTTAGATTTTATATCTTAGCAAAACCATTTGATGAGTGTTTTTACTGGGAAGAATCATTGGATTTTGTTTCACTGAATCCTTGATCAGATTGTTCTTTTTGTTTAAGCCAACCAAATGTCAAACTGTTATCCTTTACTGTTTATGAGAAGATCTATGAGCAAAAACTTTTATTGGTCAAGAAGATCTAATATGGATCAAGTTTGTTTCCTTTGATATAACATTTTCTTATACTTCAATGTATTATTTTCAGACCCGATTTGGTTGACTTCCGGAGAGCACGTCAAAGCAGCAACAAACAGAACCTAGAGACGGCTTTCCGGTTGTACGAGCGGGAGTATGGGGTCACACGTCTTCTCGATCCTGAAGGTCAGTAGGGGAGGCAACTCTTCTTTCTTCTTGTATTTGACACCACAAAAAACTTGGAAATGCAATGGCAAAGTGTCCTTAGCTCCTCAAGGCATGGAGATTTTCATCTCATAGGAGTAAATAAGGAACTAGCTCAAGAGAAAGTTAATTATGGTTGTGTCTATTGGGATTGTTTACGTTTTGAAAGAAAAGTATAACAGTTGAAATAATCAGGTTTGAGATCGTGGCTAGATAAATCTTTATGTTTTGATCATGTTTTTATAAGAAAGATAAATTTAGTTCCTCCGAAGCTTTTAATGAAAACATTCAAGCAAATCTCAAACAAAGACTCTATGCCATTTTGTATTCCTAAGGTTCTTCTGTGGGTTGAAGTGAAATGGTATTCTCTATAAACCAAACTTGCAATTCTTCTAGTGCAGCGTTTTAATGGAAAGGGAGGGTGCTGACTTCAGTGCATGGAGTTCACTCAATGGCTGTCATAAGAATATCATATGTAGGAAGTGCATGTGTGAATCAAAGCATACAAGATAATAAATAGTTGTGTTAGATCAAACTATAGCTTATCTTTCATCACAAAGGGCTAACAGGTACAGCCAGATAAGATGGGTTTGTTTTGGTAATATGGTTAATTCAAGTGTGTGGGAAAATGTTGATAAGTGTAACTGTTGTGGCATCAACCTTATTTATGTGATAAAATTAAGATGACTATGATTAAACGGACCATTTTTAAATTAGAAAAAGGACGACAGATGAGATATCTAGGTAAGAATTATGCTTAGTAATGGGAGGGAGATGGATTACATGTTACTCATGACAACCATGAAAACTTCACTGGAAAGGAATATTGCACTTGTGTACTCTTTCAATTTTGATTCTTGTATTTTTAAGTGATATCATTTCCTCATAAATTCCCACAAAAATTGGTATAGAGATTTTTGAAAGGGATGTAATGCTATAGTTACACTACTCGACTACCCTACTGAATTCATACCCCATCTCTCCTATACACAAGAGATAGGTGTACGTATCTTCATTGTACCTATCTGTATCTGTGGGGAGGATTAAGTAATGGGATATGTTTACCGTGAGGATCAAGCTGCTTGAATGAGCGAGACATAACTGTGACAGAGAAATGTGATGTGTTCATAGTCAGTGTGGGACAATGCTTATACTTTGTAGGACATTTGACACTGAGTCTTCATTGAGGGTAATGTAGTATAATCCCTTGAAATGTTATCTTTCAATTCTCTGTTGTAGAAGGTATAAATTCCTGCAAAAACTATTTATAGAGATAACCAGAATGATAGCGGTTGTAGTGTATGTAAATACCTTAGTCTAAAATTTCAAAATAATTTTAAATAGTACCAAGTTTCTTTACAATTGTATGGTATCAAGTCATAAACTTTTAACCCCCTCCCTGCTACAGGCCACATAGCATCACATCATGATCTCCTATAAGATTCAAGCTAGTAGTCTAAAGCTTAAAAATATATAAAAACAAACTAGCATAATGTTCTCTAAAGTTGCAACAGACATAGAATCCTACTGGTGCTAAGCCTTTAATATCTCATCTCCATGAAATAACATATTTTAGTCCAAAGGTTCAGCCACATATGATGGCATGCTCTTGACATCTGATAATGCCATGCACTGCTAGGTCAGTTTATTCCGCACTTGCGATACATTCCAAGACATCCGGAATTGCCGCTGAGATTTTGACAGAATCTTCCCTCAAGGTAGCTTTATGATGTTTTGACATTTTGCTGTGCCTTACAGATTGTATTTGTATCATAAATGTCAGTTATTAAAAACATGGACGACTCTATCTGGGAAATTATTGTTTTATTTGCAGAAACCTGGCAATTTTGGCCGTGTATCAGAAATGTCAGCTATTAAAACAGGAATGACCATGAGCTTGTATTTGTATCAGACATGTAAGCTATTAAAACCAGAGGAACGAGCATATGTCAGAAATTATCATGTTACTTATGTGGCTACCTGGCAGTATAAGCCCCGTATCAGAAATTTGAGCAATTATAAAAAGGAGAACCATATTGTAAAAATCATTCTTTTAGAAGTGGTTACCTGGCAATATTGGACCTGGAATGTAGACATGCATGTGGCAGAGAGAATATTGGCAGGGATCCTTGATTCCAATCTGTTCTAGAGATAAACATGACTACCTTTACAAGATAGATAACAGCTGTCTCATGGCTTGTTATGTACAAGAAGTTAACTAATATACTTCATGCTTGTTATATAAAAGATATTATGATATACAGTGAAATTGAGACATGATCATCCTTAACATTGACTTAAAAAAACTGGTGACATACAAGGGCAATTAATTTCATTCATTTAACGTTTTTGCTAATTGACTTTGCATCAGGTAATTAGCAGTATTACCCTGTCTTGCTTTGCCTAGAGAAATTGTGACAGGAAAGACTTTTATTATATCATGGTCGCTAGCATGGTGAAAATTAATTAATTGATTTATATCATATTTTGAACAGATATTCAGTTCACAAGAATATTTCATCCTTCATCTATAAGTACAAACTGGTTGTGTCTTTTAAAACAAATTTTTGAAAACATTAAACTATTTGTAGAAACATGGCCGATAAAATATCCCAAAAGGAAAACCAAAATTATCTCAGCCCATACTTAATGCCAATTCCAATTACAACATTTAGACGTACCCAAATAATTACATTGTTACTTCACTGCAATCTCCTACCCACACATGTTGACAGAAAATAAACAAGCTGCAGGAACTAAAAAAATTAGTTTGCCCAATTAAGATAATTTCTGCTAGCAATTACCTATACACAGAATCAGCAACAGCTTTGCATCAGTCTCTACAAGCAGTACAAATTTCCTCGTGTCAGTTTCGGTAAGAAGGAAGATCCACCACAAGCTAACAAGCCGCTAGATGTAAAAACAGCTGAACACCTGTGAAGGCCGTGTCTTAATTTGTTGCTGCATGTAGTTTGGGTTAGGGGAGCTTTTTAAGGTTGCTTTGATAGAGTTGTAACTTACTCCTGTGTATATGTGAGATGGAAAATAAATGGCAAATTCATAAAAAAATAATTTTTTTTAAATTTATTGAAATTATGACAGTTTATCTTTCAACATTGGACTGAAAATGAAAATAAAATATATATAAGGTGTAAAGCATATATATACAGTTACTTATATTGTAGGGCACTGGAAGAGCAATGCATTTATCCCTACTGTTTGAATTCAGGTTGTAAGGATGTTGAAATGATGACTTCTTATGATTCTTAAAATGATTTACAAATTAACCATCAGTTGATGTCTTGGGGATCACTTGCTGCCCTTTGGCCCAAAAAATCAAATCTATTTAAAAAAAAAAAAAATTTAAAAGTTGTGTGTATTTCAATAATGTTTGAAATGTATTTTTTGATATTTTACATCACTCATTAGACTTATCTTCCCTGTTGTAGACGTGGATGTTCCGGACCCCGATGAGAAGTCTGTGCTGACTTACGTCTCTTCACTATACGATGTCTTCCCCCAGGTGCCCACAGTCGAACAGTCGCTCAGAGATAATGTGAGTTGTCTTCCATACCCAATACATTGTTTGAGACCTTCAGATCTTCACCATTTTGCATATTCTTATATATAAATCAAGATCATTGTAAGCATTGATTGTGTTTGAGAATTCCATAGCAGTTTGTCACATTGAAGATACATCTCTATGGGATGAGACCTAACCAACAATCACTGCTTACCAAAATGAGTTCATTGAGCGTTGTTGTTGACCTTCATATCATAATGTCTTGAAAAATCTTAAATGTCAACATACAGTTATTTTGCACGCAAATGAAGTAGTGGATGTTTGTCAAGGGATGGTCTCGCCGCTAATGGCTGAAATATTGCCCAAGCGGCGTTAAACAATAACTCACTCACTCACTCAAGGGATGGTTATTAGTGTGTTTCCATATAATGCACATACATGCACATGTATATAAATGCATTTGCAACTCAAGGTCTATGGAATTAAATTAGTGTCCACAATCAAATTATATTATCAATATGATTCCATCATCCTCCTTGAGTACAATTTGAAGGTTGGGAAATAAATATATTATTATATCATGATAGTGTTCATATGATGATGTATTATTATGATTATAATTCTTTCAAATCTCACTAAAATCCCACTCCCTGTCCAGGAGCGGCAGTTGAAGGTGGAGGAGTACCGGGACCTGGCCGCCAGTCTCCTGGTCTGGCTGGGACCCACCACCAACATGATGCTTGACCGATCCTTCCCTCCCACACTCATGGAGGTCAAGGTATGTACACTAATCATTTCAGTTCTTCTTGATCCAAACCTTCCACCATCGTTCATTCTGTCATCTTTATTAAAAGTAGAAGAATCTAAGGATACTCTGGCTCTAGTAGTATTCAAGGAATGACCACGTAAAAGAATGAGCCAACAAATTTAGTGTCTAACAAAATATGTCTTTCATTTTTTAAACTGAATCGTAAAAAAAAAAATATTAATGGAGGAATTGATGTTTGTTTCAAAGTTATATCTATATATATCTATATATATCTCTCATTGTGTTCCAGAATTTACTAACAGATTTCAACAGATTCCGTCTTGAAGACTTCCCAGCCAGGATGGAACAAAGAAAGAAATTACTCAAACTATGGGAAGGAATACAAGTAAGAAACCAAAGCTTTTCCTTTCTTAGTCTAATCCAGGTCAGGCCTACCAATATTGAAAAGAATAGAAAAAAACATATTTAAAGGCAAAAAACGCTTTGAGTGTTTAATTTTTTTTTAACGCTTGTTTGAAGTGCTGTCAGTCTCTTGATTAATGCGATTTTGTAACTTTGCTTAGTGTTTTTTCTTTCCGTTACAATTCGACTTTCTCTTTGGCAGGCCTGCAAGTGGTCTAACCTATCAGATTTAATATCCAAATTACAGTGGATAACCAAGGAGACCTCCATACTAATGAAATCCTGTTTTTTATTCTTGATTTTCTAATAAAATATTCTATTTTTATTTCTGTTATTCTTGTGTAGTTCACTGTGGAGTGTGTATCTATTTCTTGTAAATTACGTACAAATCTTCAATGAATTTAACTATTTCGTTTAAATTTGGAATGAACTTTCCAATGAATGTGAATATTTTGTGTAAATTTGGAATGAATCCTGCAATGAATGTAACTATTCGTATAAATCTAATCCGAACCTTGTAATGAATGTGACTCTTTTCTGCCTACCAGGAGCTGTCCACAGACTCCGCCCACCCTGGAATAGAGGAGGAGCTACAGCCCGACAATATCAACAGACTCTGGAGTCGCTTCGTCTCTGCACAACAGGAGAGGGACATGGCACTTCAGGCAGAGATACTCAGGTACTCAGATAAACATTGGTAGATCTGTATGAAGCTGGACCCAAGTTATCCCAACCTAGTGTATATTAGAATAGATGAAGGATACCTTTTCAGTGCATTCATCTTGTATGAGTATGACATTGCAGACAGTTCTAAGCTTGTTGGTGTTCCTTCTATATAAGTATCTAGTCAGTTTGTGAACAGGTAGAATTAAAATTCTATTACCTTCTTGTAGTTTCAAATATATAAGACCCACATTAATGTTTTTCAAATAAAAGAATATTCTGTGATAATTTTGATTGTATGGTAAAGTTAGGATTTCTTTTTAAACTTATTCAGTTCTTGAACGATTTTGAAGAGTACAGAAAAGAATTCTGTCATTAATTTGTAAAAAAAATAAGTCATGTAATAGATTGTCTTAAGTAAAAAAGTGGTGTCAATTTCAAGTTGTTCAGGATATGTCTCTTATTATTTACAGACTAGAACGCCTCCAGCGACTTGCGGAGAAAGTCCACCGAGAAGCGAAGTTGAACGAAGACACGCTCGCAGACCTGGAGCGGCGAGTGAACGAAGAGGAGAAGAGGGTGGAGATGCTGCACCCATTTGAAGCCAAGCGTAACTGTGATGCTATTGAACGAGCCCTGAAGACGATGGAGGACAACATCACGAACCTGTTCCGTGACGTCCAGAACCTTCAAGACGGTCAGCACCCGCAGGCCGATCAGATGTACAGGAGGTGGGTGGAGAGTTCACCTTGCTTCTAATCTCTTTTAACTGTTATTTGTATAAATATTTTCTTTGGATTGCGATGATCATTTCTTGAAAAAAGAAAGAAGTGCAAATATAAAGTGGTGAAATAAAAAGGTAAATATTCAATATGCTCTCAAGTTACCTCCCCCTGTTTGATGTTGCGGATGTACATGATGCGAGCAGGAAGTTTTGTCTTGAGTTGGGTTTTGAATCCTGCAAGATGCCCCTTGGTCTCATTTGAAGAGTCATGTATCAAGAGATAATAATTACGATACAGTACCTACCTTTGTTCTGCTTCTTCCAGCAAATACTGGCGAGATTCATTGCAATCATTGCTACAACGTGTCAGGCTTTTCCCCTGCTATGACATCAGCCTGTTTTTGTATTTGCTGTTCACATCTAAGAGCTGAGGTTGAAAATTCAATAAATTTTTTTCTTCAGGGTGTCTGAGCTCCAGGGCCGCATGTCCCAACTCAGGACACGCCTCTACAGCAATGTGGTGCAGCGCCTCTTGTCCAAATCCTACGTGGAGGAAGGTCGCACTGTCACCAAGCGGAAGGAGGTCGTGACAGAGGTGCGCATGATCGACACTAACCCAGCCTTCAAACACCTACAGGACTGTCTCGACTGGATCGAGGAGAAGCAGGTAGGGGAGATAACTCTTCTTTGAAAATGAAAGAGATGGAAGTAATCCTTGATAATAGAATCAAATCTACAAAATATTTCCAATACAGAAGATTATTACACACTATACACTTAAAAGTATCTTTGAGATCAAATATGGATCATCATGTTAGTCATTTTGAGATTAAGCATCTGACAAACATTTTGCGCTTAAAGTTGAAATTGTAAAGTAATAAATCATTGGTGTTGCCAATGCATTTTTACCATAGGTAAGTCATCAATCACTCAACTTACAGGTTACTCAGATAGTATTTGTAGGATATTTCTAAAGCGTTAGTTCTCATAGCACTTAATCATGCTCAAAGTGCAAAGCTTCTGACATCCCATCAATATGATAATGGTTAACTCACTTGTTCCAGAGTGCGTTGGAGTCAGCGGACTATGAGAATGAGCAGCCGCGAGTTGAGGCTCAGCTACAGGCTCACCAGCGAGTCCACCAGGAGATCCAGAGCTTCCGCGCTCAAGTGGACAAGTGCATACACGGACAGGTAATAATTAGTTATGTGTATATAATATGTATTAACATTAAATCATGGCAAATACCTACATAAGTTTCACATTTCTTTTACTGGTAGGAGCCTCACGTTGATGATATTGATATTCATAATGTGCTCTGCTCATCGCTGTGCTTAAGAGGCTACTCACATATTCTTATCCTTTGTAACTTTACTCTTTAAGCAGCATATGAGCACCTAATGTATGTAGGGCCTTGCCCAGGGACACTTATAGATTAGGAGCAAATAAATGCAAGTTCAAATTCTGTCATCTCTGGTTTTAATATTATACGGATAACTACTAGAATAGCATAGTAAGGTATCTCCAGTCATTCACTCTAGTTTATTTTTATACCCTATTTTATGTTACAAGAAAACATCATTTTGAATTTTTTTAGCATAATGTGTATATCTATTCGAAATGTAATCAATCCATTTGTTTCTGGTTGATATTAATTACTAACTTATGATTCCAGCGCAATCTCTCCAGTGAAGAACAAAAACTTTATGCCCAGAATCTTTCCAAAGTTGAAGTGGCCTATTCACTACTTACAGTAAGTGTATTGAAATCAACATTTATACCTCTTCTCTATATGTTTCTTAGTTGCTTTTATTTGTTTCCGTGGAATGTTCTTAAATTTAAAAATAAGATTGCTTTCAAATATTTTTCTGACACTTTTCTTTCTGTTCCTGATTGTTAATTCATGAGGACAATTTTCTGTAAATTAAATGTGATGATAATGAGATTAGCAGTAAGAGTTCCTATAAAATATTTATTTTACTAAACTCTTCCCATAAACCCCAGAATACCTCAAACCGGAGACAGAAATGCCTGGACTCGCTGCTGGACTTCATACAGATGGCGACGGCGGAGCTGGTGTGGCTCGGGAACAAGGAGGAAGAGGAGACTATCAGGGACTGGGGCAGTCGCAACATCAACATCGGCGAGGTCGAGGAGCAACATCGGGTACATATTTTTTACCTATATTTTTATGATAATAATCATGATTCATCATAATCATCATTTTGCCAGTAAGTAGAATGAAGGTCATCTGTTTAAAAGTTACATTCTCTCTTACAAAGCTTACATGTAGTAGTTGAAATTGCTTTTTAAAAATGACAGATGTTTCATTGTCTTTGATTAATATGACCAATGAATATAGATCATCAGTTAATGTTGATATGGTTTATGTTATCACAGGGGTTGGTGCGACAGCTAGAGTCGCGTGAATCACAGTTCAACGCTGTTCAGGAACGTGGGGGAGCCATGATACTCGACAGACATCCCGCCGCCAAAACAGTAGAGGTATTCCACTGCTCTTTAGTCCTTTATGAGACTGTTTTGACTATCTTTCCCGTATCTGTAAGACTTTTGATAAAGTTATTTTCATGTGTAAAACTTTTCTCTTGATTTTGATGCTTATCTTTTCAGGACATATGTATGACTTCTTTGATAGGAATTCTAGAAGTTGATGAGATATATAACGATAAGGACAATTTTAATGGTTAAGCAACTTCTTTATTCTGCGACGTTGCTTGACAACGACAATAGAACCTATGTCAATACATTGCTTCCACAGAATAAAGAAGTTGCTTATCCATAAAAAATTTCCTTATCCTTATAGGACAGATGTACACAAAGAAATTTGAACAAAATATTCAGTATATAATAGTGATAGGAAGTTTACCCTCCCTAATTATAAACCTAAGGTCATACAGGGCTGCCTACTTGTACTCTTTTGGAGTATTTTGTACACTTGATAGTCTTAAAATATGACTTTACACCAATGCTGCAAATTGTACACCTATTCTGGAAAAAAATCATTTCTTCATTTCATAGAAATATTTTTGGAGTATTCGAGTGTTATGTGTTACAAATTCAGTTTGAACTGTATATTTTTAGTTAAATTTTTTTTGAAATATCAAACCAGATCATGACACATCGAAACTAACAGTAAAAATACTAGCTTAATTGTTTTAGTACGGATAAAAATTACAAAATACACCTTAGTTACAAAATGTCTACACATTCACGAAACAGAAGGTTGGCAGTTCTGGTCATATGACATACGTTTTTAATGCATCAAGTTCTGTAGAATTTTTACAAAGCTATGATTTGATGAAAGAAAATTGCAACACAATTGACATCACACGATTTCCTGTTTTTTTATGCATAGTCTTGTTTAAAGCTTAAAGATTTTGTTTTGATTTGTGAAACTATTCTGACCTTGTTTGCAGGCATACATGGCACAGATGCAGTCGCAGTGGTCATGGCTGCTGGAGTTGTCTGCTTGTGTCGAACACCACCTCAAACACAGTGCCGCCCATCAACAGGTTTGCTCCTTGACTTCTATATCTTAGAATTTTCAGTCAACCTAGAAAAACGCATCTAAATTTATCTCATGAAAGTGTTTTCTAACAATTCCTCATGAGTCGGTCCTTATGTTTTGCAATGATGAATCAAGACAATTTTTTCTAATTTTGGCTGAAGAATAGGATTCCTAAACGATTCTGGTGTCTCTTGCCAGTTTTCGAGAGAGGTAGAAGTATTTAACAAGTTTACAATGTGTTTGTCCAGTTTTTCGAGGAGGGCGGGGAGTGTGAGCAGTGGATGATGCACCAGTCCGACCACCTCCAGAAGAGGTACGCTCGCTCCATGCTCCCAGGGGAAGAAGCTCAGCAGATGCTCCGCGAGCTCGAGGAGATGCAGGACCGTTTCCACGACTACGAGCGGCACATTGCAGCCCTGGTGGTCCGAAGTCACGACGTTCTTCCCATGTCCCAGAGGAACCGGCCGGTGTTCAGTCCACTCCGGGTCAGATCACTCTGTACCTACCATCAGGACCAGGTCAGTAGTGCTGGTCCAGCAAAATCTTGGCGAAATAACAAATGATTAATTTTGTTCCAATCTCTGTAATTATATTGTGCATGCTCCAGCTAACTTGTAGCTATTTTATCCTTCATACTGAGATAGGTTTGTTAAGATTATTGCAAGTGCCATACATTACTATAGGGTTATGACTATCATAGCTCTTAAGGTTTATGAAAATTAAGGTTAGGTCTTGGCATTCATGCTGGAATGAACATAGTTTATCTTTCATTTGCTTCAACATGGCTCTTTTGTTGTAAGTTTTGGACGAGGAACAAATCTTTCCACTTTGTCAGACAACTTTTACATAATCCTTTGGTATTTAAAAATCCTCATATGATACTCCTAATTGTTTTCTAGTGTTATGTCTTAAATATTGGGTTATTTTACATCATTTGACAAGTATGCGTAGGTGATGTTTAGTGACAATTTTCTCGTTCCATTTTCAGGTCAGTTTCCAGAAAGGAGAAGAATGTGTCCTTCTGAATAATTCCCAACCTCTCAAATGGAAGGTGAGATTGACATATTTTTCTGCCTTTTTGAATATTAGGTTGATCAGAGATTGGCATCCAGAGAACTCCTTCAACAAATTCAACGAATACAGTTGTAACGAAAACGCAACATTTTTACTGCACATTTGTCTATGCCACATATTAATAAAATCTCTGAAATGAAATTTTGAGATTTATTTGCAAATACATTTACTCGAGCATATATCTTATGGTTTGATTACACTTAAATGGAGGAACTATATTTAAACAAAGCTTGGTTATTTGTAGGTGCGGACATCAGTGGGTATTGAAGCAACGGTACCTTCTGTGTGTTTCGTCATTCCCCCACCAAACCAGGAAGCCCTTGACTATGCAAACAGGTGATGTTTCTTGTTACTTCTTCGTAATGATTTATGAGTTAACATTTTGATATGAATTTATGGTAGTAAATGCATTTCTATGATTTATGTCAATCAATTAAGGTTATATAAATGAATTGAGACTTTTCACAAGATGGAAGCAGTATAATTATTCAGTTCATACAAGCTTCATGCCATATGGAATTTCCTCTTTGAGAAATCAGGAATTATACTGAAGTAATGAAGTCCTATGAATGTGTGAGCTAGATGGGTTAAACAATTCTTATATGTGTAGGTTGATAAGAAAACTGAAGTTTGTTTTTACTTTAATCAAGTAAGGAAAGACACAATATTGTGGTTAACAACTTTTTATTGTGAAATTCACAACGTTTCGGCATATATGCTTACTCATTCATGAGTTTGGATGTCGGGAGAATGAACAGGGATGAAGTGAGTAAGGAGATACTTCAAATTGTTAGGAAAGAAATAATATAGAAGTGGTTTTAGAAAATAAATCAATTTGCGCAGGTTAAAGAAACAACTGGACGACCTGATGGAGCTGTGTCGGAGACAACAGTACAACATGAGGAAGGGCGTCGTCCTCTCAACTATTCAGATAGTCAAGGGCTGGGACCTCAAGCAGGTACAGGAATATCTATTTTGCATTCCTGCTTACCATTATAACATAGCAAGTCTTTCAATTTGCATCACAATCATTAAAATTCAGCTTGTTGTTTAACTGGTCATCCATGCTATTTCTTAAAATGTTTCCCGTTTGTCAACCATTACCATTTTAAGTCGACCACTAATCTAATGATAAAGACATTGATTAATGTGATAAATTTAAGAATACCATGATTATTATTTACATTCCAATTCTTCCTCCCACAGTTCCTGGCACTTGACCCCTCACAGCGTGTAGCAATCTGGCACTCCTTGCGGCAGGACGCGGAGAAACTCTTGGCTGACGGAGCAGATTCCGACCCTCAGCTCAAGAACCTTCGTCCTGACCTGGCCGAGTGCAACCAGATCTTCCTCAACCTCTCCTCACAGGCTGCTGAGAATGGTTGGTAGTTTATGGTTGATTTGAGCTTTTGTTGTTTACCATGAGGCACCTGACAAAACTCATTCCCCAAATCGCCAATTGATGGGTTTTAGCTTCTCATTGGGGCATGATATGTGTCTTAGATAAATTTGACAGAAATAATTTGTATTTTAGAGGTCAAGAAGCTCTTTCCGTTTTCAACGTGTTTTAAAATATGTAGTATGACCTGGATATGGTATTTAATAACTCGCTTGGCCATGGCCTTGGTTTATCTATTGTTTCAACTGAGTTTGAGATATATTACAAGGAATATGTCAAGGGTCCAATATATGTCCAAAATAATAAGATCAGTGAACATCTTCTTACTGTTCGATTTTGAGAGTTGACCAACAGGCACAACAGTGACAAACTGTTAGTCCCAAATCCATATTTCTTTTCATTCCCAGAATCAAAGGCAACGGCCTCACAGAGTTTCCTGCAGCAGCTGGAGCAGGTGAACCGGAACCTGACTCAGTGTGACCAACAGCTCTCCATCCTCCTTAACAAACCCATCCCCAACAACGCTGACACCGTCAACCGCACTCTCGCCTCGCATCAGGTACTTGTCACTTGGTGATATTCTTGATTTGCTTTCATCAGTTCCTGACAGGCATGTTGTATCAGCATGAAAGATATTCATCTCTCTTTGAAGAAAGTAGACACGGTCAAACAGTTACTATTTTGATCTAAGGGAGGCAACTCTCTGATAAGCTTGATTTTACAACTCCTTTATGATGCTTTATTTGTTGTAAAATTTTGATATTTGTTCTAATTTCATTATTAAGACTGATGAATTGTTGCAGGAGTTTGAACGCAATCTCCAGAGCAACGAGCGAGATGTAGGAGAGCTACAGAACACTTACCGCTCCATCACTCCCAAAACATCCCAGATCGAATCTCGTCTCAACCTCGTCGTACAGAAGTGTGACCAACTCAAGGCCATTTCGTGTATCTATGTGGACAGGTAAGAGAAGATCAATAAATTGTATGATATGATATGATTCCAATTTTTTTTATAACAAAATATACGTACAATGTACAAGGATATATTGTAAATTATGCTAATCAGGTGTCATCATGGTTCTACCTTGTTGGTCTTCTTGTAATGCTGAACGCTTGTAATGCAATGTTAACGATCATATCGTTTCATCCCCGATGAGTCAATACTATTGACGAAATACTAGTATTGGTTAAAAATGATTCTGCAAACGACTATGTGAAGTATCTTATATTTAATCTATATGTAACCTTGCGTTTGAACCAATTCAACTTTTCATATATATATATATATATATTTATATAATATTGGATCTGTGTTGTAATAGTTGACTTATCCCCTCAAAAATGAATTGTAAGGGGAGGTGTGTATAATAATCTGATATCAGTGAATGTGATCTTGGGAAGAGTTCAATATATTTCATGAAACTTAGTAAACATCAACAACTCCATGTAAATTTGCCTTTTGCTATTGAGCAATTAATTCTAGGAGGATAAGTTTATTATTCTATTTCACCATGCCAAGAAGAAGTATAGGACAACTGTATTGAAGTGGACTTTATACTCTGTTGCAGAATGAAGAGTGCCAAGCTAGTTGTGTCTAACCTGGACGAGGTGAAGCAGCTCGTCTCCGACTACGAGATCACACTAGCCTCCCAGGACAACATGACCTCGGACTCACAGGGACTCCGCAATGCTAAGGAGGAACTGCAGGTAAAGTCAAGATCAATGGGAGTTGATCATTATTGATCATTATAAGTCAACAAGGTTTCATTGATCCTGTCTCATGAAACTCTTAGGTAAACTTGTGTCACTTAGCAAGCCTCATTGTTTAATGGCATTATGGTTAACCTGATTGTTTTTTGCAACAACCCACAGTCGTGTTGGATAATAAGAATTGATTATGCATACATTGATATACTTTTATGACTATATCAGTCTTAATTTTCATAGCTTCATCTAAAACCTTTTGATTTTCTTAAAAGATTAAATGGTCTTCATAAATCTTCAATAGTGCAATTGGACAATATGGCCATGTTTTCTCAAGTTATAGGTTATCAACAATATTTTTGTTCTTAAAAGCCCTAAGAATACCATGACCATATGTCTTGAAATGGACATGATGATGATCATCAAGCTATTTTCCAATAATAGCTTGCAAACTTTCAAAAGATTGTCTGTGTAAACTACAATCCTTTCCCCACCCCAGGAGCTGCAGTCGTCGATCCAGACCCAGCAACCGCGACTGGACGGCCTGAAGAAGGACGCGGTGAAGCTACGGAGCCTGGTGGAACACTCTCGCCCCGGGGTGATGCAGCACCACGACGTGGAGACCCTGGAGAAGGACGTGGAAGATGTCACCACGCGCTGGGATAACGTCTGCATACAGGTCGTAGAGAGGTGGGTGGTGACGATAATATTTATATTACTTTTTTTAACATCATCAAGACATGCTCTTAGCACTCACAGCATCTACATTTCTTCAAGCAGGGGATTTTAAGTGAGGAAGTTCCAATGATGTCACTATTCATTGGGATAACATCTTCATGCATGCTTTTGAGAGGTAGATTGCAATGATGATGATAATGGGGGATATAGTAAGAAACCTGATCCCATAAGAGGTATGTTTTTGGAAAGTACCTACTGCAATGGAATTACCCTAAAGGTATTTGATTTTCAATTCCTCTGGTTGAGTAAACTGACTAAGAGTTCATATCCACATTAAGTAAAACTATGTGACCCCAAAACTAAATAACTTACTCATTTGACATCAACAAGAAAATTACATACTCATGTGCTTATATCGCGCTTCAACCACATCAACAATGGAAATAAGTTCACAGTACACACATGTGACTGTACATGGAGTTAGTGATAGTTAAAAGGTATTTCAATATATGAATATATCCCAAACCCTACTGCCCCAGACTGCGGAGTATGGACACAGCGTCGGACCTGACGTCCCTTTACCACAATGGGCTGGCCGGGGAGCAGCAGTGGGTCGGACAGATGCAGTCCAAGATCAACTCTCAACCTCCACTTTCGGACAATGTGGACCACGTCAAACAGATGCTTGAACCTACCATGGTAAGGCTGTTTATCATTGCATTTGCAGTGTATCTTATAGAGGTATTACATTAACAGTTGCATGAGTTCACTGTAAAGCAGGTGCTTGGACCAACAACATACAAGTATATCACATGTAATGATTATCATTTATAGATGTTACAAATTCACAAATGTTCAGACTATATACAGTATTCTAGATTCATAGATCTATAAGCAAATACTGTCCTCTTTGTAATACATGGAAACTTGAAATACTTTGAACCTCCAGCGAGATCTGTTAAATATTTCTTCAGCAAATGTTTTGATTAGCAAAAGTGAAGAAGTTAACAATGGTTAATGTTTCAAGTCCACCTATGCTCACAGGCTATCTACAACTCGCTTGGAGAACGGCGCCACCAGATTGAGGCTGTGAACCGTCATGGCGGCCAGTACATCCGTGAAGCCAAGGTAGGCCTTCCTGTCCATCTGTCTGTGTGTTGTTCATGGATCAAACCGTGCTGCTTATATCATTGGAATGGAAGAACTCAGATTTACTCCTGCCAAAACTGAAGATCATGTCCTGAAGAAAACTCACACGAAGAAACAAAATAAATATGTTTCATTAATAACATTCAAATTATATTCATTCCAAAAAATAGTTTTTTTAAGTTATAAAATGAATTCTTCCATAATGATGGTACTTGCAGCAAGAAAGGAGTGAAAGAAGAGATTGAGTGACGTGATGGAGTGATTGAACTGAGAGACTCATTTCACGGTTTATTTCAGCCATTAATGATTTCCACTAGGTCCTCAGCATGTGTAGCGAGCATGAGCCTTTCATGTCCACGCTTCCTGCACAGAATCTTGATCCACAGCTGATTGGTCAATCACCAGCATGGCCGAGCTCTCAGCATGAGTGTTGACCAGCATGCCTACCGTTCGTCGTCTGTCTGTGTGTCCTTCCTGTTCGCATCCAGCACCTGTCATCCCATTGTCTTGTTACTGTTCTAGCGTTTACATAGATCTTCTTATTGTTTAGTGTCATAGATTTTGATACTGGTTAGTTTCCTTTCTTTATTTTTGTATTTTGGAATAGATTTATTTTGTTTAGTTTTATTTTATGTTTGGGACATTTTAAAAACTTCAATTTCCTCATACATGCTTGCTTTTTATTTTCCCCACAATTTTGCTGCTTTATCCTTTACAATTGTTAGTATTTTTAATTCTAGTTCAATAAAATCCAGTAAAAACTGTCTTTTATTTTCTTTTATGCTGCATTGTGATAGAACAAGCGTTTGCGAATCCCTTTGCCGACATCCCATCTTTTCTCAAAAAAACTTTGTTTTGCAGAGAAAACCTGTTCCTCTGTCCCTCCCCAGCTCACTTACACCACTAGCCCTCCCCCTGCTGTTGTCTCCCCTACCCATTGTTTTTCATACTTTGGTTACTCACGGAAACTCTCTAATCACTCAAGTCGGACGAAGCCTATATGGAAGCTAATGGATGGTAGCGCGGTCTGTAGCCGTCAGGTTGTATTCAGGGTTTCTGCATATGTCTCTCTAACATCACATATACTCAGATCAATCCATCCGTATCTAACCTCTCTACGATGTTCAGGCTGACCTATTCTTATCTTGAAGATTAAACAACTTTTTTGATATTCTTCTGGGCATTCATTTTCAAGCTCTTTTAGTTCTGAGAAAGTCTTCGGTACCTTGCATACTTTGGCTTAAAACTATCTAAGTGTTGAAAGAGCTTTAAATCTCTGGGCCCTTTTTAATGAAAACAGCCCTCTTAACTTTAACACTACATATTTCAACATACTCTGCGCTGCGTACAAAATTTTTTCGATATGAACTTGAGTGTTTAGTGACAATCCAGCCTTTCCCTGATATGATTTTTTTTCATCCTTTTTGCCAACATCGGCTGGCTTGTTTTAGTTACAGCTCGATCGAGTTTTGAGTTTGCTGCTTGCCGACACAGCTTGCATCACTATGGTTACTTTCCTTGTTTGACTTACCTTGCACCGCAGCTCACGCACTCGGCTTGTCCAACCTGTCCTCACGTTGGGCTTTGAGCCACCAGTAAGTAATAATATCGATGCGGCCAGCTCCTTAATGGGAAGTTGTACTCTGAAGTGAATTCATAATTTGAAATCTGTTATATATGTAATTATTGAAATGTGATTTTTGGAAAATAAGGTTTAACTTTACTATCAAAATTTAACAAGCATGATGAAATGTAATAATGTTTTCATAATATATCAGTGCAAACAAATATTTTTTTATATGTTTGAAATTATTGAATCTGAAATTGATTAAATTAAAAAAAAGCTTTCCATTATGTGAGCGAAGTGCCACATACAAAATAAACTATATAACCACTAGGCTAGATATAAATTAATTTAACTGAAATTAAGTTCTTTCAGTGTATTGTTTGTATGTTTATTGTCGCCACAAAGTCAAACTTTGTGGAATGATGTTATTTTGGCTGTTACTTGACGAGCTCCGGCATCATTATTATTGTTTTCGGTGATGGGTAGATTGCATGCTGTCGCTCGTTTCATCATACACAAATGATCACCAAAATATGAAGTTATTTGACAACCATAACTCATTGTAAGTTGTGCACTTCAATTTTTGATAAGTTTAATATGATAAATATTCCTTATTGTTAAACAAAAAGGTATGTGCTGTAACTGTTTTATAGTTCAGCATCTTCTGAAAAATAATTAAGTGTTTTTTTGTCATTGTCATTTAACTACAGCCTTGTTTCGTGATCATCTGGGTTGGTCATGTAATTTGTGGTAACAGATTTCATTCGAGCAAATTTTCTAATGTCTCAACCATAAATATTTTGATAACATATTCATGTTATTTATTAATCCAAAATGACACATTTCTTTAAAAAAATACAGTTTTAATGAAATCTATTGCCTAATAAGTAGTATGCATGAACACGTTTTGTATTGAAGTTCTAACATTGCTTTAAACTAACACTTAACGAGCTAGCTTTTCTGCTGCACTCATTAACAATTAACATCTACTCATGACTAATAACAAGTAGCTCACCTCAATTAATGACAGTTTCTTCATCGATATCTGCATGTGAAGAGAGAAGGCAGAGTGAAAATGTGTTGTGAAGCATGTTCAGTTAGTGTGCAAAAGGAGAGTTTAGTATATGAAATGATAAGGACATATGAAGTGAAAATGATATTGTGACGTGTTCAGATTAAGTGTGAATGGTAATTTTTTAATTTTTTTTAAAGAAGATTAATGAAGAGTAAATCATGTTGTCAGTTGCTTTGAAAGTGTGTGGAAGGCGATTCCAGTTTTTGTATAAAGACATTTTAATGTTTAAATAGAGTGAAATTAAACCATTACATTTATTAGCGTGAAGACAGCAAGGTGGTTACGTGATTTATGGGTTGATGAAGTGGTTGAAAGGTTATCATGAGTTAGTATTACCTAAGATTGAGGAGAAATTATATACTCCTAAATGTTTGCAATAAAGACATTATTTTCAAGAACGACTCTGATCTTATAAGGGAATAGCTCCATTGTACCAACAGTGAAAAGAGTAAAGACCTTTTATACAAATAAAAAATCCAACATTGTGTAGAAAAACCTTCTTGACCTCCATCTGTCGTTTTCATTATTAAAATTTAAAAATTGGAAATAACCCCTATCATATCTAAGGCTACCCGTTAGATGATGTAATCATGTTCAGTCTGTGGAATAGAAAAATGCTGTTTTGACTCTTTGTTTCCAATCTAGGGTAGGATATGTAGGGCATAGTTTGTTTATAAGAAGAGGATACAGTAGTTTTCTTTTAGGATAAGGTACCATTGTTTCTTAGTAGTGTAGACTTCTATAAGGATAAGGTAGTAGTGTAGTTTTCTTTTTGTTAAGGTACTCTGGGTTTTTTTAAGGATAAGGCACTGTAGAGTTCTGTAAGGAATAGGAACTGTAGTTTTCTTTCATGATAAGGTACTTTAGTTTTGTTAAGGATAATGTACTGTATAGTTTTGTATAAGGATAACCAAGGGTTTGTATTTTTTATAAGGATAATGTACTGTAGTTTTGTGTAAGGATAATGTTCTGAGTTTTTTTTTTACAAGGATAAGGCAATTTCATATAAGGAAATGATGATTTTCCATTGATGATAGAATACTCTAGTTTAATGTTAGTCAGAAAACTGGATCTCCTGTGCGGGCAGGATATTCTAGTTTCATATAATGTAAGACTGTTTCCTGTAAGGCTAGGACTGCAGATTTTCCCGTATGGCTAGAATGCTGCAGATTTTCCTGTAAGGCAAAGATACTATAGTTCTTCTGTTAGGCTAGGATAGTGTAGTTTTTCCTGTAAGGCAAAGATACTATAGTGTTTCCTGTGAGGCTAAGATACTGTAGTTTTTCCTGTAAGACTTGAATACTGCAGATTTTCCTGTAAGGCTAGGATACTATATTTCTTCTGTTAGGCTAGGATAGTGTAGTTTTTCCTGTAAGGCAAAGATACTATAGTGTTTCCTGTGAGGCTAAGATACTGTAGTGTTTCCTGTAAGGCAAAGATACTATAGTGTTTCCTGTGAGGCTAAGATACTGTAGTGTTTCCTGTAAGGCAAAGATACTATAGTGTTTCCTGTGAAGCAAAGATACTATAGTGTTTCCTGTGAGGCTAAGATACTGTAGTTTTTCCTGTAAGACTTGAATACTGTAGTTTTTCCTGTAAGGCTAGGAAACTGTAGTTTTTCCTTTAAGGCTCTAATACTGTTGGTTTTCCTGTAAGGCTTTAATGCTATAGTTTTTCCTGTAAGGCTAGGAAACTGTAGTTTTTCCCGTAAGGCTTTAATACTGTAGGTTTTCCTGTAGTCATAGGGAACAAAGATTTGTAGTTTCCTGTAAAATGTAATAGCTACATTTACCCATTTGACATTGTAGTTCTAGGATGAGATACTGTTTTTTCCTTGAATGAAAGAATACATTAGTTTCTCATAATGATAGTGAACTGTAATTAAGGAATATACATTGTAGTTTAGTTGCTGAAGGATAATACATTGTAGTTTAGTTGCTAGATGGGATACTGTATTTTTCAGTAAGGGTTGGACTTGGTACTCCCTGTAAGATTCTGTAGTCTGTGGATAGTATTCAGAGTGTCTTCATAGTGAAGGTTTTTCTATACTGTAGAGTAGCCCTGTACTGACCTAGAGTAGCCACTCACTGTCTGGTGTTCTGCATGCTTCTGTCTGACTACTCACCCCTGAGGAACAGCCCCTCCCATCTCTCCCCTGGACCCCACCTCTCTCTAGAATCTGTCCCATAGACCCCCCCCCCCCCCCCCCCCCCCCCCCCCCCCCCCCTTCCTTCCTGGAAGCTGTCCCATAGACCTTCACTCTGGAAGCTGTCTCCTAGACCCACCTCCCTCTGGAAGCTGTCCCCTAAACCCCCACTCTAGAAGCTCGCCGCTAGACAACCCCACACCCCACTCTCTGAGAATCTCTCACCCCCATCCCAACCCTGACACTATTCCCCACCCCATACACTTCTGCCTGAATCCTGGTGGAGCTGAATAAAGTTCAAGCTAAAATGTCAAACTTTTTATCAGCCATTGAATCATTTACAACCTCTCCTATTCCATTCGAATCTTGCAAGTCAGTCCTGCTCCACACATTAGAAATCTTGATTTTAATAACGTCTGGATACCCACATCACCTATTTAGATTTTAATGAATTAACTCTTCTCAAAGATTCATTTTATTCATCCATTTTAAAAATTCAAAATTATGACAATTCTTATTATTTTTCATAAGGAAGCCATAAATAATGTACAAATAGCAAGAAATCACTTGATGATAAATTATGAATTAAGTACATGTTAAAAAATACAAACATTAAGTACATGTTAAAAAATCCATGCATTAAGTATGTGTTAAGAAATACATAGATTAAGTACATGCATTAAGTACATGTTAAACAATACATACAAGATCTTATCCCTTGTCCTTGACAAAGATGATATGAAAATGTAAGTAAGTTTCATGTTCACAATACAACTGTATGGGGAAATTTAGATGATATATGCATGTCCACCTTACAGTAAAGTCAAGAAAATAAATCTACTATTCTGTAATCAGAGGGTTATTGTTGTCTCATTATTGGGTAGGCCAGTTCTGTTACTTGGTAGTTGTTCGGCAAAGTGTCTGTGTGGGTGTGACAATATGCTTCGAGGAAGTCTTCGTTTCTGAAAAGAAATACAAGGCAATCATATTCTTGTATATATTCTGTCATAGAGGGTAGTTCAATTGCAATAGTTTTATCCAAAAATTTCCATATATCTCGAGTTCCATGGATTTTCAAATTCTTTGTTATCAAGCAATTGATGCTGGATACTAATTGAAAATGGTGTTTGCATGTTCACTGAATTGTCTCGCTAATTCAATAAAAAGTTGAAAATCTTTAGAACTCTTCATTATTCATCCAGACATATTCTAAATGCCTCTCAAAGATTCCTTTCTTCTTGATAGACTGTCAAATATAAATATTTGATTATAACTGTCATATTTTACTATTGCAATGATCTACATCTCTAACTGTTACGAAAAAGAACATTTTGCTCTCTGATGTTTTTAAACCATTTATCTTCACAAACGTCATTATTTGCTGCTTTGTATTGTGTGTATTCTTCAAATAGCAAATCATATCTTTGTGTCACTGTTACGCACAATTCATCACAAATGTTGCTGCTAAAGGATAGCTAAAAAATTACTATGCCTTTGAGAAGTGAAATTGAAAATATTTTGCCATTTGGAAATGCTTTTGTATGTCAAATTTCTAAAGCTAGTCAAAAACTGTACACAAAAATATTGTAAATTATATGCTTTGAAATTAATTAATGTAATGATATATCCACTTTATTGACAACTTTTGATAAAACAAATCTTTGCATTTCAATTAACTGATAGCAATGTTTCTTTCGTTATACAAATAAACCTAAAAAATGCATGTATTTATGTATCTGACAATGAATCTTAAGGCATTTGTGACCTTGACACTGACACAAAGATTTGATATCACCAACCCAGCCGAGATTAACCATGTGATACCCATCACCTGTCATCCTTCCATCCATCATTGTATATTGCTTGTATATTACTGCTACTGTATGATATCTACCAGGGGCCTGTTGCTGCCGCCAATCAACTGTCAGAAGGGCACGTTGCTGTATGAAATATATCACACACCCAGTGTATATCACAAATATGTGTCACAACATTTTGGTTTTCAAATGTACAAAAAAAATTGTAAAATTAGTTCTAACTTGATGTGATGTTTATTTATTCTTGGAGTTGTCCTTTAAAACTTGGAATGATTTTTATTTATCATTTGGTTTCTTCTGTATTATAACTTTTTAGTTCCATAATTAATAATTATAGAAATATAGTTGAATGTCCAAGACAAAAATTCATCTGATTTCAAACATTTCTTATTCATGTTTTACTTCCATTTGGGGTCACATGTCTGATATTTGTGAAAAGAAAATAAGTTAAAGAAATATCTTTTTGACCACATATACATTTGAAAATTTAAAAAGGCTGAAATTTAAAAATAGATATAAATACCATATTTGTAATATACACTGGGTGGATTTAGAGCTTTATGTTATATATTACAATCATTCAAATATATGTATATATCTGTATATTGCATGACTAATTTCAACAGATTTGTTGCATAACTGACAGTGATATAAATGAGCTTATTAACAATCAGGCTGTCATTGACTCTCTCTTCATGAGTTTGCCAAGTAACAGAAATCAAACAAATCAAATGAATGTTATTTTGATGAAATAACTATGAGATAGGAAGAATTATGTATTATTTCCAAAACTTGAAATCTGTATTGAATTTTACCTTTATTCCTTGCAGATTTACGACAAACGATTACGGCACTACAGGGAAAGCCTTGAGAACATTGACGGCGGTCTCATCGAGAGTGTAAACAAGAAATTGAAGACGGAGTCTGGCGCTAAAACCGTTCAGCAGGAACTGGACTCACTGAACAGGGCCTATATGGATATGGTCAAATGGACGAGTGTCCGTCTTAAGGACATCACCGAAATCTTGTCCCGTGCAAATATCAAGGTAGGCTTAATGACATACAATGTGTGTGTAGCATAAGCCGGTTCATGTCTGTTCTGTTCGAAATCCTTTCATTTCTTAATTTACTTCTACTGGCATACCTAAGGCAATGTATTTCTAAACTAAAAACCTTTACAATCACAATTTGTGAAATGTTTTTAATTGTTCTGATTTAATTGAATTGATATCATTGAAGTTTAAATTACCTTGTCAGTTATTTGTTACTTCAAGTAGAAAATCAAGTTTACAATAATCTCAGTAAAATCAGCAAATTATGTATTTTCTTGTTAACAAAAGAAGCTTGTTAGTTTTCTCAGCTTTGTTCTCAGACTATATCCGTCAATATAGAAACAAGTAACAATAGATGGCTATATCTGTAAATAGATAACCACGTTACCGTAGGTGAACCCTTGACATCTTCCTCACAGCTGTATTTTGCTTTTCAGTTCCAAATGGTCATCGATGATGAAATTCCTCTTCTTCGCACATTCCGCGCCGAACTGGCCAAACGGTCATCCATGTTGTTTGATGAAGACATGGAAGAGTTCTTCCAACAACTTAACGAGTTTGAGGGATACGGAAATCTCCCAACAACCTATTTTGGCGGACATCGGACCTACGTCAGTCAGGCCACCTTCCAACAGCCTGACAGCTCTATGTCTGCCCAGTTGGACAGTCGAGAGATCCGAGTGACCAGGAGCTCTCATGAGACATCCCGGGCATATGACAGTGGTTTGAGTCTTGACAGCATGAGTGCTACAATGTCCATGAGACCAGAACACTCCATGCGACTCTCTCAGAAAGTAGCTGTGATGACAAGACCAACAGGAGAAAGACCTCCCCCTGGAGATGCTCAGAGTCTGATCACTGTGAAGACCGCTGAGGTAGCTCCAAGAGGACCACTATTACATGTATCTGCTGTCCTGAACCCAGTTACCAAAGAGAAGATGAACCTGGTTGAAGCTATCCAAGCTGGGTTGATTGATCCTCAAACACAAACGTATGTAGAACCAAGTTCAAAGAGGAAGATTCCTCTGAGCCATGCAGTCAGGCAAGGTTTTGTGGATGAGAGCCTTGTAAGGCAGCTGAATGCCAATTCTGGGATAAAGGACACAACAGGAAAGTCTCTGACTCTTTTGGAAGCTATCAGCAAAGACTTGTATGACCCAGCCACAAATACTGTGAAAGATCCTGTGTTTGGAACAGAAATGCCATTATCTGTTGCTGTGTCTAGAAACATCATGTCAGAGTCATGCGCAACTTCCTTGCAAGGACAACCTGTGAATCTCACTGCAATAACACACTCACAGGCTGTTCTACCCAACTCTGATCTCCGAACATCAGAGGCTTCAGTCAGTCTTACCCAAGCCATGGACAAGGGTTTGTTTGACCGTGCCACTGGCACAATTCATGATCCCACAACTGGTGAGAGTGTAACATTGATCACTGCTGTAGAAAGAGGAATTGTAAACCCCAGTGTGTATGAGATACAGAGTCCAACTGGAGAATACATCACACTGACTGAAGCTGTGAGTCGTGGAGTGATCGATCCTGTGAATGGAAATTATGTTCATAAGGGTACTAACCAGAGACTTCCTCTAGATGAGGCTAAGAGAAGAGGACTTGTGAAGGGTCCTTCCTCTCTATCCAATGTGATATCTGATGGGTGCTTACTTGAAAATGGATCAATTCTGGATAAAAACTCAGGGCAAGTGGTGTCTTTCAAAGAAGCCTTGCAAACTGGTGTTCTTGATGGAAACAACAAGTGTTTAGTTGATCCAAAGACTGGTGACGTTTTGACTCTCAATGAGGCTGTGAATAGAGGACTGGTAAACAGGGAAGGAGAGTTTGTTTCTCCTGGAAAAAGACCAAAGTCGATTGTTGATGCTGTTGGACAAGGTGATCTCAAGATTGTCAGTGAAGATGTTTCGTTTTCAGACTCCTTGGTTAAGGATACTACCACAAACCAAGGAGTAACTGTTGCTGATGCTGTCAAGCAGGGTCTCTTGACCCCTAGAGGCACCTTTATTGACAAGAGGACAAGACAGGAACTTTCTCCAGAACAAGCTGTAGCACGAGGAATAATTGACCAGTCTCTAGCTGACAAATTAAACCAAAGAATCACCCTACGAGATAGGGTTGGTCGCTCCATGACTATGATGCAGGCTGTTACACAAGGATTCATTTCTCCAGAGGATGGATCTATCAAGAACCCCAAGAGTGGACAATTGTTGACCTGTCAGCAGGCAGCAGCAGAGGGAATAATATCTTCTGAAGAAGGCATGGATGTCCTGAGTATCATTAGTCCAGTGGTCACATCTACAACCATCCTGACACAGATCACACCGAAACACACTCAGGCTATGAGCAAATCGATAACTGTGATGGAGGCTACGAGCCAGGGACTCTTGGATGCCTCAACTGGAATGTATACTCATCCCCAGACAGGCCAGCGCATGCCAGTTGATGAAGCTCTTGAGAGAGGATTCCTCAGGCTTAGCTCCCAATGGCCATCGTCTTCAGAAGGAGCTTTACCCGAAGGATTTGATGAAGTGGATAAATCCCATGGTGCTAAAACAGCCACTTCAGTAGAATCCAAATTAACTAAAACTGGTGCTCAGTATTCCTTCACAACAACTACAACATCCCAACCCTCAGTGTCTCAGACAGTCATCAATGAGACAAGGCAACTTACTTTGAGGTCAGTCATTGATCCAAGGACTGGCAGGGAGATCAGTGTCACTGATGCTTTAGCCAAAGGTTTGATTGATCTCGAGAAAGGCCTGTACTGTGATACAACAAATGGTACTACAATGCCTCTGAACATGGCTGTAGAAAGAGGCTATATCAAGGCTGACCACGGAAGTACAGAGAATGGAGAGCCGATCAAGGAAACCAGAGCTTTTTCAATCACAGGAGTCATCCATCCAAAAACTGGCGAGAAAATGACTGTTTCTCAAGCAATAAAAAGTGGAATCCTTGATCAAGAAAACGGCATTTATCATGGACTTGACAAGTTTGGACGTAAACAAACAATACCAATCAGTGAAGCAATCCAGAAAGGCTTTGTGATTGCTGAAGACATCAGCACCACGGTTACAGTTCCTGGCTCCATGTTGAGGGAGACCAAAACCTTCACCTTGAAGAGTGTCAAGCACCCACTGACAGGCAAGCAGATGACTGTAGCTGATGCTGTTGCAGAGGGAATTATAAATGAATCTGAAGGTCTCTACATCAATCCCTTCACTGGGGAGAAGATGTCCATCCATGAAGCTATAGAGAAGAAACTAATAGATGCTGACCTGACTTCTGTCACTTCCAATGCTGAAGGAGATGTCAATAAAATCACGACCACTAAACTGACAACTCTTGCCGTTACTGCTGTGATCGACCCAAGAACTGGTAAATTGATAACAGTCAACAAGGCAATTGAAGAGGGCATCCTGGACCAAGGCAAAGGAAACTACCACAATCTAGCAACAGGGGAAGTAATGCCACTCAATGAGGCAATTGACAAGGGTCTGGTGATGGCCGACACTACAGAAGCTGATGATGATTTAGAAAGAGCTGAAATATCAAGTATACATATTGCTGATGATCAGGAATCTTTTGAGGCAACTCTTGTTGAAGATGTTCACACTGAAACTATGACTCTCAGCATAGGAAGTGTCATTGACCCAAGAACAATGGAAATGATTTCATATGATGATGCTGTTTTGAATGATATCCTGATAGTTAATGAAGGCATCTACAGAAACCCTTCCACTGGAGAGAAAATGAACTTTACAACAGCAATGGAGAAGGGATTGATTCATGGTGAAGTTACAGCAAAAACCAAAGAAGAAGAAGTCATGAGGTGTTCTGTGACAGCAGAAAAACCAGCATTTACATCATCTCACCAAATAACATCTGCCATTGATCCAAGGACTGGAAAACAAATTTCTGTTGCAAGAGCAATCAAAGAAGGTCTTATCAATGTTGAGAAGGGAACTTTCATCGATACTAGACTGGGGGCTGAAATACCTCTAGAGCAGGCAATGAATCAAGGCTTCTTGAACCCATCGAAACAAACTGATGCTTCAATCTTAGAGAAGTCAATGGATGAAGAAGATGTTCCACAGATATTTTTGAGAAAGAGTTCTGATAAAGATAGTCCATGGTCTGTGGTTGATATTGAACTCGAAAAAACAACAGGAGGAGATGAGCTTGGAGAATCCCTCTTGGCTACTGAAGTTCTACATTATTCAACTGAAATTGAGAGTCATAGTCCCTTGAACAGATCCACAGACTTTCCACAAACACCGATCACACCAGGAGAGGTTTTCACCCCAGGGCAAAACAGCCAGCCACTAGGTCTCTCTTATGAAGCAGCTGTGAAGCTAGGCATCATTGACACTGACAAAGGCCGTGTGCGGGATCCCAGAACAGGAGTAACAATGACACTTTCCGATGCTGTTACTTGTGGACTCCTCGATCCGGAGAAAACTGCCATTGCTAATCCAACATCTGGGAGAACTTTGACCCTCGGTGAATGCCTTACTAAGGGCATTGTCAACCCAGTGTCTTGTAAAGTGGATCCAATCAATGCAGAACACGAAGGGATCAAGGATATAGAGAAACCATTCAAGGGAAAGCAGATCAACCTTATTGATGCTGTGAAGAATGGCATGTTTGACAGCAAGACTGGAAAGATATTTGAACCTTCAATGGGAAAATCGATCACTTTGCGTGAAGGACTAAACAAGAACTTTATCGAAGGCACATTGGTTACGGTGAGAAATACACAGACTGGAGAAAGGGTTCCATTAAAGCGAGCAATGCAACAGGGACTAATTGATGGAACACTGTGCTTAGTTACGGACAAGAAGGCCAACAAGAAAATACCTCTACCAGTTGCAATAGAAAGACAACTTGTAGAGAATGTTCTTGACTACTCATCTGGAAAGGTGTTAGACACAAGATCAGGAGAACACATTCCACTGAACAAGGCCCTGGTTCAAGGTCAGCTTGACACGGAGAGCATCAAGGTGTATGACACAAGGACTGGTGAACATGTCCAGTATAAGGATGCTCTAAAGCAAGGACTTGTTGACCAATCTGGTAATGTTGTGGACAAGACTGATGGAAGCAAGATGTCAGCTGAAGAAGCTCTCAAGATGGGACTGCTTGCTGTTGTAGGAGCCCCTATTCTAGCAGGCAAAATGGTGGTTGATGCAGTGAAAAGGAAAACATCTGACAGACCCAGCCAACAGTTTGAAACCACTAGTTCAAAACAAACCAGTCAGTTTGAGGTTCAAGGTGGCCCTGCTTCAGGGAACCAATTTGAAATCACACAAAGCATAGTAAATGGTGAACCAAACTTGAGACAAAATGTACATGTAACAAAGACGGAAACTACAGTGGAAACAAAACCTTTGACAACAATTGTGTATGCTGGACCAGGTGACAATATTAGACCTGCAAAACCAAGTGAAACCATCACTAAAGAATTCAAATCTGAGGTGATTGAACCCCATGTTGTGCCAAAGATGAGAAAAGCTTCTGATGTATGGGAAGATGGGAACGTTGAAAGAAAACTGAGTGAAGTAACAAGAGGGGGAGATGAAGTTGATGTTATACAGACTTCAAGCACCATGACTTCGGTAAGTGCCGTAGTTGGCAGTTTAGATCCTGCTTCTCCCCTCTATTCTGCACCTTCTAAATCATCAACACCAAAACCATCTGTGCGTTATTCTCAGCAGCCTGAGGTGAAGGGTGTCCCTGTGGACCGTAGTACAGACTCTATCTCCGCTTCCCAAACATTTACATCCCCTTTCTCCAGCTCTGAACCAAGAACAACTGTGCCCTCTGTTAGCCATACTGACTTAGATATTGACTGGAACTCTGGACAAGTTCTTGTCAAATCCACGGGTGTTGCCATGACAGTAACACAGGCAGTGCAGAAAGGATATATAGACTCTGATGTTGTGGAGAGACTGGCAGTTGGTAGTGGATTTGAATCCGGTCATAAGATCACTGTGAACTGGGATGATGGCACAATTACCGAAAAGAATTCAAATAAGACCTACACCATTCATCAGGCTCTGGACAAGGGACTGATAGACAGGCCCACTTTTAATGCTCTTTCAGCTGTTACGGGTCCCCAAACAGAAGTTCATCAAGGTCAGACTAAACATTTCCAGATGTCAGAAACCATCAAAGCCTCATCATTTTCATCCAGCACTAGGAAAGAGGCCACCTTTGGTGACACTGTAACTGCTTCAGTAAGACATTCTGAGAAATTTGACACTCTCTCAGGCTCCAGAGTCAGCGATACAAAGCCACTGAGACAACCAAGCGAACCACCAACCCTGAACCAGCTTATACAGGAGGAGCAGTATGTACCTGCAAGTGGGAAGATCCTTGATCCCAAGACCAAGAGACCAATTACAGTAGGAGAAGCTGTTGACACAGGTGTTGTGGATCCAAAGAACTCAATTATTATTGACCCAAAATCTGGCTATCCCATTCCTTTAATAGATGCTATTAACAAAGGGGTTATGGATCCAAGAACTGGATATTTAACACATGCTGATACAGATGAGAAGATTACCTTACAAGAAGCTGATCTTGAGGGTCTTATCCCTGCACCAGAACATCTAAATACTCTGAGAGTGAATGGGACAGCCATGAATCTGAAGGATGCGGTTGCTAAGGGCCTGGTCGATATGGAGAGTGGAACGTTTACTGATCCTATGACAGGTGACATCATGTCACTTGCTGCTGCCATAAGCTATGGGTACTTGGCTTCAGGAGAAACTCAGACAACTGCTTCAGGAAAATCTGTCACATTTAGTGTGAATGAAAACCTAAATGAAGTGAAGACTACGAAGGAGCAAGTTGTCAGGAGGTCCAAAGAAAGAGAAGTTGTAGATCTTTCAAAGAGAATTTCCTTTGCTGAGGCCCTTGACATGGGATTTATTGACTTGAAATCTCAGAAGTACACAGATCCTACTACAGGTTCACGCATAGCAATTGTAGATGCTTTGAGAGGTCAACTTATTGACCCTGAATCGGCAATTGAACCTACTCAATCAGAAGGTATGAATCCTCTGACTGCTGTTGAGAAGGGTCTCTATGACAAACGTGGAGGTTTCAAAGATCCTTCATCACCAAAGAAAAACCTTACATTCCAAGAGGCTGTTTCAACTGGGTTTCTAAACAGCAAGTTCTCTATATATGATGTCAAGTCAGGGGAAATCTATACACTTGAACAGGGCATTTCTGAGGGAAAATTGGATGCCAAATCAGGAGAAGTATATGATCCTGAAACAAGAAGAAGCATTCCTTTGAAAGAAGCTGCTAAGATGGGACTTATTGCAGTTGTTGGAGCACCAATTGCAGCTGCATACATGGCTAAAGAGAAGCTGAGTTCTGCCTTGGATGCCAGGAAATCTTCAGCCCCATCTGGAGGAAGCACAAAGGAAGAGACCAGTGGAGAACGGCCTCTCATCACATTCCAGACTGTGACAGTCAAACAGGTGTCGCCTCAAGTCTTGGAGGTCACTCAAATGGAACAGGGAACAGAGATGGGCAAAGTGCGGGCTGATGTCTTGACTTTGATGGAAGCTGTGTCAGCAGGTTATTTGAACACAAAAACAGGTGTTCTAAAAGATCCAAACACTGGAAGACAAATCACTTTGTTTGAAGCTGTGAGGACAGGCGTTGTTAGAAAGGACTCAGCAGTTGTAAACTATATGGGATCTAAAATACCTCTTGAAAGAGCTCTCAAAGACAGGATTCTTGACCACACTGGCCACATGCAAGTAAAAGATCAAACCAGAAATCTTGAGCAGCTTATCAAAGAGGGTGTTATCCAGGAAGTGTCTGTGAATCCCATCGAACAAAGTAAAATCCTGGCCAAAACAGTTGAAAAGGTCCATGTTGATTCTGTTTATGATGCCAACACTGGAAGAAATATAAGCCTAGATGATGCAATAGACAAAAGGATAATTCACCTGGAAGAGGGAACCTATGTCGATCCATCAACTGGTCAAACAATGGATATATCTGATGCTGTGCGCAAGGGTCTTGTACAGGGGGGCCTCATTGATAGTGTGAGGACCAAAGAGGAAACTACCCGGGCAGGATTTGCAGCTGAAGTAGCATTCTCGGAGAAGAAGACTCTCAAGGTACAGTCAGTTAAAGACACAGAATCTGGAAGAAACATTCCCCTTGCTGAAGCAATTAACAAAGGTATTATTGATAAGGATGGTAAAACCTACTTTGAAAAGAGAACACAAAGACAAATTCCAATAGAAGCAGCCATGAAAGAAAACCTGGTCTCTGCAAGTGAAATACAGTCAGAAATAACAACTGGGGAAATGTACAGCAAGACAAGAGAAAACACAGTTACACAAACAACTAACTTCAATATTCAAGGGGTCATTGATCCAGCTACAGGAGTTCAGATGACTGTTGCAGAGGCAATACAAACTGGAGTTCTTGATACTTCAGCAGGTATTGTTATCAACAAGCGTACAGGGGAAACTATGATGATTGGTGATGCTCTGAAGCATGGACTATTAAAGGGAGCAGCTTCCCCAGTAGAGGCACCACCAAGTGGGTCAAGCGGCGTCATCAGGAGGTCTCAACAACAGTCTGTCTTCGATTCTTCCAGTGGAGAGTTTCTCACCTGGAAAGAGGCAATCAGACAGGATGTTATTGACCCTTCAACTGGACTCTACAAGATATCGGACTCTGAAAGCATGTCCATTGAGCAAGGTGTAAAGGAAGGTTTTATAAGAAGAACACCAGCAGCAAATTTGCAACAAAAAAGGAAATCCTTTGATGTGACAGCTGTTTATGACTCTAGGCTACAAAGGGAAGTGCCTGTAACTGATGCCATTGATAGTGGACTGATTGACTTGCAGACTGGCATGTACACTGACCCTGCCTTTGGAACACCTATATCAATCCAAGACGCTTTTGAGAAGGGACTCATTAGCTCTTCAGCCAGGGAAGTACAATCAGAAAGCAGATTTGAGAAATCACTTGTTGTTGGAACGATTTCTGACTCTGGAATGGGAGACAGCATCATCACTCCTGTGCTGGTTGAAAAGAGGGACATCCCAGTTGTAGAGAGAGCAACAGCAGAATATATTGACCCAAACACTGGGAAAAGCGTCCGGGGGTCCAAACATTATCAAGTCCAGATTTCAGGAGATCAACAGGATGGACAGATCCTCACATCAGTGGTTCAGAAATCCTTAACTATTCATAGCCTAATTGACCCAGCAACTAGAAGGGAAATATCATTAGCACAAGCTGTAGAGGAGGAAATCTTTGACCCTGATAAGGGAGAACTCATCAACAAAAATACAGGAGAACGTACAACTGTAGAAGTTGCTATTGAGAAGGGCATGGTGAGTGCTGATGTCAGTCAAGGTCAAAAGGCAGAAGAGTTCACTCTGATAAAGGGCTTAATCATCACTAGTGTCACTGACGGACAAACTGGACGTGAGATCTCCGTCAGGGAAGCCATGAAGAAAGGTATTCTTGATGAGAAGTCAGGAACCTACTATAATGCTCGTACCAATATGAGGCTACCAGTCAAAGACGCTTTGAAACTTGGCATGATTGAAGGAAAAGATGTTGAGAAAACTGAGCAACAGAAGCAAGACCAGAAACAGATCAATGTAACATCTGTCATTGACACCCAGACTGGAGATGAGATCTCTCTGGAGGAAGCCATGTACAAGGGAATCATCAACGAACATGCTACCACCTATACCGACAGTCTTACAGGCAAGAAATTTCCCGTGGAGGAAGCCATGAAGGAAGGTTTAGTTGCAGGATCTGTACAGACAATCTCAACCACACAGACAACTGTATTGTCCAAGAAACCACCAACAAAATTCAACATCACTGGAGTAATTGATACCAGGAATGGAACACAGATTCCTGTTAATGATGCAGTAAATAAAGGAATTCTTGACCCATCTGGAACTTTTGTAGATACAAGAACTGGATCAGTGCTCTCTTTGCCAGAAGCAATAAAAAAGGGTTTAGTTTTCACTGAATCAGTAGAGGAGAATCAAGGAGCCCCAGATGTCAGCATCACTGTAAAAAAGCGAGGAGAAAAGTTTATTGAAGCTCTGAGAAATGGTTCTGTTGACCCAAACACTGGACTCTACAGAGATACAGAAGCTGCCAAAACCTACACTGTTGATGAAGGCATAAGATCAGGCAAGTTGTTGGGGGATGATGGCAGACCATACAGATTCAAAGTTGGAGCAAAGAAAGCAATATCATTCACTTTCCAAAATGCCCTGAAACTGCGCCTCATAGACCCTTCTACAGGGCAGTTTTATGATGAATTGTCTGGACAGAAGATGTCAATCCAATCTGCTCTTGACAAAGGACACCTGACTCCTGTTTCCAGTGTACTTGGAAAACCTGGTGAGAGTGTTGTGATTCTGAAGGGTTCTGTTGCTCCAGTGGCTGCTGCTGAGGGTATGAGAGAGCTTGTCAATACTCAGACTGGAGAGAAGATGAGCATTACTGAAGCAGAAAAGAGGGGCATGGTCAGCAAATTGTCTCCAAAAGAAAAGTTAGGGCTAGATGATGCCTTTTCATCTGGTTTGATTGACAAAGATTCTGGTCTCTACCACGATCCTGTAACCGGTGATACAATGACTCTTGATGAGGCAGTTCTTTGTGGATTTTTGAACTTTGAGCAAAGTGTTCAAGCAAATGGACATGGGGATGTGGTTGACAAGCTACCCCAAACACACAAAGAGACACTTTCACTGTCTGATGCTATTAAGTTTGAAAAGGTTGATGTGTCAACAGGCTTGTACAAGGACAAAGAGACTGGTACATCAATGCCAGTTTCTCAGGCAGTTGTGGAGGGTTACCTTGCACCAACAATGACCAAACCAAAACCACCAATCAAACCAAAACCACCCAAAGACCAATATGTTGTGATGACTGAAGGCTCACCCTTCAAACCTAAGGCAGACATTGTTGTGAAAGATGGACAGGTTGTGTCAAAGACTGCCACCGAAGTGACTGTTACATCTGGCAGTGCATGCTACACTGCTAAACCAGGATATTTCATAGACTCCTCAGGCAATGTCGTCAACAGAAATACGGGACAAAAGATGCCTGTGGCTGAAGGTGTTGCTGCAGGTATAGTTGAAGCAGAGATGTCTGAGGGTATTGGGGCTGTGCAGACGACAGGGGCGATCCCTCCAGCTATCGAGGTGTCCTCACCTTCCTCCACCCCGACAACCCCTTCAACCCCAACCACACCAGTGGTGAGTTGTCTGCATGTTTTCAAATCACGTTCATTTCATTCCGCACCATCTGTTCTAGTGCTAGTTTTTTTGTAGCAACTTCCTCAGTTTTTTATTTTGACATTATTTCAATTTTTGATATAAATGTTAAATATTTAATCAATTTCTGGTTTAATTTGAAATTATGAATCACTATATTTGTTGATTTTATGAGTTTTAGAAAATTTGTTTTTTGCAGCATTGTTTTTCTGATAGATAATTGTTTTGTTTCAGATTTTTTATGTTTTATATTAGGATATTAGAACAAGTGTTTTGTAACATCTGATGTTGTTTATAACATAAATAGTAATAACAATGATTTTCAGGTAAAGACAAGAGATGCTGATGATAAAAAGGCTGTCACTTCTGTTGACCCTAAATCTACTGTCAAGACTTTTCCTAATGATAAAGAAATACCATCTAGACAAAACCAAAATGTCATACAAAAAGATGATCAAGGTGTTTTTGATGTAACTACTAAAATTGCATCAGACGAAGATGAAAACAAGGTTGACGCTTTATTGACCAAAACTGAAAGCATGCCATTGTCACCTGCTGGCGTAACTGATAAATCTCAAAATCAATTTGAAAACAAAAAAGCTTTACCAAATGATACAGAAATACTTCAAGAAGAACCATTCTCAAAAATGTCCTCAATTTCTTCAAGTGATAATAAATCTCATTTGGAGAACAGGCAGCATTTACCAGATCAAGAGGAAGTTTCGGACAAAGCAGTGAAGACAAAATCCTCCATTTCTGAAGTTGATGCTTCAGCTAAAACAAAACCAAAGCTGGAAAATGATATTGCTGTGACAGATGCAGAACAGAATCAAAAACCTAATTCCAGTACATCCTCAAGTGCAAGTACCCCGATGGGTGATTCTCATGTACTTGAACGTTATGTAGAGAATTTGTTGGTCAACTTCTGGGATGTTCAGGCTGAAAAACTTGTTCACCCACGCAGAGGGAAGAAGCTTGGGTTTCATGATGCAATCCTTGCATCATTACTGCCAGAGAGTCTCTATGTAAAACAGTTCCAAGGTGAGGATGATGTCCCAGTACTTGAAGCTCTCTCTTCAGGACAAATGGACAAAAAATCTGGCCGTGTTGTTGACATGGACTCTGGTTTAGTCACCCCAATTCTTGATGCTCTGCAGTCTGATATTCTTGTGACAACGGCTGATGATCCCAAGGCTGTAGAGAAGATAAGAAAAGAGCTTGGAAAGGGCCTGTTTGACCTAATAGTAAAAGGAGAGGCAAGGATGACGCTGAGAATTATGGACAGGAAAAGTGGAAAGAAGAGTTCTGTACCTGTGAGCATCCAACACTCACTGATGTCAGCTGAGGATTGTTCAGTAAAGGATACTGTGTCTGGGAAATGGATGAAGTGGGAAGATGCAAAAAGAGTTGGACTTGTCTTGGATTCTCGACCTATTTCCCTGCAACAAGCTGTGAATACCTATATATCACCATCCAAGAAAGATCAGTTCTGTAAGCCTGGTGAATGTGGTTCCTTGTTGACCCTTCAGCAAATGATTAATCAAGGTTTCATTGATACACGCAAGAAGGAAATTTTTGATAGCGAGAGAAAGTCATGGATCTCTGTTGAAGAAGCGATTGCGAGAAATGTTCTAGATCCAGAGACTGGAAAAATATTTCACCATTCCATTGACAAACATCTTTCACTGGTTGATGCTTTTGAGAGTGGACTAATCACATCCAGTAAAGTAAAATCTGCCAAATCTCCATCCTCCCCAGTCACTAATGGAACAAGTGGCAAGCAAACAAAATCCACTTTCAATAGCCGATCACCAAGTCCAGTTAGCATTTTGGAAGCTCTTGAAAATGGAAGTCTAGATCCTCTCACAGGTGAAGTCTTCATCCAAGAGCAAACCTTTTCTTTTGAAGAAGCTTTTGAAAATGGTATTCTTTCGGATAAAGACGTTTATGTTGTTGATCAGGGGACAGGCCTTGTGTACTCATTCAGTGAAAGTGTAGATCTGGGTTTTGTTGATTTGAAATCGGGGGGTATATATGACACTGTAAGTGGGGATAAGTTGACAGTTTACAAAGCAAAGCAAAAAGGACTCCTGAGAAACACTCCCCAAGCAATGCTTCCTCTTACAGTTGCATTCCAGAGTGGAATATTTGATCCAGAAGAAAAAGCTGTACAGCATCCAGTGTCTAAACATTTCATATCATTGACAGAAGCTATTGCTGAAGGTATCATCAATCCATCATCTAAACTCACACATCCAGTGACCATGGAGAAGTACACTCTACAAGAAGTTATTTCAAGTGGCTCATTGAATCTGGATACGTTAGATCTAGTTATTCCAGGTGGACGCAAGCTATCTCTTTTTGAAACAATAACCCCTGGTAGGAGAAGGTCATCCTTTGCAGGAGATTTTGGAAGAAAGTCTAGCCTAACGTTAGATGAAGCCATCAGTAGAGGGTTGTATGATCCAGTGATGAATAGTGTTACCTCAAAAGATAAGTCAGTTTCCCTGAAAGAAGCTCTGAAGTCCAACCTAATCCACCATGACTCGTTGGTAAGGGATCCATTCAGTGGAGATATCCTCTCTCTTGGTGAAGCCCTTGACAAGAGAATCATTGATCCTGAATCTGGTAAGATGATAGATGCAACTGGACAGGCCATTGCACTGAACTTTGCAATGGATAAAGGACTTATTCTTAAATCCAAAGCACCTCTTGGTTTATCGTTATCCGAAACTCTAGATGAAGGACTGTTCAATGTTATCTCCAATAAGTTTCTTAATCCAGACACAAACCAGGAAGAGGATTTATCAGCTGCCCTGCAGCATGGAATAGTGGACCCCAACCTTATCAAGGTGAGAGATACAAACACGGGCATGCTCCTCAGCTTCCACTCAGCAGTGGAGGATGGTCTCCTGGACTTGGAACAAGGGACCTGCATTGACACTGCTGAATGTGAGGACTACAATCTCATTGATGCTATGGACAAGGGTATCATTATTGACACCTGCAACCAGCCAAATATCACTCTGCAAGAAGCCCTCGAAGAGAACATCCTTGATATAGACACATGTACATTCAGAGATCCAGTTAGTGGATTCACAGTAAGTCTTGATGATGCCATGGAGTCAGGGTTGCTGGACAGACTCTCTGTCAGTGTTAGAGACATTTCCCATAATACACTGTTGAGTCTTGACGGAGCCATCGCTGAAAAGATTATTGACCCAGATACTGGAACCTTTACATTCTCAGATTCGGGTGAAGAGATTTCATTTAAGGAGGCTTTTGAGAAGGGACTCATATTCTCTGATTCATCAGTTTCAGATGACAGTTTAATGGAGGTGATCAGACAAGGAATTTACAGTGAAAGAACTGGAAAGTTCATTGAACCATCCACAGGGAAAGTAAGAGATTTGCATGAAGTTTTGAGGGACGGATATATTGATCAGGACAGACTTAAAATTCTGGATAAAGGAAATAAAAGGTTGCTAACATTTGCTGAGGCAGTAGATTGCAGAATAATTGATGTCAAGAATGCATTAGTTGTGGATTCAGAAACAAGTGAGCTTGTGAATCTGAGAGAAGCTCTTGACAAAGGACTGATTCAAGAAGACATCAGTTGCATGACACTTTCATTAAAACAGAGTGTTGATGGTCAACTGCTACAGACAAACCAGGGTAACATCCTTGATCCTCTCTCAAAGAAGCCGCTCTCCTTGAAGGAGTCCATAGACATCGGATTGATTGATGTCTCAGATGTTCTCTTTAAACCACCAAACAATCAGACCTACCAACCTCTCTCGACTGCAATGAATGAGTCTGTTGAAATAGAGGATGATCAAATTCTTGTTCCCTCGTTAGGAGTAAAGGTTGATATATCACAAGCATTTGACAGTCATATCCTCTTTGAGAAACCTCCATCTGGTTTACCATTGGCTGATGTACTTGAGATTGGGCTCTATGACTCAAGAAAGCAAAGATTTTGTGATCCAATGTCTGGAAAAGATCTAACTCTCCAGGATGCAATAAAAGAAAAACTTGTAAATCCAGATCTTCCTCAAGTTGTTGTACCAGAGGTTGGAGATTTTTCCCTGAAGCAAGCCTTGGATAAAGGACTTGTGGATCCTCACACTGGAAACTACATTGCTTCTGCTAGTCCACTCACTGTGAGTGATGCCATGACAGCTGGTCGTCTGATAGCAACCGATACCCCAACTAATGGTAAAGAAAAGAAGATAGTGAGGATGCAGGAATCATTGACCATTTCTGGTAAGAATGGAAAAGAAAGGATCAAACAGGAATCTACAACAAGAGAATTTGAAGAGCCATCTCTAAATGATGTTCCAGTTCACAAACAAGAATTAGTTGATGCTGAAATGAAAGTGCAACAATCTGAAAAAGAAGATACTCCCCTAAGATTGGGAAAGAATCAATCTGTCGAACTATGTAGACAAGCTGGAAATAAAGATGCCCCAAAGTTTGTTGTTGGGGATTCATCATTGCCTGAAAACATTCCTCAACTAGGGACCAAAGAAGATGCCAAAGAGACAAAACATGAAAGGGGTGAGAACAGGCTTGAATGCCAAACTGTCATTTTGTCTGATGGGAAAATGGACAATGTGGGACCAAAACAAGTGGGTATGAAAGAGGATATGCCCAGTCAGCTAACCTCGGATGGCTCTCCTGCAAATTCTACAACACATAAATCAGTTCCTGGTCTTAAATTCAGTGCAGCCTTGGATTCATCAAAAGACTTGGTTTTGCAACAGCAACAGTCTATTGTCATTGATGTGCAGAATTCTAGTAGGCAAACTGGTGTTCATGCCAAGGTCGAAGTAACACCAGGTACAGAAGCAACAGCCAGACTAGGGGATACTCTGTCACCAGTAGACAGTACTTCTGTCAAAATGGGCGTACCTAGAGCTAGATCTGCTGAATGCTTGTCAAGGGACAAGTTAGTGGCGCAGGGACCTTCAAGGCACGAAACTGATGCAGAAAAGACAGAAGCTGCAAAAGATACAAAATCTGACTTTGTGAGATCTGTGAGCAGTCCATCCGGTGTGACAGGTATTGAAGCATTGTCTAAGGATATGGGCCCTGTTAAGTGGTCCCCGTGTTCCAGAGAACTCTCAGCATCATTAGATTCTCTGATAGAAAATGCAATCAAGAAACAGAAGTTTGGTCAGAAGCCTTGGACAATGTTTGAACTGATAGAGAAAGGCCATTACAACAGTGACACTGGACAGTTTACAGATCCATCAACAGGAGGTAGATTTTCTCTTGTAGAGGCAATTGAGACTGGTCTCATCGATCACAACTCAAAGGTTATCTCCCCCTGCAGTAAACAACCACTGTCTCTCCAAGATGCAATCTCAAAGGGAATCATTGATCCAATAACTGGAATCTATCATGACCAAAATACAAACAAAGACTTAACTATGCAGCAAGCAAAGGATGTTGGGTATATATTCAGAGAAAAGGATCTGTCTAAAAGTGCTGTTGAGATTTACGTAGAAGAAATACTGTCAGATTCCTCATCATCTGGAAGAAAGAAGTTAGAAGAAGCTTTTGAAAGTGGAATGCTCCACAGATCAAATTCTCAGGTCATAGATCCAGACACAGTTCAACCCATCACTCTGAGAAGAGCTGCAAGTCTGGGAATGATTGATGTAAAGACGGGCGACTATAAGAATCCACAGACAGGAGAATGCATGTCTTTAGCAGATGCAGTTGAGAGAGGATTCATTATGAGTCCTCAAGGCATCAGTCTTTACAGTGCTGTCATCAAGGGATTCTATGATTCAGAATCTGGACAGTTTGTGGGACCAGCAAAGACAGACTCACTGAAGGACCTGATTGAAGACAAAGTGATCAGTCCTATGTGTGTTGAGGTGAGAGATATTTCCCATGACAGTGTCATTTCTCTGGGAGAAGCCATAAACAGAGGCTTGATAGATCCTGACAGTGGATGTTATGTAAACCCAGCCAATAACCAGATGTTTGACTTTAATGATGCTATTGCTGCTGGACTACTCCTGAGCAGCAGCTCCAGGGAAGGTTTGTCAGATCCATCACATTCCAAACCAGCTAGACCTTCTCTTGACAGTGAGGGAGAATTTATCCTTAGTCAGACTGGTGATGATGCATTTGAGAAAGATGAACAAGTACAAAAACTAACATCGAGTAAAGAATCAGAACCACAAGGTGTGCCTGTAAGTGATAAGAAGCAAGAAGAAGTACCAAAGGTTAATGATGTGTCGACTTCTTCTATTGGAAATGAAGTAGATGTCAACAAACCAACTTCTTCTATTGGTAAGAAAAACCAAGTTGATGTCGTCAAACCAACTTCTTCTGTTGGTGAGAAAGACCAAGTTGATGTCAACAAACAAACTTCTTCTATTAGAAAGGAAGATCAAGTTGCTGTCGACAAACCAACTTCTCCTATTGGAAAGGAAGATCAAGTTGATGTCAACAAACCAACTTCTCCTAAGAAAGACCAAATTGATGTCAACAAACCAATTTCTCCTATTGGAAAGAAGGATCAATTTGATGTCATCAAACCAACTTCTTCTATTGGTAAAAAAGACCAAGTTGATGTCACCAAACCAGCTCCTTCTATTGGAAAGAAAGACCAGGTTGATGTCAAAAAACCATTGGAAGCAACTTTTGTTCCTCCAACAAATACATCAGATGTCAAAGATTCAGATGATGGTCATGGCAAATCTTGGACTGAAACAGTTGATAAGCCTCAGGCTGAAGTTTCCCAGTCACAAAGAGACATAGAGAAGCACCAGAAGCAAAAGGATTCTCCTGCACCACAGACTGGTATTGACATCAAGGATGTGGAACAGGTTAAAACAACTGTGAAAGATCCATCTCAACATGTTAAAGAAAATTTGCCAAGCACGTCCACTTCCGTTCCATCTGATTCTGATGTTTCATCAACAGTTGTGTCAAAGGATGAGAAACTTGTGCAGAAAGAAGAACAAATCAAACCAGAACCATCAACCCAGAAACCAGTAGTGGTCAAAGACATCAAAGAACCAAATGTTGAAGAAAGACTGGGCACAAAGCAGAATGTTGAGTTGAAACCATCTTTGAAAATTGATTATAGAACTTCAAACGGTGAAATTGCGAAATCTGCTGATGATGAACCAAGTACTTTAGATCTTTCAGACAAACCTATTTCCAAAAAGAAAGAAACAGGCAAAACCGGAAGAATGGTCCGATTCAAGGACATTGAATCTGATAGTGACTCAATTGATTCAATCCCAAGCTCTCCAAGAGACTCCAGACTTCACACCCCAGCATCTCTAGGCAGTGACTTAAAGCAGAAGGTTGATCGAGCTCGCACTATCAGTTGGGACGACAGTGACACCAGTAGTGCTCCAGAAACAGAGGCAAACCGGCTGAACGATCTCATCCTCAAGATGAACATTAAAGCTGGAAACATGGCCCGGGAGAGGAGAAAGGTACACAGCATGGAGTCAACTTTTTGGAATGCCAAGTTTGAGTGTTCTGCATCATGGAGTGAAGTTTATCAAACTAAACTTTTATTGGATGACATTTGCATCATGGAGTTTACATGCTTGCAGTCAGCATTTTCTGCATGATGTTTTAAGTTTTTGAATTTGATTGGCTAATTGTGCTTGAGTCTGAAGCTGAAGAAGTCAGAAGTCACCGACTCTTTGAGGAGGTTCAGGAAAAAGAGCTCCAGCAGGCATGGTGTGTGGATTTAGATGAGATGAAACAGTGTTACCTAACTCGTAGCCAAGACTCATTAATACAGCATGGTGTGTCCTAGGTTTTTATCCTGTTTAGATCTCCCACCCATGAATGCTAATTCTTGTTTAACACTTAGAGAGTGTAATGTGTTCTTCCTATTCAAGGATCTTATTTTTTTGCGCAATGTTGAATTGAATATCCAAGTTTATGCTAACCTTTTTGTTTGATGTCTCATTTGTTCATGCAGAATTGAAGTTGATAATGTTTATATAATTACATTTTTTTATCGTTCTCAAATTGGAGAAATTCATTTGAAGCCTGCTCATTTTAACTTTTTCTTCCAGGATTCTTGATCGTTTTTTTATATTTTGTTTTCTAACTCTATTTGTTTGTTAAACTTCTCAGTTACTAATCCCAATATTATTTTCAGGAGCTGCCAAAGATGAAGTACCACATTTATAACTTTTGAAATGCATGTGTGATTGAAATTGAATGCATGGTTGTTTAGTAGAAGTAATCTGTTGTGTCTACTTATAATAAGAACATAACCTTTTGCTATACTTTTATGTGTTTTCTTAAATCTTCATATCAAATCTTACTTTGATATTTTGATTTATTCACTGAGAATAAGTTCAAACTTTCACTCTTTTTGGAAATCAAAATTGTTAATTAGCTATTCGAACCACTTAAATCTTTTTTGAGTATATATTAATTTTATCCTACTAAATGTTGATTTTTTCCCTTTCAAATTTTTATTGATAATGATCCATATACAATTATTCAAGTTAGTTTATAATTGTTTAGTTGTTTTAAACTTCATTGTACATCCCGCTCTAACATTCTATGTAAATGTTCAGGGTCGACTGGCTGACTCCTATGATAAGCTGGTGCAGGACCTTAAGAATGAACAGAACCGGATCTCTGACTTTGAGCAGCTGCTGAAGGAAGACCAGCAGATGGCAGATGAGGTCTACAAAGTGCAGAGTTTACTCGAGGCTCATAAGGTGGGTGAAGAAAGATCATTAAAAACCTTAAGATCACAATGAATGTGTATACTTTAAAATGCTGATAAGGGAATATTATTAGAACTCCCAATCTCTACTCCATCATAATTTTAGAATGGTCTCTTTAATGTTATAATGTAATAGATAATGAATTGGAGTGGTAATTATGAGTAAAATTTTCTCTACCATTGTCATCAGCATAAATGACCAACAGAGAAGTTTTCTAAGTAAATTTTAAATTACTGTATTTGATTTTGAACCGTCTGTTTCATCCCCAGGCTGTGCATGATGAGATCGTCAGTCACCAGCAGAGGATGCTGTCTCTTGTGTACCAGGCGGAACAGCTGACTGAGCACTACCAGGAGGAACTCACCCCAGAACAGGTCACCGAGCTCCAGACCATGGCCGCTCAGCTCAAGAAGAGTCTTGGCAAGGTATGTAGAACTCTGACATGATGAAGTCTTTGAAGGGCATTTAGAATTGGCCTAAATAAGAAGGGTATATTTCATATCAATCTTTATATAGATCCTTCTCTTTTTTTTTACCATGGTGAGTTATAAAAACAAGCATTTATCAGGTTTCATTCTAAGTCAATTATAAACTCATTGGAACTGTTAGCCCTCGGACTGAGTCTGATGTTTTGCAAACAAAGGCACCCCACACTGACAGGAGGTAGTAGATAAATTTTGTTCATCACTTCCTGACACACTTGATGCTGAAGTTTTCAAGTTTTTAGACTAATAATAATAAAAATGATTCATCAAACTTCATCCGGTCTGAAACAGTATTTTAGTACAAAATTCAAATACAAAGTCATTTAAGTATGAAAACTTTTTATGTGCATCAGGTTGTGAAATCCTCGGAGACGCGTCTGAATCACCTGAACCGTGCGCTGGAGGAGTTGACCAAGTTCGAGGGGGAGCACAACAAGTTCCTCACCTGGTTGACTGCATCTGAGAACGAGCTTGAAAGGCAGGAGGAGTGCATGAGGAGATTTGAGGATCTCAAACCTCTAGCAGAGAAACAGAAGGTAGCCAAGACCTTAATTTTTTTCTGTTAGACTATAATCTTAGATTTTGTTACTAGTGACATCATCTTAAAGAAGAACATTGCCTCCAGTGCCTCAAGTGGATAGACTTTTGCCCAACTCTGAGGGTCTAAGTTTAAATCCTTCTAGTGACTTAATTGTCCTATTGGGATTGAGATTGGGATCCCAATTTATCAATGCTACATTAATTTCTCAGTAAAGGAAAAGGTCAAAGATAATGGTTTGTAGTTTGCTGCTCATCAATACAAGTCTTTTGTCCTACGGATATATTTTAGATAAGAAGAAACTGACAAGTTAATATGTTGTGTTGCAGACTCTGATGTCAGATATCGTCGCCCACCAAGCTGATATGAGATTCATGGCTATGACTTCCCAGAAATTCATGGAAGAGGCTAAGGTTAGGTCTTTTTTAAAATCTTCTAAACTTTTGATCTTTGTTGTTAATAAAAGTATCATACCTGAAGAAAAAAAACTAAGATGAAAATGATAATATCGGTATGATAAGTATGATTAATGTTGAGAATAATATGATTATTGCTAAAAAAAACTAATAAGAAATTTCATTGCAGCTGCACAAGCTAGAACTGGATGCCTTCCGAGCAGACAGACAGCGCCCATCCCGGCTCAGTCTGATCAGTATGGAGGGTCTGCAAGCCGAGTGTGTCAAGGACGATCTGAGGGACACACAGACTCGCTTCCAGGACTTGAAGGGCAAGTGCGGAAACTTCGGAGAACGAATCAATGATCTCGCCAACAAGCAGAGGGACTACAATGATGTGGCATTCAAGATGCTCGGCTGGCTAACCAAGGCAGAGGACAAGCTGATGTCAGTCAAACAAGAAAGTGGATCTCCTGATCCACAGAGACTCCATGCCCAGTTGGATAATCTGAAGTCACTTAGAACTGATGCCATTGCTCAGTCAGGAGTTGTGGATGATCTTGAATGCAAGGGACGCAACCTGACCAATGGGATGAGTGGGATCTCTGCTGATCCTCAGCAGTTAGGCAAGATGCAGGATACCCTGAAAGACATAACCGGCAGGTATCAATCTGTGAACAAAGATATTGATGATCAAGTTAAAAACCTCCAGACTGCCATAACAACTTCTCAAGGCGTGCAAGAGGCGGTGGGTGGTCTTCTAGACTGGATGAAGGATGCTCAGAAGGCATTGAGGAAGCAACAAGCCATCAGTCTGAACCCCGAGAACCTACAAGAACAAATCCAGGAGTTCCGTGCAGTTGAGAGTGATGTACAGAACCAGAAGTCAAGCATTGACTCTGTGAAGCAGGGTGCAGTCGATCTCATCAAAACCTGTGATCTTGAGATGGCGCGTGCCCTGGAATCCCAAGTTGAGGACATAGACACTCATTATGCAACAATCCAGGATGAGGTTCAGGTCCGAGGTCGTGACCTCGAGGACATATATGGAAAACTGAAGAACTTCCAGGACCAAGTCAAAGACTCAAACAAATGGATAGTTGCATGTATAGACACCCTTGAATCTAAAGACTTCAACAAGCTTCCAAGCGATGAGATGAGGGAAGAACTCGACAAGATCGCTGCCCAGAAGAATCATCGAGAAGCAGTGGTGGCTGAGGTGAAGAGACTTGGAGACTCCTTGGTGAAGGACTCAAGAACAGGAGACGTAACTGCAGTGAAGGACTCGATGGCTGAGATGGAGAGGAACTGGGGAGACCTGAATGTGCTGCTGGCCGACAAAGACAAGGAAGCTCTAGAAAAAGAGAAGCAAGGAAGCGAGTTTGAGAATGCAAAGACTCTTCTTATGCTTTGGTTGGCAGGAATGGAGGCCAGTATTGATGGATTCGAACCAGTGGCTGTGGATATTGAGACTGTGGAGAAACAAATTGCTCAACTACAGGTATGTAAAAAAATTTAAATTTGTCAAAAAAACACATGCTGACATCTGCATTTTTATTGCTACTGTAAAAGGACACTCTTCTTCTATTTGATCATACAATTCAATGATGTAATTTCAGCCGATGCTGGAAGAGTTTGAGACACAAGGTGAGAAGGTTGATGAGGTGAACGATCTGGGGAATGCACTGGAAGTGATGCAGTCATCTTCCGAACGACCCATGAGTCCCTTCAGAAGGATGGGAAGTAAGTATTGAGGGTCAATTGTGTGCTGTGTTGTGTTGTGTTTTGTGGTGATGTGTGGACTTTATAAACACCAGCATGTATTATGTAACTTCACTCCCTTCTTGGGATTTTCTTTCACTTCTTGAAAAGATATGGTTAATAGAAGAAAATTATGTATTCGTTGTATTTTTTTATCCTATGAACGGGTATTGATAGGCCATGCACGTAGAGCATTTTTCATACATACATACAGATAAAATGGGACTAAGAATTGTTCCATTCAAATAGCCAATGCCTTGATGCCAAGTTGAGTTATGTCTAGAGAAAATTGATTTGTATGGATTTCACTTCAAAGTATATATTATATCCATGGGGCAGTTCTACAAAGAAATCTCAGTCACAAATTAAATTTTTTCAATAATTATCAATAGTATGGCTCTGAAAATTTTGTAGAATAGGCCTCAGACCTAAACCTTTCCTTCAAAGCAAATATAAACACTTTCACATCATTGCATTATTCACATTCACGGTCATTTTCTTCACCTCCCTCCCACTAGGTCGACGTCGCCTTGGTCTATACTCATCACCGCGACTACGAACCCCCTCCCCAACCTTCCCCCTCTCCCCTTCTGCTACCATGGTAACCAGCCCTCTCTCCAGTGAGTCGAGTGGTGTCAGCAGTCGAAAGAGCAGCTCTGACAATCTGCTGCTGGATGGTATGTATTGTGTACCAAGTAGTGTGCATTGTACCATATGATATATCATATAGTGTCCGGTGACATCACAAGCACCTGTTGGGAAAAAGATTTAGTAAAGAGCATTTCATCCATGATCATGTTTGATGTTCCCAATAGTACAAAATTGTTTATTATGCAAGCATATTTTGTGCAGATTTGAAAACTTGCCTGTTTGCATGAAGGTGATTGGAATGCTTGGACAAACATACAATGGTTTTCATTTTTAGGATTGAAAAATTATACTGGTGCTTTTGAATAAAGAATTTATTTTTTTAATTTGTATTTTATAAAACCATTCTTTTCTATGAAGACAATTTGGTAGTTGAACATTCTAGTACGTTCTGTAAAAGGACTTCTTTTAAATACGCTTCATTTCAAGATTTTGACAGATGTATCTACATGAAAATGACCAAAAACAGGTGTCGTTTCCAGAGTATCTAACCAAACCAACATATGCAAAATGTCTCCAACCTTGGAGCTTTGATTAACAAAATATTTATTTATATCATATTGATATTTAATTTTACATGTCTTTTATAATAGCAATAACAGCCCCAACCCCTATCCAAGAGATTTCCTGGAAACCCTTTAACAGCTTCTTGAGATGAACTAGCACTGTAGCATTATCAGTAATCAAAACTTAAATAGAACTGGTAATCTCCATGTCAAGCTTTACTTTTCTTATCCAAGAGTTTAAAAGCACACTAACCTTTGACCCCTCTGAAACAGATCTCTCAGAGACCCAACAACAGCTCCTTGAGATGAACCAGCGCTATGACATCATCGGGGAGCGACTGACAGACCGGCAGCAGGAGCTGAACACGGTCCTGGCGAGCATCAAGACCTTCCTACAGGACCTGAAAGACATCCTCACATGGCTCGAGATGAAGGACCAGGAGATTGGAGCTCAGGTCCAGTCCGTCCCCACGCACGAGAAGGAGGCTAAGAGGAAACTCAAGGATCACGAGGTTAGTCAGGGTTTAAGTTATGTCAAAGTCTAACAGAACTCTATTGGTTAATCTTTTAAGGAATTGGGGCCATATTTTGTAATAGAATTATATGTTTTGACCTGAAGAATTAGAAAAACAATCCATTCAAATTGAATATATGTGTTTTTGAAAACTCAGTTTATTAACAGACAAAAGTAGGCTATGAAGAAACTTGAAAATCATTAGCTTTACCTTTTGGGACTTAAGGTTTTGTCATTAAGAATAATTCAAATAACAGATGCGACCAAATTGAAATTTCACTGTCATGGTACAAAAGATTATTATAATATGCTGAGCATTGTGAGAGGAGGCAAAACTCCTACTTGAGCTATATTTCTATATTCCTGGTGTAGCTTTACTTATAAAAAAACACCATTTTTTATGAACCTTCTCTATATGGAGCTGACAATATGTTTGCTTGCAGGCGTTCCACCGCGAGCTGCTAGGGAAGGAGGGACTGGTCGAAGACATTAGGAAGAAGGCGAACCACCTCCTCAAGACTAAACCTGGAGTTCCAGGGCTCGACACTCTGCAGGCACAGATCACTCAGCTAGGTTAGTACTGGACATAAACTTCTATTTAAAGTTTATTGTTTACTTTTGTGTTATTCTCGCTGTGACAATCTCATTTAAGAGTTAGGCATATATAGTCAGATGAATAGAGCTAGACCAAGTCCTGCAAACTTGTCATACTCGACAAATTTTAAATGAAAGAAGAAAACTGATTTGTCTAAAAGTAATTTCCTATATTTGAAAGATTCCATTCTATCCTGTTCTATTCTTGCAGATGACAAGTGGCACGGTCTGCGTGCAACATCGGAGCAGAGACGGAAGAGCCTAGAGGACATGGTCTCAAACCTGCGAAGTCTGCGAGAGAACGGGGACCAGCTCAACAAGTGGCTTGCACAGAAGGAGAAGATGTTGGACGTGCTCGGACCTGTGGCTACAGAACCGGCTCTTATACAGACTCAACTCGACCAGGTCAAGGTGAGAATAATTTTGTTCAAGATAGATAATCTTTGTATGTATATCTTTAAACTTCTCTTTTGTGATGCATGTTTCTTTAGAGACAAGAAAGCCAACTTCAGTGTAAAAATTTATTTTCGTGGTCTGCATTTTCTGCATTAGGTCATAGAACACAACTGTAAAACTACAAATTATTTTCCAATCTTAAAAGACATCTGAATCTAATTTCATAATTTCTCTTATAATAATAATGGTATTACCTGGTGTACACATTCAAGACACTGCAAACCCAAAAGAACCATAGAATATCAATTTGTAATCATACTTTAATTGCATTCAATTAATGTTTATTACAGCCTACTTATACATGTATTGCTAGAGTATTTCTCCATTCAAGAGTTTTTGCTAAATAGATTTCCCTAACACAACTACATCTGTTACAGGTACTGCTAGAGGAATTTTCCAGTCAGGAACCTCTATATGACCAATTCATCCAAGCTGGACACTCTATCCTCGACAAATGTGATCCTGATGGCCGGGATGCCGCCACCATCAGCCGCAAGATGGACACAGTCAGCAAGGCCTGGGAGAAACTCCAGAGTCGCCTGAACGAGAGACAGTCCAGCCTTGGTGCAATGGAGGGTATCGGATCTGAGTTTGCCCAGAAGACAAGTCTGCTACAGAACTGGAGCCAGGACTTCCACAATAGACTGGACTCACTGCCGCCGGTCAGTCCAATCCCGGATAAGCAGGACCAACAAGGACAGGAGATGATCGTGAGTGCTTCACAGACTTTGTAACTTTATGTGATTGATTGTAAAACTGATCATTCCTAGCTTGATATATTAACTGTATTTTACAATGGCCAATGCATTAAAATTCTCTCCATTATGTTGTACTTAATGGGTTGGAACTTCATATGAAAGTTATGAATTAAATTAAAGTTAAAGTATATCTGTTAATGCAATATTATTCTATGAAAATCTCAATTAGCTAATAAATACTCCCATTCAACAGGCACTTGCTGAGGAGATGGTAGAACAAAAGCCAGTCCTAGCTAGAACCAAGGATCTCTGCAGACAACTCTCTGAGAAAACCAAAGATTCCACAACCAAAGCTGATCTCCGTGCTAAACTTGCCAAGATTGAGAAATCCATGGCTGATGCAGATAAGAAAATCGGTGAGGAATAACTTGATATCTTGTTCTTTTGCAAAATTTACCTGAATATTTCATGTCAATCATCTTATTGGCCATTAAAATAGAAGTCGTAATGATGTAGTTAATTTATTTAGTTACCATGCAAGAAATAATTGTTTTGCTTACTGGTTGAGGGTATGAAATGTTTTACACAGTTGACGAAATTGTTCAGAATTAATGCTAATTTGTCATTTCATACACATTCTGATGCAAGAGAGAGATCACATGTAAATGGCCATAATTTGGGGGTGTATATCCTTGCCAATTTGTAGAGCTTATTAGGTCTTTGATCAGACTTTACTGTCTGTATCATTGCACCTGTTAAACTTCCTTGGTGAAACAATGAAACTGCCTCTTATCAAATGTTTTCTCATTATTTATAGATGCCAGAAACACCGCCCTGGAAGCGGCCGGAAAGGAAGGCCAGAAGTTCAACGCTGACTGCCGAGAGAACCTGGCCTGGATCCAGGAGACCGGTCGCAGAATGGACAACCAACCTCCGCTCTCTGGGGACCGGGATATGCTCAAGAGACAGTCAGATTCCCACAAGGTGAACATCTGTTGGTTCTTCAGAAACATTGTCATCATTCTGAATTGTTATGAGGATGCAAGATTTTCATGCATTAACCATGTTTGTGTGAAATGTTTATCAAAGTCATGAAGAACTAGATATAATACTCTTTGAATCAACAGCAACCTTGGCTAAGCTTGATTGATTGTCAGCTTTGAGTCACTGTAACTAGAAAGTTGTTTTGAAATGTTAAACGCAACAATTATCAGTTATTTCCCCTTGGCACTACCACAGTTGGATGTATTAAATCAAGGTCACAAGAGATAAAGCAACTGTGCCAACATTTTGATTTTTTGAGGTTTCATGTAGATATAGGGTTGCATTTCATGATTAAAGACACTAAAATGTGCAAGAAAACAACAAAGATTTCTTTTCCTTCAAATTTCACCTCACTAAAACCTACACTGCCAACAGGCCCTGCTTCAAGACATGGCTGCCCAGGAACCAGAGATCAAGGACCTTCTAGACAAGGGACACAAGATCCTCGACAAGGCTTCTCCAACCACGGACAACCGGGACATAGCTGCAACACTAGAGCAGATCCAGGCCGGCTGGCAGGATCTACAGGAGTCAGCCTACAACAAGGGTCAGGAGCTTGCAGAGGCCAAGTCTCACGCCGACAGATACCAGGACTACCTAGACAAGATGCTTATGTGGATGGACATGTCCGAGGATAAGCTCAAGAAGACGTCACCAGACAAACTTGATAAGAACTCGGTCAGCAAGAAACTCAAAGACCTTCAGGTAAATATACAATTGTAAATTGGTAGTTCTTAAGTCTTTGAGTGCTATTCCACCCATAGATAATAATTGAAGAATTTGATCATGATCAATAGCTCAAGCTTTCAACTACACAAATTATAATCACATTACAGGCCCTCCAGAATGATGTCCTAAAGAAAACCCATGACCACGACAGCCTGAACCGAGAAGGCGAAGCCCTGATGGACTCTGTGAAGGATGGACGCCAGAATGTAAAGAACCAACTGGATGACCTGAACAACCGATGGGAGCACCTGAATGCTGGTATCGGGGAGCGGAGTCAAGGTCTGGAGGACCTCCAACAGAGACTGGCCGAGGTCCATGACAATCTGTCTGATGCTACCGGCAACCTCCTCAAGTGGGAGAACAGGCTGGAATCTCACCTCGCCCTCGGACAAACCTCCAAGGATCCAAAACATCTTGATAAATTGAAGGTTAGTTGCCAGCTTGACTTTGCTTCATATACTGTTCCACAGTAGTCTTTGCTTCTTTGTTGAAAAATCTACGTGTCAGTGAATTTAAAAGGGTTCAATACTGTATTAACTGTAGATAAACTTATGAAATCTACACAGCTTTTGCTTCTTCTGTTTAAGATTGGATTATTGGATTTTCAAAAGTAAATGTGTATAATATTCAGTATTTGGACACTGACACAGGTTTTCATTGTGTATTGATTTAGATTTATCCAAATTCGCAATATTTATCATCCTTGTATCATTCCCTTATCCTTTCTCTCTCAGACACTACAAGAAGATGTGGAAGGCCTACAGGACCAGATAGACTACCTGGATGCTCTTGTGGAGGGAGTCAGTCTGGAGGCCGTAGAGGACTCGGATACAGCAGAACTCAAGGCATCTATTGGGAACATCCGTGAGAGACAGGGACGACTGAAGGATGACATCGGTGAACTGCTCTCTGAGATGGAGACTGGATCACAAGTGGTTGGAGAGTTCCAGGTGAGGAGCATGGTTATAATGTGTCATAGTTTTGACAAATTTCTCCTGCCCTAAACAAAAGGATAAGCAGTTTTTGGTTATCAGATTAAAAAGTCTCTATATTGATACAAAAAATAAGTTATGATTTCTACTTCACTAACCCATCTTGCTATCTTGCCAGGGAGCACCAAGAGTTTGTTCCATGTGTTTATACCCTGATGAAAGACAAATGATTATGCTCTGTGTTTGGTGTTCCAGAGCCAGCTGAAGGCTGTGGCAGGGAAGATGACAGACCTGGAGGGAGAACTGAAGAAGATGGGACCCGTCGCTCGAGATGAGGACTCTCTCAACTCCCAGATGCACAACGTTCAGGAGTTCCAGGGTCAGCTGGACAACATGGGTGAAGGTCTCCAGGACGTGGAGAAGCTGAGTGAGGACCTCATCAGGTCCGGATACATCTCCGACCCGGAACTACTCAGGGCTCAGGTCGGTATTCATTATATTAACTTTTATGATTATCATTCATACCCAATTAGGGCCATCTGTGTCTGGATTCATTTGGCTGATGTAGAGCTGTATAGTCATGGCTTTTTGAGAAGTTGTCATGATATTCAATGGAAAATAACTAGTGGAATAAGGAAAATTTATAAGAAGTTTTGACAATCAGAAGTTTAATAGGCAGTTGGGAGGGGATAAAACATTGTATCATGTATAACTTTTCAATTCATACACAAGGTGTCAGTAGGTTCATCAATGATGATAGCTTTTCCTTTCTATTGATTTTTGCAGTGTCTTTAGCCCTATAAATTTTTGACTGCATGTCTTTAATTGTCAATGCAGAATGTGAATCCAGTAGTCTCAAGTTTAAAGCAGTTTTGATTTATCACTGCCACTACATTTGCAAAGCAACTAGTTCAGCATAGGAATGATATTAGCTGTCAAGATAGGCATGGCGACAAGGCTGGCTTAGCAAGTGAAGTTCTCTAAATTGTCTAGCTCTAATTCTCGACCTCTCTGCAGATCGAGAACCTAAAGAGCCAGCATGATCGCCTGTGTGACCAGGCCAACAAACGAGCCCAGGAGATCGAGGGCAACCAGGAGAAGGTTCAGAACGTCAATGAGAACCTAAAGTCGCTTAGGAAGGGAATCGACGACGCCACCAACAAACTGGAGTCTCTCAAACCTGTTGGAAGTGATGTCGGACTTATCAAGACTCAACAGGATGAACTCAAGGTATGAATTAAGAAAATGCTCTCACTGTGTTAAAATTAATGCTTTTGAATTATTACAAGGCATTTCAAATTTTGTAAGGAAACAGTTGTGAAACATTGAAATCATAGGATAATACCTTTGTCACGTTTGTTATTTATAAATATTTCATATTGTTCTGTGTATTCTATGTAAACTATCTGAGATATGAGAACATAAACTCGAAAATATGAGATTATTCACTTAACCTATTCACTCATTTTCAGGACATCACCCGAAATGAAGTTGACCCACTGCAGAAGAGGTTTGACGTGGTGACTGCTGAAGGTCAGGCCCTGATCCAGTCTGTGCCCCCAGGTGTGGACACATCCGATCTGGAGTCGGAACTGGATGTGCTTGCTGACAAGTGGTCCAACCTCAGTGAGAAGGTGAGGATCAAAGGCTCTCTGATTTACACTCAAATATGGCTAGACATATTTTGTTGAATGTCATTTTAATCTAGAAGTCCAAACTTCATCTTGTCAAGTAAACTTTTCTAATAACAGACATTTATAAAAAAAATATATGAGCTTCTCTTATTGCAACAGAGTTACAAACTTTGCTGCGTTTGAACTATTATTTATTTAAATATTGAACATTGGTCACTGACAAATAACCGATAACCTACAGGTATCTGACCGAGAGCGGGCTCTAGACAACGCTCTGCTCCAGTCTGGCAAGTTCCACGAAGCTCTTGACTCTCTGCTCTCCTGGTTGGCTGAGACAGAGGAGATGGTGACCAATCAGAAGCCTCCCTCACCAGAATACAGGGTTGTCAAGGCTCAGCTCCAGGAACAGAAGGTAGCAATAGAAATCTATAGTAATAAAAATTTGATGTTATGTTTTCAGCAGGTATTGATGTTGGTAAACTGATAAGAAATAGTCCGTTATCAAAGGGAATTTGTAGCCTCAGATGTAGTCATCAACAGCTTAAATGGCATTTTCAACATTTAAAAACCTGTACATATAGATGAAACATTTAAAAGTTACCAATTTTATCCTCTTGAACTTAAAAACCTGTCTCACTTTCTGCTCTCTTCTCTCCGCTCAGTTCCTGCAGAAGATGCTGGAAGACCGTTGGCCTAGTGTGAGCAACCTGAAGGAGACAGCAGACAACCTGCAGTCCTCTGTGGATGGCAAGGAGAAGAAGAAGATCCAGAAACTGATGGCCGACCTTGACACTCGCTGGGACTCCCTCAGCAGGAAGGCTGGACAGAGGATGGACGTTCTTGAGGATGTGGTCACTCTGTCCAAAGAGTTCCAGGACATTGTGGATCCTCTGTCCTCTTGGCTTACCCAGGGAGAGAAGAAGTTCACCCAGCTGGAACCAAAGGCTCTTGATGCTGACGGTATTCGTAAACTGGTAAAGGAGCTCAGGGAACTCCAGAATGAGATTGACGATCATGATGATAGTGTTCGGGACTTGGCTTCCAAAGGCAAGAAGCTTCAGGATTTCTGCAAGGGAGATGATGTTGTCTTCATCCAGAAGAAGATTGATGAGGGACAGAGACGATACAGTGATCTAAAGAACAAGGTTGAGGACATCCTTGAACAGATGGAAGAAGCTCTGCCATTGGCTGAAAGATTCCATGATGCCCATACCAAGCTTGTTGATTGGTTTAACAAGGTTGAGCCTGAAGCAAGAACAAAGGAACCAACTGGCGCTGATGCAGAGGAACATCTCCAGGTAAGGGTGAAACATGACATTTGTTTCTTATTTAATAGTGCAAAGCTTAACCTGTGTGGCCAATTTACAACTTATCAACAAATGTATCTGTCATAATAGGTCCAAGGTTTTTGCTAACCTAACCGAAATCTTACCACATTTTACAATTTAAGTGTTTAACTATTCTCAGATAAGTGACTGGTTATGCAGTTTCAATCATAGCAAATCATTTATTGCAATCATTTGAATAAACACACATAAAATACATGAACAAAAGTAGAAATTCAACAAAGTTGGGAAAGAAACTATGGAAGACAAGTGACATATACTCCTTCTACGTGCAGGTGCTCCTGGACCAGGTGGAGGAGATCGAGCCCATCCTGGAGGTCCTCAACTCAGAGGGAAACGAGCTGGTGGACCTGGCTCCTGGGGACTCTGGACTGCGCATCGAGGACCTTATCTCTAAAGACAACAAACGCTTTGACAACGTCAAGGATCAGATTGCCAAGAAGGCAGAGAAGATCCAACTCTCCAGGCAAAAGTCAACCGAGGTGGGTGAACGAAATTGTTTTTGTGATTTATGTATTTAAAAATGCAGTGTTCTGGTCAAGATCTAGGGCAGAATTTCACATGGAACACAGCCTATATCCTTTATAAACCTATAAGTTTATAGTCTATTATCAATGATACTAGTCTTTTGTCAGCTTTATTGGTTACTGTTCCTTGTCTATCAACGAGTTCACTTCACAGTTTCCCTGAAATGTTACCAATGTTATTCCAGAATAATTTATTTTTAATTCTATTCACCTCAGGCTTTGAACGCACTCGATGACCTGTTGGAATGGTTTGAAGAGGAAGAAGGTAAACTCTTGGACCAACAAGCAATCAGCTCTGAGCCTCAAGTTATTCAACCCCAACTTGTTGAACAAAAGGTCAGTGACGGCTCTAAACATTCTTGACAATGGTTATACTATCATAAAAATGATATTCAAACCTTGAAACAAGAGGTAATACTTTTGGCTTCAAGTAAGATAATAAAATTGAAATTCTTTACCCATGTATTATAAGACAAAGCTTTTTTTTAGCTATTCTCTTTAAAATGCTTGTCCAGTAACATTCTAAGAAATAAAAATGTGGAACCACATCTAATAAGCATTGTAAGCCTTTATCCCATCCATTGACAGTGTGTCTTGATCTGTTACCAATACCTAAGCCCATGTCTATTCTAGTCAAGCAACGATGACATCAACAGTCAGAAGGCAAAGGCTCGAGATGCCATCAGCCTGGGCAAGAAGCTGTTGAGAGAAAACACGCTGGAGGAGGAACCAGCCATACGGGAGAAGATGGAGCTGCTCAAACAGAGGTCGGAGGCTTTGTCTCGTCTGAGCAACGATCGTCTCACTCAGCTTGAGCAAGCTCTCCCACTGTCCAAGAGCTTTGCAGAGACCCATGCTGACCTCCTTTCCTGGATGGACGAGATTCAGCCTCAACTGGACGAACTTGAGAAGCCGTCTATCGACATGGAGCAGGTCAAGAAACAACAGGAAATGATCAAGGTAAGAACCCCAAAATTTTGTATTCACTTAGGAATGACAGGTACCAGAAATTTTGAACAAGTTATACAAATTCAATTAAAATTTTCAAGATTTGAATAAAGTTTTATCATTTACAATGATTGTATGATTATACTATAGCAAGAAATAAAATTTCCCATTTATGGCATTTTCTTATTAGACAATTTCTAATGCCAATAATTTGAACATTTTAGTATTCATACTTTTGATATTTTCTCTGAAATTGTCTACAAAATTCAAAGTGTTTTAAATTACTCTTTATTATCAACCATGTTTTCTCTATTTCCTAGGCCTTGAGACAGGATGTTGTCGACCAGAAGCCCATGTGTGATCGTCTCAACAAGACTGGAAATGCGCTGATCCAGATCTGTGGAGAAAGAGATGCTAACAAGGTCAAGGACACTCTGGAGGATGACAACAAGCGCATGGAGGATATTCGTAACGCTGTCCGTGAGAGGTCACACTCCATCGACGCTGCCATGCAACAGTCTGCAGAGGTAGAGAATTCATATGAATAATGACAATCTTAAATAATAATTATATTAATCCAGATAAAGACTTTGTCTGACCTGATTAGTAAAGGAAATTATTTCAATCGAGGAACATCATCCATTTCTTCTCATAATATTTGAAACCCTAACTCCATTCTTAAGCTACAAGTCATGGCTCTCATGATGCTAGGAGATATTTGGAAAATATTTAGTAAAGTACTGTTGATCTTCAAGGTTGTTTGATTCTTTAACAAAATATAAACCTACCAGCAGGTGATCTTTTATGGTGAGCATATGCATCCCTCAACTTAAATAGTAATACTGTCTCCTCCATCTTAAGCTTTGTTGGTCATTTGTACATCACTCTCCCCTTCAGTTCACGGACCAGCTAGAAGACATGCTTGAAACCATGACAACCACCAATGAACAAGTACAGAATGCAGAACCCGTCTCTGCCATGCCTGACAAGCTCCGGGACCAGATATCCGAGAACAAGGTATGGTGTTCATATTTATTGATAGTTAGTAGTGAAAATTAAATCTAATTTTATTAGTTATATTATGTTTATTTCTTGAATGGAAAGAATCTTATATGCTTATAATGCTTTTAAAACAATATGTGGATTCTAACATGTACATTTTAGTTCTTTGATAAGATAAGCACTGCTGATAACATGGTCTCGTCATGTAATAATTTACAATTTACTTAAATTGACTCTCAATATAGTTATCAGTGTATCAACTTATTAAATATCAAGATGATATTTAGTTAAAGGTAATGATATCCTTTTTAAAGGATATAAGTATTTATTTGGTTTAGTATAAATCATATAATTGTCTTGTATACAGGATGTGATAGACGACATGGTGTTGAGAGAGAAAGCCTTGGAGAATGTGAAGGCCACCGCTGAAGATCTCCTCAAACAGGCTGGTGACACACAGGACGATGCTGTCAAGGGTAGGCCATAATCTCTTAATTCCATTTTCTATGTTGAATAAATAAATATTTGTTGCATAGTTTTCAACGATAAAATGAGTACAAGATTGTCTTATATTTAGCAATATGTGAAGCATAGTGCTATATGGCAGTATGTTACAGATATATTTCATGGCTACAATTGACACAATGTGTGACAGGTTACAATATTTGACACAATGTGTGACATGTTCCAATAATTGACACAATGTGTGACATGTTAAAATAATTGACACAATGTGTTACAGATGTAAAGGAGAAGCTGGACGAGCTCATCAAGCTGTTTGACAACATCAAGGACAGTACCCGGGACCGTGGTGACAATCTGGAGGATGCACTGGAAGTGGCGGAGAAGTTCTGGGATGATCTCAACTCTCTGATGGGCACTCTAAACGATCTGCAGTCCAACCTTGGCAACCAGGAACCTCCTGCACTGGAACCAGAGGCCATCAGGGAACAACAGGAGGAACTGGAGGTAGGATCTGATTATATACATCTCAGGTTAACTAATGTTGTGGTTGAATGGAAATGTTAGCTATGTGTATCTTGATTTAGTGTCTTTATATAAACTCATGAGTATATTATATATATAATATAGAAATAATATATAACTTCTTTTTTTCTGATCTGCATCTTGACACAGATGTTTTTAAACAATTTTCTTCATGGTGAAATAATTCAAATCATTTCCAAGTTACAAACTCTAATTGACATTCAATAAACAATAACATTAAGATTTAAATATATGTTGAATATCTAAATAAAATCTAATAGTGCCCCTATGCGAAGGAAGACCTTTAACAGTTAATGATGTAAACATCAGCATTTAAGTCAAGTATTGTCATCTAACACTATATAAACTTCTTCCTATTCTGAATGACAGGCTTTGAAGGAAGACATCCAGGCTACAGCTGCGGACCTGGACGACGTGAGACAAACCGGAGACCAACTCATGTCCATGGTGGGAGACTCTGACAAACCAGAGGTGCAGAAGAACATCGAGGATGTGGACGCCAACATGGCGGCCATCACAGACGAGTGTGAGAAGAGATCTAAGTCGCTGGAGGAGGCTCTCAAGAAGGCTGTCCAGTTCCAGGACGAACTCATGGTAAGTCAGGGCAAAGATAGATTTCTGGTTAATCGAAAATTGCTCTTCTTCAAGATTTACTTTGTTCCCTAGGTTGTTTTGATGAAATGTTCCTTACATTTGGTTTGAATGTTCCTTGCACTTAGTTGATTGTAACTAAATGTTAACACTTTAGGTGATGGACTAGCTAACCTCTAAGGGTCTGATGATTGAATGGTTACTTATGAATGGTTGATAACTTATGAAACACTTTATCATTGGGTTAGAATAAATTGTGTCCATTTTCTAAAGATGACATTATCATTTTTATGGACAACTGGAATTGACTTCTTCTTGCAGAAAATGCTTGTCTGGCTCCAAAAGATGGAAGAACGGTTCTGTGACCTTGGTCCAATCGGTGGTGACTTTGAGACAATCAAGAAACAGTGGAATGACCTTAAGGTGAGTTGATTAACTTTCAGTATTTTTTGGATAGATAAAACAGAAATGATATCCATTTTCTAGACCCTATGGTTACATAGACCTGTTACTCTATATAAGTTTCAACATCAAAATGACATCTAAGACAACCATCTTAAAGATTTCAGTTAAGAATTTGATTTAAAAAAAGAGATAGATTTTGATCCAAAGGTTAAAAATCATGTGGTATCTTATAATTCTTGTCTCTATATTTTAGCTGTTCAAGGCTGATGTAGACCCGAAGCAGGTTGATGTTGAAACACTGACCCAGCAAGTGAACGACATGGTGAAGGATTCCACCTCAGAACAAGCGGCAGTTGTCAAGGAACCTCTCCTGGAGGTCAACCAGAGATGGGACGCCCTCAACAACGGTATCGGAGAGCGACAGAGACAGCTTCAGCTTGCCCTGCTCAGTGTCGGACAGTTTGACCATGCCCTGGATGAACTTCTTGCCTGGGAGGACAAGACTGATCAATCACTGGACGCTATCACACCAGTTGAGGGAGAGGCCAAGGATATTGAGATGGAACTTGCTAAGCTAAAGGTAGGCCTGAGCTCAGAGGCTGGAGTATTGTAGTGTTGAGACTTTACTGAGATTCCTTTAATTTGGGAGTTGCTCACTTTTGAGAATTAAATCTTTTTGCAATATTTTTCAAGATGTTAGTATTATACAGCAACAATATCATGATTGTAAACTCTTAATGTGTTTTTGGTGAAAACATCAGCATTCTCCAAATTTATTTCATAGGAACTCGAAAAATAGATTGATAAAATGTATCTGTTGATTTTTATTAAGAACTTTAAAATTGGCTCAAAGTCATGTTAGTCAACAAAGTATAGTCCAGTAAAAAATTGTCACTATCGAAATGTGTTTTCTCTCTCCAGGCCCTACAGAATGATATTCAGGCTCACCAACCCAGTGTGGACTCACTGAACGAAGAAGCCCAAAAGAGGATGGCGGCAGCTGCAGACCATGGAGAAACAACCATCAAGCCACGTGTCGACGCCCTCAACAACAAGTGGGACGACCTTCAAGAAAAATGTGCTGATAAGCAGGGTCGACTTGAGGCTGCGCTGAAGGAGGTGGGTAGTGGGTGGGAGTTCTCTTCCTTTAATAAAAAGGGTACACTGAACCTTGAAAATCGTTACTTTTGTCATTTAATTTTCTTTCTTCAAAACCTTTACAAGAATATGCTGTTGAAAACTGATTCCAGATAGTTTGTTAGAGGTTTGTAAAGGGTGCTGATATTTGATAATTTGTAGTGCCTTTTATTTCATACTCTGACTCAAATTTCAGCAACCAATTAAAAGGTTTCTAGTTTCTCCATGATGTAACACTCTAACCCTGTTACAGGCCAAGGCATTTGCTGGAGACCTTCAGGACATCCTTGTGAAACTGGGCGATGTGGAGAACCAACTCATCACATCCAAACCAGTGGGCGGACTCCCCGAGACAGCAAAAGAACAACTGGATAAGTTCCTGGTAAGTTCTTTCAACTTATTGTTTGAAAGGAAAGAGAAATAGCACAATGGGTAGTTTCATCTGAAAATCAACACTGTTGAATAAATGCTTTTAGGTTTCTTGATTTCTTTTGACACCCTTAAGAGACTTGTTAGTAAAGCATACTAAACATATATTTTGGTTATGATTCAATAAAGAATTCCTTGTGACATTAACCCCTTGTGTGCCACAGGAGGTGTACAATGAGCTGCAAGGCCTGGACCCCATGATCAAGTCAGTGATTGACAAAGGAGAGAAACTTGCCCGCAAGACCAAGCGACCGTCCCAGTCCAACATGGGGCAGAATGTACAGGCCCTCAAACAGCGCTGGGAACACGCCAAGAGTCGCGCAGCTGACAAAAAGGTAAGTAAAGTTAATTTCAAAATCAAATTTCCATATATTTAATTGCATGATAATCATAATGCTATCCTCCCACAGTTTGATTTCAGTTAGGTCACAAAAAAAGTAAATATTGATAGTCTTATTTAGCAATTGATTCAATGGCAAAGTTATATTGAAAATTAGAACTAATTAAAAACTTCATAAATATCAGGATAAAAAAAATTTCCTTAATGATAAGATATTATATGAGAGCTTCCCAATAAGTTGTCAATACAGATTCCATTATATAAATTGGATTCGTTCTTCCATTAAACAGAAAAAGCTTGAAGATGCTGTGAGCCTTGCTGGAGACTTCCACAAAGAACTGAACAAGTTCATGATCTGGCTGACAGACACCGAGAAGACCCTGAACAACCTTGACCCCGTCAGTCGACTTGTCGACCGTGTCACCAAGCAAATTGACGATCACAGGGTAAGCATCTCCTAAATCTATATAGATTAGGATTTTAGCATGTTTGTGCAAGATTTAAATGATGTAGTCAGTCTACAGTAATTCCGAAGAAGTTTTATATGAAAGTTTTCAATCAGTGGATCAGCTCCTGTGTCAATGTTATTCATTGTTGTGTTGCTGTCAGTTGGCTTTTGATTTTGACTTGCAAGCAACCATGACATAATCGTCCACATTTAAGTTAATCCTTAAATCATGTACTTGAAAGTCCATTGAGGGAATAAGATTTTAATGTCTGCAAATATGTTATACAAATATTAGAACTGATAACCTGGCCACTTTTCATCTGTATGTTGTTTTTAATCATCCTCCTAGAGAATATGGAAATCACTTCACAAGAATATATAGCAATTCTTAGTGACCATCACATCTGACTTCTCTCTCCACTCCTGTAGGTTCTGCAGAAGGATGTGAGCAAGCACCGCGAGGCGATGATTGCGCTGGACAAGATGGGCACCCACCTGAAGTACTTCAGCCAGAAGCAGGACGTCATACTCATCAAGAACCTGCTGTCTAGTGCTCAGCATCGCTGGGAGAAGATCGTCTCTCGTAGCGCGGAGAGGACGCGACATCTGGAGAGAGGCTATAAGGAGGCTAAACAGGTGGGCATCTACCGCTTGTGTTTAAGATTTTTACAGATGTTGTTTAATATTTTTACAGCTTGTGTTTAAAATATCTACATCTTTTGTTAAGGATATCTACAGCTTGTGATAGAAAAACTACAGCTTGTAGTTGGAATAACTACAGCTTGTATTTAGAATAACTACAGCTTGTGTTTAGAATAACTACAGCTTGTGTTTAGAGTATCTACAGCTTGTGTTTAGATTATCTACAGCTTGTTTTTAGGGCATATATAACTTGTGAGAGGTCATCTATAGCCTGTGCTATGGCGATCTACAGCTCGTTTTATGAGGTAGATCTACAGTTTATGTTTTTAGGATCTACAGCTTATGTTAAGGAAAGCTTTCAATGTTGTTGAGCTTGTGACCAGTCATTCACTTTTTCCCTGCAATAATACTAGCAGCCGTGATATAAGTGAAATAATCTTGAAAGCAGTGTTAACACCAACTCACCTCACCTGACCTCATTCACTTTTGCTGTATTACCACATGATCTCACCATTTAGTAATCTCAGATGAACAAACTAAAGATACCTTTAACTGTTTTGCCCCAGTTCCACGACATGTGGCGTGACCTCAAGGACTGGCTGACAGAAGCTGAACGGGCCGTTGAGGAGGACCAGTTTATTGCCAACGAACCAGACAGGATAAAAGCACAGATTGCAAAACATAAGGTCAGTTTTCTTATAAGCCATTTTTCATCATCTCTATAGAAATGTCAGCGTTGACTTTGACTCAAAAGGGCAGATCAGGATTATGTTTATATAATAAAAATAAAACTTTTCTTTCTTCTATATTTCACTTTTTGAGAATGAAGCACATTGTCTTCAACTCCACAGGAGTTCCAGAGAAAGCTCGGCGCCAAGCAGCCCAAATTTGACACCGTGAACCGGACAGGTCGCTCCCTGAAGGAGAAATGTCCCAAAGATGACGTCCCAACCATACAGCAGATGCTTAACGACATCAAGTCTCGCTGGAACAACGTCTGTGGCAAATCTGTTGACAGGTAAACAAGATTTTCAGTCTTTACTTTCAAAAGTACACAAAATAAAGTTATGATATATTTATTTATGAATTTCCTGCAGATTTGAAACTGTGCTCTCAGTCCTAAATCATTTGTGTGTCGGCACATGCTCAGAGTTGCTTTGGCCAAATTTGTCTTTTACTGAATCTAAACTCTCCTGATAGTGACTGATATGCTTAGTTGTGGTGGAGACACTTGTTCTTATATAACAGCCATACAATTGATAATGGAGAAATACTAATTAGAGCAACAATGAATTGATAAAGTAAAGCATGATATGATCATCTCCCACAGACAACGTAAGCTGGAGGAAGCCCTGTTGTTCTCTGGTCAGTTCAACGATGCGCTACAGGCCCTGCTTGACTGGCTGGCGAAGGTGGAGCCCACTCTCGGGGAGGACCAGCCCGTGCACGGAGACATAGAGACGGTCAACGGACTCATGGACCAACATAAGGTACAGACGTAAAGATATCTTGAACTGAAATATGAATTGTGATGAAACCTGAAACCTTATATTAATTATAAGCATGATTTGAATACATTGGCATGGACTTACAAACATTATCACTTATTCACTCATGTCTGTTCCAGACATTCCAACAAGAGCTTGCTGCACGTACCAACACTGTGGCGTTTGTGAAGAAGTCTGCGAAGGAGTTGATGGACAAGTCACAGGAAGACACATCCCAGCTGCAGGCCCAGCTCATTGAGCTCTCCACCATGTGGGACCGCACCTCCAGACTCGCCAGCAACAAGCAGGACAGGCTAGACCAGGCCCACAAACTCGTAAGTTTGAGGATTATCATGTCTTAGAATTATTGCTTAGGGCATTTCGATCACAGATGTTACAGATCATCTTTAATCTTCAAGAGTAAAAATCTTATCATTATTATCATCATTCATTCTTTACCATTTTTATTTTAGTATACTTTGTATACTTTAGTATATTTTGTTCTATAATAAATAATAGTCATGAGACATTGATTAACTGACATGTAATGATTTTATTAATTCTTTTACCATGGCACATTTTCCTCGTGCAGTTTAATGTTTAGTAGATCAAAGGTTTGTTCATTATTACATTTTGGATCCATATAACATTGGAGTATCTCCCCTAGGCTGACGAGTTCCAGCGTAAGGCCCAGGGTCTTGTAGACTGGTTGGGAGAAGCAGAGCAGACGCTGCGGTACCGCGGACCAATCCCAGACGAAGAACCACTCATACTACAACAGATGGATGAACACAAGGTAAGGAGTCCACAAACTTTTAAACAGAGTCAGTGTATATAATGTTGTTTTTGCTTATCTTATACTATTGGCTTAACATTCGATTGAATTTGTTGACCATTAATTCCAGAAAGGGGAACCTTCAATTCACTCAGAGTAGCATCAAGGAGAATGCAGGCAATGGTTTAAAGGCATTTTAAAACTAATTTCATAGAAAACATATTAAAAAAATTTGCTTATCTTTGCCAAATACCCATGTTACTTACAGTTCATGGATATAAACCTTTGTCTCCATGGAGCTCTCATAAAACATTTATTCTTTTTGTAAATTATTTTATGTTGATGACTTCTTCATTGATTTAATCCCCTCAAAAAATTAGAAGAGCCCTGCTAATTATTTGTTGATCTTGACAAGAAATAAAAGTTTTGGAGGCCAGTTTTATGAAACATCAACTTTCATCCACAGAAATTCGAGGAAGCCCTGATGAGACAGGAAGCAACGCTGCGTGAGACGTTGAACATCGGACAGGACATCATGAAGCGATGTCACCCAGATGCTGTGTCAACCATGAAGTACTGGCTCTCGGCTCTCCGCGCTCGCTGGGAGGAGGTACGTTTTGGGTGGAATGAGATCCATTTGAATTAAATTAATCTACACAGAATGAATGTGATTTTCTCTGAGAATTCTAAATGTACAAGTTTTGGATAATATATTGTCTATTTGCTTCAGCTGTAACAGAACTATGCATACACCCTATTAATAATCTTTGCCCATGACTACATCCACTTAACCTGTGTATAACTAAGATCACAATAGCCTATCCTGAGCTCGGAGAAGAAAAAAAGAGTAAGACGTCTTGCAAACAAATACCCAAAAATCATGTGTTGTCACAGTAGAGAATAAGTTACCTGAAAACCTTTCTTTTCATGTGTACGCCAGTTTTAATGGCCCTAAAGACTTTAAGACTTTTACATAATCAAACATCTGACTTGCAGTTGACAAGCTGGTCCAAGCAACGCGGCCACCGCCTGGCTGAGGGTTTGACGAACCTCCGTAAGAACAATGCGTTGCTGGAGGAGCTGCTGGCCTGGCTGAACGACGCGGAGGTGAAGCTGCACACCAAGAACCAGGAACCCATCCCGGAGGAGGTGCCTCTCATCATGGAGCTCATCAGGGAACATCAGGTCGGTTGGCTTCCTCTGTCAAATTGTTGAATGTTTCTAAAGGTCTATTCCATTGACTGTGATGATAAGGTGAGAACTTTTAGAACGTGTGATTGGTTGTCAGAGCACACAATTACACTATTCCAGCACTGTTCCGTAATGACTTGTATATCACTTAAGATGTGGATGCCTTTTGTTATATAAAATCTTCCACCATTTTTTATCCCTTACCCCAGTTAAAATTTCGTTGCATTAGCTCTTGTTTGGATTACTGTTTTGGACTAAAAGAACATACCAATGGAATAGACTCTATAAATAAAGAAATGCTAGAAGTCATCATAGAAAATCTGATAGTTGGAGTGAGTGTCAAATTGTTGTGAACTAAAATTAGAAGTAATCAAGAACAGTGAATTAATTATCATAATATGGTAAATACAATACAAGATTCTAGCAAGAGCTTTGTTCTATCCCACAGGACTTCCAGAACGAGATGTCTGGCAAGCAACCTGAAGTCGACCGACTGACCAAGGGAGGTAAACGCCGAGCATCTTCCACATCTCAAGATGGCGGCCCCCTCTCACACATCCCTGTATTCAAGAGCGGCTACAAGACTCCAACTAAGACAGGAACACCGTAAGACAGCAATTCTTGTCAGATACATGTTCTTTAATGATGTATGTGAGAAATGTTAGCTAGATATGCTGAAAAAAATATGTATCTTTTAAAGCTTCCTGTTGCAAGTTCTTAAAAACTCAATATTCATTTTATTGTAAAGTATTTCTTCTGTTTGTTTCTCACCTTATATGATGCATTTTATTCCTGCATAGAAGCCGCCTTGAAACACCAGGCAGGAGAACACCCAACTTTGGCCGAAGGACGCCAGACATTAGTCATGGACGACACACCCCGGACAACTTCGGTCGGCGAACCCCTGACAACTACGGACGACGTACACCCGACCACTCAGGTGCCCGCACTCCTGAGCCACAGTTTGCCAACCCACGTGTGGGGGCACTGTTTAACAAGTGGAGACACGTGTGGCTTATGGCCATGGAGAGGCAGAGGAAACTCCAGGATGCTCTCGAGTATCAGAATGAGGTGCGTTGTGGGATAGATGGAAGGTGGAACTGAAGGGCATTGGTTGGTTGAAATGATAAGCAGGAATGAGAAGTCTTATGATTAATTGATATTAATCAATAATTTGCAGCTCCTAAGATATTGAACTCTTATCTTGATTTTCTTAATTTTATAGGGATGTAGGGTTGTATGTCTTGAATACTTATTTGCCTCTAAAATAATGTTTAATTGGTCTTCTACATGCTACTAATTGAATTTTGCAGTTCCTGTTTTGATACTGATACGGTCAAGAAAATTTTCCACCTTCACTAATTTGTCTACTCTTTTGCAGGTGGAGAGGATGAAGAACTTTGACTTTGATGACTGGCGAAAGCGCTACTTGCGCTGGATGCATCACAACAAGGCTCGCATTATGGACTTCTTCCGCAAACAGGACCGGGACCATGACGGACAGGTCACTCGCAAGGAGTTCATAGAGGGCATCCTCGCTTCCAGTAAGTCCTCTTAATCCTCCGATTTGTAAATCACAAGATATATGCAGCAAGAATATAGAAGTGTTTTTTATTTCCAGGGTTATTGCAGTAGAAGTTTTATATTTTTCTAATAGTAATGGAATGTTACTCAACCACCCAGTTCCTTGATATTTTAACTTTAGTTGTATTGGAGGATAGGGTAACAGAGCCTTACTTTGGTAAGAATTTGAGGAAGTTTTTTACGACTGCTATAAATCTTGTATTAAATTCATTACTTGTGCTTCAAGAATTCCCAACATCAAAGTTGGAGATGAACGCTGTGGCTGACATCTTCGACCGAGACCGTGACGGCTACATCGACTACAAGGAGTTTGTCTCTGCACTACGACCAGATAGAGAGGTAGATATTGGAATTATGCAAAAAAATGTTTGCATTAAAAGAAATCAAGAAAAACTTGATGATAAAAAATCTTATACTGTGGACAAACATGTTAATCTCCCTCATTATATAATTATAATTGGGCTATTCCTTTGTTTGTTATAAAACAAACGCTGTTAGCAACTGTATATCTCTTGAAGTGATATTTATAATTAATAATTTACACCATTTACATGTGCAGCCCCAGAAGCCCGAGACTGACACAGACAAGATAAATGACGAGGTGCGCCGCCAGGTGACCAAGTGTACCTGTATGAGGCAGTACAAGATCCACAAGATCGGAGAGGGCAAATACAGGGTAAGTAACTCTTGCACATATATTATCTTTGTTCACTTTTGATGAAATAATCTTGAAAGCGGCGTTAAACACCAACTCACCTCACCTCACTTTTGAACTCACATTTTACAGGGTTTAGGGCTTTTTATGGTTTAGTAGCAAGTATTTTGCTCGAAAAAGATGAGTCTTTCTTCTTACGGTAACTTTTCTCCAATATCATTCCTCATCCGGTCTTAAATTCACTGGGGCGCTTTGTACAAACTAGATGATTTAGGATCATTTGAAAGGCAAGTGTCTTGATTAGTTGTAACCGTAATTTCATCATACACCAAATATCAACTTTTTAGAGAAATTGTGCAGACAACTTTTTGACTGTAGTCATGTGTCAGTTTAAATTCTAACAGATTTTTCATTTGAAGTTTGTAATCATATTCAACCAAACGTCATTCTCTAGAATACTAGTTTGTTATCCTTGAACATTAATAGTGTCCTTGAAACAGAGAATTATCATACATAAACACCAAAGTATAGTTTCCTCACCCAGTTCTAATCTTATTTCAGTTTGGAGACTCCCAGAAGTTGAGACTGGTGAGAATCTTGCGAAGTACGGTGATGGTTCGTGTCGGCGGCGGCTGGATAGCTCTTGATGAGTTCCTCGTTAAAAACGATCCTTGTCGAGGTGAGTTGATGAAAAGATATAAGTCATCTTTAAACTCACAGTTTATAATTAATTTATTCTGCAATTCATCAGTATTCACAAAAACAAGATCATGATTAATGATTCATTTCTTTCATGATATGTAATTATAACATCAACACTCGTATTTGATGAATTGCAAAAGGAAAAAAATTTGCAAGATATTATTCTCACTTTTATGTCAAATAAATTGCTATATGATAATATATAGCCGCCAAGCTTCACATAGATATAAGAATGTTTGTGCAACCAGCTTGCTGTTGCATGTCTTGTCTTATGTGATCAAAATTGTAAAATTTTCTGTAAAAGTTAAGTTTAATTTGAAAGCATAAACTTTTTAAAATTTGAAAACAGATATATTACCAAAAGACTGTGAATATTAGAAAAATGAAATGAGTTGGAATTATAAAAAAAGATAATTTGAAAGATATTTGCTATCATGAGGCTGTGAATACAAGACAAAGAATATATGTGTAATATTACATCCTAACATTCTCTCATTGGAACTTATTTTCTTTAGAAATTAGTAAAACTTCATTAATTATGTCTTGTCCCATGAGATGTATCTCTGGTTACATTTCTGCAGACAATATATGGGACTGGGACCTTGAGATTGGTACGAGATGAACAATGCTAGATAAAATTTCATTTTTTCTTGAATGACGGAATGATCTTTCATAACTAGGCTAGAGGCTGCTATTCAGAATTACTCTTTGTTCTTGTTGATTGACTTTGTTTCATTCTTATCATATTCATATCATAGTAAATTTGAATTCTGTATTTCTACCTTGGCATTTATAAAAAGAAATGGATTATGAATAATAATTCATTTCTTCAATATCAATCTAATTTGAAATATAATTCTTTTGCTCTGTCTCTTTGTTGAGGAGTATGTGGGAGAAGGTGTTATTTGTGATGTTTTCAGAATTTATTATAAGTGATGTCCAAAACTTGCCAAATCTGACTTTAATGTATATACTTATGTCCGATCTCAGACTTTGGCAAAGAGGTTAAAAAGAGAAAATCATTTTGTAAGTATATTGGGAAGAGTTATCTCTCTTTCCCAAACCGTAGTTGTTTTGAGGGGTTAAGGTTTCACCTCTTGCATAGTTTTGTTTATTTTGTTGTATTTGGGAGCTTTCATTCATTTTGTTGATCACACTTTTTTGTTTTACGCTTCTGTCCAAATATCTATTTTTATATACATGTATTATTGTTATCCTTATTGACGTAAGATAAGTATATGTAGTTGGAATGTATCCTTCAGTATATCTATGTACTAGATCTAGAAATTTTCCCGAGAAATGTTTAGAATTTTGTTCTTTCTTTTCTCTCTTCAAAGTTGGACTAAGAAGGCGATACCGCTTTCGGTTCATGCGACGCTACCTCCACGATGACCAGTGTATGTTAGCAACTTGTTGCGTGTTTCACTGCATTTGGTTTGCTGCCAGTCGCGTGACTAAATCAGTTTTCATAGCTGTCAGCTTAACTTGTCTGTCAGACAGTCCATCCATTGTCACCAGCCAGGATTGTGTTTTGAAATCAACATTCAAACAATTATACCGTGTTGTGCCATGATCTTATCTATAATTGTTATGAAATTATTTTTTTGTAATCTTCAAGGAAAGTTTTTTGCAGTGCACTGTACTGCAAACCTTTTTGGTTGCAGGAACTATTTTCAACCCTGGTTTTGGTCTAAATTGTGTATCCCCCTCCTTAGTACCCTTTAAGGGCAAAATATAATTTACACTCAAAAGCAGGATTATTGACAAAATTATATTTGTAGGCAAAGCAATATTATAGACCAAAAAAGATTTGAATTTTTTTTTTTGAAGAAAAGAAGTATTTGTGTTTATGACCAAGTGATATTTACAATAAGATGATATTTATAGGCAGAGTGATATTAAGTGCAAATGTTATTAAATGTGGAAACAATATTTATGGACAAAATTATATTAAATGTTCACTTGGCGCAACACTGGTTGTAGAATTCCCTTTTTTTGCATGGTGTGTTCTCCCGCATGTATTTATGTGGTCTGCAACTCTTTGTTTTACACTGGTGAATGGTTTGTTAGGTTTTAGAACTTTATGAAAATTATCGTTAGCTATGGAGTATCCCTGACTTTAAATGGTGATTTTACTTATTGATGTAATGCACTAGTTAGAGGCTCTAAGTGTTGTCTTTTTTATTTAAGATTAATGATTTTTTTGTTTCAGCATGTCTTTAGTTGAAGATTTTACGTTGTTTGATCAGTTCTGAGCAAGAGATTGAAAATCATTCCATTCATCTAACAATCTAACTTTCATTTGTTCAGGTTTTTACTAAAAGTTTATTTTTCATATTAACTGATTTAATCCATCTTAGCTTAAGTCTGTGATGAATAGTAATATTATTCAGAACAACAGAAGGGGGGTTCAGTGATTTGTTTCAGCATTCTGGGTTTTTTTCACATTTGAACACAGAATTTTGACATATGAAGGAATTTTGAAGGATTTTTTAGAATCGTATCAATTATTGAAATGAACATTAGATTAATATTAGATTTTATCATTTTGTTTTGAAATTTGGATATAAATAAATGTTACAAATGATTACAGATTTTCCAGACAAATCAATTTTCATGAGAAACCTGAAAAAGCTTGATCAAATTGGAAAATAATTGTTTTTGTTTTACTCATTACAGGAGAAACTTCACTCAAAATTGTTTTTCCTAAATATTATTTTGTCAAATGATTTGTAAAAATATCATGTAAATGAATATGTTTCTTTGAAAGTTATGTCATGAGGAATTTTGGAATATCGAAAAATATCAATTACTATTTTCAGTTTTTCGTGCATCATGTTTTCATCTGAACAGAGCATGAAGTTAACTAACTTAAATCAAATGTTTAAGAAACAAATATCCAAAAGATAACCCAATCCACCAAACAGAAAATGTATCAAATGTGGTTAAAATGTGTGATTTTCATGTGATCTAATTTCAATATAAATTCCAGTTTCTTAAAATGTACAAAAGAATTACTTTCCAATTGTTAATATATTGTATAAAGATATTTTTATTTATTTACATAGCTTACCAATCACATCATATTCTTTCTAATTTTGAAACCAAAATATGAATTTGAAAAATCAAGAAAACTAACTTGTAACTTCAACTACACAGCCAAGGGAAGAACGAACATGGAGTTGAGAGAACAATTTGTCCTTGCGGAGGGGGTCAGTCAGACTATGAGTGGCTTCGTGGCCAAGAGTCCCGCCAGTTCCAACTCAGGAAGCTCCACAAACAACTCTTGGAGTAGCAGATCAACCAGCGGTGCCAGCGGACCAATCACCAAGGTAACTAGAGACATATATATCTTCTTTTTTTCACCAAGGTAATGGGATTTTTACTTACTCAGATTTTAAAGGTTGATTTTTCTTTTAATGTAACCTGTAGCAATAAGTATCACCCTTCTCAATTACTATATAAGTTCAAATCAATATGATATGTCATTTCATTCCATTACAGATTCGAGAGAAGACACAGAGCCAATCGCCGTGGAAACATCGTGCCAAGACCAGCCCTGACAAGGAAGTTACCCAAATTATGTCACACCCTGACACCCCAAAAAGTCGCTACTCAAATCTTCGGAGTCCAAGAAACATAAACAGTCCAGGTACATGTACAGTTGATGCAATTACTTCTCTAATAGATTAAGGATGTTTGACATTTCTCGTCGAATATCATGTTTATCACATCGAGGGAAGTTGAAAAGTTATTTTCACGAGTGGTGCAGCCACGAGTGTATATATGATTTTCTACTTAACGAGATGAGATAGTATTCAACGAGAAATGTCAAACGTTCTATTTATTAAGTTTCCCAAAACCTCGTAAATGACATGGACTATAAATGAATGGAGTAGCTAAATCACTCGCTAGAGCGGCCATTGCATGACGTCATTCAATTATTTATTGACATCACAGATGACGTCATATGATTGTTGCATTATTTCACTGAGTAGAATACCATTATTATTTCACTCAGTGAAAATACGGATTTTATTTTCATCGATAAATGGCATATTTCACCATTGAAAATATAATAAATGCTATTATCAAAGTGAAAAGGGCAATATGTAGTTGATATGACACAGTAGTATTTATGCAAAAAAAAGTAGTTAGTATGATACAGTTGCAAATCCAGGTATTTTCAAAGGCAGGCTGGGGTTCATGGGATGGAGAGCGGCATTTACATAACTTTATTTATGCATACTGATGGCTTCTACACAACCTTGCACCTCTTGACATCTGATTTACTAAGGTCATTGTATGAAGTTCCTTGTGAAATTATCATTTATGTCCTTACAATAAGCTTTTCTGTTGATTACAGTGAGCCGAAGCTCAAGTCGAGCAAGCACTGGGACAGGAAGTCGCCCCCCCAGCAGGACAGGAAGTGAACTGTCGGAAGGAAGTGAACCAGACGTGTACACAACCGTCCAATCAGACACAAGGAATACGGGCGGGCGCAATACAACCACACTCACGTACCAGACGCACAACGTGCAAACTCGGACTGTACAGACACCTCCCCATTCTCACTCGCATATTCCAACACCTACCAAAGGATCAAAAATACCAAAATTTTCGCCCCGGAAAAAGTGAAGTGAAATCTAGAGATAAAAGAAATGAATGAATTGAACACTATCAGTGTCTTTCAGTTGTTGCTTACATTTGGAATCTAGCTGTTTACAGTGTGCAGGAAATTGTGTTGATGTCCACGCCGCAATGTCCTTTTGTAACCTTGGCAACGTGGTCCTGATGTTACTGTGTGCTATTTTGCCGAAACACGTCCGGATTCGTGGAGTTGATTTTGTCATAAAGTGCTACAATTGTGAATCTCACTAGTTTTTGACATGTTTGATTGATATTAAACTGCGTATAATTGGAATAACACAAATATTTGGTAAAGCTAAGACTTATTGATTGTAATACAGTCTAGTAGATAATACGTATCCTAGGAGAAGTTATCAATATACGAATACATACAAAGCTTTCTTGATACACAATATATTTCACCAGATTGTCTCAGATATGTCTTCTTTAAAGCTACATTGTGTAACATAGTGTTAGGTGAACGGTTGGTGATATAACCACAGTATGATATTGTGTAAGCTAATATACAATAGAAACAGGGTGCCTCAAATGTATATTTCAGTAATACTGGTAGCCTGTGAATCATGTGTAACGATTGTTAAGAAGTGATCAAATGATCTAGAACTGAGACTGACTATTCGATGTTGAACACATTTGTTACCAGTGTTTCAAGATGTTTGTGAAGGCTGTTACTGTTTGGAAATGTTGATATTGTTATTCGTGTGAAGTTCTATGTTTTAGTACAAATATTTGATATTATGTTCAGTTGCGGCGATTCTTTTCTGCACATCATTTGTATGTTTACTGAAGCTGTAGATAATCTAGGAGGACATTTGTCAGTTTGTAATCCTCGTTCACCGCGCCATTGTTGCTGCAAATTTTCCATCGTTCTGTTGACGCGATGAACATGATTACGAACGATAAAATGCTAGACGTGACTGCAAAGATTGTATGCGTTTGTGTGTAAGGTTGTGAGTGCTTACCATAAATCATCATGGCCGCTTAGACATATGCAGATTTGTTAGACGAGTTTTTGTTAGTTTGAATATTTTATGATTGTGGCAAAGCCTGACTGTATTTATAAAATGTTCAAGAAGGGATGGTGACTCCTTGGCTCTCAACCCACTTGTACTTGTTTGCTATTTTTTCGTCTCATGTAGCCAAGTTTAAATCTTTATTATAAAGTAATATAAAGCAAGACTGAAAATATTTTGATATCATCTTAAATTATTGTCATATATACATTATTGTGATTACCATGTAACTTGTACCACACTGCTAATGTTGTGTATTATTTCTTACCATTCCCAATATGTTAATAATAGGGTTTACAGGAATAAATTACCCCGTAACTATGGTAACCTCTGCCTTATTCCATGACATAATTCAGTTATTGCTTGAGCCAGGAGGCGTGCACTAGTTGCATTCTCTGCATAATATAATATTTCGGGTGAATGGGGAAATTATCCTTCCAGGACATCAGAACATATGGATGATTCTATAAGTACATGAATAAATACATGAATCTCTATATTCATCTTTTGTTGTTATTTTGCGGTAAGAGAAGATTGTTTGCAATTTTGTTAATATGTTTGAGGCATTAAAGCTTGTTTTTGAAGCTGAATTAATTAAAAGAAAATAATTTTGCCATTGCATGACAATCCTTTGAAATCAATACAATCAAAATGGCCGATGCAGTTTCCACTTGACATGTCACACTATTTTCTTTGATGATTTTTTTTATCGGGTTGAGCATCAAGATGATATACATTCGGAGTAATCATGAGTTGCATAAGTAATAATAAATGGGTAAAATTTGAAGAAACAAGGTTTTCAAAAACAATGTGCTACTGTGCCTTTAACATACTGGACAAGGTTTGTGGAATTGATCATCTCACATTTTCACTTTAAACACCATAGATGCCACAACAGCCTTATACATGTACAGAAGTATAGATCATACCTCCATTTAATATGAAATAACCTATCAAAAACTATAAATTTAAAATTATCCTTCTGTTTGCTTTGGATAAAAATACCTTTGACCAACTAAAGCACATGTGGTACATCATACATTTTTATTTATCAAACCTCAATTTTGTCACTGTACTGAACTGATAAGTATCTAATTGACCCTTTTTATACGTGACTGTAGTGCAACCTTTTGAAATTTTAAGAATTCTGAGAAATTATTTTTCTGTTTATATGGAAACGTGTATTGAATTAGGACTCTATACAGGGATAGCTTGGTTTCCAAATGAGAACTCGAAAATCACTCAGATTTTTCTGAAACTTTGTATTTGCATTACCAATTAACTGAAGTCGTGCCTTTTGTTAATTTATTGTTTCAACTTGAATGTAGCTGATTCTGAACACAGTCCACAGATAGCTTCATTTCCAGAGCAAAATGTCAAAAAATTGATTAGCATATCCTGAAAATTTGTTATCCACCAAGTGTTGCCTTTTGATAATTTCAGATTTCGAAAAAAAAAATGTTTACTGTTTCCTTGGTAACAAGTAGAAATTGGACTCTCTAAAGGAATAGCTTCATTTCTGGAGCAGAACTCAAAAACTGCTCTTCTTCTGAGTCTCTATTCGATGGTTTTATTAGAAAATATTATTCATAATAAAAAGATATATTGGGACCATTGGGATATGTCATCTTCTAATGACTTTGTTAACACCAGCCATTTTTACGGCATATGCGTCTGTAAGCAAGTAACATGACAACAATCTTTGTATGATTATGAATAATCGTTATCATAAAAACTGATAATCATTTTCACGTCAACAAATCAGCTTTGTGTTCCCTTTCTTTTTGTAAAGTGTATATGGATGGTCTGTATTCATGCCAGTGTAAAGGCACTTTACGTTTCTTCATATGGAAATAGTGGGATCTTAAAAAAAGCAAACCCTGTTTTGTAAATGCCAAAAAGAGGTTTTGATATCGGTTACAGTTCTGAAACAAACATACCAAGTTCATTTAAGCCGTGGGGCGCCATTTCCCTAACTCGAGTAATTTAAATTTGTTCACGCCAAAATCGCGGATTGAAGTTTTTGCTTGACATCTATCTCATTCTATATATATTTCCTGATAATTCGTTGAATGCTGAGAGTAATTTACTTTTTGAACAAAGTATAATTTACTTGTACTATAATTGTATTTGAATTTTTTTTTAAAAAACATTCAACAATTTGACATTGTCTTTAACAATAAAATGTTAAAAAACACCAATATAGGTTAGTTGCTTGCTCACTATAAAACCATTGATAAAGAAATTAGAAAGTGTCTCCGAAAAAACTTTTTAGCTGTTTTTATTAATTTGTTTGAATGACGGGTATCATTACATTTGATGGAGAGAGATGAGGCCGTGAATGTGGTACTGACTGACTCTGAAATCTGAGTCACAGCTATTTTTGGAACTTATAAAGTTTATGAAAGCCAACATAAGGGAATGAACTTATCTAATCTTGGCGGAGTGTTTGAGATTGGTGTAACAGGAGAATCATTTGTCTATGATGCTGATGTTACTCATCCCTTAAAGAAATTGGAGCATGATTTTTTCATTGAAACAAAACTACAGGATTCTATTTTTATTTGCATAGCAATGTTGGGTAGTCAAAAGCGATCTTTTCCTGGGAGGCATAGAAAATTAATTTACAAAAATTAATTATGCCTTATACTAATTCTGACCGATAAGATTTGGTCAACAGTTGTTTTGATATAATTTCATAACTGTCGATCTCAATTTATTTATATTGATTTTATATGGAGCCCTCAATTTTTAAAGAAACACTTTGCCTTGTTCAGTGCAAATACACTCACATCTGCTATATATATATCTTTCGACTGTGACCTTTAACTACGGCTATAGTGCTCGTAGTACTAGAGCTCGCTTGAGTCTTCCACTTCCTAACTTACAGCCCTTTAAAGCTGATCTTCTAAATTGACCCGAGCTCCTTAAACCTCAGATAAATACTTCTTGAAAAATTTTTTTCAAATAGAATATCCATACATGGTACTTCTCCTTTGAACATACTTGCACTATATAGTGAGCCGAGATGCCGATATGCTGATGTATCGCAGTATTTACAAAACCATGGGACCAGTAGCATCTCAGTAGATTCGTCAGTGAGAAATCAAAGTCCCAGTCTTTAAACCGTCAGGAGATACAGTGAAAGGTAGTCGTCGTGCACCTTATTCCGGAAAAACGTAGCAATGGCTCTCCCGAGTGGACACAGGACCCAGGACTCAGGAGTGGCTGGGGTTTTGTCCGAAATCGCACCGATATTGGAACACACAACCTCTTACTGGAAGCTCGGGAACAAGCAGTTAAGACCCGTGTACGACATTTGCACAGAGCTCCCTTAGACTAACATGATCGTAACTTAGTGTTATAAATATTGGTTAACGCTGCCCTTCGCAGTTAGAGAGATTTGCGGAATAAGGGCCAGCCCCGTTAATGTGGTTCACGAAGGCGTCTGGGCAGGGCGATAACAAACCATGTTCGGTGAAGTACTAAATATTATATTTTATTCCATCATCAGTCATATAGAATAACAGAAATTGCAATTCTATTGCCTTGTCTAATCAAATAATCCATATTGATTAAAATGTGCACCGCAAAGCGACTCATATGGAATTCGAAAATTTAATGTTTTACACGCTCGTTTAATAAACATTACAAGTCCACATTTGTATGATTTACTTAGAATAAATGTCAGAAATGATGAATGTTGTCAGTGTGGTTAAAGTATCTTCCTTGAATGTCCCTGGTACATTTCACAATGAGAAAAAATGAAACAGAGTTAATATTGATATAAATTTTGTTATACAGCAATGTAACGCAGATCTCACTATTTCTGATAATTTATTACAAATTTAAATCAATTTAATAAATAATTACCACGGATTTGCTATTAGTTTGAGATTATTTGTGTTGAGGTATTACACCAGTACACTTCATTACACTACAATTCATAAAAAAAAATTCTAAGTTCAAACAGATAAATAGATATATTAAACTTTTTTAAATATAGCAGTTTGATAAGGAACTGCAACATGTCTCGCAAAACTCTCCACTTTCTATAATAAAAAAGGGTATTTTCAAAATTTTGGATCAAATGACAAAACTCTAAAATTAAGATAGAATACAAAATGTAATGCTTAACTTACTTATTGCGTAAAAGATTATCTTTTAAAATTTTTAAAATCCACTTTTTACCTACTATACATAAAATTCATCCTCATTGCTTTTGAAAATTCAAAATAAAAACTACATGTGATAAAGGGGTGGATTTTTTATTTTACTCTCAAACTTAAGTTTGGACCTTCAAATTTAAAAACTCTCGGTTTAAAGTGGTTGTTGACAATGATCATACAAGGCAACTTAAATACATTTAAAGGCTATCCACAAAATCAAGTTAAAAGGAACACAGTTATTCTTATTCATATTTTTTTAGAATAAAACGATTCACTTTAACATTCGTGAAACAAGTAAATTAAAACCAAAAGTTAAATCTTTCAAATGCTTAAAATGAGAAAATTTAATAAAAATAATTCCCAGAAACTCAAAAGCAATTTCACTCAACTCCTAACAAATTAACCCAAATTCATTGTCATAATGAGTTTACATAATCCCCGTCAAATATCGGTTCAATTACGTCTTATTCCCTATACAAATGCCTTTCTTCTTTGTCATGGGGATGCACAACACGGAAGAAGATCTATACAAGGATTCAAAGCCTGGACACGTGGACCAGAAGAATGCCAATCATCTCGCGCCAAATACCACTTGAAACTGAGGAACTATTTTCATCTTCCTGAAAGCGAAGAGCCTCTTTATCCACTCGCAGAGTACCCCTGTATATAAACACCGCAGACCTTGGGGTGGTCGTTAGTTCTGTTAACACGTAATACAACGTGCAGAATACAAGATATCCTCCATGGAGATTCCTTTTGTCAGAGTCACATAAACATGCGCATACCCAGGGCGCTGAACTTACTCGTGCAGGTCTAACTAAATAGAAGATAATTCATAACACCATATACATAACTACATGTTGGTGCCAGTGTTTGTACACAATGTCTTGGAGAATCAGGAACATCCGACATCGTACACCTACATATGCATCCGCATGGTTCCCACTAACATAGTATTTGTGAGGGGTGCATGTGGCTAGATTATATCGAAGGAATGATCTAAGGAATAAAAACGCAAGGTACTTCAAATACATTAACCCTCATGGCAGTGGTTTTATGCTTGATATCCTGCTGATGGGAATTGGTTAGACGAACTTATAGCTGAAAGTGGTTTTAAACGATTTCAAATAAAAATAATGCATAAAGACGTTTCGGCTTGCAAATTGCTTCTTTTAGAGATACACTCAAATCGTTTACAAAAACATCACATCATTTTGATAATATCAATAAGATCTTAAACTTTTTAAGCCTAACCAATCATGGCTCGTTCGTTTTAAAAAAGGAAGTTTCGATTAAAAATATTGACTTGGAATTGGAAAGGTTTATTTCAGTTATCTTATTTGTTTAAAAAACGTAGTAATGTCCCTTTAATGAAGATATCGTTGTTGCAACGGTAAACATATGCTTTGATTATAATTCTGTTGAGATAACTGGTGAAACCATAATTCTATTTTATAGTTCCATGTCAACATTTCAAACCTATCAATCCATATTTGGATCTTTCCATATACAAGACAACTATATTTTTGTTGAAGGCACACAGGGCCTGATTCCCGGAAGTAAACACGGAAGAAGTGATTCGAAGTGCATACACCAATTACACTTTGTTTCAAAAACATTCTGTGTCTGTTAAATTCCGAATAGTTGTAATACCTGGTGAACTTACAAGAGATAAACACTTCAAACGTACGTCGCCTGATTCGAGAAATACCGGATATCATCTTGTCCATGTCATAATGGAACCATAGTAGGCGTCGAGTTGGTGGAGCAAATGTGTACTGGAGTGAATGTGTCTGATTTCTGATGTAATTTTGAATAAAGGTCAGACGGGACGAATTGTTTCCTAATACACATGACACCATAGGTGGGACAAGGTTTTATTCTTTGCGAAGTAAGGTGTTTATTAGCCACTATTATTTTCTATTTATCGTGTAGATATAGAGTTATTTTACAGCAAGATCACTCTATTATTTTCTATTTATCGTGTAGATATAGAGTTATTTCACAGCAAGATCACGAATCTTTGAGAAAGACAAAAACATCCACTGTCACCGAGAACTCGTTTTATGTAAAATCCAACTGGATAGTTTACTTATATCATCACGCTGGTCGGTGAAGTAAAGCACAAAAATTAAAAAAGGCAAGCACATCAGTCAACTGTCGTGTCGGAACAACAACAACATATAATTGAACTCGCTATAATGCTTCGTAATAATCATACGTCACTACTGCATGAATCAGGGTATTAGAGTATACACCATCGGCTACAGTGTAAAATAACCTGTACTCTAAAGGTGATAGAATGACCCACGCACGTCGCCAAAGCAAAATAAAAAGGAAACAGTCTTTTAAGTGTACTTAGCAAAATATGACTTACTGACAAAGTTGTTATGGTTGATGCAATTTTATTTAATTCGAGTAAATGTTATTTTAAACATACATCAATTATTATAAGAATAAATGTATTGGGTGAAAAATTTTTTTTCTAACATCGTTTTCCCTCAAGCTTGCAGCTCCCATGGTTACAAGAGTTTACGTATTATATACCAAGGATTTACATATATCTTTTAGTTGGAGTCCAATAACTACGGTATAAACTATTGACATTCCAGATCGACTGCTAAATCCAAGAATAGTTTCGGATGAAAGCGGTACAATAACACGACTATCAATAGAAGCACATGTGCCGCTTAACGAGATTCATAAAGACAACAGTTTACACCATTACATCTAGAGATGGTTCGGACACAGAAACCTCCACTTTTTAACTTCTTTGTATGATATTTAGTTTAACAAGTATAGACTATTGCCGAATATAGTTTTCATGGTTTTAACCTTATGTAAATATACAATTATTTAATTCAGAGTGTTTGTAAAAAATTTCAATTATGTACTTTTTCATTTGAAATAATAATGTAAACAATGATTTTAAGTAGATTAATTACTCCCGTCCTGATGAAAAGACGTTGTACCTAAAATATATTTTATAATCAATAATTTTCATAACATATAATGAGACAGTGATCTGAAAATCTTCCAATTATATTTGCTCACACTTCGTTTTGCTATTTTAAAGAATGAACCCACCATTTTCTCTGTATTATTGTGCTATAATAAGTATTTACAGGATCGAAATGTTGAAAATATATAATGAGATGCTGGTACATAAAATCTTCTGATGAACTTTTTTTTATGTTAGAATTGTAAAATACAACCATACCCTTTTAACCAATATGCCACTTTCTGAAAAATCATCATTGGAAATTCATTTGATGAATGTCACTAGTAACAGAATATGAGGAGAACCCGTTTTACATGTCCAGTTTGTTGACATTAAGTCATCGACCTTTAAATGTTATCATTTGAAACCAAGTGTCGATGTAACATCACCCTTTATAGTAACGGAGTGTGATAAATAGTTTATCATATAAATGAAAATATATTATCACATTATTTATAATGAGCCGTTGAATGTGAAAAATTCCTGAGATGATGAATCTATCAATTAAAGAGACTTTGCACATTTGGAAGAGACTTTGTGCGGAGGCAGATGGTGATGATAAATAAGACAGGGAGGTTTGATTTGTGTAAGTTTATATCAATTTGTTTATCATTTGGTATGAAAATCACTTTTACGCTTTATGTACTATATCATTAACTTGTTGAATAAAAATAGCGTTGAAATTGAAGGCCTTTCAGAACCCCTATATATCTCAGACATCATATTTGCATTGAATAGATCATCATTATAGATGTTATGACATAGACGTCGATTGTGTATACGACAGACACATTGATTGTGTATTGACATACAACGTAGACGTCGATTGTGTATTGACAGAGACGTTGAGTGTGTATTCACAGAGACGTTTAATGTGTATTCACAAAGTCGTTGAGAGAGGTCGTTTATATATTGACAGAGACGTCGATTGTGTATTGACAGAGGATTCGATTGTATATATATAAGAGACGTCGATTGTGTATTGACAGAGACGTTGAGTGTGTATTCACAGAGACGTTTGATGTGTATTCACAGAGTCGTTGGGAGAGGTCGTTTATATATTGACAGAGATGTCGATTGTGTATTGACAGAGGATTCGATTGTATATATATAAGAGAAGTCGATTGTGTATTGACAGAGACGTTTAATGTGTATTCACAAAGTCGTTTAATGTGTATTCACAGAGTCGTTGAGAGAGGTCGTTTATATATTGACAGAGATGTCGATTGTGTATTGACAGAGGATTCGATTGTATATATAAAAGAGACGTCGTTTGTGTATTGACAGAGACGTTGTATAATGACAGAGACGTCGATTGTGTATACGACAGAGACGTCGATTTTAACATTGAGTTTTAGACATTAAGTTTCTGTGGTCTTCTAAACGTCGAAAATAACACAAATTACAGAATGTCGTCCTGCAAGTCATGTATTTCAAAGACTGAAAAGAAATATGTAACTCGAATGATTTTTTATACGATTTCGGTTAAATTTGAGATCTGTATGTGTTAAAGCGTTGGACGAGTCCCCTGTGTACTTTCATGGTTCTTGTACTTATCCGTTACGTCAGTAGGTATAATTAATCAGGATTAAATACTTGCTGTGTATAAAAAATCTTTATTTATCAAAAAGATATATAACATTGTATGAAAACGTAATTAACATAGATGTTTAAAAAATAACATAAAAATTATAGTTCAAACAGTGCATTAATTAATTAATTCAGGAATACTGGGTATTGATATTCTCCAAAATCTTCACCCTGAAATCTTTCAATCCATATCTATTTCTAAAGTTCGTTTCCCATCAACATGGACATGACCAACGGGTTCACTCTCCGTCCTCCTCTGTTCATGAACGCCATCATTGGAAACATCGAACTGGTCTCTCCGCCGTTCATAAAGTATGGAAGCATCATGTTGTTGCCATTCGAGTTCATCATCATGCTGTAGCTTGCGAGTTGTCTCCCTTCATCGTCCAAGAGGAAGGGGAGGTAACCCATGTTTGACCTTGTTGTGGTCTGTTGTTGGTAGCCGTTGTTGTTGTTGTTGAAGTTAGAGAAACGGTTGTTCATGAAGTTGTTAGTCATGTACTGCCGACTAGCGGATGTTTGCATTCGGCTGTAGTAACCTGAAACAAACGAAATGCCAGAATGACGGAATTAGCACATCATTGTTTTGATAAGAATTGTTGCACCCTAGTAGACTTGTAATAGTCCTGTTAGAGCATCAATTTCATATGTTTTTTTGCTATTACTGTTTTACTAAAAACATTGTGTTGTTTTAATGTTCACTAGGTTGATAGTCCCATTCTGTCTTACTCTTACGTCAAGGACGGATGGAAAGAAAAAACTTTGAGTTGTTGCATCCTTGAACCCAAGAGGTTTGCAAGGCAAAGTGACGAATCGATAAACAGCAGAATCTTCATTTCACAAATATTCTAAAATCTGTTTTATCGTTTTATCGCGGTATTATCACTTATTCCTACCTTGCACTGAGCAGAAACAGATCGCAAAGCAAATGATGACACCCTTCATTGTAGATCTGTAAAAAAAACAATCCTATATTTATATTGACATGGATAATGATCGATACTATGCCAATATTTATCGTTCTCTTAAGAAGCCACATGGTCTGTGACATTTATCAAAGGGACCGAATTATAGAAACAAATGCTTAACAGAATTTTAAAAAAATCATCAGGTAGTGCAACAACGTGTCTAATCGATGTAAACTTTATAAGTATATTTATCTGATAAATGGTTACGACTAACATCAAGAAGGTTCAAAGTTAATAATAACAAGAAGTTACACGATTAAAGATCATTCCTTCTCCTATCCTCAACCTTATTTCATTATTGGTGTTATGATTACGTCTTATTAAAAAATTAAATAATAAGTATTTTGGATTAACCACATTACTCAAAAACGTCCATTACAAAGAATTTGTTTCAAGACTTTAACTTTTTCTACAAAGTATGAGAGCGTTTTTCCAACTCAGTTTTGAAACGTGAAATGATAAGTCGTGTTAGAGGAATAGTGAAAAGATGGTATAAAAATCACATATACTTACAGTGCAAAGTGAAAAGCTCGCTGTTAGTGAAATACAATTAAGTTGTGAATGGGTACCCGTTGTTCATTCCACTCTGTGTATTCTGTATATATACACCTTGGCTACAGGTAACTATTGCATAAGGGACTCTCATATACATATCACCATATGGACACCTGTCCAGGTAAGTGAGCCTCCCGTAATGCATTTACAGATTTCCTCTTGTATTCGTGTCGGTATCCATCACTCAACCAGTCCGGTTACAAGCCCTTATCATCCACCATGTTGTTGTTATGGGGTTATAACACCTCTGCCTTTCCTGTTTCGCACATGTCGTAACATAAAGATGTCATGCTCCGAGTTATAATGGTAAAGTTGACCCCATGTAAGACTACATATTTCATTTCATTTATATATATATATATATATATATATATATATATATATATATATATATATATATATATATATATATATATATATATATATATATATATATCAACAAAAGTGCTGGTAATCCATATCTTTGTATTAAGAAATAATTAAAAGTAATGTGAGAATCCATACAATGACAAATGCATGAAGCCTGGTTACATGGACATTTTCGTAGTGAACATCTCAAAATGCACGTTTGAATTATGTAAAGTTTGAGGAGTGTATAAGAGCAATCATTCTTTTCATTATTTGTTATCTATGATGTTCCTCTTTTCATTTTGCTTTAACCATCAACATGAGTAAGGAGAGAAAGTAAAGAATTTTGAAACACGAACATTCTCTGTGTCTCTTTAAGATCATATCAAAAATTTTATGAATAGAAACTATTCAATTATCAATTCCTTATGAGTAAGGAGAGAAAGTAAAGAATTTTGAAACACGAACATTCTCTGTGTCTTTTTAAGACCATATCAAAATTTTTATGAATAGAAACTGTTCAATTATCACCGTAGGCTACTTTTACAAGAAATGGTTGTTTGAATTGTTTCTATGATTGCTTGGGCATCAGAATTGAAAATTGGATGCTGAATTTCTAGAAATACAAGGATTTCATTTGATAAGTATTTCTTGCCATAAATATCTATCGTGTGTCTAGACTCATTAACAGGAAATGTCGTTGAAGATCCATACCTGGTCTTTATGTTTCTTTAGCCTGACAGAACAGTTTCACACGTGCAATATGAGCAAATAGACGTTTTCTTAACGAACGAGAATTTTAAGGATAAAGAATAGTTAATATATCATATATCATATATGAAAGATAAGCTCTTATGATAGGTACGGTGTTACTCCTGTATCCATTAAGCCTCACCTGAAAGAGTATCTGAACATGGTATAACCATAATTGGTTTATGTTAATAAAATCATTGTGAAAGAGAGTTGATTTGTATAATATACTCACGGGTCACTTTCATAAGGTGAATACTTGAATATAACTACGGCACGACGACAAAGTCAGGTTTTGTTGCATAGAAGAGGAATTATGATTAAGGAATGAACATGATCTCCCCGTCGTGTTTACATATGTTTCAATGTCTCTGGATAAATGTTTTTACAGAAGCTTGGCATTTTGGGGTATAAATCCGTACAAACATTTAATTGAAAATGAAAAACACTGTTTCTGTAATGTGATTTTATCAAATGTAGTGATGGTGTTATCAAATGTAGAGATGACACTTTAGCGATAGATCTTCACCCATAAATATAAACCTTCAAAATCCAAAAATTATGAATCTCTAAAATTCAATAAACCCAATAATGAACATAAATGGTAATGACCTATCCTAAGCGAGAAAAAGTATTTGTTTAAGAATTGAACTTAAAGAATCTACAATCTATTGATAGACTTTAAGAGTATGGGCCGTCAATGAAATAACCTCAGCAGAACTGACACAGATCTCTAATTATAACTGTGTAGAATTAAAGTTTTAAAACTTAGTGTGGAATTGTCTAGTTTCTCGTGCTTAAAGTCGACATTTTGCATGATTAAATAGATTGAATGGGTAATATTTTAGAAATTCCAATCTCCTTGAATTTTAGAGTGGGAAAACATTAAATGAACATCCGGAAAACACTACTTTGACCTCTGTTGAATTTCGACAAAAGGTGGAAATACGAATTTGAACAAAGGTAGGGAATTAATTGTTTCCGTCGTGACATCTGGTGAAATCGTTTCTTGTTTGTAGTGTTTCGTCTCTCCATCGGTTCATTCGGCCTATTTCATTTTGTTGTTCCTTCACCTAACTCTGTACTTTGAGCTAGAGTGCGGGTATATCAACAACAAATTCAAATTCAAATTTGAACATTTATCACCCTAATTGCGCATAGATGAATCAGAATATAAGACTGAAGATGAATCTTTGCATGTCAGTTCATAACTTACCAGTTTCACATAAATGTGGTTATAAGGGCATTATACATACGCAATATATAATTAAGAAGTTTAAAAGTGGGGTCCAAAAGGATTAGTCGAAACTCGCCAGAACAACGTATAGCGTATTGTAAGCTAATCAAGCTAACCACTTGTCACTTTCTAATAATTGTGTGCATTGTGTCATTGTTAAGCATGTGTACCTTTATATGTATATTTGCCATTGTAGAAGATTCCATCTGTTCCAATCAAGTCGAAATGCGACGTTAAAATGATATCTACAGCAAGAGTCGTCTGAAGCATTTTATTTTCAAATAAACATATACTTCATTTATTTCACGCGCGACCTTCATTTTCTTCACATGCGACCATCTTCACAGTTTTACCAATTATATAATTGTTAACAATGCAAAGGAAAATGTCCAAAAATAATGTGATATACATGTACTTTAGATGATCAGATAACAAACCCTAGTGGTTGGTATCTGCACACGAAGTAGACCATTTGATATACAACTATGCACACGAAGTAGACCATTTGGTATACAACTATGCACATGAAGTAGACCATTTGGTATACAACAATGCACACGAAGTAGACCATTTGGTATACAACTATGCACACGAAGTAGGCCATTTGGTATACAACTATGCACACGAAGTAGGCCATTTGGTATACAACTATGCACACGAAGTAGACCATTTGGTATACAACAATGCACACGAAGTAGACCATTTGGTATACAACTATGCACACGAAGTAGACCATTTGGTATACAACTATGCACACGAAGTAGGCCATTTGGTATACAACAATGCACACGAAGTAGACCATTTGGTATACAACTATGCACACGAAGTAGACAATTTGTTATACAACTATGCACATGAAGTAGGCCATTTGGTATACAACAATGCACACGAAGTAGACCATTTGGTATACAACTATGCACATGAAGTAGACCATTTGGTATACAACTATGCACACGAAGTAGACCATTTGGTATACAACTATGCACACGAAGTAGACCATTTGGTATACAACTATGCACACGAAGTAGACCATTTGGTATACAACTATGCACACGAAGTAGACCATTTGGTATACAACTATGCACACGAAGTAGACCATTTGGTATACAACTATGCACACGAAGTAGACCATTTGGTATACAACTATGCACACGAAGTAGACCATTTGGTATACAACTATGCACACGAAGTAGACCATTTGGTATACAACTATGCACACGAAGTAGACCATTTGGTATACAACTATGCACACGAAGTAGACCATTTGTTATACAACTATGCACATGAAGTAGACCATTTGGTATACAACTATGCACACGAAGTAGACCATTTGGTATACAACTATGCACACGAAGTAGACCATTTGGTATACAACTATGCACACGAAGTAGACCATTTGGTATACAACTATGCACACGAAGTAGGCCATTTGGTATACAACAATGCACACGAAGTAGACCATTTGGTATACAACTATGCACACGAAGTAGGCCATTTGGTATACAACTATGCACACGAAGTAGACCATTTGGTATACAACAATGCACACGAAGTAGACCATTTGGTATACAACTATGCACACGAAGTAGACCATTTGGTATACAACTATGCACACGAAGTAGGCCATTTGGTATACAACAATGCACACGAAGTAGACCATTTGGTATACAACTATGCACACGAAGTAGACCATTTGTTATACAACTATGCACATGAAGTAGACCATTTGGTATACAACTATGCACACGAAGTAGGCCATTTGGTATACAACAATGCACACGAAGTAGACCATTTGGTATACAACTATGCACACGAAGTAGACCATTTGTTATACAACTATGCACACGAAGTAGACCATTTGGTATACAACAATGCACACGAAGTAGACCATTTGGTATACAACAATGCACACGAAGTAGACCATTTGTTATACAACTATGCACATGAAGTAGGCCATTTGGTATACAACTATGCACACGAAGTAGGCCATTTGGTATACAACTATGCACACGAAGTAGACCATTTGTTATACAACTATGCACATGAAGTAGGCCATTTGGTATACAACTATGCACACGAAGTAGGCCATTTGGTATACAACTATGCACACGAAGTAGGCCATTTGGTATACAACAATGCACACGAAGTAGACCATTTGGTATACAACTATGCACACGAAGCAGACCATTTGGTATACAACAATGCACACGAAGTAGACCATTTGGTATACAACTATGCACACGAAGTAGACCATTTGGTATACAACTATGCACACGAAGTAGACCATTTGGTATACAACTATGCACATGAAGTAGACCATTTGGTATACAACTATGCACACGAAGCAGACCATTTGGTATACAACAATGCACACGAAGTAGACCATTTGGTATACAACTATGCACACGAAGTAGACCATTTGGTATACAACTATGCACACGAAGTAGACCATTTGGTATACAACTATGCACACGAAGTAGACCATTTGGTATACAACAATGCACACGAAGTAGACCATTTGTTATACAACTATGCACACGAAGTAGACCATTTGGTATACAACAATGCACACGAAGTAGACCATTTGGTATACAACAATGCACACGAAGTAGACCATTTGGTATACAACTATGTACATGAAGTAGACCATTTGGTATACAACTATGCACACGAAGTAGACCATTTGGTATACAACAATGCACACGAAGTAGACCATTTGGTATACAACTATGCACACGAAGTAGACCATTTGGTATACAACTATGCACACGAAGTAGACCATTTGGTATACAACTATGCACATGAAGCAGACCATTTGGTATACAACTATGCACACGAAGTAGACCTGAATTTCTCTTTGTTGTCAGGGATCTCGTCTAACTGATTGAAAGTAAATGTATTGCATGAAATAAATTATAGTATATTGTATTTAAAATTTGTAAATATCTGGAAGCTAAGTACTCTGTATATGAAGCTCAGTTATTAGTAGGCAATCATTCACACGTTCAGCTTCCTGGTTTACTACATTTGACTTTGCGATTATTCTGCAAGGCCATTGATCTAACTTTTTTAACTCATCCTATAAACTGGTGTTTGACCAAGGACTTGGGTTCATATATTTTTAGCCTTTTGTGACTTATTTGATATCCTTTTAACTATTTGTATTAGTCTAAATTATAACTTTATGGTCTTTGATACATATCAATTATATTGTTGCAATTCAGTTGTTTAATATAATTTGCTGAGACATTTTTCTTTTCTAAGTTCCTACATAACAACAAAATAATATGATAAAATTATTTTAAAAATATGGCAACTTGTCAGTAAAATTATTGTCGATTTTACGTAGAACCGTCATCAAGCCGTGTAGAAGCGAAAACATCTCAACTAACGTTGCAATGTCCTTGGATAAATGCTTGTACAAAAGCTTGTTTTTTTGGTATACAAATTCCATGCAACCGTGTTATTGAAAATGAAAATAACTGTTGGTTTCTGTGTTGTGATAAGTTTAGGCCTTTTTTCATTTGTCCTTGAATATATGAGACTGAAAGTAAATTGTCGATCGAGTTAAAATCAACGTTCATTTTCTTTCCTTGAAAATTGTAATTCCTGAACATTGCATTACCCCCAGAAATTGTTTTTGTGATTTGATTAAATTTCCGACTTTTAAAAGTAGTTTTAGAACTACCTAAGCAGAGTCAAAAGTGGAGGAAAAACAACACGTAACATTGAATTAATATAGGTGTTTTATTGGACAAATTTAATTTTCAAGATTTCAGTTTTAGAAAGGTAAATGATTCAGGTTATTTGGTGGGGGGGGGGGGTGGGGTGTAAGAATTTCTGCCGAGACTCTTCAAGAGAAGTGCTGTCGTCCATCATTGGATCTGTTACGCTCGAAAATCTCTCCTCTTGGCATTCGAATCTCTGGCATCCCATATCTGATGTAAACATTCTTTTTCAATGAAGAAGGACAATAAGAAAAAGTTCCAGAAGGAAATTACAAAATATGTAGAAAAGGTTAACAGCACATATTACAAACATTAATGTTGTAAAATTGTTTTGCTGTCTTCTGAGAACTGCATTAGTTAGTATTTCTTGGTAATTCTCTAAGTAACCTCATCATGGAAAATAAAACTCAATGTATGTTTATCCAATGAGATAAGTGACATTCTTCAAGTGAAATGATGACACTTTGGTACTGAATTTTGAACAAAACTCACACGATCCGTAAAAGCACTATAAACCTTTGAAATCACAAAATTATTAATCTCCCAAATTCAGTAAAATTACCCAATTTATACACTCGACCAATATTAACAGTAATGGCTAAACTAAACAGAGAAAAAGGGTAACACATTTTAAGATAGTAGGCCTTTTCAAAAAATTTTTGGATAAAGGTCTGAAAGTTCAATATCTGTAATGCCTCTTATTATGCATAACAAATATGAGTTTCAAATTAGCAAAAATTTTGTTTACAATACTTGAATTCTTAAAGAGCCACTCCATGAGTTGTTGGTGTCATATAGGCCAAACTTAATCAACGGTGTTATTTGATCGCAAAGTATCGACTGTGACCAAAAAGAAACATTTTAAAGCTTATTGTTTTTTACAGTGACAATATGAAGGTAGAACGTCGCATTTATAATCGAAAACCGGACAGTGGCGCGCGTCAAATGTAATTTTGGAAACTTATCTAAAACAGCCAGGAGGGAAGTTAGGAGTTGATAGCGTTTATAAGGTTATATAACTAGTATACATGTATATTGGACATGATATCTACACCTCTGTGCATTTATAAGGCTGTTTTTAGATTTTCATGGAAAACCAGTATTTGTCATATATATGTCTTTTGGACATGAAAAGTTAAGATGTTTTGATTTTATATCACCACATATCAGGTGAATATTATGTTATGAAACTCACGGAGTGGCTCTTTAAGTTCAATGTGTGGGTTTTCCTCCAGGACAATATTAATTTCGGTGAACATTCAGTACCATCACATTTTTCCTATAATTTTTTAACAATTTCTATTTCAATTACACATGACATCAATCATTTAAGAAATTCCTATAGCAATTGATAAACGTTGATACTCTGCTTCTCATATAAGAGTATTTTACTTTCTTACCCGCCTGAGTCTGGACCATATCTGAATGGAGTAGACAGTCCTCCAGTTCCCCTGTTCAAGAAGCGGAACAATAGCCAATCGCTAAATAAATCACCGTTTTCAGTCCCCACAGAGCTGCTGGATCCTGAGGAAAACATTGGTGAAACATAAGAAACCATATGCTGTACAATAATTGTAAATGTATCAAGACTGAAGTGAAGGAAATGCAAAAATTCCTTTGAAAAAAAATCAAATGTCAAAGAGCTCAACTAAGAGAAGTTGCCGTATTAAATTGTTAAGCGATTTCCCTCAGGTTCAAGTTGGGTTCGGATTGATTAGTGAAACACTCTTTATGGTGTATATGATATAGCATCAGATTGTTGAAGGACAAATACAGCTTATTATGACCATTGTTGTATTGTTCATATATGTATAAACCAGTTATCAGAAGTTGGGATGATAAATTATATTGGTAAAAGGCATGGCGTGTCCTACCCGAAGAAAATATATTAATATTTAAGAGGACCACAACACAACTCATCTACCCTCTTTGCAACGAATGTGTTTGGAATTTAATTCAGTTATTTATGATTCATTTTATATCATTTTTTCACTATTGTTATAAATCATTCATACTTACGATTGCAATCATATTGGAGTTAATGATTTTAAAGCTCTGACCTAGGGCAAAATATACTTTTTTTAAGTTTTGAGATTGCAATCAAAATGTATCGACTGAAGGGAATTCGCTTATGATGTAAACTGTAATTATTGTCTTAAAAATGAGACTATCATAAAGGAACCCATAATAATATCATATCATAGATAAGTATATGATAAAGATAGTTACAAAGATAGTTTAATGCACTATAGTGTGACATGCTGTTAAATGATTTAATCTTCTTTCAAGATACTGACACACTAACCTTCAGTAAAACTGAACAGACCCACCAGTAGACAGAGAACAACGATGTTCATTTTCGTCTGAAAAATATATGAAGAGAGATGGTGAAAGCAAAGTGACCCTGGACTTAGCTTTCGTGATGGTGTTCATTAAAGATGGCGAGAATTTGAGAGATGGTCAACAATAAATCTGATTTTTTTTCACATCTCCTTATCTCCATTTCTCCAAAAAGGAAAAGCAGTTTAAATTACAAAATGAACTTGAATTAGACTTTGGACTCATTAGAGCTTTGTTAAAATTCAACCATTAGCCACCACCATTCACAATTGTTTCTCATACATCTAACATCACGTTCCTTAAACATACAGAATGAAATATACTTGTTAGTAATAAAGTTGAAGCGTTATAGTTCAATATTTTCTCAATTTATTTAAATTTGGAAATGAAAATTCGAGATAGAAAAGGTATAAGATACAGGAATGTTGAAGCATGAGTCTTCATCATTTGAAACTTTACTAAAACAATTATTATGTTTTCAGATTCATATCAGCTTGGGAAAAAATATGAATATTTTAGAAACCCATGGTTTGACTCATGCTGACGTTTGATAGCTAATGAGCGAAACTTACTATAGCAAAAGACAATTTTTGGTTTTCAGTGTATAGATAGGAGGTTCTTTGTCTTCTTTTTCTTTTGTTTTGTAAGACTCATTTCACTATAATTCTTACAAACTTAGTATAGATAAATTTCTTTCTCTCGTTAAATTATTTTTTTGTGTGTTAAATAGTACAGCTGCATGCCAAAAGTTTGTTCACATACCTGGATATACTAGGGCAAATATCATATAATTTTAGATGCCTTTGAGGTATCGTAGCGTTGCGAAAAAGAAACGAATAATATTGAATTTTCAATACACATATGCAGATCCGTTCTTCTTTAAGGCAAAGGTTTATCGTATTACATAATTACCTGTAATAGTTTCGGCAGGTCATTGAAGTGACCAGGGGTCAACATTCCGAAAACACTTGTTTTCATATTTCTCCATAAAATCCTTAATAATTTATAAACTTCTTTAAAACTTAGTCACGTTAGTTTCTTAGCACAAAGTCAATATGATTATGTTGGTTTTAATCTCAGAGAGTCGATATGAAAAACCTAATTCGACATTTAACGAAATCGAAATTTCGAAAATGTGACCCTTCAGTCTATTTCAATATGCCAAAATTCGAATTTTTACACGAGAGACCAGACAATGCCAAAATGAGTTCAAGAATGGCTATTTTACACATGGACAGTGGGTGATCCATTGTCAGTCTTGCTGAAGTTATTCTATCGACGTTGAAACGAAACCCAAATTACACGATATTTGCACTATGATTCAGTGGTAAGTGAACAAACTTTCGGTATGCAGCTGTATAGTATCAAAGTGACAGTACCTCTACCCCTTTTCAGAAAGCATTCACAGGGTACAAAATGTGAAAAGATAAATATTTACCTGTTTTGATGAATGTTTATGTCAGCACCCAGCAACGATATCACTTACTGGTCGTTGACATTTTTTTATATGAAATGTTAAAAGTAATTAGAAACATGATGGCAATTTCAATTTCAGGTAAAAGTAAAGCTATTCAATAAAATACGCCATAATGAAAAATGAAAACGTAATTTGAATGTAATTATTAAATGAAATTAGAATTTGTTCGCCTTTTTGGACGAGAAGAGGCACGAGAAATATATATCACCTGTGAAACATTTACGAGACAGCGACTTTAATGGTTAGTGTAACATACTTTGCCCTGTAAGTGAAAAGCATGACTGACTGTTTTAGGTTTTTTCTTCTTTCAACTAGACTTGAATTGGTTTCTCGTTTTCACTAGCATAAACTACAACCTTTATCAACGAAGCTTAACATTACAATCTGCAGCTGGGGATGAATTACATCATTTTTTTAAAGATTCAAAGTTTTTATATTAATATATTTGTGTTTTTTGTATTGTTTTACATTTCATTTCGCAAAACTTCAGTTAAATCAAACAAACGCATTCAACAATGTTGTGACAATTGTATGTCTCCAAGGACTCTCTGCATTGAAACATTCATCAGTGTCATGAGTGTCATCAGTGTTTGATGATAGTGGCACTTTCGTGTCACAAACAAATTTGCTTTACGGCAATGTTATAAAGCATTTTCCAGCCTTGAAAAATAAATGTTTAGTATCTTGGTAATCAAGAAACTGATGCAACAAATGATGAACAGATTTAGTAGTTACGAATAATGTTGCTGAATCGAATAAGGCAGTACAAGTCAGGTTGTCGTTGATATTTAATTTAAGAATAAACTTCTTCAAAGGTATCAACATTAAATATCCGAAAACTGTATATTATTCGATTGACCTTTGGTTTATCAGTTTGAATCATGTAATACTGAAGATCACAAGTTACTCTTTGAAGTGTATACTTGTTAGTAGGATAAAGAATAAAAAAATAAAGAATTCAAGAACAGAAGAAAACACTTATACTAAATCTTATTGACGTTATATCTAATAACTCACATAAACTGAAAACCAAAAGAAAGGATACACCTATTTAAAATGGAATATCATAAAATTTATGTGCTAAGTGATACTTGATTTGTTGTGTTTTCACATCTCATAAGTTTAGTGTTTTGTGCTAAAATAACAGACTTGAGAATATAATGATACTATATAATGATACTTATGTCATCGCCATACTATCATTGGATCACTTGTCCTTGTTAGAGCATTCATGAAAATAGGCACTGAGAAAGCAAGAGTATGACGACACTCTGTCTTTGATTAGTATCTGGTATGTCCACCGTTTGCATTCAAACATGCTTGAACTCTGCTCCTCACAGAAAACGTCAAACGTCTGATGAAAGCAGGTGGTATCTGTCTCCATTCGTCCATTAATGCTGCAATAAGTTGTTGACGTGTATTTGGTTGCTGCTTTCGTAACCGGACTCTTCGGTCAATGAAATGACGCTAGTGCACAAAGGTATTCATATTCGGCAATTTGTCAGGCCAAAGCAAAAGTGTGTACATGTAAAGGATTTTCTTAAAGAGTAATAACTTTTCTTTGAATTTTGTGTTTAATGATTTTCATTTATTTTTCTTTCATTCACATTTGGAGCTTATTTTCTCTTCGATTATTCATATAATTACATAATTTTGATACTAGGTTTCATTACTTGAACTGATATTATATTTTTACAGAGACAATGTTTGATATGACTAATATAAGAAACCAAATCGAGTAACTTGAAATTGTTCTCTTTGTGATAAATAGTCATTCATGCAAGGTTCAAGTTTCTTCATGAATTTTACTCTTTCAAATTTGTGAAAATTTACATGACAAATGCTTTTAGAAAGGTAACTTCAAAAACTACATAAATCATTGACGAGATTCAAATTTGTATTATCAACCATACCTTTTCAGTATAAAATACTTACTGCAGAAATTTTTATTGAAATAAAATACACGTAAGTTTAACAAATTTTAAGTAATGTTATCTATCGTAAAACTATCGAAGAGTGTCTTATTGTATTTTTGTGGACTTCGAGCGTGTCATTGATAAATGAAATCTTCAGATTATATGTAGAAATAGTTATGGGTAAAGCATGTTTTAAATCAGTGATAATTTTTTGCCTCAGTCCCGATTGATAAGGCTTAAAAACTCAATTCTATGATAGTTTAGTAAACGGAATGTCGTTAGTAGCTTTATATTAAATCAAGTGATAATGTATACAATAGGACAGTGACTCAGTCTTAGGTTTTAGGTTTTAGACTCTTTAATGATCGTTAAAATCTTAAGGTTTGTCACCAAATGTAAAACGTTTAGATGCTTTATAAAGACATTCCAACGTTTTGGCCGGAATTGGTTGTAAATTTGTTGTGTTTTTATTGTGTTTTTCTTATTCAATTATCAAATTAAATGGTCATATCAACTATATTCTTGGGGTTTAACCAATAGTTACTAAGTTATGATTTTATTATCTTTAAAAATCTTTTTTCTCTTTTCTTTGAATCATTTAGTACGATGACAATGGTCTTGTGGTTGAGAGGATTGTAAAATAATGTCAACGTTATAGTAATCGAACCCCTTATAACAAAACGTGAAAAGTAAAGTAGTTTTCTATTCTAAAATATAATGTAGCTGATACGGGATAGGTGCAAAAAATTAATCTACATTCACGCTCATGGCAAAAGGACCGATTTTTACATATATTGGATCTGGATTCGTAGGAATAAAGTGTATTTCAGTGCAGTATGATTTGCGTGCAGGTGTGCTGTAAATGCACAGACAGACTGACAGGACTGCGGGTAGGCCATGGAAGGACGGACCCAGCGTCTACACCTAAGCTGAGTATATATGTATTGCTCCTCAGTGTATATATTTATTGTAAGTAATTATTTATTTATTGTATTATTTATAAGTAATCACAATCTAGAAAGAAAATTAAATTACAGGTGGAATTGCAAGTTTTTAATTCAATTTCTCTCTAATTATGAAATGAAAGATAATTTCACTAGAGACATTAATTTACAATTTATTGATGTTTCTGAAGAGAATAGTCACGATTGACTATACAAACCTGGCAGATGTTCTCGGCATTTTCAGTGATAGCACCTTAAATGGTTAGTATAGCCAAACTTTGCCTTATATATATGATAAATACACACATTATGTATAAGTAAAGCATTGTTGTATTTATTACTGATATGAATGTAGTCATGACATGATTAACTAACTTTTTTCTCAAGCCACCTCCGAGACAGATTAGAATTTTCTATTTCACAAAGGAAAGCACGCCTTTTGTGGGCACATATTTACCAATCAACTAAAAGTGTACGTCACACTTTATGTTAAATGCATCTTTTGTTACTTACAAAAATATCATGTCATTATAAAAGTAAATTTATTATGAATTTTCAACACGAATACATAATGTATCGTACAATAATGCCAACGACGTACTTGAATATCATATGTGTAATTGCATCGGCATATTCTGTAATGGTGAGGTGAGATGATCTGGGATTTAACTCTGCTTTCAAAAGTATTTCACTTATAGCAATGCTGCTAGCTCTGTGTTGAAACCTGCGAGCATGGGCAGGAATTAGCGAAGCATCGGCGGTACTGCGCTGAAATTCATTGTAGCTTTCCACCTAAACCTTACTGCATGTAGAAAATTCGAACCCCAGACCCTGAACCCTAGACAGCTCTTGTTTTGAAGCCGATAGCGCTAACCACTGCGCTGTCCCAACCCTTTGCGGCTAAGGGGCAAAGTTTTTAATGACATGCAGCAAAACAGCGTAACTATACGCATCATTTTGGTTGGAAACCTTCATCTTTTATCGATAATTGTGGGTAAATCACCAACATGTATGTAAAATGATAAAACAATAAAATTATGGCTAACAGATCTATAAGAGTGAATGCGATTGTTGCATGTAGAGAATAATGATACCGCTTCGTACCAAGTAGGTTAGTGTTAATCTTTGTTCAGAAACTCACGGGTATTACTTTTCATCCATGGTATCAAAGTGTAAGTACCTACTTATACGTAAGACTGTTCATTTTTCAACTTTGCCTTTAGTATAGTTATTTTACATCATTGACAAAAGAGTGTTCATTGCAAAACCATAATTGAGATTTAAAGCTTTTGCAATATCATTATTTTTCAAAACATTTATTCTGACTGTATTCCATTTCACAAATCTCATTGTTTCCTTATATCATCCCTCAATAAAAAAATATAATTTAAAAAAAATAAGTACATATAATGGCAACACCCCTATTATTAATCGAACTCTTTTCCGTTTTCAAAAACTTCAAAATTTAGAATTTCATTCAAGAGGATGTAAACTGCAACTGCAAATGAAAACGAATTTACGAATCAACGAACCACTTCATCACATACAATGTGCAAGCCATCACTGCAAAACCGATTCAAACGGTTCAAGCAGAGATGAAATTTCAACTGTGTGACGGTTACAATAACAAGAAAAGAAAAACGAATGTACGAGAGTCATTCTTTGGACATCAAATTCTCGCTCTTGATAAAAATTAGTCTGTAGGATAGACCTTGAAATAAGGTAGAAGCCTAAGCAAGTCTTAAAAAGGCTCTAAAGCTTGATTTCAGGGTCTGTAAATCAACCAGCCTATAGCACATTCTGGGATGTGCCTTGTCAGCTGGCATCAGGACATGAGGAGTGGAAGCAAGGAATGGTAGCGCCTTCCACCTTACCACCACTGCATAGTTATACCCCCTTGACCTCATGATCCTCAACATGTGGTGTTACATTCAACCTAAACATTTGTGATACATTTTACATTTTATGTGATAAGTTCATCAGAAAACCCCGATGGACACTTATTTGTGTGGAAAAGATGTACTCTTTTGAACACCTACAGTAGTAGAAAATCATTAACCTTTGAACTATTTGACGCTGTAATTGTTGTTTCTACCTCCTTGACTTCTTTGAAAATCCAAACTGAGAAATGTTTGTCCGACTTAAAGTCTACTTTAGCGACATTTAGTGTATACTATAAGGAAAACCTTGATGACGGTCTTGTGTCAAGTATTTTTCTAAGCTATAATAAGTCTCTTTATGGAATCATCAAGACGGATTATCTAACGTGAACATTTCCTAAAAACAGCATGTGTCGAGCAAAAGAAATTAAAATGACAAATTTCCGTCATTTGATCTATAAAATAAACAGTTTTCATCTACGGATGGAATCAACAATACATTCACCACAAATGAGGATATAGAGTTGTACGGACCTATACGGTCGCGTTTAGCGCTTAGTAGCAGCTTTGAAAGTACACTTCCCTCAGGGTAATGATGTAGGCAGCGCTTTGAGCATGTCTTAGGCACAGGCCCTCGGATCATTAAAAAAAATATTAAAAATTAAAATTTTTTTTTTTGAGAACACCCCCTGATTAGAATTGTTCCTCTGTTAATAGTATATGGAAAGGCCAGACACTCCATTCGCCCCAACCCGCTTTCTTGACCGAATGCTACAATAAATACGCACGCAATCAATATAAAATCTATGCAGACATGATGTCAAATGATTTGCCTTTCTACTCCAACTCACTTAAACAAATAAATCTTTGGGGTTATTTAATGAGGACGGCCGAAAGACGATTTCCACGCCCAACTTAATGCTGATGGGACAAATGGCCGCAGCGACAGAACATCATAAGTTTGTTCACTTTTTACTGTATCTTCGTGCAAATATCATGTAATTTGGGTTTTGTCTGAACGTCAATAACAAAAATTCAGCAGAACCAACAAAAAATCTCTCATTGTCAATTTGACAAATAGCCATTCTACCATAACTGTGCAAAATACCCTATTCTGATTGGCTGCTATGAAAAATTAGAGGGTGTATAATCTGGTTATACAGTCTTCTATTACTTCGTCTAACGCGCAAGAATTCACTAGTTGCCTAGCAACAATATTGTCTAAGTACTTGTCCGCCGGACACAAAAGATAACATTATTGTGATTAACATTTCACAATTATATAAAATTCCAATTTAATAAATGTATGCAACTTCGTAACGCGGTCAAACACGGCGAAACCCCAAATGTTCACGAAGGAAGGCAATAACACGGCGCCGGCGTTAGGGCTAGGCTGGTGATGGTTTGAAACAGAGACGGAAAAAATATCACACAAAATTCATCAAAATTAAAATCAAAATTTGGTTGATTTTAGGTCAGGACGTCGATCAACCAATTTTCGACGTCGGAACAACGTTTTTTAACTGACGTTGAAATTTGGTTGGTGTTTTGACGTTGTTTCAACGTCATCAGAACAACTTAAAACTGACATGTCATTACTTTTATAACATTTCATTATTATTAATAACATGAAATGAGTTACGGATTGTTTTAAAGAATGAAATAAAAAATGCAAAAACGAACAGCTATCCTCGACATTTAAAAGTGTTATTGATATTGGATTTAGATGAATAAAGGTTAATTTCTTTCAATTTCACAACAAAGGGAAGTAACTCTGTCCTTATGTCTAATTAGAATAAACAAGGTATATGGTATTTTTCAGTTTTTAACAGTTTTTATTTTCTCAGTTATGTTCACAACTGAAAACATAAATTTTCGATTTGTATAAAGTTAGTAGTTCTTACAAAACGGTAATTGCGCCTTTGTAACAAAAGTTTTTTTGGTGACACTTTAGTCTAAATCGTTGCAGTGTCATATAAACATTAAGATCCTCTCTACAATGTTCAGTTCCGGTACACGGATAATTACAAGCGAGCAGCCATCTAAGTCTTGAACTGAGGTATGAGCTACTGCTGAAGTTGAAAGCATGGCCTCACTGATGATGCAATGCTTCAAATATAATAACAAAACAAAGCTAACACAACTTGACTGATTAACAGGGTTTGACGTCGAAATGACGTCTTTCCAACGTCAATACAACGTCTTAGCTTCAACGTTGAACCGACGTCGGATTTCGACGTCGCCGCAAATTTCAAATCCAATCAAATTTCAACGTTATTTCAACGTTGGTAAACGACGTCCTTTCAACGTTTATACAACGTCATATTGCCTGCTGGGAGCTCCCTTGAAAGCATTTGGAAATTGTCGGTAATGTCCGAGGCTTACTTCAAATAACGTTATTCGAGATTCCAAAGTACGTCATCTTTGTATGAATGTCAGTCCGTGGAAATCGTGCATGGGCATCAATGACACAGCACAATCGAGCATTCGCGAAAGAATATAGTTCAAATTTAAATCGTTATTATGGTAGAATGGAGATAAACATACTGTGTTTGGAAATCAGAGGCATATAACGGAATTATAATAGCTCTAAATTTAATTTAAAGTCGAACGCGTAGCGTGAGGCTTTAAATGGATAATTTAGAGCTATTATTTCACGTATTGTGAGATTATAGATCCTAATTCTTTCACGTATTGTGAGATTGTCTAGTCTTTGATGCAAAAAGTCGAATTTTGGCGTGATAATATAGACAGAAGGGATCCCATTTTCGAATTGTTGATTTCCTTTAATTACGATTTCAATAAAAATATTCCATTTCGACTCCCTGAGAAATAATCAGCAAAATCATATTGACCAAATACAAACGAACAAACATGACGTGTTTGCAGCTGTTGATCACTCATTATAGAATACGATTTTGTGAAGAAAAAGAAAAATGACTGGTTTTTTAAATTGTGACTCCTGGTCACTGCAGTGACCTGCCAAAAACAATTACAGTTAACTGTATACGTTGGCATACGATTGTGTTAAAGTGTAATAGATTTTCACTTCTGTATTGAAAATTCAACATTATCCGTTTCTTTTTCGCAATGTTACAATGCGATATTTGCACTAGGTTATTCAGGGTTTTGAACAAACTTTTATCTTGCAGCTGTACATACCTATTGCAATATGAACGTTTATAAGATATTTAAAATAAAACTGAATTATTCAGCATAAATCGTTAGTGGTTCACAATTTTTTTTAAAAATGTTTTTATTCACTATAGTGGTTCACAATTGGTCCAACTAAGGTTTTTCTAATCACATAAACCGAATTAACTCGTAGGCACCATAATTGTTGAAAACAGAAGGAATGTTGAGCAATACAAAATGTCGGGTACAATTTGCACTTACCAATGGAATTAATCTTTCAATCTAGCTTTTGTGCCTAAATGTTTGAGCTTTGAAGTGTTAATATTTGACAAATATACTGTCATTCCTCCAAGAAACCTTCAAGGAAGGCAACATGTTATAGCATGCACTGAGAGTGTTAATATATAATCCACAAGGCGCTTTCGACTGTACAACCTTATTTCCACTTACGGATATAAACATTGACACGTAATGCAATCTCTATTTATATATCTAGGACTTTCATTTATAATTTTATATGATTTATAAAAATTTTAAAAAGTGTGCCTTGATGGTTTGAGATCTCATAACAGACCAGGACATGATAACCTACATGTGCAAATGGTGTTATTGTTAGGCTATTACAAACGCGTTAATGTTTAGGATTATTTTGCAAAGCAGAAAATTTAGTTTCTCTTAGAGAATTGACCTTCTTGACGTTGAAAGATATGTCAATTTGAAATAGCTTTTTCTCTATCCTAAAGTTTTATAGATTTTGCAAGAAATACAAAACATAACATTTAATTCACTTTGGGCATTTATTCGACGACTTACATATTCAACATTCCACTTTTTAGGATGATGAGTCTCAGGTTGGTAGCTGACTCAATTGCGCCTGTTCAGGAGCGTGCTATGTAACATCTCTCAGCTTAATAGGTGTACGGTATACTATGCGATCTATATGGTCTTCTCAATCTTCTCGTTCGATAATCAGCAAACATGTCCCTGGTTTGATATAAAAATATGTTTTCAATGATAAAGGAATTAGGAACAAGTTCCAAAGAAGGAGGTTACCTTTGCCATAGTATTTACATTTTAATATATTAACATACATAAAATAAATAACATCAACATACAAAAAACATACCATCGCTATGAGTTCTAAAATTGTCTGTTGATATTGATAGAGAAGTTGTTATATGAATGGAATTGTTCACATTTTTTCCAAGCTCTATGCACTTTGGATGACAAGTAAGAGTTCGGACTGCTTTACATTTATTTATAGCTTATCCCGTAGCAATGAGTTTTTAAAAAAAAGTATTTAAAACTTTGCAGGAGTATTCAAATTGTTGTGTTATAACGAAATATCTGAATATTGTTTAAGATCTGCGGACAATTTATCTCATTAACTTATTTGCCAATAACCATATTCAACTTTCTGGTGATGAACACTCTTACCTATCCCAGGGTGTATCTTCTCTGGGGTCGTTAGCCCCGGACAATTCAGGTAGCCCTACCGAAATGAGACTGCCTAACGCATCCACATACTGGTAACTGGGGGAATATTGGCTGTTTTCTAAGGGAGAGATTAATACCAAAAATAAAAATATTTGAAAACTTAGTTTTAGAATGAATTGATTCAAAGACTATCAAATGAAGAATTAGAAATTGGTAAGTTTCAAACGTTCGTTGTAAAGCTTGGGTTTATAAGTCGGTTCTCAAAACCCCGCTCTCGAGTTAATCCGCCTATCTGTGGTCTAATAGCCCGTGAATCTTGGATAACAGATGAAAAACATGAAAATGGTTTTAATATCTTTCAATGATGATTATAAGATATTATGAAAAATAAAGATTGAACGAAATTTAAAAGGTCTTATTGCAGAAAATCCCTAGGTCCAATGTTCTAATTAGTAGAGATAACCTAAGAGCAGTGTTGAAGCAGGATAATATGTGCTTGGCTACCGAAACTTCGACAAAACGAAGGCCCAACGGGCCGTTTCTTAATTCAATTTCGTTCCTGACATTGAATGACTTTAAAACTGACCTTCAGCAGAGCAAGACAAACAAACGAGTAAACATAGGACGATAGTCTTCATTTTGAATCTGAAAAAATGTCGGAAGAGATGTTTAGAGTAAAGTAGTTCCAGAGGAAGCTTTGATGACAACATTCAGTGGACAAGAAATTTATCAATTTGTACCAAAAGTGATTGAAAATTTCTTCTGATAAGTGCAGTAGCACGTTGAAAAAATTTATTTCATGAAATTTTCCTCAATAAACATTAGTTTTTACCAAATATCTTAAAAAAACGTGCCTATGTCCTTTTCAAGTAAAATTTTAAAGTAAACCTTTGAGAAAACAACTTTTAAGCACAAAATGTGATGTTAAAAACCTACCTGTACCTGTATCGATAAAACTTCTTGTAGGTCTGCTGCAAACAATGATACCGAGGTCAATGGCTATTTGTATTCATTTTTAAAAAAGTAATTATAATCCAGATGGGTCCAAATCGGTGGAAATGAACATCAATTTTAATAAATCACTTTGTTAATGAAAAATAGCAATTTCAATCTTATTAGAAACGAATTAACGTCAACTGCTCTTTATTAAAAAAGGAAAGGTAATATGAATGATATTTTAAGGTTTTGGGCGATAAAACCGTAATGGTTACTTAAACGGACATATGAAATGCCTACATTTACAAGCAGAGGCATATATAAAAACGTCAGGAGCCTTACTCTATTCAGTATGTGAAATACATGTATACATGTATTTTACGACTTTATTATTTAGCTGATGAACAAAAGAAAGAAGTCACCATATTGTCATGGTTCAAGGAGTTCAAGCATTTAGAACTCTATCCGGAGTTTGATAGATTTCAGTTAAATGCTGATGATAGTATTACATATTAAAGTATTGGTGCAAAATTTTGATGATGAAGATAGTAGGTTTATTTCTAGGTAAAGTAAGATTTAATAAAAAGACTGAATAAATATGAAAGAACAACATTGTAAGCTATGTTAGCCTTCTTTTATAGATTGACGTTTCGATTTTCGCTTTCGCATGATATTGAAAAGACAGACATGTTTAAATCATTTTAGGCAACGCTTTTGTGATGGTAATTAATATAACTTTGAAAATAAACTCATCTGATTGATTTGAAATGAAAATAATTTCTTAACCTTTTTCTATTATGAATATTATTTAAGGTAATTTACATCCATGTTGACAAAAGAAATAACAATTTCAACGTTTGTATTCAACGTTTAACGGTAAAATTAATGTTATGATATGTATAAATTTAATCCATATATAATATATAATTCAGTTTATAACTTTTTTCTTTTATCTTCAGTTTGAAACGCTCATTTCACAATCATAAATGTACTTAAATTTGATCATCGATTTCGTTCGACAGATCACCAATATTATGATTAATGTCAATCAATGATAAGAAGTTTTACGCATCTGAAAATTTTATATTACCGCTGTTTGGAGTTCAGGCATTCTTGTTTCCATGATATGATGAAAAACAGTAAAATTTAAGTTAAAATGCAGATTTAAAATGGAAATTAATATCAAATATCAGTTTTCAAAGGAATTTTATTATACTTTGATCTACCGTTGCATCAACTTCAATGTGTCCCTTGTAATCGCGAATAAAGGTTAGTCTTATAGATGTGTCAGCATATATAATATTAATCGTAATCAAAGCTGATCAGCTACTGTATCTGAGATCGAAACTATAAACATAGAAACATTCGGGGTTTATGTGCAGAAAATGTGTATACATGTATGTATATTCAAATAAGGACAACGGGATGAAGTGGAATTTCATTTCTAAAAGAACATCCATGAGTAGCGAAATAGATCGACAAATGGAAAATACTCAGTTCAACAAATTAATGCACACGTGTTCTTTTGATTTCATGATGTAATATAAATCACGATGTGCCTAGAGTTCCCAATGTGTGTTATTCTTAATTTACATGTTTACATGTACGCATTTTATGAATGTTTTGTTTCTGAAATTGCTTTTAACATGTTTGATCTTTTAATTGTGAGTTATTGAGAATAACTTTGGAACAACTATTGATAAACTGACATAATATTTCAATATGAATTAAGTACCAAGATTGAAATTTGATTAATAATATATATACAAAAGGAGGTTCAAGTGTCAAGTGGTGGTAGTAAAGTATGATATTGGCCTGTTTTTGTTTGACAGGCATTTAAAACCAAAAAGTGCTGCAAAAGGTCTCCACAACAGCAACATGTTCTAAACATATTTCCAAACATATTTTAAATGAAAAGGATTTCAACAACATGTTCTAAACTAAAACACGTATTGATATCAAACACATTATGAAATGTGTTTTGGTTTTAAACTTTTTTACATTATTCAACTGTTTAAAAACAGGACAAGCCATGTGTTTGGGTTTGGGTTTAAGATTCATAAGGGGCAAATTTACAAATAATTCATAATAAAAGTTGTTAGTTACGACAATGTTTTGTCGTAGTAATGCATTCCACATTCGTAGCTCCGATGATTGGCTTCATTTCACGAAGTTTTTCTTTTTGATCAAATTGTTGAATCTTGAACAACTGAAATGTTAAACTCATGTACATAAGTGTGAAAAGAATCATGTAAAAATCATATTTATTTGTTAACAGGAAAGTCCTCCTCAATTTCGTTTCCACAAAAACAACCCCGCTCGAATGTTCCCTTTTAAAGCAGATTGCCTGAGGTCTTAATCGAGCGATCTCGCCGTGGTTTATCAATAAATCGAGCGACTTATTCTAATGATATTTTATTGAAATATTGATTTGCGGTACAGTTTTAAAATACAATGAAATGTTTGAATAACATTAAATAATGCGATAATACCATAAACAATAAATAGTTGATTGAAACAATGCCATATTATCTCATATTTCTTGCTCCATCAACATGGACATGACAAACGGGTTCACTCTCCGTCCTCCTCTGTTCATGAACGCCATCATTGGCAACATCGAGCTGCTCTCTCCGCCGTTCATGAAGTAAGGAAGCATCATGTTGTTACCATTCGAGTTCATCATCATGCTGTAAGTTGCGAGTTGTCTCCCTTCGTCTCGGCCTAGAAAGGGGAGGTAACTCAGGAAGTTGTTTGAGGACCTTGTATTTCCGTTATTGTTGTAGTTGTTGTTGTTATTGACAGAGTTGTAAGCTCTAACGGAGTAGGTGTTGACGGAGTTGTACGGATTGAACGCCTGCTGGATACGCCCTGCTGAACCAAGGGACATATAGCCTGAAAAGAGATACTTAATATTTTAACCAAAAAAAAATAAATTAAATTCATACACAAAATCATAAAACGAACTTCAGATCGGCATTAAATTGATCTGAGTCTGTCCAAAGTTCATATTTTATATTAAGTAACAATATAGTTGGTATAATATTAATACATTTTCCTTTTCATATTTTCATCAATCTTTGAGAACACGATAAAGTGAAAGGAAATGAACCTCTCACCAAATGAAAATGATATAATCTATCAATGGGGTGTTGTAAAAAAGTTGAAACAGTTTGAAGAGATATTTTGCAATGAAGTTAGCATTATTTGAATTGAAAAGGACGCTTTTATTGATCAGAAATGAAGAATAGTAAACTTTGTCGAGTTTGATAAAATATCTAAGAAACGAGTTAGTTGGTAACTTTGTATTAAACGAGAAAGCGCCATCATGACTTGTTTAGTAGCCATATCACTGAACTCTATCAAGGTAATATATCAGGATTATATACAAGGAGACATCGATAACACGGCGCTCGATCGTCCGCAGGGCATGCATAATTTTGATCGCAATGTCGAAAATGAAATGATAAAAAGCAACAATAGTTATTAAAAACATCATAACTTAAAACTATTGAACTCTCAACAGGATAACATTTACACAGAATCGCTCGTTCAAGACTAAACGAATCTTTTAATAAAGATATATACTCTTGCCATCATCATGCATTCTCTATCTACTCACCGTGAACAGCACAGCAGCAGAGGGCGAGGACAACAATCAAAGTGTTCATGATTAGCTGAAACATGAATTGTTATTAACATTGATTAGATTTTACTTATCCTTTACATTTTTCTAACTTCTTCTTTTTCAGAAATCTAACGAAAATGTTGAACTCAGCTTGACATCACTGAGTGTTTTACATTATTAATCTCATCGTGCTAATATGAATTCTCACGAAGGATGGATCTGAAGCAAGAGACATTGTGACATCGATAGCATATCTTTTGTATTACTAGCCTTTGACTTACTTTATTTTAAATTTATCTTTAAAATACGTTAGATTTGAAATTCTTTTGACATGGAAGTGTTTCAGATTAATCAAAATATCCTTCGTAAATATTCGGATCCTTTTAGTTCCATCCCTTTTTATAGCAAAGTCTTTTTAAGAGTCTTTTAATCGAGATATATATAAGCCTTCATCCCAAAATGTTTATGGAATTACAATTTTTCAGACATCAACTGTAAAACTTTTCCTTCGATGTTCTTTTCAAACCAAAGGTTAATCCGATAATGGATGATGAATTGCCAAATTAGCCTCGATCAATTTACTCACTCAGTTTAAGAATCCATTATCCAGAAACAATTTTTAGTAAAATTACACAATATCATAGTGTGATGGAAAACATTTAACGTAATATAGATTCGTTTAGACCTACGATCCGAAAATGATACTTATCTTAATAAAAGCGATCTATGAACAAATCTAATGACGAAAACCGTGTTTCTAGTCAAACGATAAGACTCTGGAAAGACAATTTGTGGAAAAAATATTGAAAAAGGAGACTGAGTCATCTCAATTCTAAAATCTGAAAGTCATTTCAAAGACCTGCTTAGATTTTTATCCTATGTCAGACAGATTTCCACATTTCATTCACCTACCTTTAATTCAGGAGGAATTCCAAGGGTTGGTTGAGGAAGATACCTACTCTTAGAGAAGACCTGCTTATATATACTTGTTAGTTAATGATTACGTATGTGACAAATGACATTGATTGCTGAAGACGTCAACGCGTTAACAACCAATGCCTGTATATCAACATGGCGGGGCCTTGATGTATTTTTAGATGCTCTCTGTACCTGTGAGAGTGGTGTAATGCACACGCATTTTGTCGTAATCTCAGCCTACCTCTTGGCAGCATTATTCACTTTTATCCATATGCACGTGTCGAGATCCGACTTGCTGTCCATATATTAAGAAACCTACCTAGTATTTACTGCTGATAGTATCACCTTTTGCCAAATGTCAACCTTTTTAAGTAGCATAGTGATGTTTGTATGTAAAAAGACAATAATTTTTCAGCTACACAGGTGATATGAACTTGGTCAAATAAAGAGATCTTATATTCTAAATATTTTATGATAATGTGTAAACAATAATGTATTTGTAATTTTTAAATATAATAAATCTAACATAACAGATATAAGGATTTGTACATGTTTATACAAAAAAGTCTTCATTTGAACTACTGTGGTTTATATGTGTTGTCTTGAAATGAAGGTTTTTAATGGTTATGAAGGCTAGGAGCCCCAATTACAATCTATTAGTACTCAGGTAATATTGAAAATGTTCTCGTCTCCGAGATATCATAGACCGATGTAAAAATTGATGAAAATGTACAGACAATAAGATGACCACATCCACAACTTTTCACGCTTTCAACTTCGTGCCATATAAAAATACTCAGTTCATGACAAACTCGCAACCAAAGCTTATTATTAAATCTATTTCAATTTAATATGATTAACCTTGTGCGGCTAATTTTGAAATAATTATTTATCTTTCAGGCAATCAACATAGGGAAATATATAAGACAAAATCTTTAATAGTTGTATTGTAGATATGCTATAAACAATTCATTAGAAACAGTTATTACATTTCAGTCTTGAGAATATTCCATTTTTTGTCAAAATAACTAATTATCCATTTTTTCCCAGTGATATATCTTGTAATATCCAGTGATAAAATCCTTTTAGAAACTCCATACATATTATGATAATTGGTGTTAAATCTTTAGTTTCTATTTATTTATTAAGAGAGTCCTTGATATAAATTCCGAAGTCTCAGGCCAAGATATATTATTTTGTAGCACCAATAACCGCTTGTTGAATTTCAGGGTATTGTTAGCTGAAAGTCAGAATAACAAAAAATGATCTCGTAATAAACTGTAGTCTTTTATTTCTTATCACAAGAGGTCAGAAACTATTCTCACCCCGCAACGGTAGCTTCGTCATAAATTCCTGTACAAATTTCTGTCCTGTTACAAACGTTTCTCGGTCCAGAAATGTAAAAGCCTTGGATACAATTGGATAGAATTAGCGTTAGGTGTACGATCAATGACGCTATTACGATATTTATCATTCGAAAAGCCTAAATTATTTCCGTTTGTTTTGGGAAAGCAAAATTTTATTCAAAATATGCCTTTTAGGACTTTTTAGCAAAATATACTTGCAATATTTAAAAACTGCATCATTGCACAAGTCTCAGTGACAATAGATATGCTCATTCATGCGGTGTTTTCATTGGATGAATTTTTTTAGATAGTTTGTTTTGCAATATTAAGCCGCTAGTGGAACTTGTCGGAAGTCGGAGAAGAGCTCATACTTCAACAGAGGTTGTTGTAGGTATTTATGACAGGACTACCTCTGCGGTGAGAGAAAGGGAAGAAAGTTCGTAAAAACGTGAAAAATGGTGATTCCAATTGACATACAAAGGAAATGAGATTATTTCACGAAGGGCATATAAGCAATTTCGGAAATACAGAGGTTTTGTCCGTTAACCCAACTTTGTTACCGGAACTAAAGAAACACAAGAAGTTGTTTAGGAATTTTGAAGGATATTGTATCGCATGATAGAGTTCAAATAATTCAAAAATATTTTACATTTAATTCAAGATCTATTGAAAAAAACCAAGAGAGAGAGAGAGAGAGAGGCGTAGTTTGGGAAACTTATTTATACGGTCACACAGCCCAAAAGTCACGTAAACGCATGAATCACGCACACGATTCCAATCTTACGGGATACACGCGCGATTTGCCCATTTCATCAGTTTGTCTGACGTGGAACCTCCGTAGTTGTCCGTCGATGTTCGCCGGATCGGCGCTTTCCGCGATTCCGAGTTTTGAGCAGTATTGCGCAGTATTGCGCTGTTTTACGTAAGTTTTGCGTAGTGTACGTGGGCAGTGCGCGAAATATGCGTGGAATATCAGTGATCTTTCGCGAACATGTTGCCGCTATCGCGTTCATCATCGACTTTCCACTGACGATTAGCAGACATACGACGCATGGTTCGCGCATATGTGCCCGTTGTGCGCAGTTCATACGTGAATCATGCGCGATTCATACACAGTTCATTAGTGCAAGTGCACAGATTTTGCGTGGTTTTTCAGCGGACCTTTTGTCGCTCCGACTACGTCTTCGCCCTGTTTGCGTGTCTATGCGTTGTAGTGCGTGGTTTGTTAATGATTTGTGCGTGCTTGCGCAATTCATAGGTCATTTTTAATCGCGTAAATCAGTGAAAATGACGGATAGGCACGCACACCCAAACTTTGTGCGTGATTCGTGCGTTTACGCGACTTTTGGGCTGTGTGACCAGTCCTTTAAGACTTTGTATATGTTATTCGGACTAAATGGTTATAAAGCTAGAACACATGTAAATAGCCTAAAACTTTCGGCTTCTGAACATTTATAAGGTCCCTGCTCGATTATCATTAAGAATAAGTAATGCCACATATTTGTCATTGATATGACATAAGATCATAACATGAGCATAATGCTAAATCAGCGTATTTGAATCCACTGAGCTCCTTCCTAATACCCTGATCCCATTCGGACCAAATGCCTCGTATGGCTGGCGCGGCTTGATTTTCTTTGCTATGTTGCTATTGCTAATGTCGTATTGCAAGGAGCTTGAAGTTACTATCTTGAACTCAACGAATTTTCCACCCGGGTTGTGCCGCTTCTGCTGTGTGCGAGTTGTCTCATTGGCTTGTTAACCAGCTAGATGTACGAATATTTTGGCTTGAAGGAGATCAGGGTATTAGGAAGGATTCAAATACGCTGATTTAGCAGTATGCATCTTAAGTTGTTATGCCCAAATGTATTATTATGAAGAATGTTTTTGTTTTGACACTTTTAGTGAAAAGAAAGCATTCGGAAACGGACCACGTGGAGGAATAAGCAGTAGATAAAGAAACTCTCGGTGTCTATCATTATTCCTGTGTTACCAACCAACACCCAATTGTTCTGATATGAACTAAAAAAATCAACAGAGAACACGTTTTGTAGAAAAATAGGCTTTCACACCGAGGTCCTGCAATGATAATGAAATTGAGACAATGGCAAGAGTTGAATTCAAGCCTAGCAGATATGAATTTAAACTTTGAGATGAACAAGAACTTTAAACGTTCGAAAACCTCAACAACGCATAAGATAATACAGAAATACATCTGACATTTAATAACTGAATGACCAAACGGTATTTCGCTGATGTACATCTCAAAATTGTGTTTAACTCCTTATCACCGATTTTTGGAATTTTCAAGCCATTTCAGGGTATTAGGAAATTTGCAATTTCAGATGGTCCCACCGTGTGAGCAAGCATTAGCCGTCTGTCTCTTGAAAAGCATTTCTATGTTTCGGTAGCCTTAGGCAAATTTCTATCCAATGAAACAAACCAAATTGAAATTAGTTCTGTAAGACTGGGTGTTAATTTCTCAGTCGGTCTAACATTTATCCCAACCCTCAAACTATTTTCTTCTGTCCGCGTTTGGGTTCAGACAACTAGACGCACAAGAACAAACCTATAAAGAACTAATATATAATCGCAAGAACAACGCTTGTTTAGACGTATCATATTACTTAATTGAAAACTTACTGAATTTAATCTTATTTTTCATTGTTTTTCAATTTGAAGCACACTCGTCCCTCGTATCATGAGCAATATAAGCTCTCGCCCGTAAACATTTATAGGATTTATCATAATAACCAACTATTAGGTCTTAAGCCCTCTGGGCATCAGTGAAGCGTAATTCCTCACTTTTTATCCGCACGCCTGAGATCAGTTATTATATAATTCATAAGTGTCATGTTATATAAAGAGGATGACGATTCAATTAAATACGAATGAATAAGCAAATTTCAACCACCTTCATATATAAATAAACCTGGGCAAATATGTTTGATTCTTTTCATTTCAAAGGCTCTCTTATTAATCATGAATTATAAACAAATTGAAATGCAAAAGTTGAATAACATCACTTTTTATCATCGATCTATTAGTTACGTCCTTACTGAAAACATGGTGAAGTATTCTTCGAGCTGAAACGATTCATCATATTGCATCAGGAGGAATGTACTGCTGTTATTACTCGTCATAGTGTAAGATGGTCACGATCCACAGTTGATCCTGAACAATATCCAACACATTCCTGCGTAACGTACACAACACCTAGGCATATTTACCATAATTCCCAACGTTTTCAATTAAATCATAAGAACTGCACGTTATTACTAGCAATAAACACTCCACAAAATCTACACCATCCTTCGTGACAAAACGGATCGCAACATGTTCGCATGTGATAAGACCGCGCGGAGGATTTATAAAATTACAATCTGCTGCACGTGCATTATACAACTCTCACAGGTGAACTCAGTATGTGACGATACATCAAAGACGCCGCCATTGTAATGGACACGTAGTTGACGGTAAGGATTTACCCTCGTTAGCATTCAATGTCAAGTGTCACTATCATTCATTACTTACACGTGTATATAAACAGCTCCTTTCTGGTATTCTGTATCTATCTTCAAGCTATTCCTCCTTCCTAAACAGGTTTTCAAGTTTTATAGGTAAGTGCCAAGAAGGTAGAGATATAGCATATTTGAGATCGTGTGGAATTTTGATCTGTGGTTTTGAGAAAATTTTACTATCTTTGTCCATATTGTTATGGTACAACATTTTGTAAAAACAAGCATGATCAGTGTTTTTAAAAATGTAATTCTTTCTTTGAAGGTTTTTCAAAATATGATTTATATAAGAGACAATAGGGTTAAATAGAATAAACCTATCGACTTCTTTATGGCAAGAATATGACGTCTTACGTAGTGAGTGAGTGAGTGAGTTAGGGTTTAACGTGTTTTAAACAATATTTCAGTTATTAAACACGTTGTGTTATGTAGATGACAACTGTTTTATAGTAGTTTGTCCATACAATGAAATGATGTTTAGTAGTATGACATATTTTTTCTGAAACGACTTGCAGATCACCATGAAGGGTCTCGTCAATTTCCTTGTTATCTGCTGTTGTTCTGCTCATGGTAAGTGGAATAGTTTTAAGGAGACACTAGATCCTTGTCATGGCATTTCATTTCACATTGCTACGTGTCAAACGACCATACATCATGTTTACTTGTTGTATATTAACATCCCTAAATGTGAAAAATTGATTACCATAAAATCGATTATAACATCCTCATTTACGATGTACATGTCCTTTCCATATAAAGTTATATGATCTGCCTGTTTCTACCAACTTTTCTGCAATAGGTAAGGTTTCAATATTGACATTGGTTAAGACTTTCGGTCCCAAAACCACGGTACTTTGTAAGGTTTCCAGATATAAATCACTCATTGTTGATTGATCATTGTTATTTTTCAAAATTAGAAGCATTGAAATGTATCAACATTGTTAAATGTGAATCTAGTTGACAGCGTCACTAGCTTTTGATATTCCTGTCTGGCTACCTAAATCGGGATCTCACATATCGTAATCAAGGGCAGTTCCCTACAACTCCGTTAGCGGTTATAACTAGTTAAAATAATATGATTCTCTTTTCAGGCTATATGTCAATTAATTCTGCTGGTCGTATCCAATCGTTCAATCCGTACAACTCGTTCAACACCTACTCCGTTAGCGCTTACAACTCTGTCAATAACAACAACAACTACAACAACAACAACAATAACGGAAATACAAGGTCCTCAAACAACTTCCTGAGTTACCTCCCTCTTCTAGGCAGAGACGAAGGGAGACAACTCGCAAGCTACAGCATGATGATGAACTCGAATGGTAATAACATGATGCTTCCATACTTTATGAACGGCGGAGAGACCAGCTCGATGTTGCCAATGATGGCGTTCATGAACAGAGGAGGACGGAGAGTGAACCCGTTTGTCATGTCCATTTTGATGGAGCAGGAACTCTTGTAATTATGAGACAAATGGTATTGATACAATCAACTATTTATTGTTTATGGTATTATCATGATTATTCACATTATCTTATAATTCTTGTAAATTCCCTTTTCTATAGTGATAATGGTAAATATTAATTCAAACAATCATAACTTTGTGGCACTTTTGTTTAATAGGTAAATCCGAAGGGAATAATTTTAATCGTGTCTATGAATTGTCATTAAAACGTTTGACAATGATCAAATATCACACTGTTAAATTCTTAATTTCAAAGCAATGCTTCTTCAAATGAACCAAGGTAATAGGTTTAGTGTCGATTGGATTGAGTTTATTCTCTCAGGGTGAGAAATTGTTACAAGTACTGAAAGCCTGATTAATAAATATCATAAATTACAATATCATGATTGGCGACATTGGCCTGAGGGGGTCATATGATGTATTAGATTCAATCACATATTCATATTTTGCATACTTATGCATTGCTATTTATGTTACTAATAAATATTGAGAACAAAACATTGTGTTTCTTATCTAATTCTTTACCGTACAGGCATAGGGTGAACAGGGCAGGTAAATGCTGATTAATTTTGAATCCTGTGGACTTAATTCGTCTCAGTAATGCTTGGAAATTCATGCTTATGCTGATTTAGGCACTTTAACCGGTAACTGCACTTATTTTGATAATCTTTTCCTATCTTGGGGCATTCGATCAGAGCTTTGAGTAGGTTCGACCTAATAGCAAAGCAATACCAGAAAGGTGTAAATGGAAAAATAAACTCGATTTTACATGTAAAGATATATAAACAAGATAAATATCAAAACAATACAATAATATCAGAACAATATAACTTGATCTTGAACAAATGGAAATGGATGTTCAGTGTTACTCGTCAACATGAATGCCCTAAGCCTCGGCGCTATTTCTAGTCATGTTGAAGTCAGATGCCAGTTGAGTAACATATCCGGCGTTATCTTCCTGCATGCTGTATATGCAGAACACGCTGTGTTTCCTAATTATTATGTTACCGAATACTTGGTTATGTTTAAAAAAGCCAAGAAGAGCTTTTTAGGAAGTAAATCCTTCATGTAGTAGAATTACTCATGCGTGGTAGAACTGTCAAAACTTATTTTTTCATCTTTTCTCCTTGTTCCATCACTTTGATCGTATCACATTATTGTGGTCTCTGGATCCCAAGAGGAACATTACCTACCCATCTTTCTTAAAGGAAATGTAAATGAGTCAAACGATCGTGTAACATGATTAGAAACACTTATGGTCTATTCCTTACGTCTTTTGAACTTTTGATTTAGAGATAAGGGTCTCTCTTCTAGTTATGCTAATTATGGTAGATCTGAGGATACGTTCAGCCATTGGTCACACTTGCCCTATTACAAGCAGCCTACCACGCCCCAAATGAACATTCCCAATAAGGTTGTTGAATCGCATAGAGCTGCTACTCACTGGAGATTGTTAACCATATCGACAGATGCAGTAATTTCAAATGCTGTTAAATCTTCTGAAAAGACATATGAAACCTCAGTCACGGGATACGAAAATATTACAAGGATGTTTCTGACAATAGAGAATATATGTGAATAGAGACTATGTGGCGGTGTTTACATTGATCTGTCTTTCTTTCATTCAGCAATTGTCACCGATATCTTGCTCTGCTCGATTTTTTTCTTATAAAAGGCTGTTCTATGTTTAACCAAACTAAGTTCTTATGAGATTGTATCGTATCGTTCACGTCAAGCTTAAATATTACAAATATACATGTAAATTATAGAAACTAAAATCTACCATGGAATACATACAGTGTATGTAGACATTTATGATTTTGAAAACATTTTCTTTTTTCTAAATATGAGAAGTTTTTTTTCCATAAAATATGGTGTTGTAAGGATGATCTTCCAGTTGCATTAAAATGTGTATGTTTTTAATTGCATTTTACTATCTTTTTCATTTCCCCTCGATTTGTAGTGTAATAAAACAAAGAAGAAGAGTTTCGTTTCCTAAATATACTTTTCATTTCAAATTGTTTATATCGATGATAAATCGTTAACGTTAGTAAAAAAAATATTAGTTTTTAATTAACCAATCGATGTACTAAATTAATCATAAATATTTGTTTCACTACCTTACATGTACATCAACAAAACAAAACAAAACAAGACACTTTCATCTACAAACTCATCATGTTGAAGTGTTACTGTCATTTTTTATGGTGTTACTTTAAAGGTGCTTGTAATAATTAATTCTTACAAATACCATAACACAATCAAGGAGAGAACGACTCTAAAGTTTGGGCTTTTTATGAACTTATTAACATTATTCCATTATGTTAACTTCAATCAAGTTTATAAGCTTAGACTATTTTATAATTCATTGATATATTGACCTTGTAAACAACAAGAATTGAATAAAAGAATGCTGAGATAGCGCCATCAATGGAGCTTGGGCAAATAATGATGTGGAGATTCACGTTTGTTCCCAATTTTCAACATTGAAATTAAAAAAATCAAAAACTAAATGAATAAATACAAATACTAAGAAATGAAAAATTATTTATGAAGCGAGACTAAACATATATATTTAGTCTTGCGAATATATTTTGTTCCGGTGTCAGATGAAGTACAAACTCAGAAACATCGCTCTGTTCGTTCACAATAAAATAAACCCTTGTGTAAATCTGATCTTTAAGTTCTAAGTATCCCTAGGAGATTTCCATGGCGTCATGTCTTTAAGTAATAAACTTCTTATACTCCTTCAAACTTTCAAATCTCATATTCTATCTTTGTTATTGTAAAGATCGCACTTTTAAGTTGTATTTGTACTCTTGTGAATCGTGGACTTTTAAAAATAAGTATTTATTGTTTGAGATGGTATCTATTAACGTGAACTTCGACATCATTAATTCAAACAATTATAAACATATAAAATCATATGAAAATTTCGTTCTTTAATTCAGATAGTAATCAAAATATAATTTCCACTGACTGTATCAATAGTATATCCTCTCGGCCATCAAGACTATCTTACATGTAATAATATATGCCCAAAAAAAGTCTTTTCGGGAAGAGTCCCTTTGAATTCACCTCCACCCAATTAGCTTGTAGCGGGTCAAATAACGGGTAGACCGGCCCGTATAAGCCCCTTCCACTTTACCGCAATACAGCTCAGGTGTATTGCAGTAGAAACGTAAAATTACCGGGGTGGTGGTGCAGTAAAATTGCAGCAATGCCGAGAGCAGCCCCCAACCGTGTTGCGATAGCGTCACAGGAATAATGGAAAATTACTCCCATGACTTATATCCGCCACTGTAATAATATATGCCAAAAATTTCCTTTTCGGGATGAGTCCCTTTGAATTCACCTCTTAGAGTCACATCTATCACAGATTCATTGTTACAGCTACACCCCGAAAGCTTTTTCACCTATCTATCTTTGAGCAAATGTCAAGTAATTTGGATTTCATTTCAATAGAAGGGAATTCAAGCTTTAACTTATGATATTGGACATTCCTGTCTCAATGTGTATCTTGATTATTTTGCAGTTTCCATTAGTTGTCAGGTGGTTAATACTGCAATTTTTGAACAAGAATAATTAATAGAATGCGTAAGATTTTCAAAGTCCCAACTTCCTAAATTTTGAAATAGACATACTCACATACGTTAAATGAAGCAGAATACTTCACTGCTTCATATTTGATAGAATACATGACTATTGTTTGATGCTGTTGGGTACTTATCGGAGATTTAACAAGCAAAAGTAAAAGTGGCATTGTAGAAATTATTACCCTCTACTTCAACGAGCTGCCAAATATTTATACTTATCGTTAAAATTCAATAATGAGATTACAATCAATCGTCGCTTCCGACCTTAAAATATAACATTGTTGGTTTTTCCATATTTTCATGATATCATACCTAAAATAGGTAGGCAAGTGAACAAAATTTCGACATGCAGCTGTAAGAGGACTTAATTATGTGCATTGTTTATCATTTTATTATATATACATAGTTCAGTATATTCCAAACCAAAACTTTTTCGGTCTATAAAGATATCTTACTCAAAAATATTTCTTCTTAGCATTTGAGTCGTCTCTGAAGAAGCATTTTTTTAAAAATAACAAGGAAACATTTTATAAAGCCAAGATTGAGGTTTAATAATTGTTTACATATACATGTATATAGGAGTATTAAATTAATGGCAATTGCAATAAATTATTTTATGGACAGAATATAAAATGAGAACATATGAATTGTGTATCGTCAACTTAAACATTTCACAATGGAGACGTTTCGGTGACTTTTCGAGTATGATTCCAATAGAAATCAGGGTTAATTCTGACATTACGATATTATGATAAGTTGATTATCCATAAATTATTGTTTCATGTATACTACAAATTTCCATGATGTCTCTAAAGATATTTATGATACTGATAGAATAATAAATAAGTGATATGAAAACTAAAAACCAGATGAGGGAAAGAGGTTAAGTACTTTTAGATGAGTTCCTGCCCCATCATCATGGACATGACGACCGGGTTCATTCTCTGCGATCCTCCCCTGTTCATGAGCGCCATCATGGGAAGGAGGGATCTGTGCTCTCCATTCATCAGGAGAGGAAGCATCATGTTGTTGCCATTGGAGTTCATCATCATGCTGTACGTTGCGAGTTGTCTCCCCCTTTCACCCCCGAGCATGAAAGGGAGGTAATTCATGAAGCTGTTGGATGATTCGGTGTTAGCCTGAGTGTTGGCATTGTTGCTTGTGTATTGTTGATTAGCTAAGGTGTTGTACATTGGGTTGGAGTAACCTGTAGGGTAGTGATGGGTCGCTTGCTGAAGGTATCCCATGGAATGAGGGTAACCGGTTTGCTGGACTTGTCCCATAGGATACATGTTGTTTTGACCCATTTGGTACATGGTTTGTTGATTTTGGGCCATAGGAAACACGCTTTGTTGACCCTGGGTCATTGGGTAAACGTTGTTCTGTTGACCTTGGGCCATAGGGTAAACGTTGTTCTGTTGACTTTGGGTCATAGGGTAAACGTTGTTTTGTTGACTCTGCGCACCAAGGTTGTTAGCATTAGTGGAGACGGTTCCATGTTGAGACTGTACTGGAACGTTGCCCGCCGGACCGTTAGTTCCCTGGGTCAACACACCTGTTGAAAAAGGTTTTATGGTGAATTACGGTTTTAAAAGAAAAGTCATTTCTCCCATGTCGTGAAAATACAGTTACTATTTTTCATCAAGCAAAAACTTAATTACACCAATGCACATCAGGGGCTATTTTCGAAAACTCATTTCTGGATGAAAATAATCCTTTTGTAAGTCAATATTTACATTGCTTTTGAATGTCAAATTGCATTGACAATTGCAAATGTTGACAACAAATGAAAATTGTTAACTTCAAAATGAAACATTCTTAGATTCGAAACAAAAGTTCAAACTACACCGCTAATCATGTGAGCTTAAATGCTTAAACGTTTTTAATCATAAACTTTCTCTTTTTATTGGATCACTGTGAAGAATAATGTTAATGGGTCAGTAGCTTGCTCTATGTAGATAAATAAAGTTATCTCAAAAAAACGATAAGAAACGTTACTACTTTTACCAATGTTTCAAAATGTTTATACTCAAAAGAAGTAGATCTAGAAACAACATGACATGTTCAGTTAAGCTATGCGAATCCATTTCCCTACCTGAAATGATTGAAGGGTATTCACACAAATATGGCCGTATGTGGTTTTTGCCTAATACTTACTTATTTCTTCTACGACCACCGCTAGCCAGTTTGAGGTATTTGACCTTCGTGTGTTAGTAAAGTGGCATAAACTTATGCTCCTTGGGTAAAATTTGAGGAAATGAAAATTTTTTAAAATGTGCAACTGCCCCTTTAAGCTTTTTGAATAGATGAAAACAACGGACTTAATTCAAATTTAAATTTATGTTAACACTGACCGGAAATAAGAGAGAAATACAAGAGCGAATATTACTTAATTGTTAAATGCTAATGCAATACTTGAAACATAAATTTACTGTTCGTTGAAAAATTACAATTGACCACTCAACTCTTAATTGAATAATTATTGTTAGTCGATACAAAGGCGAACATTGCAATATGATTTCTGATTTACAACAAGTAAGTGAATATAAAATTGCGGTGTTATACTGATTGAAAATATGGATGTCTCTCGAGTCGTAAAGTACTTACCATGTGCTAAGGCAACACATACCGCAACAGAGAGAATGAAATTGTTCATTTTAGCTGTACCTGAAAATTGTTTAAAAATATTACAACGTCCATTGAAATTATCGTTTAAAGAATAAAGATAATGACATAAAATTATAGAATGAGAAAAGGTTCAAGCTTCAACTCATATTATTCAACTCAAGAGAAGCATATTATGTACGTTTATGTTCATAGAACTAGAAAATGACTTGAATGTTTACTGATTATAAACGTTCAAAGACGATTTTGATATCAATACAGTACCTGTATAATGACAACTATCGATCGATGTGTAACACTAAGGTACGGTCAAGTTCCCCCGAGCACCTGAAACCTGGATGATGATGGCTAGAAGCCGGTGTAAGTATATATACTAAGATCAATAAATCCATCATGTGAGTGTCATGACGGGTAAGACACATGTAGAAGATCGATGAGTAAATTTACCTGACAAACGAGTTACATATGTATGATAATCCATTGCATAATTATGTAATCTATACAGCGTTAGCCCATTATTGTGTCAAGGTATATTGAGTCCAGAGATTTATCTCTACAGACCTATTCTGCATTCATGCATTGCTCCCGTGTCTGATTTTAATAACTTAACTTACATAAAGGGCTCATTGTGGACTTCTAGTGTTTCGAAATATTTGTAAGTTATATGTGAAGGACGTGTAAATTTTGTATGTTTAAGTTGATATGCTTTGATAGAAATATTTTCTTTTTTTACTTTCTATGATGTCATTTTTAGTCGTTTGTCATTTTGAAATTGACGATTTTATTTTTAATTTGGACAATTAATTTGGTATCTGTACTGTTCTGTACTAAATTTTGGCGCAATAGACACAAATTGGACGATTCTTTAGGTTTAAAAAATTAATGTCTATCTCTAACTAATTCTACTCTCACTTTCATCATTAAACACTTTAATCCACTCCTCCAATCGTTACAAGTCCATGGACAATATCACAATGAACGAATGTACCAATGTACGAGATCTGATCATCATAGTCAAAATATGAAAACAAGAGACAATGAAATATGTTAACAAACTTTTTGTAGAAATGAGAAATAAAAAGTAAAAAATGCTGTCCCAAACTGCCCCACCCCCGGGTACATTGGGACAGGACCCAGGGTACATTGTGACAATATGCATATCTGACAAAAATAATGATTAAATATACGTGACTTCCAATAAATATAATCACAGTGGCATAAACAATAGATATTGCTTGTAGAAGTCTCTTGAATCATTGTTCCTGGCTCGAGGTTCCATGTGTCCATCTTTGATGCTTGTATGTGGTGGTGCCTTCATCCCATGTGTCCATATTGGGTCCTTTTAATGGTTCAATGTCTGCATAATAGGTGCTTGTAACTGATGCTCTCATGTGTGGGACATCTTGGGTGCTTCTGGTAGCCCATATTTGGGACATCATGGATGCTTGCAGCTCGAGGTAAAAGTTGCAGTTTTTTTCTGGTCTATTTGTAGGAAAATAAGGCTGAAGTTCCTCTTCACCGAACACATTTCGGTCCAGTATATTTTAAGAAATGTCCCCGTTCGTAAATATATGATATTCCCAGTACTTCTGCGACACAAAAGGCTGTCATTGTGACCCCTGCACGGGTTAATTGCCAAGCATCTTTGTCCTTGAAATGCACATTGAAGAAGATATTAATACTTTTAATTTATTATTTTCATTTATGACTTAATATGATTTGTAGTATTTCATATATACAAAACAAAGAGTGTGGGCTTCAGATAGATTTATCATGATTCGGCCATCGGAACAATGTCAAAATGTACCGTTGCACACTGAGACCCTGTCCCAATCTACCCCATTAGCACTGTCCAAAACTGCCCCGATGACCAAAAAAGGGTCACGTGTCTCCATATTGGCAAATTGAGATAGCATGTCAAATAATTACTTGTTAGAAGTTAACATAATGACAGAACTATCCAGAACAATAGGTATCAACTAGGTTCCGTTAATCATCTTTATATCAGATCATAATTACTAAGATGCTAAAATTTTACTCCAACCATAGAAATTTTAATATTACTTTCCAGTGAGTGAACTACACCACATTTTCAGGCATTGGCATTATGTGTCACATGGTGTATAATGTCACTTTATGTGATATTGACAGTGTCTTTCTCCTTCTTTTGAATCACTAGATATCTATGGGGCTAATCTACCCCATGTCCCAAACTGCCCCGGTCTCCCCTACAGTATAACTCGCCAGTCCATGATTGCGTCTTCGTGTACAGAAGTAATTTTTATTTATATTACTCCCATTTATGAATAAAATAATGAAAAAATGGGTTCTAAGCGAGAAATGTGATTTATGAGTTACAAATGATGTGGTTTACAAATACAAGGCTAAATAAACCATACATGTGAAATACCCATTCATGAAAAACAATTAAAGCGTAACCGGAGTTCAAAAGTCGTACTTTGGTTAAAATGTCTCGGCAGAAAAAAATACTGGCGCAATACATTCTATACATGATGTCAAAGATTTGAATCATACACCAAACATTTCTTTGCTTCACATACTACACATTGCTATCGTTTCAAATTTAATAAGAGTTTTCATTCAGGTTGAATCTACCATAGAACATGTTTTTTCAAAAGAATCCTCAGTTTATTAAATTATAGCATATTAGAAGTTATTCTTCACAAAAGATATTTGTATTGCTTACAAAACAAATTCTCAAAATTTGTTAGTATATGTTCGATTTTCATTTCATAGAGCACATAGCTTTTCTTAAAATGTCCTCAACAAATCGGTTCTTTTTATTGTAATTTTCCCCAATGTTTTTCTATGGTTTTTAAGAAAAACGGTTGAAAAGAAATATTTGTGTATAAATCAATGAGATGTAAAAACACAATAATATAAGGGACAATTATCAATGCAATACAAACATTTAGTAAAAATTAATAAATGATCGATTATCTTGAAGAGTAGATAGACGTAGACTGATAAAACGAGTGTTCTTGTTTTGTTAAATGCAATGCAAAAGAAGGTGATTCTCGTCTCGTTTGATTTTCGCAAAATGTACGATGAGCTTATCTTTTCTTCTTTATTTGCGTTTACATGTACGTGTTTCTACATGCTACTATACATGCTTCTATACCGAGTTTGTTGTTTCAAGTTCTTACTTTAGTCGCATCAATACGCACACCATCGTGTGGTGTTATTCTAAGCTTATCAACATAGTGCTATTTATTAAATACGAACGATCATGCCGAAGTTCATATGTATAATATTAAAAAAAACAATTATTCTAAAGAAAAGCTAAACTGATGGCGGCATTTGTGTGTGCGTAGAGGATAGAAACAATAAATAATAATGATAACATAATAATACGAAAAAAGAAGTTAATTTATAACGAGCATGACTCGGTGAATAGTTCAAGTACTTAAACTTTTCCATAGCTTGAGGCACCTCATTATTTTATTTAATTATATACAAAACAATGAAACATGGGATTATACAATGAAAATAGAATCCCTATTTAAACATAAGCAGTATATAAAGACCCTGCAGTGAGAAAAGTAGGACATAACCTACTACGTCCTTTCGCAACGCATTTATCTCCCTTTGCTGTATGATAACGTCCTTCACTCCGAACAGCGGTAGCTCCGTCCTAAATTCCCATACACCCTGGAAGTTGGTAAGTAGTCGTGCATTGGACAGGCAAAACGGATGTCGGCCTACTGCGTTTATTATGCTGATGCAAAGTATATACAGCTGCATACCGAAAGTTTGTTCACATTCCACTGAATCGTAGTGCAAATATCATGTAATTTGGGTTTCGTTTCAAAGTCAATAGAATAACTTCAGAAAAACTGACAATGGATCACCAACTGTCCATATGTGAAATAGCCATTCTTGAACTCATTTCGGGATCGTCTGGTCTCTGGTGCAAAAACTCGAATTTTGGCACACTGATATAAATAGAAGGGGTCACATTTTCAAAATTTCGATTTAATTTATAATTAATATCATTAAGTTTTCCGTATAGGCTCCCTGAGATAAAACTAACATAATCACACTGAGTGTGTGCCAAGGAACAAACGTGACTCATTTTAAAAGGGTTTTATGGAGAAACATAAAAATTAGTGTTTTCGGAATTTGTCCCCTGGTCACTTCAATGACCTTCCAAAACTGTTACGGGTAATTGTGGGGTACGATAAACATACACCTAAAAGAAGAATGGATCTGTATATATGTGTATATGTGTATACGTTTCTTTTTCGCCACGCTACGATACCTCAAAGGCATCTCAAATTATATGATATACTAGTTTATTCAAGTATGTGAACAAACTTTTGGCATGCAGCTGGAATGAATAAACTATATCATTGTATTTGCCGAATATCATTTCTCTCTCATCTCGTAAAATGAGAAATTGACATCTCCCTCCACACGATGAGATAGAAATGATATTCGGCATACATTTGAATAGTCTCTATATAATATTGTTATATAGGGTATTTGCTTATTCTCCTACGTCTTCTGACCTTTTTCATGTGACCAACAAGCTAATAATATTTCTATAAATTTACTTCTACAAACTTTCTCTTGCCTAACCTCGGTCACCTGAAGCTTTATGTTCCGATACTCTTAACAAGTCACCCTTGGGATTCTTCATCAGGAAAATCTGTACTGTATTTACCCGCCCTTGACTAAAATAAGCTAATTGAATTACTACGTCATGCAATTGGACATGCGAGCCTCTCAAAATCCGTTTCACAAAAGGCTTTAGTTTGATGAAATTGGCTCGCAGTTCCAGACTCTAAGCTCACACTTTCAATTAGAAGGGACCATTTCTAGGTATGCACTCACAAGAACATTCCTATTGGGGTATGTTTTGGAAAGAAAATTCAAGGGTACATTACCGTTTTTACAAGTATGTAATACGCACATGATCATGATATAATCAAGTTTCAAGTTGATAAATGTTACTGGGAGTAACATTTTCATTTATTTAAATTTGATAACTACATGTAGGCAAATGAGAGCACACAGTCGGTTAAATTAAAAAGAATTAGTGGAGCCATTCATCGCCGCTGTGAATGTGAAACGCCTTGCTACGGAATTACAAGCATTGTTGATGAGTCTTATCATAAATCATTAGTAAATGTGTTGATATTCTACCATAAAAATGTCATTTTAAATTGGTGAAACATAAGTAGAAGTAGAATTCTATGCGATTTTCCTTCAAACCCGTAGCCGCTAGGTCAGTCTCTTTGAAGGGGATACCAAACATATATTCAGCAACTAGGATCAAGACATTTCATAACAAGACTTCAGAGCGGATAATTTGAGTATAATTATCCTGATGAAGATTGCTCTTGAAGAATATCAGAGCATTAAGCCCTGGGGTGTCGAGGATGCCTTCCCAAGAGCAATTCTGCTGCATATACACAAACTGAATTATTCTGTGTTTTTCTATTGTTATGTAAAATCTAAGCAGCTTACATCAAAGCATATATCTCTAATGAAGTGATTAAAGTTCATCGGTAAATGACTCACTTATTCACGGGCCTTATCAAAGTTAATTGGTGAAAAATGCTGAGAAGAAAGTCTTCTACTTACAGAACTACTCATCTTCTAGGCATTTACTTCTGCATGGATATATTATTTATACAAATTCTCTGTGATAAAATGTCCTTTCATGTGTGTTAAATGTGTACTTATATCTTTTTTTTATGAAAATACCTTCCAGGTTCTATTTGATGAAGAACTGATCACATAATTGGTATCTTAGTGTTTGTTGACAATAAATCCATAAATCCAGGTTTTTCGGTTTCCAGTAAGTAGTTAAAATCGGAGCGAAAGACAGATAAAAAGATCATTAGATGAAATATCAGAAGTATAAACTTAGTATGGATGTGTTTATTGAATACACGATACAGGTTAGTTTAAATTAGATCGCTCATAAAGAAATTCAATATACGGTAGACCTTGAAGAAGTTTCTAATGTACATCATCGTAGTTTTATTTAAATTTCTTTAGTGGAAATATATTTATAATTAGGGATAACATCTTCTTTATCGACACGGATTGATATTTTTGTGTTGTTCCGAAGCAAATGTTAAAAAACTGATGAGAAGTATGGATATATAAGTAAATTGAGAAATGAATTTAGAAAAAGAGTTAAGATATGAATCTGGCAGAGAGTTACGATAAGAAAGCCAGGTTACAATGAACAAAGAAATATAGTTTTCAATATATTTTCCTCGTTATTTCTTTCTAGCTACACTGAATTTCAGCGCAGTACCATGGTTCGCTAGTTCCAGCCGATGCATCCAGGTTTCATCGCTATGCATAGCAAAAACGTGTTGCGGGCGTTCTACCTGGGATAATGATAGGAGCCTTGCTATAAGAGAATTACCCTGGAAAGCGGCGTTTTCCCCTAAATCACCTCTCACCTCACCTAGTTCTATCTTCACAAAAGTCTTCCAGAGATCCTTCTCAAAAGATCGACAGCTCTTGAGTAAAGCAATCACTTGATGATCTGCCTTCGTGTCAACCATGCAATTGCGACATCCTTGTATAACAGTGATGAAAGAAAAGGGACAAGAAACTTGAGGAGTTTAATCCGTGTTCCATGTCAAAGCATGTACGACTAAACCGCTTTAGAGGCTGTACTAAAGATTTGAATCTGAAGCTGAGTATATAAAGTGAAGAGAAAGGCTATGTTGAATCTTTTTCTCATTTATACAGCTCTCCGAGGGAGGATAAATTGTCTAGCAAGATGGTTTATGTTTCACTATATCCTCCCTCTTAAGAGCTCCCGTAGCATGCATGGAATGGGTTACAGCTCGGGTAACTGACGATAACGTATAATCAAAGGGGCTTTCAAAAAAGGCTTATAGCCGTTTGCTTGAGAAGATTATGTATGGCATCTCCTTTACCTATAATGACATATATCCCAATATCTAACTGACACGAGATTCAAGGATGATATTCTTTTGAGTATTTGAAAGACATTTAGTATATGAACATAAGCTTCATTTTCCTCTGTTGTGTTATTTTGCCTAACATGCACTCTCATTCATCCAGTTTGAAAGTCTAAATTAAACATAATATACGCCCCCCTCCCCCCCCCCCCCCCTGAGTAACATGTTTCAACTGGGTTAAGTAATAAGTTGTGATATTGTAATAATAACATACTTGTAAAATTTTCCCTTTAATTTACGTTTCTACAAAAATACCACCATTGTGTCTGTACATTTCATTACTAACTACAACTAAACATTAACATATTGGTTGAAACAAATCGGAGGTTTTCTGGTCGAGCTAATGCTAGGTATCATCCTTCGGATGTTTATAAGTTTAAAATTGCAGTAGTCGTTGAGTATTGGTGAGATCACAATTAGTCGTCAACCATCGGATGAATTAAAATGCGTCCAGGTTTACTATTCCCTAAGTTGAGAAATAGGGAGACATGGGCCAACCGTTCGCAAAGATTGAGAATAATCTTGTTTTCACTATGATTTCAACAAGGCTATACCGATATTCCACATTTGATTCGTTACTTATACATTGTATTAAAAATCAAGTAATCTAAAACACTGCGAATTAATTGGGAATCAGAAATAACAATGATCATCTCACAAATATTTTATTAATTACATTTAGTTTCTATGATTCAAATGAAAATGATAGGGGTGGTATCAATGAAATCAACATTTACATTTAATAATAAATAACATTTCAATAAATAATGATTTGATATGAAAACATGAAGGAACAATCACATTATCTTTAACTTAACTGTTCAATCACATCAGATATGATAGAGGGAAGAAAGTTATCTTCTATGTTTTTGTTAAAATATTGCATCATGATAAACGCATCTTGTAGTTCACCGTCATTCATTGCATGATGGAAGTTTTCATTGGCGGTCATCATCAAACGATTAGCCCTGAGTGATCTCCCTTGTTCGCCCTTCAGGATGTAAGGGAGATAATTCATAGATGCATAGTATGCTTGACTGTTAGGGTTAAACATTCCATTCCCTTGTTTCATGCCATACAATCTTCGAGCTGGCAAGTCGAAATAATGTTGACGAAATGTTGGTTTGAAGCCAGCTGTCTGAAGCGGAATCGCAACTGGTTTGTTGAAGTGTCCTAACGTCGGAATGAAGCCCGCTCGATCAATTGGGATGGCCACGGGTTCATCTGGATTGTTCAAGTATGGAACCACTTGAGGTTTATAGCTTGCATACTTCGAATCGAATCTATTTCTTGATGCAAAATCGTTCTTCAATGCATACCGATTCCGAGGCATTGCTGAAAAAGAATTTATGTATGTATCATCATATATAAAAAAATATTGTAATATATCAATATTTCGTTACTTAGTTTTAGAAAATTTGAAACATCAAAATTGAACAACATTGAAAATGTACTAACAGAAGGGTGAAAGTTTACTCGATGTATTTGTAAATATCATTGAATTGTTCCGAGACTTATTTTCAAACTGAGAATAGAATGAAATAACACCTCTCTGAAAATATCATTTTCCCGACTCGGCCTCCGTTAAACTCCTTCAACCTCGACTCGACTCGACATGACTAAGGACTCATTGACCCTCTAGGAGGAATCTCGTATTTGAGTGATGAATAATTAAGAAGTTTTAAATTGTTTTAGAGGAACAGTTTTTGTTTGTCGACGTTATTAACTCTATAAAACAAGTTTGGAAGCACAAACTAAACATTCAGTTATCTATAAATTTCCCTCATTAGATTACGGAAAAGTGAAACAGCACAAATCATAATTATGAACATTGCAAACACATAATCTGATCAAATATTTAGTGGTACTCTTTAGTTATTAGAATATGGCAGTTAGAGATGTGACGATTCAGAAATTGCATGTTACGATATATATCACGAAACACTATTTTGAGGGATTTTTTGACAAAGGGAAATATTATGTTTGACATATATATTCAATTTTAGGTAAAATAATAAAATCTTAGTCAACGACACAATAAAAAGATCGTATCATGATACCTATATCGTCGGATTAAGTTTCACAATTTTCGATACTACGTTATATCGTCACAACTCTCAATGCCAAATTTCACTTGCTAATTAAGCATTAAATCCACTTACCATATGCAGCAGTCATTGAAACACAGATGATGAGGGGGGCCAGCATCTTTTTTAGAAGCCTCTGTAACACATAAGTAGTTGCTTATAGTAAAGGAAATAGTATATCACTGCACTCGTGTGGAATAGATTATTTCTAAAAAAAGAAAGAGAGAACAATGCGTAAAATATCCGTAACGCACCGTTTTAATAAAATCTTAAGTACTTGCCAAAATTGTATTTAATAAATAAATTCATATGATTACGTAGATCAAAATCATTTAAAGGATTTAAGATCGCAACAACGGATAAGATAAAGTGTAATTTAAATATTCATATGAAATATACCAGCTGATGTTTGTTATATCCAAGCGTTTCTATGATGAAGTATGTTATCATAGTACCGTGTATATATATACGGATGAATGGCAAACACACAAATCAAGTATGACCTAACAATACGCGGCATGTCGCGTGTCGCCTCTTTGAAGTTCAAGTAATCACGAATACCTCGAAAAGATCAAAGTTTTCAAATTGTTTGATCATTCAATAAGTGCTAATCAATCTGTAATTTCGTTTTCTAAACAATCAATATTGTTCAACCGTATTTATTGATAGATACCTGTTGCCGCACAATTGGAAATCAAATTTCTCCAATACAATATCATATCCATCCGATTACAGAAAATTGCACCAATATGTCCTGACTAAAAAAAAAATTGAGAATGAAAACGAATAAAGTGTTTCAAGGCGTATCATCAATAAGAAAAATTATACTTTATAATTCTTATAAATTACTCATGTAAAATACGAAAAAAACCTTGAAATTATAGTTAATGTTTTAAAAAAAGTCTATTCAGAAATCACACTTGCAAACTTAATATTCATTGACACTCAAGTGTTTGTGAAATCCTCCGAAACAAATGAGAGCAAACACGTGTTTTTTTACCCATGAATTATGTCAAATATGCGTTTTTGATACAAGTAATAGTATTTAATGATGGATAATTTCCATATGCTGACGGAAAATGTTCTTTCACTGTAAACTGATTATCTGATTTATGTCTTCTGCTATTGCTACCTTATTTGATATCAATATGGTAAAAATAATCGATAAATTAACGTTGTTTTTATATGTTTACACTTCTGAACGCGTGTCATGAAAGAGTTCTTTCATGTCTTTAATCTTCAATCACACAGTTGCTAGTACAACGCACGTGCATTTGCACCTTCCCGTGTAACCAGCGTTGCAATGTTTACCCCCTCATCACTGATAGTAACGTAGATTATAAATTGTTTATTTCATTTTTTATTTGAAAAACAAACGCACTCAAAAAGTATATATTTATCATGAAGTAAGTAGGCCTAGCTTGGAAAAATGAAGTTATTTCAACATCTCTCAAACATTCTAATAGTCGAGTTATAAAAAACAAAGGCCAAAATATATATCTCTAATTCCGCCAGAACGATAACCCTACTATTTCCAGAACCCCAATTCTCAGTATAAAACAGCGGAATCGATTGACGCAAATGTGACGCTTGATTTGGACGAAAAAACAATTCAAAAGAAAATATATAACAGGTGCATGACCACATTTGACAAAAAGGGTCAGTTCAACCCATGTGATTAGAAACAAATAAATGTTACTAGTATTAAGATAGCGAACAAACGTAATATTACTTTAAATAATCAAATATTAGATAAGAATTACAAATAATATACTATAACATGTATAATCTACAAATGAAATATAAAATCATGTATGTTTTAGTTTGAGTCCATTTGGTGACAGCAAACATCCAAAGAGCTTTGATCAGGCTTCGATGGCGAGCAATGATTGTTTTAAAAGCATATCCACACACCCACCCAAACCTCGACCAAAGCGAGGTCCAAAACCTGGTAGTTGAGCCATTTAAGTACCGTTCTGTAACATTACAGTAACACATACGGAGAAATGTATTTATTTGTACATTATTCGAAACGAACATAAATACTGTAGAGTGATTATTGACATCGAAATATCTCATCACAGAATCAAATCAACTGATGAATTATAAAAAAGGGGATATTTGAATTCTTTTGATTTTATTTTAATTTAGAATGCCATTTAACCATTAACTCATTATTTGTAATTTCAATATTTTTATTTATTTCGTACTGTTTCCCCAGTATATTTAGCATGACGTCCATACGCTAGGACGTGATTAGTTATTGACCTCATTAATAACGGATAATGAAATATCCTGTAACATAATTATTAGGAGTCACTATATTAAATCATCACATCGAATGTGATACACGTGATGACACAATAGCCGCTAATTAACGCAATAATACGTAGTGACCCCCGGTCAATCGCTTCGGTAGGTCAGATAAAAAGCTATAACAAGGGACAGCATCGCCACTGATCATCAAAAGACAACACGTCGTATTGACGCCCTCTTTCAGGCAGAACAAGGCAGAGAAAGGATTTAACTCAGCAATTTGAAGGTAAGATTCTATATGACCAAACAGTAGAATATTTCGTGGTTTATGATGAATTTAATGAGTCAATAGGCAGTTAGCCATCAAGGCAAACAAAGAGGTTTCACTTAACGAAAATAAATGTTACTAATTGCAAGACAGTATTTTTTTAATCAAAAGTGACAACAAAACAACAAAAGTAAAACCTCTTAAAAAATTAAAAGCAATTTGTAAAAACAGCTTGTTTATGTTGGTTTATGCACAATGCTTCATTGAAAAGACGTCCTGACGTTCACATGGCCATGTTCGTCCAATCAAAAGGCTGCATTTTGTTTAAACGTCAACATCCGTCCTTTATACTTTGTAAACTGCAGTTTAGGGTTTATTGGAATGTATACCAGTCACATGACCAGTCACAAATCCAGTCAGAAGAGAGCATATGGCCTAAATTTCAAAGTCTGAATTTATAAACCAATGACTGAAACGGAAGCACATTGTCATTTGATGGATGAAACAAACTAACAAAATATCAGAACAAGTAACCTTTATATACCGGGTACATGTTAGTTACCATATTACATTATTTTTAAAAAGTTAGCTCTTTGTTCATGCTGGTCAGTCTCAATACAGTTAGCTTTTATATTTCACAGATACCTTTAGCATGAAAAGCATTATGATCTGCCTGCTGGTGTTGTCGACTATCAACAAAGGTATGTTGGAAATGATAGCATTTTTGGGGAAATATCAAAAGACATTTTTATGTTGAAAATATTCGATATCAAAATATATCAGGTCTCCATTGATTTTTATATGGCAGATTTCATTCAATGTTATGTAATTTCCCGATATCGTCGTTCAGCTTAAGACGTTGTTTGCGTTAGAAATTGTAACTGGATCCTTCATAAATGCTTAAATTGAATCGGAAATTCACTTAAGTACTATAATTTCAATTGAAAAAAATAACTGTAGCGTTTGATATATTCACATAAAAAAATTACAAGAAGAAAAGTCTTTAACCTTCCTTTTATGAAAATAAAATGTCATTGAATGTTTATTAAGGAAATTATTAGTTTTTTCCTAGATAATACTTGATATATAAAACTGTCTTGTCAGACATATCAGGTAAAATATACTCGGTTACAAAATCAGATTTATAGATTAATTCAATGACATAGTTTGTCACTTTACCAACCTCAGATTGCTCATATCATTCGTCCAAATGTGTACAGTCATATTTATTTTCAGGGTCAAGTTACAATATTCCCGAGAGTGTTATTGTACAGAACACCCCCGTATTTGACACCAACAAACAAGTCCATCAACCCGCTACCATCATTCCCACCCTCCTGGCACTGTCCCGCCCAGTAAGAATACGGACGGAGTATGCGCTGGAGAATAGACCTGCCTACCCGCCGCTCAGTGATGACAGCTGATGACCGCCAGATGGAGTGATAGAGGAAGCATCACAGAGCAGTGCCATGACAAAAATGATCTCGTTTGCATTTAATAAATTTGGTTTTAGGTAAACTGGGGTTATTTATTTAAGATATTTTAATTGTGTGAATAATTGAAAAATGATACCTTTCAGGTCTTCTTTAGATAAAGAAAAAGAGAGAGGATTCTTTATTCGTATGTCCTAACACTCATACACTTATGTATGCCAACTCATCCTGAATTTTGCGGTCAATAGCGAACTTAGATAGATCAACTATTAGCAATAGAGTAAACAACAAATAAACAACTAAGAAATTAGGTTCTTAAACACTCTTTAAAGAAACTCAATCGTAGAAAAAGCTTTTCTACTAGATAGTTCAAAGGGTAACAAAGCAAATGTGGTTCAATATCAGAACTGATATCATAAAATGTATCAATATGAAAATGCACTTATGAGACTACGATCAGATGTACAATTCAAGTATGATCAGTCGACATTAAGAACCGGAAAGATCAACTCACAGAGCATCACGTTGTAGGAAAGCTCGGCGTCCTTCCTGTTAGTGCAAATGCGTCTTCCGCAGCCCATACGTACTTAACAAGCGTCACTGCAGCTTTCACAAATCACGAGCTGACAATCAGTCGTGTGTCACCAACTGACCGCGGTCAGCTGTGATATAAGGTGATCCACAGATCTTGAGGCAAAAGTTTAAAGTTATTTCAGGCAGATGGTGTCAAAGGGCTGTTCCTTACAGAATACGATAGCGTACTGGCATGGTTGTCCATATGCGACGAAAATAAGACTTGGCTTTCGCACTTTTTTCAGTAAGTTGCTGTTGAATGGTTTTGTAACCAAATGGTAAAGGGACGGAATAAAACGGTACAAATCATGTCTTTGTGATGACATATATATCATAGCATCAACCTGAGTCTTATTTTACACGAAAGACATTCTCGGTATCGGGAGGATGCATAGGAATTAATAGGAAAAGAGAACGTAGCAGTGACAGCAAGCTAACGTATCTACCAATAATATAATGTCATTACCTACAAATGTCATTTGTCCAAATTGATCTTTCTGCAAAAAAAAGCCACGTCCAATATTCAAGAACAACTACAGCTTGCATTAGAATAGTTATCATTTCATGGATAATTGTTTCCTCTGTAGGAAGTCTAAAGACTCAGCCTATTGCATTTGTTGCTTAGTTGCGTTCAGTTTTTGATGTGTCAGTAATAGTCTGCCATAACCAGAAATATGTACCTATCAGAACCACCATTCCCTTTACCACCATTATCATCTGTTTGAAAAAAGACAGAAAAGGGAGAACACGACACGTGGGAAGTTAATTCAACGTGCCATACCAACATATAGTATTGGCTGTTGGCGAGGATGAAATATCAATCGACAAATGAGCAAGAACAAATCAGACTTTAAACATAGTCAGCATACTGGCATGAAACATCTTTAAACCAGACATTACAACCACGTGTGTTCTATATTCATTGCAAACATCAGAGAAATCGTGACGGTATGAGCGAGTACAAAATTATGGCACCAGTACTGAGTAATGTCTACAGAATTTGTTGAGTATGACATTTAAAACTAACCTGAAAAGAGTTGTGTTGAGTTTTATCTAGATGAAAATTAAAATCTGATAAAAAGATTAGTTTTTACAGTATCATGTCAAATGAAAACAAGAGAAACAACAAACACAAATACATGTTTAAAAACCTATTCAATTTGAAAGCATCTACATTTTGGTCATTCGCACAACAAACTACTGCTAAATGATTGACTGATAACTGCTTTCCTATATTCTCGAAAAGGACATAAATACAGTGTAGTATTTGCCTCAGCAGAAACTTTAGACTGTGGACCACTCGTTGTATACTTAAGTTTGAGGCGACTCAGTTATAAGACATAACATCAATAAACTCTTGTTATGTTATCAAAATATTGCTTTTATGGTTGAAATACATTCACTTCATGTCATGTAATTTGATACTAAAAAGCAAGTATTGACTTTCAAGTTTCAATTTATTTATCGTTTGTGCATTAAAAGAAACTTTAAGAGATTGTCAGTGAACAAAGCCAACTTAGCCCACGTCTTTCGACTTTTTAACAAATGTTACTTGATCTAGTACGATTGGTAAGTGAAACAATTCCTAAGGTAGTGTTCGTCACTGCTATTCCCATTTGCTTGATAACGGTGTTACATGTACCATTCACCCCGTAAATACGAATATACTGCAATGAAGTTGACTATTTATAGAACGTGTGCTCATTTATTGATCAGTGTATAGCATAGGACAGCCTAGTTGTTTAATATGCAAGTTATAAAGTGAAATTTGATAAATTCAATTTTTTAAATGAATCTTAGACATAGAGTTGACTGTTAATTGTGACTTTCCCAAAATAAATGAATGTTACTGCATTTATACTATCATATGATATTTATCTCAAGAGGTACCTGCAAAAAATGCTTCTGAAAATTTTATCTATATAGACGTACATGTATCTTACATGGTTATCTTCAAACAATTGATGTAATAATGTTCATGTTCTGTAAACACACATGGAGTCAGCCTTTTGATGCAAATTCAAAACATTGCATGAAACTATAAACAACGTAATAGTCTGGTCTCATTGTCTGTTTAGATGGCACCCATGGATATGAATCACAAGACAATACATTTAATTGTAACAGCTAAAGGTCAACTGTCATTTCCTTCACGTGTTTGATCCTAACCCAAGAGGTCAGGTGTCACTGTGTCAGATACGGAGATTTGAACTACATGTAGGCAATGAATTAATTACTCACATACGCATCCCTTCTTCATCTACTGTTTTATTTTTGTAAAAACAAAATACTTGCCAATTTTTCATTCCTTTACATTTATAAATGGTAAATCACATAAGTCACTGTAAAATGACATGTTTCAATGAATCTGTATGGCAAGTCAAAGTGAAGTGATAATGTCAACATCATGAATTTGACTTTAAATCGGGAAGGTGAACTCTCTTTTTTAAAAACTAGTATTATTCATTATGATATAACAACAAAATTTAAAGTAATTTATATAAAACTAACGTAATTTGAAGATTGATGATCGACATGCATGACTTGCTTGACAGGTACATACGAATCTTAGTGGATACGTCATCATTTCCGAATAAAGAAGTTGTTATCAATAAACAGTCTTCAGTTTGCAACAACCAAACTTCTAAAGAACTAAACAATGATGAAAAATATCATTTTGTTCATTACTATCATTTTCTCTTTATGAAAATCTATGTATTTTTGAGGATTGAACCTAGGGGAGAATACAGAATTCTCATGTACTTGGGTTGCGGCTAAAATGTGCCATAACATACAATCTAGTTAACTACATGTACGGGTAATATGCAGATTGTTTTGATTTCCATGTGATTTAAAAAAAAATCATAATTCCCTAGCCTACACTTTGTATACAACCTTGTATACTTTTATCATGTTTTTGAAAACCCCTTTACACCAACCCCTTTACCCATCATTTCTTTGGATGCGCCGATGGAGCCTATTGCATGATTCAAGACTCATTCCTTAGGTCAATCACAAATCGTTTGAAATGAATGGCCAAACAGATTTTCCAATTTTACCGAGATCCGGGCACATATGAGGTCAGCAGACGTTAATTTGTTTTTCTCGTTTAATTTTTTTTCAAATGCCATTCAAGGATTTTATCTAGTACTAAGAGATGTCAAATATCTGTAAAATCCGTGGAACATAATGAAAATTGTCAACATCTTGATCAATAAAAAGCCAGTATGGTTTTCACCTAGAAGTTTGATGTTTACGTATCTTCAAGAACGCGTTTACCAATGATTTTAATTTTTTACTTTATAACAATTTAGCATTTTTCCTTCGATAGGCATTAGAAGATTTAGTAAGATCAGCAAATTTGAAAAATGAGTGGTATGCAAGAAAACTAGTTCGACGTAGATAAACACGTACCTTCTAGGACTTGATTTCATGTTTCAACAAACAAGAATTTAACAAAGAATTAAGGACCATAGTGATATCCAATTATCAGGGTTTTTTTATCGGTCATAAGAATCAATGAAAAACTTAATATAACAAAATAATGCAGTTCAGGATGTCCCATTTTTGAGTAAAAATAAAGAGAAAAGGGAAAAGTTTTTCAAGATTTAATTATTCAATGTAGTAACATCAAAATCTGTAAAGAAAAATTATGGTTATCCGGACCTAGCACATACAAACAAAATGGTCACTTGGGTCAAATGGGAAATAATCATCTTTGAAAAAATTATCAAATGCTAAAAATGTTAATAACAATAACTCATGTTATACACTGAATCTTATTTTTTTGTTAACTAAACCACGGGATATTTTTTCAGTGTGTGTGACAGTTGTGACCCCTTATTTAATGCATTAAGTGGTCAACAGTTCGGTAAGATATTATTCCATTTAGCGATATGTAACTGTCCTGTTGATCACACTTCCATAACATTCAGTTTCTCTCTGTTGGGCATAAAAAGAATTCAGTAAATTTCAAACAAATATGCAATTGAGTTTCATTGATTCTTTGCTCTTGTAACATGATATATTTATATCCATTCTTCTAAACGATTTCAAAGATTCACGCAATCATTTCTAAATGAGTTGTTTCCGACTTAAGAAGAGTAAGATTAGTAAGGATCAAGAGAATGTTTATATATGTTTATGAAGTATATTGATAGTTGATGAGGATATTAATGGCTTGTTCAAGAAAAACAACAACCGAAAGATAAGCAGCCTTAGTGTCAGATTAGACTTCATATAAAAAGTCAATCATGAAGTTCTTTAAAAAAGACATAAAAATCGCTAAGGTCGTATTTTGAGTTTCAATGAAAATATCATTTTCATAAGGATTTTACTGAAATACTGATCAAAAATTACATTTTACAATGCAATGCTGATTAAAACATCAAATCTAAAACTTTGTTTTCCTCGAAACCTTCTGTTTTGTTTATCTAATAGATTTAGAATAAATAGCGGTCACAATGTTATTCAGTAGTAAAAAGGATTACGTTTAACATGTTATATTGATACTTACTTTTCACATTACAAAAAATTATGAATTAACACACTACGGGCACATTCAAAAGGTGTTGAGGAATGCTCACCCTAATGGATGTAAACACAATTCAACATGAATTTAACTTAATAGCTATATGTTAACACCTTCCAACTTCGGGATTATACGATATGATAAATGTTCTTACAGGAAATGGAGCATATTTTTCATCTTGTACTCGTACATCATTTGAACGTTCTTCAAAGAGTCACGCATCAACTGTTATAATTCTACAAGCCTGCTACACGCGGGTGTCTGTGATGTCCTTTGTTGATGATATAATCAGGAGACGTTCGGCGGCTGAGAAAAGTAAAACTGACAATTGCAAATCAATCTTCTCTCGCCTCAAGGGTACAGGTAGATTTATCAGGTGTTTGCTTCAAGTGTATTTAAGCTCTCACACCTGGCTGGACAGCATCAAACCTTCTGGGAGTCCTTACCTGCAGAGAACCGCGAAAGGTAAGACATAGAAGTATTCGCAACTTCTCTAAAGGCTCTTCAAAAACGTGTGCAAATATAATTATGACCTGAAAAGAGCTTGCCACATTTTTGGGTATAGACGCTATTTCAGACGTTATTTCGCTCGAAATAGCGTGAATCAGTAATGTTTTTAAAACTTTGCAAATTTGTGTACACATTTAGCTATTGCTCGAATAATACGAACATTTTCAAATTTTTTCAATTTTAGAATAGTCAATAAATATATTACAGATTTATTACCACTTCTATGGAAGTTCTGAGTAATACAATTTTGAAAGTTAATTTGAAACCATACTAAAAAGCAACTAGATTTAGATCACTTTGATAATATAGCCATTTAAAACTTCTATTTTATATTTATAGAAGACCATTGCCATGGCTGCTAACACTGTCCGGTTGATGTGTGTCTTTCTTGTGGGCTTTGCTGTGTGTGGTAAGTTTTGCTTGGTTATTCATCTTTGAATTATGCGTACTGTTAGAATTGGTTTCTATCAACGATAGCTCCTGAGAAGCACAGTACGTATGTACTAGAAACTACATAAATGGTTTCAGATAAATTTGCCAACGAAAGTGAGCGCATTCTCACTTCATTCACTCAGAACAATTTTCAATCTGATACGATCATGAAACGTTGAGACGTTAAAGCAGTTGTAATCTGATATATAATGCAGTTCATGTAACTAAGAGTTTTAACGTTGATTTGCATAACCATGATATAAACACATTGTAAAGGTGCAATAGCACGTTTTTTGGTAAAATAAATCCCCAATTTTTCCTTTTTAACATTAGTTTATGCCAAAGGTAAAATCGTCAGAGGGTCAAACACGTCTTTTCTCAAACCCACCATTTATAGTTGTAAACAAAATCAACAAATAACAATAAAAAAACACTGCCGGACTTTTTGTGTGTGAGCACCTTTTAACCATTTCAAGTAAGGACATTGAATGACATTGATTAGCTAAACATGGAGCATTCGTTTAAGAACAGCTTCTTGGATTAAAAAACAATGTTTTGCCATTGTTAACGTTCATTTTCGTTTTTGTGAAATCACTTTATTTAACCGATGAACGTGCTGCTGCCCCTCTCAGAAAATGGGTGTTATCATTATTGATTTTGTGGTTCTTGGTATAACCTGAAAATATAATATCCTGATTTTTATTTATCATTACAGAGGCTTTCAACCAGATGGGGACGTACAACAGGTACGGTAACGGTTATCAAATGAACAACAACAGGTATCAAATGGGCAACAGTAGGTATCAAATGAACACCAACACTGGCTACGCTGCCAACAGAAACTCGGACGAATCCATGACGTACCTTCCCTTTCTTGTAGGCGGGAGCGATACAGGACGAAAGTTCGCCACATACAGTATGATGTTCAACTCCAACACCAGTCCAATGGCAAGGTACTTCATGATGAAGAACGGTCCAGACAATATGTGGCCCATGATGGCCTTCATGAACAGAAACAACGGACAGAGAGGCTTCAACCCCTTCCTGATGATGACCATGCAGGACGCCATGAACTAGGACATCAACTTGGGTCTTTAAGATGATATGATCTACATTTTAACTAAGGCATGAAGTTGGGCCCATATGATATTATGATCTAGAATTTAGAAACTAGTACATGAAGTAGGGTCTATAAGATGATATGACGAGACTTTGTGAACGACTACATAAAGAAAGCGTAGGGTCTCTCTTAAGATATAATAAACACACCCATTATCTTATGATTCAGAATAAAAGAAGGGTCGAAAAGGTGATATTATTTAGCCTTCATGATCCATGAAGTTGGGTTTGTACGATTACCTGTTTAGACTTTATAAACTAGGACATGGTGTTTGGCAGATGTAAGTAAAATGGTATGATCTAGCCTTCATGAACCAGAATATGAAGTTGGGTGTATAAGATGATATGATCTAAATTTAATGAACTAGGATATGAAGTTGGGTCTATAAGATGTTGTGATCTTGTCTCAATGAACTTGAACATTGAGTAGAGGCAGGGTCTAAAATTGATAAGGTATAATACATACACAGCACCACCTTATGATTCATAAATTAAGATGGGTCGAATAGATAATGTGATCCAACCTTCATGATTTAGGACGTTAGCAAGGGTAGGGTCTTTCATAGGAAGTGATCTACAAACTTTAGACATGAAGCGTGTTATTTCTGTAATAACCATAACTTTTATCATTTTAATTGTATTACTTTCTATTTACGACTTTATATTCAGATAAACTTTTTACAAATAATCAAAGTATTGTAATATTATGTATATGTGTCTGTCATTATATCGTTGATATAATTTGCTCTTTGAGTAAAAGTACCGGTGAAACAATTGTATCCATCAGTCCTAACGTTACTTCAAACGTTAAAAATGTACAATAAAAATAATTCAAAACAATAACATGTCTATGTGTTACTTTTTATTGTGATGAAAAGCATATTTTGCAAACGTGGACTCTCCATTTCTTAGCAGTACATATTCTAAAGATAGAACCATTGGCTCTGTAGGTCATCAAGATTTAAATGATAAACTACAAATAAACTCGTTATTTCTCAAACAACACTCTCGGTGGTAAAAGAGACAGAATATTATGAATAAGTAAGGCAATATGACGTATAGATATAATTATAATTAATTAGATTGTCTTTTTTATGTATACAGCACGATTACAGATTGTACTGACAATGTAATCATTCAACACAAAATCGACATTGTTATCAATATTATTGAAAAACAGTGCAAGATATTTGGATTGTAAAAAACATCGGTTAACAAAATGTTTTAAGTCAGCTCGGAAATGATGATAAGTTTTGGGAGTATACTCCTGTTTTTGTTCTATAAAGCTTAACACTTGAATATATCATGGAATTCCTCTGCAAATGCAGGACCGTGTGATGTACAAAGACTGCATGTTATTTTCACGCCATATTTGCAGGTTCCATATTTTGAAATTGGTAAACACACGGAGCAGGCAAGGTTAATAACTGAGAGGTTAATAATTGACAGGAGATATTTACACGATTGTAAGATACTAAGTTAGTCCACATATATCACACACCTATATTGTCAGAGTATCATTATTATTCTCTTTATAACCTAAGTGCGTAGTAAATCATTTTCGACAGTTTGGGTGTAGCTCCAAACGTTGTACTTTAAACCATAAGCAGATTACCCTTTGAGCGGCTAATATATAGATGGGAAGTTTCCCTAGTTCTCCAAAGATTATTTAGTAAGGGATATATTGTGTCACTAATTTAAGAAATTTCAGATGGGTCTTCTCAATAATTTTTCGATTTTCATAAGTCAGTGTTTCGCAACCATAAAGCAGAATTGGAGGCCTGATATCAAATGCTTTTAATATACAAACTTTAGATCAATCAAGATTTCTCGATTTTTTCAAAAAGCAAAAGGTATCACTGCATGAACTGTCTGAAAGTTGTTATAATTTGTTATTAAATTTTCTTTTTCTAGTAAACGTCCCACCAAGATATATATGTTATTTTCCACAATTTCAGTCAATATGTATTTCCATAAAAGATCGTTTAGTTTACTTTAGCTTTGAGCTTAGTTCTTGCTGGGCCGTCCCCAAATATAAATACTTTTGTTTTACTTAGCTTTACCTTTAAGTGCCACGTATTATATTTTATCTCGACTTGGACAGCAATGTCGGCTACTCATTGGCCAAAAGCGGTCACGTGCCGTAGGTATATTTTTCTATGTTAAACTGGGTCACGCGCAACCCTAGTAACAGAAACGACGTGCTGCCAAGAGTTATCTCCCTTGTCCCACTGTCGGCCGTGTCGGGTAAACAAAGGCTACGCTACGTTGGTTTGTTGAAACCTATTATTAGCTCAGTGTATTTTCCACTAATTGAGGTCATTCGCATTTCTTTAATGGAACAAAGGAAATGTTCGTGCGAAAATACTTTGACAAGTAACAAGACTTTCCATTGGCCTATCGGTTCCCTTGCCCGTAGCGAGGTTGTCCATCAGTGAGCTGAAGATTGGAATCGTGAACTAGAAAAACAATCTCTGTACACAATATAGTAGTCGAGGTCATCACCGACTTTTCGTTCATATCGAACAGTCAAACCAACATAAGCATTATTTTGTGATGCCTGCATGTTCTATGCGTCCGACACGTTCAAACTCTATCGCATCTTTCATGACGGTCCGCCATGACAGTCAGGAATTTACGGCGATTTTAGCGCCGCTTCAAATCGAACGTTTCCAAGGTGGAACGTATATATGAGGTCACGTGACCAAACAATCAAAACTTAAAAAGCCCCGCAATATTTGTTATATTTATTCAAGTTCGTTAGTCTGTAATTTCTGTCTAGTACCGTGACTATACTTTTCGTACTCTAAATGGTGATATAAAAATCATATTTGTAAATTCATAAATAATAGAATAACATTGACAAGATAAGCCGCCATTTTGACCCATCCAATCTTTCAAGCCATATTTAAAGCATTAAATAAGGGTCCTCGTCGAGATAAATACGTTACCATGTGTCCACGAGTTTGATATGGAGATATATCATGTGTCCGAGTGAAATATCAAACGAGAACACAACAGGAAAGAATAATGGTTTCTACCTCAGCGCACTCCTGATTAGCATGGGAAGTAGTCGGAATCACAATTTTGAGACAGTACACCTGGTTTGGTATTAGAATACAAATGTTCAACACGTTTTAAAATGCAACTTTCCTTTCAAATGCTCAGGAGCTTGTGCCAAAACCTCTCCAGACGCTATCAAAAGCTTTCCAAACTCAATGAAAGCACAGATTATTATAGCCTTTCTTTAGCCAATCTTTAACAATTGAGAATGTTTATCACGAGAGTGAATGAACCTGGGCCGGTGTAAATATGTAATTTATTTCAAGAAAAGTGTAGATATATAAAAAGCTTTTCGAAAGAGCGTTTTAGTCTAATTTACTTTTCCTTTGTAAATTAGCCTGTCAGCCGGTTTCCTAATGAAAAAATAAGGTCAGAGTATTAAACATATGAAGGATCTAGCAGATCAAATGGATCTATTAAGTAATCCTTTTCAATGTGATCAATTCCAAAGGTTTTATGACGTTTCAGCTTTTAACGACAAAACAGCGTTTCATCAAGAGCTAATCTTTGTGTAGAGTCGAGTCATTGTATTCTTTCTCGTTGGACTCGTGATCAATGACGAGACCATCTGGAATTTTTTTCTGTCAACATTTTAAAATATCTTAGAATTATTATTTTCCTTTTTTGTGAGCATTTTTAAAAACTCTTCTGGTTTATGCTTTTGTCTTTATGTAATTAGTTTTAAAATGTTATATCTACACTCTTTGATAAATGTATATCACAAAAGGTATAATAACATTCAATGTGCCAGAATTAGGTATCTAGAGTGAATAATTATAATTGTCTAAATTGTATGTTTTGCGCTGTGCCCCTGATACGTTCTGTATTCATCAAATTCAATGACAATTTATTGAAGATGAAAATAGTTTTCCTTCGGAGCGGCCAATACTACTTGAAATTGGAGCATACAGGATAATCAAATTTAAATTTATAATCCCGCTTGCCATGGCCAATAGTTTGTGTACACGAACTCAATTTTTCTAAGGCTAATTATGCAAACGAAGAAGATAAGAATGATATTCTCTGTGTGAGCTCTGGGGCCCTTATGGACCGAAAACTTATTACAGGGGCGGGAGATGGGGCCGAGAGGTTTCAAGGAGGGTCAGGAAAAATATACAGCCACTCGGGAGGGTCATGACATTAAAAGACACAGTTATTAAACCATCTTTCTTTAGGCATTGAAAGAAGGGATAAAACAAAATCATAAAGCCTTTTTGAATGAAAACAAGATCCTGATCTTGAGCAAGACTGGTTCATATTCTTAAAAACTGATGCTTATATAAAAAATCACCATGAATTTTTCTGCCATATGGATTGTTCTTTTATACTTAGAGAAATGTTTTTAGAAAAGTTGTTCTGTTAGACTGAAAGTTTATACAAACAGTTTCAATATATAAGGCGTTTGCTACTGTTTGCAATATCTTTATACAACAAACATGTAGATGTCAAAATATTAATATTTAGTGGATTTTATAAATCTTTCTCAATGATACAAATTTATGAAACCATACCACTTTATCAGATGGCTTGATTTATGAAAATTTTTCGATATAGTCAAATTTATAAATATATATTTAATTGCATATTTAGATGAATAAATTCCAATGTTGATTTTTAAGAAATTGGGAACATTTGTTATATTCATACCTCAGCTTAAATATATACTGATGTTATGTACCTTCAAAATTCGATAGATTTCTTGAGTTACAGACTTGAGGTAGCTCCGTCATAAATTCCAATACAACCTCTGTCTTAATACGAAGGTTTCTCGGGCTTCTGGCAGTTTCCCCTAGCGGGACAATATTGCAACCAAAACTACCTGACTATATTTCAGCCAATGAAAACAACGAACGCATGAATGCACGAATGCATATTTGCTGACACACAGAACTATACAATAATGCAGTCGCAAAATGATTTGTACGAGTATGTGTTCTGTAAAGAAGATTCAAAGTGCAAGGTAATAATCGAATAAAGTTTTGCTTTTGGAAAGCCTACGGAAATGATTTAAACGATTTAAATGATTCCTTTTGAACGGCGTCGCTGATTGCACAACTAACTTTGATTGCATCCAGTCATATTTCTACATTTCCTGCACAAGAAACCTTCGTATTTGGACAGAGGTAGTATATGAATTTATGACGGAGATACCTCTGTTGGGAGAGAATGTCTTAATGAAGACGTTTAAAAAAATTAAATCAAACTCAGACACTAATTGTTTAAATCTTATGAAATTTGATGTGGAGATTCGCCTTTTTACACTGTTAAGTACTTTACTCTCAAAGAATTTGTAGATTTTAAACTTCATTATGCTTTGAAGAAATAATTTTGTCCAGAACTTATCCCTTATAGATAATAGCACCAAAAGGTGAAACACGTGTCAACCATGGTCCATCCATGGTTTTATCAATTTATGAATTCATTGTTTCAAGTTTTCAGTGGAATGATTTGGGCAAGACATCTATTTTGATGGAATTTTTAACTAAGTTCAGTACAATTTCTAAAGCTCTTTTGATCACTGTTAAAAGTGGGGATATTTGGGTGAGCAGTGTTCACCTCTTTTGTTATTCATAGATAAAAAGACATTGTGATTTTTAAAATGACTAAAGAATGAGCCTTCTAGAGCCTAGAACGTATTCATTCAACCTTGACAGATACAATTTATACTATGTTAAACATATCTATGTAAAATAAGCAATGGTATTAAAAACTAGTTTTGATATGCAGATGATGTTCTAAGATGCTTGCTGTAAACAAAATTCTAATGAAACTGAATTTAAAACACTATAGACCATTATCAGAAATCATGTTAAACCCATTAATGGAAAGGTAAATCAGTATCTTTTCAACATTTTTAAAGTGTTAATTTAAAAGGAGAAACTTCTTTAAAGTATCATAGAAACCATTTTGAACGTAGAACTGAACACACATATTCAAAAGACTAATTCAAAGAAGTTTCATAGATATGATTTGGGGGAAGGTAATGAAAATAATTAAATGGGAAGGGTCATAAGAAAATTACGACGAGTTGGGGAGGGCCAAATTTTTATACACAATCCCAGCCCCCTTTCCCTTGTAATAAATTACCAGCCCCTTTTTGTTTGTAATATTCTATAACATAATGCAGTTTCCAAAATGTCTCTACATAATAATTCAGCTCTAAGTGTTTGTCATTATTGAGACGAAGACGAACTAAGTTTAGGCGCCATAGATTCACAAAAAGTGCAATATACAATCCCTTCAGCCAAGAATTCAGTGGTTCTTGAAGAGGTGGATAGACAGATGCCGCATGCAGGTAGAAGTTTAGTAACAATGAGCATAAATTCTGTCTTATAGCGAATTTTTGAATATGACTAATTCATTTCTATTTGCAAATATTTCATCCGAAACATTTTTGTCAAAATCGTATGCAATTTTTGTCATTCTCGTTCGCTATTGTGTACCTATGGGCCATCTTGCCACTGTAATTTTATATCACGACGAAAAGCTCATAAGGAGAATGTATACTTTTGAACTGTTGTATAATTTGCTCGCCCCGAGAATATTGTTTATGTCTGTAAGGAGGCTTGATGTCTTAGTTGAGACAAGTAGCATCTGTTCAGATATTAATTAATAATATTAATACTCCTCTATAGAATAATGATTAAATTGGATACGTTTTAAATTTTTTATTGAACAGAGAAACAGTCGCAAATGTAGTCAGGCATTTGATTAATAAGTTACAAGATGATGGGCGCAGTTAGAACATTCCGGAGAAAGCCATCATCATCAGGGGGTTCATGGGTTGGTTCTGGCCTCCCCTTTGGTTGCTGCCTTGTGGGTTGTTTCCTCCCATCATAGCCAAAGGCAGGATGTTCTCTGCACCTCCTTCCATGAATAGGTAGGGCATCATGGTGTTAGAACCTCCATTCATTCCTCCGGTCATCATTCGGAGCGTGGCGAGTTGTCGCCCTTTGTCGCCCATCATCATCAGGGGAAGGATATCCATGTTGTTCTGGTTCTGGCTTGGCACCTGATTTTGGACCTGGTTTGGGTAGTTGTTTTGCGCCATCTTGTATTGCATCATTTGTCTGGCTTCAGAGATCATCTGTTCCATGGGGCCGCCGAAATGTTGACCCATTGGGTAGCTGTTCTGGCCCATGTTAGGGTATCCATTTGCATTCATACCATTGGACATACCATTGGTCATTACGTTGGTCATACCAATTGGCATTCCGTTGGGCATACCATTTTGCATTCCGGTAGACATCCCTGTTTGAACTGAATTCTGTACTGGTGCATTGCTTAGCTGATTGCCGGCGGGCATCTGTTGGGCTGTGACCATGGGTCCGGCCTGGATGGCGGGAAGTTGAGCAGTGTTACCGACAGGGGTGGTCAGGGGGTTACCTGCAACAGATTAACATAACAGAGTCATGACTACGTCTTCTTCGTCTGATAATATCTGAATTTTTAAGAAATACTGACTACTAAAAGATGATGCAGAGTATTAAGACTATCTAAACTTATCTACTAATTTACTTATTGATCCTGGGATCAAAACTTCGTGTCAATTTATTTTGACTTTATTGGATGTTTTTAGTTTCTGTCGTATTCAGGAAGTAAAGGGAATGACTTACCATGCACGCTGACAAGGGCTGCCATACACAAGGCTAAACGAAGCTGGAAACCCATGATTATCTGAAATAACGAAACTCGAATTAGTTTACAGACATTGTAGTTCTTACGATATAGTGTTAACAATATGACTGGATAATCTAAATATCAACCAAATAACGATAGAAAAGGTTTTTTTTAGTAAAAGGGGAATATTTTGAAAAGAAAATGGACTATTCCTTAAATGATATTAACATTAGATTCAAAATGGAAAGTACTTAGTGACCTAATGTTGACATTTACTTTGGGGTGAACTGCCTCTAGATTACAGAAAGAGCAACTAGACGATAACCTTTTGGTACGTTTAAAGCAAAGCAAGGCATTTAGAAGATAGTGTGCAAGAACATGAATAGAATAGCGTACTAGATCTTTTTCATCGAATGTAAAATACCATACCGTGAATTTACCATTGTCAAAAGCGGGGTTATCTGCTCTGTTTAAGCAATTAGAATTTGACCATTTAAGAAAAAACATAGCAATTTGACATCTTTTTCACGAAAAAGCTCTCCATCGCACTTGTTTCGTTCAAGCAGTAAAACGAATACAATCACAAAATATTTTGCACTTTTCGATGTCGTTATATAGAGAAGGTTCTCAACGATAGTTGCCTTGCATGCATATACAGTAATAGTTGTTTATTTGCATAAAGTATGTAGGCCATAGGCTCGTGATACAAATGAATATAATACATGTGTTACAGAGTATAAGTTCTTAAACAGAAAATAAGTTCTTCTACAGCAATACTATATAAGAACACAAAGCTACTTACCACCTTCTAGTCGAGAGAAGTACTGGAAGACTGAGGAAGACTGAAGTACCGAGTAAGGTCCGGCTTGGGTTTATATAGCTGATGTTGGTGTTCACCCATTAAGAGCTGTCTCCTCCCTCTTGTTCTCGTGTCCCTCAAACATCTTGCTATTACATAACGAACTGTCTTATGCAACGATATTGACAGATCTGTCATGTTATTAATGTATTAGTTAACTTACGGACTGTAGATGGGATGCATTTCATTGTTGTAACATCGTGCTGTACGGCTCGAGCTTAATTGCCCAGGGCAGTCGGTAATTTTTCGTAGGGTTGGACAGTTCGTCTCTCTGTTTCCCGTTGTGCGAATGACATTTGACATTCAATCAATGGTATTCTTATATTTCATGAGACTTTTTTTCAAAACAAAAAATAGTTAAACGTTATTGACATAATTTTAACACGTTTGATTCCGACTAATGTAACTTCTTTTCAACGGTCTTAAGGTGAAAGTTGAAAAAGTATGCACTTAGCAATTCATTTACGAACGTGTAACACGTTCGTTCATCTTAACAGTTATTCATATAATTGAAGGCGATTCATATGATGGAATCAAAAGATAAACCAACCATTTTTAAATCATATTTTGTTAACGTGAAAGTTGAAGTGTACTTTTCAAAATCGATTTACTTGATAAAGTGGTCAAATTAGGAACAGCGAAAAATTCGGTATTCAAGAATTAACATAAAATGTTTACATCTTTTCATCTATGCGTTTGAACTTTGAAACACAAGACAAGTAAGATTGTATGTATGCCACTTGATTTGAAATACAATGTAAACCATTTCTGTCCTTTTTCAGGGTTGCAGACATAAGTGTGACAAACTTATATACATTATGATGCCTAAAATCTAGTTTTTACATCTTCAGCGAAAATGACATATTGTTGATATTTTCTAAAATAGATACGAAAAGACGCCACCAAAATATTGAAAACGTTACAAATCGTTGTATTCCTTATCTGTTTTACCAATGTAAAAACATGTTGAACTAAAGTGATATATTTTCAGAATTTCAAAAATGATAATTACTCATTAATCTTCATCTTCAAATTTCTAGCCACTCAGTATGAATATTATATTCCGTTCGCGAAATCATACAAATTTCTCATTTCCGTTTCAAACGATTTTCACCTGTTAGAACACATTTAAAATGATTTATTACCCTTATCAAAATTATCAGTTATTGTTTTCCTCAGTTGACATGTTTATAAATCTTTAATGCTGTGCAATTCAAAGTGACATGAGGAGATACACATATTAGATCAGAAGTGTTTGATTGATGTATCTCTATGTATCTCGATGTAACACGTTAAATTACACAAGATGCCATTGTGCTAGAACTGTCACTCACGAAACTCATTAATAACCATCTCTGTCTAATCTAACACTGACCAATTGCTTGTGAGCTCACTGTGATGTGATGATGTTCAGTGGCTGATCTATCATGGGGTCAACCCCACACCCTCTTTCAACATTCCTAGATTCGCCATGGACTGTTCTGTATGATATCAGTTACAAGTCGCATCAATTTCAGTGGATACCTGGACCAAGCCGTTGCTTGTAAATGGCCATTTGGTTTGTTCATTGTAAATCATGAAATGAATTTTTTTTTTTTTTTTTTGCTTCTAACTTTTACATCTCAAATGTAATAAGTCAATCAAAGAGATATACATTTGCATTTAATTCCTATTTAATTGTAGCTTCGATTATGGTAATTTAGTAATAATTCTCCTGCATAATTGTATTGAAATTTAAGATAACACTTTGTTATCTCGAGAAAATTGTTACATCGCGAAACATACATGTATATTCTATTATTGGCGAATAAACGGGGAAGAGAACTTAGAGTTAGGAAAGTAAGATTGTTGCAGTAGAGACTTTAGTCTAAAAAGCACGGTAATTGATACTTATTTGAACCCATCGTATCCTCTTGAAAAGCAGGTCTAGAGAATCCTTCATATATTTGATAAAATTATAGTTTTCAGGGTCTGGATGTAAGTCTAAAAAGCCTTGACAGAGGGCAATTCTTTTTGAGAAAATGTCAGTACATGTAATAACTTATATAAAGGTAATTGATACGAAATTGGTTTTGAGAGCGTATGTCTTTGAGTAGTTGACATACTTGAAAGAATCAATAAGGCCTATTACCGTTAAGGGTCAATTCATAAGTAAAATATTTAGTTCATTGATTAAAATTGATTGTCCGTAAGGTAATCCTTATAAAGATAGACAAAGACCGAACATATCATACATACGCGCATACATTTGTTATATTTTTAAGTTATCAACATTTTCATTCAAAATTGACTTTACAATTATAATAGTGGCTGAATATGCCTACGTTTGGAATAGACATTGAATAGTAATACGTTGTAATTACAGACTTGCTACATCTAAATCAAATGAATCTCTGATTACATCTATGAAGTGACTTTTAGCTTTTCACCCCTTACTCTTTGATGACCGAAAGAATGTAGCTTTTGTTTCAAGAAATAGTCACTTGTAGGATTAGATAACGTGTATATCACATTTATGTATGAAAATGGTTAAACATTCAACGGCCTATTGTATCTATATCAAACGTTCTATCTAGTTTAATTTTTAAAGCAACAAATAGTACTGAAAGCAGTGTAGAATATGCATAAATACCATGTGTTTTTAGTTGCATCTATATATCCTTTTGAATCTAGTTCTAATTTTCAGCGTCTTCGTAGATAATGATCCTCCAGAAAATTACATAGATTATTTTTTCAATAAAATAGAACATTCTCAACAATAATTGGAGACATAAATCAATGTACATAAAATATACTCAGGCAATATATTTCTTGATGCTTAATTCATCTTTAGACTTCATTGTGAACCAAGTTTAATTTGTTGTACCTTTATTCAGTTTTAATACAAGATGCGAAGGTAATGTTTATCACAAATCAACGATTGAGTGTAGTGTAAACAGAATTTCTGCTTATTTTATCATTCTCAGGCAATATATTTCTTGGTGCTAAATTCATCTTTAGACTTCATTGTGAACCAAGTTTAATTTGTTGTACCTTTATTCAGTTTTAATACAAGATGCGAAGGTAATGTTTATCACAAATCAACGATTGAGTGTACTGTAAACAGAATTTCTGCTTATTTTATCATTCTCAGGCAATATATTTCTTGGTGCTAAATTCATCTTTAGACTTCATTGTGAACCAAGTTTAATTTGTTGTACCTTTATTCAGTTTTAATACAAGATGCGAAGGTAATGTTTATCACAAATCAACGATTGAGTGTACTGTAAACAGAATTTCTGCTTATCTTATCATTCCACATTTCAATGTTCATAGCTTAATCTGCTTTAATTAGATCACATATTTTATTTGCTAACTTTAGTGTTCAAAGATTTATGAGTTTAATCAAAATATTGTCTATAATAAGAAATAGGTTAATATCTGCTGTCATGCTGAAAATGCATAAAAATAAACTATGCTCATCGCCGACATCGTTTAAAATATCAATAATTGTTTGAACCAATTCATGGTTTACTACAACTTTGTTTTAATCGTGATGATTTAAGCAAGAGCAGATGTTAGTTTCATACCCATTCATGTTCGTAACCTTTTCATGTATGTTTACAAATCGACGTGCGTCACGTCCACTCCAACCAAGTGCTTACATATGTCTACACTGTCTCTTTTGCATTTTGGTACCATTCATTTATTTCATTTCACTCCAAATGTTTCTAAAATGACTATCCCTCACAAAGTTAAATACTCTCATTCTACAGCCACGCCCACTGCATCCTATTTTATATATGTTTTGTAAGACAGTCAGATGTGGGTTGACATGACATGGGGATATAGGATTGCATCTACCGCTAGGAGAAACAGTCGCCGCTTTGATAGATTTACTTGCTTTTGTATAGTACTGTGCCTTTGCTTAGGGGTACGTTACTTCTTAATCATAACTTTGTTACTAATCAGCTGTGGTGATGTTCACCCTCATCCAGGCCCTGATCTTAGCATAATTTACTTAAACATTCGTAGGGACGAAACCGATTTACTTGCAGCAGAGTACAGTCACTACAATGTTATCTGTTTATCTGAGACTTGGCTAAGCCCCGTTGTGTCAAATGATTTTATTCTTTTACCAGGTTTTAATCCAACACTTCGTAAAGATAGACCAACAAGGGGTGGAGGGGTTGCAATTTATCTTAAAAATAATTTGTATTTTAATCATGCAGCTTATCTTGATGTTCCAGATTTAGTAGCTATTTGGGTTGAAGTTAAAACAAACAACAATAAATTTCTCATTGAGACCTTATACAGAGATGACTTAAGCAATCGATCTGGGATATGGTCGATGATTCGATTGCAATGGCTGTAAATAGACATATTAGATTGTTCAAATGCCAATATGCTCAGTACTAATAACAATAAGATAAATAATCTCCAAATCTCCAAATACTACATGTAGTTCAGATTATAAATGAACCTACAAGAATTACTCAAAACACTAGCACTTTATTAGATATTATCCTTACCTCTTCATTAGATGTTGTACATAATTCGGTAGTTCTTACACCGATCTGCAGTGATCATTGTCCGGTTTTCGTAACATTACAACTCGGAAAGCAACCCAAAGATGCATTTAAGAGAACCATCTATGACTATAACCATGCACACTATGATGGGCTAACTGATAGTATACTTACTACTGATTGGGACTATTTGTTTAATGATGATATAAACAGTTCTGCTACTGCGTTTACTAACACTCTTACTGGCTTTATCAATGAATATATTCCAAACAAAGAAGTTGTTATAGGACCTAGAGACTGTATTTGGATGAACGGATATCTGAGGAAGTTAATGAGGAAAAGAAACCGCCTACATAAAGCTGCTAAAAGAAAGAATGATAGGCACCACTGGGATCGATTTAAAGTTGCCAAAAAAATAGTCATTTCTGAAGTTAGAAAGGCTAAAAGGGATTATGATTCAAAACTTGATGACATTATCAACACTGAGAGGGGGACAAAGTCGTGGTGGCGCCTAGTTAATAAGCATATTAAGAAAAATAGAAATTCAGATAAGCAGTTCCCACCTATCACTAATAATGGTGTTGTTTTAGAAAACGCAGATGATATTGCAAATGTTTTTAATGATTACTTCACAGAACAAACCCGAGTCGACAAAACCTGATATCGATCCACCTCCTCCCACTTGCAGTGAAAACAAATTAGATTACTTACATTTAACTGAACGTAAGGTTTGTGATATCTTGCTTTCTTTAAATACTAGAAAAGCCAAGGGTGCAGATAACATTAGCAACAAACTACTGAAAGTTTTAAAACGGTCTCTTTATAAGCTCATTACAAAGCTTTTTAATTTATCCTTGAAATTGTCCAAATACCCTGTTATTTGGAAATACTTAACAGTTGTGCCTCTTCACAAGAAAGGAAGCATTCATAATTACTGACCAAGAGCGTTAACGTCTGTTTGGCCAAAGTGTTCGAAAAATGCATATTCAAGCATGTATACAATTTCTTTATAGACAATGAAATAATATCTAAACACCAGTCTGGTTTTAAAACTGGAGACTCGACAGTTTATCAATTAACGGAACTTTACCATGTGATATCAAAAGCCATGGAGGATGGTAAAGAAGGCAGAGCTATTTCTGTGATATTAGTAAAGCTTTCGATCGTGTTTGGCATGCAGGCTTATTAGGAAAACTTGAATCCATTGGAATCACAAGAAGTCTATTACAGTGGTTTAAGAATTTTCTTAGCGACAGAAAACAATCGGTTGTGATCATAAATCAAATACAAAATCAATATTTGCTGGTGTTCCCAAAGGCTCTGTCTTGGGGCCACTACTATTTCTTGTTTAGACTCTTAGACCCTGCTAAACAGTGATTTAAAACAAATTTCAGACTGGGCTAACAAGTGGCAGGTAAATTCAGTCCTGAAAAGACTGAAGCGATGTTATTTTAAAAAAGGGTAATGCAATTCTGAAACTTCCATGAACACTAAACAATACTTTAATTCATGAAGTCAGTGAACATAAAAATCTCGGTCTAACTCTACAAGAAGATGGAAAATGGCACCGATCTCAACTCACATTTGTTTGATAGAGGGTTATCAGTAAATCGCGTCTGATCTGTTCTTGTGGAAATATTCGGGAGGATCCTTTTCATTACTTCTTTAAATGCCCACTATATGATAGATTCCGATCAAATCAATACTTTTTAAAAAACGATATAACATTAAAATCTATCTTGAGCGGCGACAAATCCTTGTCACAGAGTGCTAGCGAATCCCTAATAATATCTGTATATCATTTTATAAATGATATCAACCGATGTATTATATGTTTTATGGAAATTTAATACTGTTTAAATAATATCCCTAATTTGACTATTTTACATGTATATCTATTCTAAACCAATTAAAGATTCGTCACTCAGAGATTTCAAAAACATCTAAATCGTGTGAAAAATGATGCAATATCTATTGAAGATGAAACGTTAGCATAATCGTATATCGCTATACAAGGATAAAATTGCAATTTAGATAGATTTACATCGACAGTCCTATATCATGTTATCAAAGTGTGACTTTACATAAACTCAGTCATCTAATATAAAAAACCGTTTCAGATCGACGAAAGTGGAGTACCCGATCATTTGTTTTCAGCAAAGCTTGTTCATTGCATGGCTTAAAGAACAGCAATAATCGATCTGCAGATTTTTTTTTTGAACGAGTATCTGTTGTCAAGACGGTTGCATTTAAGTTATACAAATACTAACGGTATGAATCAGTGTTACTGAAGCTTGTCTGATGACTGCTTAAAAACATGCTGTCACCTTTGTACAATACCATTATAACAAATTTCGAAACAGCGTGTATATATGTCATAACGACGACGGAAAACAGACACAATCATTTATAAAAGAAATGAAGTTTATTACTGAGACAATAAATTAACGAAGAAGTCCAGAGTTGAGCTGCTGCATCAGCATCATGTCGAAGATCTGGTTCATGACCCCTCCCTCAGCGGCTTCTCCAGCAGGTGCTTTCTTGGCACCCCCGGGGGCCAGGGGGTTCATCATGGCATTCATCATAGGGTTCTGTCCGCTCAGAGCCATCATAACGTGCTGAGGGAGATTCTCTCCGTTTATCATGCCCATAAGGGCCATGGTCTTCATGTTGGGGTCGTTCAGGGCGGTCTGTCCTTTAGTCAGGAGCAGCATAGAGAGCATGTCCGAGATTGGTCCGCCTTGCTTAGCTTTTGCTGCTTGCTGGTTGGTTTGTTGATGAATGTTTGGGTTGATTAGGCCCATGCCGGGGTTCATTGCGCCCATGCCGGTGTTCATTGCGCCCATGCCGGGGTTCATTGCGCCCATGCCAGGGTTCATTGCGCCCATGCCGGGGTTCATTGCGCCCATTCCTTGGTTGACTGTGCCCATACTTGGGTTCATTCCACCATTGTAATTGAAGCCTTGTGTTTGTCGTTGTCCGAAGGCGCCTGAGTTGGAGATCATTGCAGGATTTGTGCCTTGCGACATTTGTTGCATGTTCGTGAGGTAAGCTGCAACGTAAATAATGATGAAAGTAAATGGAAAAGTAAATGTAAAACATACAAATATTATCATGGTGTCATAATTATGTTCGAATAGTGGTAAAATTCTGACTGCAGACATGTTAATGTTAATTCGATGATTTTAATGTCCATATCATAGAGTAAGGATTGTTCGTAATCAAAACGGTTCGATTGGCTGTGTTTAATCTCTCATAAACTTACCGTTAGCACATCCAACAAGAACTCCAATCGCCAGACACACGATCTTCATAGCTGCCATCTGTTTAAATTAAAACATTAAAAACTTTAGGAAAAACAAATACTCATTGCAAATACATTTATCGAAACAATATTAGAATAGGGAAATGACAAGTTTTAGAGATAAATACACGATGGTGACTCAAATTAGTTTTTCTATGTTATTTATCATAATCTACAAACGAAGAGTCAAACTATTCGAAACCTTATAAGAAATGTTGCGGTTTTCGTCTTCAGCATGTACAACAAAAGGTGCAGAATGTGTAGATACGGAATTAGAAATAGACGAATAGACTTAACAACACAATTTCAACTATAGAGCTATTGACTCACCTTTACTGTTAAACTGCTGGGGATTGTGCTTCATGGCTTATCTCACAGGGGTATATATACACCCCCTGCTTATGTGAATCTCAGATATTGGACATTGACGGGTTGTGACAGATTGGATTGGACAAGCAAATGACTGAAGCGATTTGTTGATAGATGTCCAAATTTCTTATTGACAAGAGAAATTACAATGGCCCTCGGTCAACTGATGACAATGATGTATTGCTACGTGTTTGACCAGTGATGACACCTATTGCTTAATCAGCAGACAGGTAACCAACAATGCACAAATGGTCAATCTCTTGCCGGGGGCCATCTTCTGTCCGACAAACATATACCGTGAATAATGGAGGTTTAAGAAATTAAGATCATTATAGATTTATCTAAAAAAATATTCATTCAATTTTATAATTATAATTTTTTTCAATTATATCATAAAAGCAAGATTTTCAAGATGAAAACTTTTTGAACATATCAAACGTTGTGGAATCTGTGTAGTTTTAATGAAATACATATAGGTATAGTGAGTAAGTTATTGTTTCAGTCATAAGCGGTATGATAAAGCTGTAAAACGTTGAAGGGTCACAAAGTATGTTGTTGGAGTCAAAGTCATTAATGTTGTAACTTTGTCGAAAAGTAGTGGTTTTTTTCCGAAAACTAGCACCTTCATGCTTATCCTTTTATTAAATGAACAATCGGGTTAGAGTGAGATATATTCAAAAACAGGCACGCGAACCTGCTTTTGAAAACTTATTTACAGCAGCCATGAAGAAAAATTGAGCTTGATGTAGCTGAGTAGGTCATCTAAATAATATACAATCAAATCAATCAAGGATTTCGACTGATTAACCGTTTATCGATTATCATTGAAAATAAGGAGTCACGGGAAAAGTGTTTATTATATAATAAGCAATGAAATACAGGGATTTATCAGTGAAATAAACCTTGTATGTGGTCACAGTAGCGATATAATATATCGTCACTGGTGACAGTAGCGATATAATATATCAAAACTGCTGATGAACTTTCCAGGGCCTCTTTGTGCCGGGACTACTTTTAGGTTTAAGGTAAAATTAGAATGAAATATATAATAAAAAGAATATTTTATTAAGTTTGTCAAATACGATGTTTATCTCATCTCGTGGTGGGGTTGAAGTTGACATTTTCACTCGTGGCTGCGCCACTCGTGAAAATATCAGCTCCAACCCCCACCACTCGATGAGATAAACATCGTATTTGACAAACTTAATTAAATATCCTCTATTTATTGATAGATCAATTTTATATTGATGGTTATTTTTCAATGTATGTCTTACCTTTTCAGAATGTACATGTATGTCAATGATTGTTATCAATTACAGATTTATAAAGTGAAATGGGAGTTATTTTAATATTTTTATTAAGCGACAGGGGCTTTTGGTTCACACTAGCTCGTTCTATTTTGATCGTCTCTTTACCAAAACCCAATTCTATAAAAAGCACAGTGTCATGGATTTATATGAATAGATATTGAATTTGTTGAATTATTTCCAGTCTAGTCGCCCTTGCGTTTATAAATCTGAAAATGCGAGTTTAATTATTACATGTACATCAATAAAGAAAAAGCTTCATTTATTTTTTTCGTTTAAATGAGTGAATTGTTACTATGAACAATGATAATATTGACAAAGTTATTTTAGTAAACAAAAGATGACAAACATTAAAAGGGTTTCATCGGGTTAACATTTTGATTGATCCATTTACAATTGTTTTTTTAAAAATAGTAGATATGGTCTAAGGTTCATCACATTATAATCATTATCATTACACAAGTCATTATTTATTTACACAACATATTTTGGCTAGTACATAACACCCATTTTCCGCTTGCATTTTGCTTAAAAAAGCTACATTAACCTGTATTGAAACGTCGTTTTCTTGAAATAAAGAAATTATCCCCAGAGCTTGGGAACACTTTTTTTCACAAACTAATATTGTACATTTTTGTGTGTGGATATATTAGATAGTACTTGACCTAGACAATAAGGACATATTCTGATCACTTTTTGTTTTAAACTATTCAGAATTTAGTTAGTGAGTGAATTTTAAACTGTTATTATACTTCAGATTGACTTCATATTAACTCAATCAATTTGTAATATTTTCAACAATTGCAAGATAGTTTTTCAATGAAACTCTTGAATGATCTTAAGAAGTGCTAAAACCGACATCATTAATGTCATATATCATGTAAAATAGTTTCCAAAACCTGTGGCTCTATTTGGTATTATAGATTCGTTGCCAAAATTATCTTTGACTTATTGGTGCGATTCTCGCTATAGATACCTATCACAAGTCACAAGTTTATTATTGTAATATTATTAAACTGAAGCAAAAGCATAATAGCAAGCATTTTCAGCAAAGGCAAAAGTCACGACTATTTCGATCATGCCATTGACGCCATGAAATTCGATGAATGATAAATGTTAAGAGTTCGTCTTTCCATACAAAAAAGATTACATATGAGCCAGATGAAACCGATTGATAACTGAAAAGTTCAATCAAAATATTTTGCTTATAGTAATTTTTTAAATAGACACATTGTCCTTAGTAAATATGTAAAGAATAGACTCCGAAAACCCTGCAATAGTTACACGAAGGGCTGTTTCTGAGGCCGTTAGGCCGAAGAACAGCCCTTCGTGTAACTATTGCAGGGTTTGAGGAGTCTATTCTACTTAAACCTAAATTCGAAACCGGTTTCAGTTTTTTCCCGACAAACCATAACTTGCACGTGGACTTTGCAATAAGCATACCTTTTACTATTGACGATATTTTCCCTAATGACGACATATAAAAGCAAAACACATGTACCGAATTTCATTGTTTTCAACTGTGTACGTGAGAGACAACGTCGGGGATATCGAGCGATTATGAAACAAATTCGATACGTTTTTTGGAATAAACTATGGATGGGTGAGTCATGGTGGAGTTGTCTAAAGTTTCATGTAATCTGTATTATTCTGTTCACATACTTAAAAAATAGTTCATGACCTAAAAGTAATCATTTTAGACTATGAAGTAAATGTTGATACTCCTGACATTTCATCCGGACATACATTCTTCGCTAGTTCCAACCGATGCACGCAGGTTCCAACGCAACGAATAACCACATTGATGTTCCGGGCTTTCCCCCTCAATAATGCTATTAGCTGTGATTTAGTGAAAATATCTTTAAGCCGTCGTTAAAGTCCAAACCCCTGGATGTTTTGATCGAAGTATTTCGAAACTTTTGCGACATTAAACATGAACATAACGGAGTGTGTTTAAATGTTTTGGAACGATACCCTGAAGAACTTTTAGTTTTATTCTAATTGTAAAAAAACTGTAAACAGAAAACAATTATTTTTGAAAATTCCTTTTTTCTATGTTAGTAATTTATTCTCCTTACGCGGTTTAGTAACATCTTGTGTGATGTTTCGTTTATTTCTATGCTGTATGCACAATGTATGCCATAATTTGTCTGGGGGTAGCTTAAACAGCCACTCCGTGAGTTGTTGGAGTCATATATGCCAAACTTAATCAATGGTATCATTTGATCGCCAAGTATCGACTGTAACCAAAAAGGAACATTTTAAAGCTAATTTGCTTTGTACAGTGACAATATGAAGGTAGAACGTCGCAATTATGATCGAAAACTGGACAGTGACGCACGTCAAATAGTCAAACGTAATTTTGGAGACTTATCTAAAACAGCCAGGAGGGCAGTTAGGAGTGGGTAGTGTTTGTTAGGTTATATAACTAGTATCCATGTATATTAGCGTGACATCTACAGCTCTGTGCATTTATAAGGCTGTTTTTAGATTTTCATGGAAAACTAATATTTGTCATATATATGTCTTTCGGATATAAAAAATTAAGATGTTTTGATTTTATATCACCACGCTCTTTACTAGTTATGATTCGTTCCTCTCATGGAAAGGCGACTTTGACCGGAGAACGCGCTTTTTTGGTGGACGACAATCGTGAATTCGTTAAAAGGAATGTATTGTTGGACTCAAAAATGTCAAACTTCGTCAATGGTGTTATTCTATCGAGTATAAATGTTTTTTAAGAAAACCGGAATCCTTTTGCTTATTCATTTTTAAGTGTCATTTATAGTTCAGTACAATAAACAGGTTAAAGTCGTGAAGTTTGTGTTAAAAAACGGACAGTGGCGCGAACATGACTCAATCATAATTTTGGAAACATATTTACAGGAGACAAAAAGACAAACATTTGTTTATTATTTTAAGTAGGTTTTTTTTATAAATGTACAACATATTAACTGGACAAAGAATTTCGACTTTATTACATTCCAAGGACCGTTTTCAGATTCTCATTAAAAAGACGAAAATATATATCAATAATTTTAGCATTTGAGAGGTAATGATGCAAGTTTAGGGAGGTGATTTTAACCATACTGTGTCAGTTTAAACTGTGTATTGTCACAGTTTTGACCTTTGAAACAAACATTTGTTTCACAGTTGATACGACAAGTACTCTCGCCGTTTGTAAGACCTTTTCAACTGCATGTAACTGATTTCATGTCCACCATGATTTCCAGGGAATGCGTAACCTGCACGTGCTTCACGAGGGACTTGAGGTGCTGATGTGTGTGATACTATTGACGAGTTCTCCAAACTATTGACGTGTCCTTTAATATATTGACTACTTTCTCAGAAATAATGGCGACTCTTTCCGAAATATTGACGTGTTGATGAAAACAACATACGCCTATTGATGATTAATTTAGGTTTAAGACATGATATCTCTGTTCTCACGACTGTCTACTTTATGAAGTTTTCTCGAAGTCATGTCTTCATTCAGTCTCATTTTGCCTTCCAAGTGACCTGAAAATGACGAAGTCGACAACTTAAATGACTTTCTGATGATTCGTAGATGTTCTTTCGTTACATTTAACCAAGACGTTTCGTTTATCAACTCTGAAGTAACTATTCATGATCATGCTAAAATGATATACATGTACATAAGTCGATGCAAAACAAATTTCAACTTTTCTCATTCATTTTACTTGTGATGGAACATTCTCTTTTAAAGCTAAAATGATATACATCAGTCGATGCAAAACAAATTTCCAATTTTGAGACGAATTTATCGATGTCTCCCAACATACCTTGGTGTTTCATTTAGAAAAAAAAAAATTTATGTATATAAGCCTTTTCTTTAAAGAAAATGATATTAACATCAGTCAATGAATTGACTATATGTCTTTTTTAATAGTGACAACATTTTGTAAAAAAATATCAAATGTAAAGAAATTGACTGCTTCACAAGTATTGACACGCATCTTTCTTTCAATATTCTTTGACTAGATGCCAAGGTAGCATGAGTAATAAGTTCATATCAGCTCACTCAATTTCATATTCATCCAAATATAAATTTTCAGCGATAATCGATCAAAAATTTATATTGTAATATTAGTATAGATAACTAAACATGCATACATATCACAATGCGAATACGATGCAAAAAGTGATAGTTTTTAGCCATTTCGTGTTTTGACAATGAATTCTAATGTGTCACAATGAATTCTCCTGATCATATCCCACACAAAACTGTAAAAGATTAGGTTACCACGTGTGCAGGGTTGAAATAACGATCTGTCAATTTTTTCAATTTTTAAAGTATCCAATTGTGATGTACAGTTTTATAATAAGTCACGTACTTTCAACTTTTCTCATTTATTTTACATGTGATAGAACATTTTCTTTAAGTTGATATGAAACATTCTATTCCAATTTCAAGGAACTGGAAGTTTGATACTATTGCCTATTGCATCCAGCCACAGTTTCGAAACCTCTCCTCTGGAATCATGACGAGAATTAGTGATGCACACATGGATCAAGCTTTGATAATTTTCATGGCAGCTGAAAGATTGTATCTGACGTCAAAATAAAATAAAATCACAAGATATTTCAATACACAAGGACGTGAACAAAATTTGGATATACAGTTTCATCCTTTTTATGATATAAATGGTTACAAGGATAAAACAAGGATGTGGGATGTGTGACTATTTAGTATTTGATATGTATTTATCACAAATTTTCGAGAGAATTTATTGATGGTGTATATTTTCTAACAACCTTTGTTGCAATATGCCTATTTCCTCGCTTTCAGAATAAATCCTAAAGGACTTTTGGAATTTATGAGTGCTTCCTCAATGCTTCCTATCAAAGCAAGTCGTTTTTCAGGTGTCAATAAGACGTCACACTATTCTGCTAATAATAATAATGTGGATATTAATGTAGCGTTTTTACAAGCATAATAGCTATAAAAAGGTCTAATTCATCATGAGCCTAAAGGAATTGTACTTTTAAGCAGATATAGACCAAAGTAAATTGAAGCGTATTACCCGAGAACACCACATGGTATCTGACCATTAGTTTGAAATCTACGGTGTTAGTTCACAGCAGTTTAAGAGCGAACGCTGTTTCGGCGTAGTTATTTCTGTGTGGAAAGGACTTAGCGAGTGTTCTATTTTTGGAAGATGTGTGGTAAGGTCTAACCAATTGGGAATTGCAGACATAATTTACTTAAATCAGCGTACAGATAATACCCAACAGTGACGTTCGTAACAGCGAGATCTTACAACGTACCTGTTTTATTTTAGATTAAAATTAACATGTACAACAGCACAATGACAAATTACGTAAGAGCGAAAGAAGAAAAGTCTTAAAGTAGCCTAAGACCATTGTGACAGTGATGCAAACATTGTGACGTCAAAACGATGGGCCTCTGTGACGTCACGCTATTGAAACGGCATTTGAAAGAAGGCGGCCGCACGAAACAAAGCGGAAAACTTTCACTATGAGAGCCAGTTCAAAATATTTGCATTCTCCAAAAATGAATTATTTTAAGATTTAGTTGCCATATCATCGGGAAGACACAATCTAAAAAATGACAATGACAACTGTAACATTTTAAAACGGTACGATATTTAAAAAAACGAGTAATTTAAATCTTGAATTGGGCCGAATCCAGTGAATATGATGTATCAATTCGCAGGGATTCGCCTTAGGTAATTAGCGGGTAATCATTGTCACTCAACGTATTGTAATTTTTTTCAAATCAATCAATCAGAATCGAGAATACAACGAAGTCATGTTACAATAGACGTGTTCAAGTAAAATACTGCGTGATCTATGTGGATAACAAAATTGACTACAAAAACAAATTTCTTTGCAATCAAACAAGGTTCTCAAATGGTCGTATTGACATTAACGTTGCATTCAAGATGTTCTGGGCCTCCTTTCACAAAGCCCTAAGGTGATCGTAAGTCCTTAAGGTAACCTTAGTGCAATGTTAAAGTATGGGAGTTAAGGTTAACTTTAGTTAAGGTTGCTTTGTGAAAGGAGGCCCTGCTCTTTTAGAAAAGAATCTGTAATATGCTAAATCAAAATAGTTCCCTTATCACGATTAAAAGGAAATTTCAACGTTATCTAATGAACCATTGACATATTTCCACAATACAACAGAAGCAAAGTACTAAAGAAGCCAATTTTATTTCAAAATTCATCAATATAAAAGAGTAAGACATTTACAACATCCTGCTCATTATGAGAGCATCAATAGCCGAGTTGGGCCCGCTGGAAGTTTGACTAGCGGAGGCGGAAGACGCTCCTGTTGCCGTTCCGGCTGACGATGTTGACCCGCTTCCGGTTCCGCTGACTAGGAATGGAAACATGTTCTGAAACTCGTTGCCAGCCATCATCATCATGTACAACGGCATCATGTCGTTGCCTTGACCTTGGCCTTGTTGACCGGAAGCCCCCATCAAACCCATGAAGAGGACGGTTCTCATCATACTGTCTGTCATTCCTCCGTTCATCAACATGGCGGGCATCAGTTGGGCCAGGGCAGGGTTCTTCATGGCCATGGCGGCGAGTAGGGTGTTGCTGTTTCCGCCGCGTTCCCCGGCTAACAGAAGGGGAAGTATGGCCGCAAGACCATTAGAAGATCCGTGTGATGTGGACTGTTGGTTGGTGTTGGTGTTAGCTTGGTGCACACCACTGGTCATCATGTTGTTTTGGAAGTGGTTGAACATAGCACCGTTCTGTTGTGCGTTGTTCATGTTGTTCATCTGACTTTGTTGTGCGACGTTCATTTGACTTTGAGCATTAGCAAACATGCGCTGTGCGTTGTTCATCATCGGCAGTTGCCCGTTCATCATTGACCGTTGTGCGTTGTTCATTTGAGCGTTTTGTAACATTGTTTGTTGTGCATTGTTTAAAGCTGACTGTTGTGCACTGTTCATCAGGTTTTGGGCCCCAGTGTTCATCATGTTTTGGGCTCCAGTATTCATCATGTTTTGGGCTCCAGTATTCATCATGTTTTGGGCTCCAGTGTTCATCATGTTTTGAACCCCATTGGTCATCACGTTTTGAGCGCCAAGGTTTTGGGCGTTAATCAACATGTTCTGCTGAGCGTTGCCGTAAACATTACCCAAAGCATTCTGTGCATCTTTGAATCCCTGACCCTTGCTGCCGATAGCGTTTTTCAGACCATTTGGAGCTGCGTCAAGGCCTGGTTGTCCAACCATGTTTTCACTGGGCAGACCAGCTGGGTTTGGTTCGGGGTTAGGGTTCTTGCCCGTACTCACGGTCGCTGGGGTGGTGGGAGCAGCTGAAACGAAACAATGAAGGTGTTGATATCCCCATTTACTTTCAATGGACATGGACAAAACATGAACAAAACATGATTTTTAAATATACAAATCGGTTTCCAAGGAATATACTATGCTATTGCTGTGTTACAGGAAAATAATTGGATGATGTATGTGTAACACTTGGGCAGATAGTGTCTCTTTATATCTAATGTTTTTTCATTATAAAGTGCATTTTAAAAAATCAACATGCTGAATTCGCAATGACATATAACCATAAAAAAAGTATCTCAATCGCAAACTCACCTTTGATTAAGGCTGCGCACACCAGTAACGCGGCTATGACGTTCTTCATCTTTAGTTTATATTGCCTCTGGAAAGAAATAGAATGTTCTTTAGATGATCATTAAGAAGTAACAAACTTGATATCATAAAGTACATACTACTTATCACAACAATTATAATCGATGACAAAACTTTAGACAACATTTACTTTAGAAGCAAATGATCAACCCTTACCTTTGTCTTCTTGCAACAGAGGATGGAATACACTGATGTTCAAATAGATAAGGCGGTATATATACACCTTGTCTGTACCAAAAGAGTCATTAATTTTCTGTATACATGATAGTTAGATATCTGGTTGTCGATATATTACTTCACATTGCATGACCCGAGGCAGTTGGACTGCTAGAAGATTACCGTATACAATTAACTAGTGTGCATGTATATGTCACTAATTGCAGTTGGCCAAGCATCATTGTCCACAATGGACATGTTCATTTGTCATCGACATCTTTAAATATATCATGAAAACAACCAACCATTGTTTGTAAAGCAAAACGATATTTTGATACTCAGTTCCCCTTTCATGGAGCATGCAGAGATTTTTTAAAGTAGAATGTTAGATTCAAGATAAATGTTTTAGAAAAAAGTGGAAGTGGTTTTTGAAAAAAAAAATTTTATGAACAAAGCGTGTCAAAATGGTCTTAGAGTTAAACGTCATCCTTGTAAATCCCTTTCAGCTTCACTTTGCAAACATTAGACATTTTATTAAATAATATTTAATAAAATTGACTTTGGAGATAATCTTTTTTTTTTATATTGTACGCTTTTTGACAAACACGGTGACATACAAGTCTGGATATATGTAATTCTATATACATACAGATTCAAGGAAATGTTATTCAATAGTTCGAAACAAGATTATTCATTGGTTTAAATTAAATAGCGCGAAACATAACACAATTTTAGAAAAAGGAGCCAATTTGTTAAAGTACTAAATGCTGAAATATAATTAGGAGAAAATTCAATATTCAGATTGTGCTTATATTCAGTCAATTATATCAGTGATTTAGTGTATTTTAAGCCAGTGTTAGATTACTGTGTCGGTAGTGACGCAAAATGACAAATAAAGCTTTGTCAATTCAGCATGTTAGAAGCCAACGTCATCCAATGTTGATGCTGTGCACCAGTCATCGATTACAAATTTGTGTACAGCAAACAAAAAATTTCAAATTTGTTTGTAATGAAAATATTATAACTGTTATAAAGGATTGTCGTATTTCAGCTGTCGTTAGGGGATTTAGATATTCAGAGAGCAACTGTTAACTCTCACTTCGAAGATAACGTAAACATAGAAAGAAAAATGTACATGAATTCCGATTCAAAATTTGTTTACTTAATATAGATAAATTGATCGTTTAAATAAATTACACCTCTAATATCTTATCTGCGGTACCACATACGAAATAGTACAAAAAACAAAATTCATTTCAAAACCTGAAATATCGAAAACTAGCATTCTTTGATCACAGATGGTACAGATGAATGAAATGTTTCTTTCACCTTCTGTGCAATACATCAAAGACACAACTCTTCTTTTGATAAATATTTTTATTTGTAACATCTATCAATCAAGGAGACATAATCAATATTTCTTTTATTGTCACCCGGCGTATTCACACATGCACAATGAAAGTAGGTTTGTATATCATATATCGCAGTACGATAGATAGGCTCTGAAGAACACAAATGATTTTGTGAATGACTGTAACCACCGTCTAGACATTATCAAACTTAATCATTAATCAAATTTGTGCGTTTCAGAAGTTTAAAGAAGCTGTGGATGATTTGTATAGTCCATTAAAACAAAGCACGAGTATAACATTTCAAAAGCATGCAGTGTTTATTTCAATGAAGATAACACTGTGACAAAATTAACACAGGTGGTGTCAAGCTTATTGCATCAATAGGGAACTGCACCTATTGACATAGTTCAAAGTGACACTGTCGATGAGCATTATTGGTTGTTAGACATACTGTAAGAATCCGTACATCCAACCAGTTACGTATATTAAGACCCAAAGGCGAAATAGGATAGTTGATTAGCTGAAACGGACGAGAAATTGTACTTATGCAGCTAATGCGATCCAAATATAATACTGTTAAATCTTAACATACGCTTGAAGTATATTCGCCCAATCTTTGTCAGTATTGGCAGGCAATACCACGTGCGCATATCGTGTTGTAATCATATTTAATTTATTACTAAACGAATGGTCTTAATTTCCTCCGTATATACGAATAGTTACTGAATCATGATTCAACATGGAACTAAGACAATTTTGAAACCGAAAAGTTGACGTCGAAGAGTTGCCAAAAAAGCAAAAAAAGTGAGCCGAAATGATATGGCTGCTTTGAAAATGCCTGTAAATTTGTTCAAAATTAAATCAGTTATGTTTTGGATAAGATTTGTTTCAACAATGACAAAATACTTAGATTTGTTGTTTTTCTTCTAAAAAGATAATTCCACAATTTTAGGACAAAGGTGTTGGTCTAAATGTATTTCGACTGTTTCATGAAGCTTTGACACATGTTAACCGACTAAAGTGTTTTCTTATTCTTACTCATTAACGAAAATGCTACATATTTGAGTTTCCATCTAAAAAATCATGTCCCTGAAACGTAGTCATTTGAATTGTACCTCCTCGAATGAAATAAACGTGAAAACAGTTGGAAACGGGTATGAAAGGCTCCTGTTTATACCATTATCCGATTACAATGATGATATTATCAGAACAGCAGAGGAGCGGGAAAGAGCCATTGTTAACCATTGTTAACTGACGGAGAGCCATTGTTGACTGGGTTAACTGACGGAGATGTCGCTGCTCCATTCGAATGTCCTTGTCTCACCATTCTAAGGCTGTGTAGACGTTCACAGCAGACTGGACACATGACCGACCTTAAAGCGGGAGACCACCGGTTACAACCCCAAATGAAGAACATCGTCAACTTCACATCAGGAACAGAGTTCAAACAGCACCAGTGTCTGCTAGTATAGCATTTGGACGTCAAATTTGTCCCAAGACGGTGAGAAGAAGGTTCCATTGAAATGGACTGAGGCCATACCGGCTAATGGAGACGATGCAGTTGACACGCCGGCCAGAAATGTAAGAAACTGGCAGCTCCAAAACTGCAAGGCGTGTTTTTCCCCGATGAAAGTCGGTTCCAGCTGTAGAGAGAGGACGAGAAAATGAGGGTCTACAATTGACCCCACCCATGAAAATATGGCGATGACATAATTATCTGTAAATTTTCAAGACTATTACTTTAGCACAAAAGACTTCTCTTATGGAAGGTTAAAGCATAACAAACTTAGTTTTTGTGCACATAACTTTTTATGATATTCTAATTAAGAGGGATGTAAAATTTCGTTTGGTGTTCAGTTTATATACCTGTTACATTAGTTGTTTCAGGTGTGTATATGTTGTTTTCTCATTTGCATGTTTGGTTTTGTGCTACCAAGATCAGTCCCCTACTTTTGTTGGATGTTATACTTATATGAGAAGTTGGAGTAACCATTGCAGTGCCACATATATCAAACGACAATAACACTCCACAGTATTCGATAGTCTCTTAGACGTCTTGTAGTGGGAGAAAACACCATCAGTTCTAACGAAATAAATATGATATCGCCGTTCACCCATTTTATATTAAATCTGGTGTCGCGGCTGGAAGAAACATCAGTTATACCACAGCTGTTTTAACGTGTTTTCCTTGCTTTTCGTTTATTTGTGTGTGTATCCGACATTATTATACCTTATTAGATGGTTTTCATTTCACCTTATGAATAAATTTGATACTTCGAAATATCATGTTCAGGTATTTTTGCAATAAGATTTTTTTCATCAGATGTATTCATGTAAATTATACGTAAGACTGCATACGATTCATGCTCATACAATGTATAAGGTTGTTTGACTGAAATTTGTTTACAGTATCAAATACTTGGCAATGTATTAATATCAACACAATCACGTAACGAAGGCAAACAAGTGTCATTACATAGAATAAAACTTGTAAGTTGTATTTTCGTAGTGAGGTTTTGTAAGTTGGTTTTCACCTACGTTTCAAATCTCGTTTGAACGAGGTTTGATCAAATGAATGCATGTCTATTTTGCAGACATATTTGTGTAACATACATGTATGATGTGAGAACTAACAACAGCTGTTTCGCTATCAGGAGTTTACGCAGGATCCTGTATTTCATTACACTTTTCCTTAAACGAGCAACCTAAGATTCTTAACCAGAACCCTTGATAAAACACTTAACATAAGTAAAACACAACTCAGTAGTTACATATTTAAAGAGGAAACTTTATTCAAGCAAGTTGATTCAACAATGAGGCGTCCGTATAATCCTGACATCTAAAACATGCCGCTGAGGAGCATGGCGTCCATCATGTTCGGGGCACCTCCGGCTTGACCTCCGGCGCCAGCAGCGGCCTTTCCGTTTCCGGTGTTCATGGCGTTTCCAGCTCCGTTCATAAAGAGAGGGAACATGCTACTCATCTCTTGGTTTCCGGACATGGCATACATGAGTGGGAGAAACTGTTGATTTTGACCTTGACCATTAGCGGCTCCATTTTCAGACTGGAACATGCCCATCATAGCCAGAGACCTAGCCATATTGTCGCTCATCCCTCCGTTCAACATGATAGCCTGAAGCATGGCCGGGTTCTTCATAGCCATGGTCGTGGCCAGCATCTTGGTACCTCTGTCGCTGCCCAGCATGAGCGGCATCATGGCAGCCGGAAACGGTGATCCTCCCTGTCCTCCCTGTCCTCCCTGACCTGCTTGGTTGGAGTTACCTCCCCTGAGCTTCTGCATCAACATCTGGGTCATCAACGGGTTCATGCCTGCTTGGCTGGACGATCCTTGGCCGAAACTATTCATCATAGCTGTGAAATGAAAAACCGCTCTGTTAGAATACTGTGCCTGACTTGTGTATGATTGATCTTCGTTTTGCTTGCTGTTAATATTTAAGATTTTCAAGAACTTTGACTTTGGTAAAAAATTCTTGAAATATTGAATTTTAGTACAAGAAGGTATGACTCCTCTGTTATAATGTAAGCAAACCTGTATATTTGTCAAGTAAGATTAATTATCGAAAAATCTAAATGAGGCTTACCTTGGCAGGAAACAGCAAAGATGGCAACGATAGCAACGACGATCTTCATCTTGATTTTAAGGCTGCAAAACAAGACTTTTGAAATTAGCTTTGATTAAAAAGAAAAAGGTTCACAACTACAAATCATCTAACTTCATGTATAGATCTGGATGAAATATTTCTACCGAAAAGTGAAAGCAATTATGATAATGTAAACAATCATGACTGGCGAACAATCAGAGAAGATGTTTATGCATGAGATAAGAAAAACATCGTTAATTGAAAGATTATTTAGTTAACATTAAGAGTTAAAATAATAATTATGAGACAAACCTAAAGAGGTAAATATGAAGCAAAATATACTTACCGTTTGAGCTGATGGGACTGTAGAAGCTTGTAAGGAGAAGGAGAAGAAGTGGATGATGAACTGAAGAGAGTTGGGGGTATATATACACCTCGCCGACTCCCTGTCACCGGCGTGGAACAATGATGTGGATGTCATATGATGTAACAGCAGTTGTAGATCAAGGTAAGCGTCAACGGAGAGCACTGACCAAGATTAATTAGTCAGTTTCATACGCTGTCAATCATAGCGTCACATTTGATGACGTGTCCATTGTTGTGCGGGGTTTGATGCACATTGCTCATTCAAGTACCTAATTTGACATTTTGCGACTTCTCCCTCAGTATTTGATACTTATATTTTTCTTATCTTCGTTAAAGATCAATTTTATAAAATATTCGTGCATAGTAAGTCTTTAAAGGTACTATAGCACATTTCCGTGGAAATATAGGTATCAAGTGTAATGCAAATGTTGCCAATAGCAAGGCATTCATTTTAATCAATAAAAGTTCTGTTAAACTGCACGAATCCATTGCCCGAAAGCAAATATTTAAAAGGTGTTCTAACTTATAAAATGACCGCAAGCAGTTTTTGCTTTCATTCATTCTATGAATACGGATAAGAAGGTTTAGTAATGAGATGTTGAACCCTTTGAAGAAAATACATCGGTATTAAAAATAACCTTTTATTTGAGATGATTTGAAGAAATAGAATCTCCAAAATACGTACTACAGCGCCTCCAGGAAGAAGAAGTCACCTGGGAATTGACATGATAAAGAAAGCAACTACTACGATAAGGAATTTCTGTTTGTATCTTCATGATAAGGATGTCATCCAAAAATATTGTTTTACTAATATGTTATGTATTCTTCTTGTATATATGGAAAGGTGTTCTATGCTTTTGAATGATCAGGTTACAAAGTCATGTTATTAGATTTTATCAAATTATATGTATTTCTTTCAATTTAATCCTAACAACAGAAGACAGCAATTTTTGAAAAAATAACGTTTATTTACTTAACAATAACGATATGGTTGTATTGGAATTGGGAGAGAAATAAGGACTATTGCAGGGGAGTGGATTAAGGGGGTTAATGTATTTTATTAGTGGATCTCGCATTTCTAAATGTTCATTAGGCATGTGGTTGTCGGCGATTGTCTGTATATTATCCGTGCCTTTCAGTGCACTGACAGTTTTAATGTTTAAGCAAACGAGGAGGATAAATGCAATGATTCCTTTATGTTCAAGGCATAGGAGAGACAAAAGTGCCACTAAGTACACAAGACAACCGACACTAGAGACAAAACAATCTTTGACATCCCGGAGAGATAAAAAAAAAACCAAAAATAAAATAGACAGATTCAGCAGATAAGAGACTGAGAAAAGAGAAATAACATATAAAAGAGAGACAAATGTTAACATATAAAAGAGAAATAAGAGATAACATATAAAAGACAAACAAGAGAAAACATATAAAAGACAGACAAGAAATAACATATAAAAATGAGACAAGAGATAACATATAAAAGACAGACAAAAGATAACATATAAAAGAGAGACAAGAGATAACATATAAAAATGAGACAAGAGATTACATATAAAAGAGAGACAAGAGATAACATTTAAAAGAGAGACAAGAGATAACATATAAAAGAGAGACAAGAGATAACATATAAAAGAGAGACAAGAGAAAACATATAAAAAAAAGACAAGAAATAACATATAAAAGAGAGACAAATGTTTACATATAAAAGAGAGACAAGAGATAACATAGAAAAGAGAGACAAATGTTTACATATAAAAGAGAGACAAGAGATAACACATAAAAGAAAGACAAATGATAACATATAAAAGAGAGACAAGAGATAACATATAAAAGAGAGACAAATGTTAAGATATAAAAGAGAGACAAGAGACAACATATAAAAGAGAGACAAGAGATAACATATAAAAGAGAGACAAAAGAAAACATATAAAAGAAAGAAAAGAAATAACATATAAAAGAGAGACAAATGTTTACATATAAAAGAGAGACAAGAGATAACATATAAAAGAGAGACAAGAGAAAACATATAAAAGAGAGACAAGAGATAACACATAAAAGAAAGACAAATGATAACATATAAAAAAGAGACAAGAGATAACATATAAAAGCAAGACAAGAGATAACATATAAAAGAGAGACAAGAGATAACATATAAAAGAAAGACAAGAGATAACATATAAAAGCAAGACAAGAGATAACATATAAAAGCAAGACAAGAGATAACATATAAAAGCAAGACAAGAGATAACATAGAAAAGAGAGACAAGAGATACATTGTAACATATAAAAGAGAGACAAGAGATAACATATAAAAGAGAGACAAATGTTAACATATAAAAGAGAGACAAGAGATACCTGAGATACGAGAGACAAGGGACAATAGATATACATGTAAGAGAGGAGAGAGACAAGAAGTGAAAGAGGCCAGCTTATAGAGATCAGAGTTGAGAGAGACAAGAAGGGAAAGAGGCCAGCTTATAGAGATCAGAGATGAGAGAGACAAGAAGGGAAAGAGGCCAGCTTATAGAGATCAGAGATGAGAGAGACAAGAAGGGAAAGAGGCCAGCTTATAGAGATCAGAGATGAGAGAGACAAGAAGGGAAAGAGGCCAGCTTATAGAGATCAGAGATGAGAGAGACAAGAAGGGAAAGAGGTCAGCTTATAGAGATAAGATAATGATTAAGAGATAAAAGGGGAGAGAGACAAGAGATAAGAGCGATAAGATAATGATTAGAGATAAGAGAGGAGAGAGACAAGCGATGGGAGAGGAAAGAAATAATAGAGACAAGAGATAAGATAATGATTTAGAGATAAAAGGTAAGATAGACAAGATAAGAGAGGAATGCAACTGGTTGATACTGGTTTGCTATGTAAGTATTCCATAGGCCATGCAATATAGAAGTTGTTTTAGCCGCTCTAGAAGTTAAAAGTATTAAAGCCATGTCTGAAGATTTCTTCATAATTGGGCATATCAGTACATGGAATATGAAAGTCTACAGTCCCAGTGGTACTTTAGTGTTGATTAGTGTGCTATATCAACTTCCTAAAGAGGCATGGGACTCTCGTATTACATGACAGACACATGCGTTATCAAAGACGGAAGATTTGCAGCGGTAATGTATTATTTAGAATGAAGCTCTTTGTCTCTTAGAGATAATCTTTCTGAACAGTGACTTTTTAATCACACCTACAGCTACCTCTTACAAAAAGGGTGATATTAAACCAATGAGTCCAAAAGCAAGAATTAAACTGCCAGTCCTTAGGTGAGTATAGCGCCTAAGAATGTTATTACCATATATGGATAGGTAGATACATGTACGTTTAGATAGATAGATAGATAGATAGATAGATAGATAGATAGATAGATAGATAGATAGATAGATAGATAGATAGATAGATAGATAGATAGATTTTTTTATTGTTATACATACTTTGATGATTTAGTTTCTTTACAAAGGTAGGTATTATTTAAACAAAACTACACAAATTGGGAAATAAACATACTGTGTTTGGAAATCAGAGGCAGATAACGGAATTATAATAGCTCTAAAATTGATTTAAAGTCGAGCACGTTGTGTGAGGCTTTAAATGGATAAATTACATATTTTCATACTTTAATTAAATTGGATTTATATAGTGTGCCGTGTTAAACACTGCAATGATTTCTTTTGGGGAAATGACCGGCAAACAAGTCTCTAGAGAATATTTTTTGTTAGGCAACAAGTAAATTCTTGCGCGTTAAAGAAAGTAAACAGAGCACTGTATAACCAGATTAACATCAACCAATCACAATGTGGTGTTTTGCAAAGTTATGGTAGAATAAAGTTAAATGATCATTTAAGGGCTTGTCTCTTTGGACAAATATACTCAAAATCACAGACAACAATTGTTATATATTTTGGAGTATTGTTCATGAAGTTTACAAGAATCGGATAACTTTGTCTGGAGTTCTTTGGATAAATTTATCATATCATCACATATCTTTATCCATATCTCTTTATCCATTAAATTGAGTCTAGTGCTCTGATGATATTGAGACAAGAATGTATAAAGTAATCGTGCAGGCGTATGTTGATAAGTCACTTTCCGCTGAAGACTTCCCCTGAGGTTATTCAGGGATTGAGTTGTATTGCATCACATGGGCTACATCGTTTCTCATGCTCTCTGTAACCTATGTTAACTGTCGGGTACCTGTCATGGGGACATCCTTGGTAATACATTGACATTGTCTACTATTGTTCACTATTGTTCTACATTGGTTCTATTGATAAAGCGCAGAGCTCTGTTCATTGAATGGCATTTCAGAAACAACATCAGCTTTTAATCTACGAAGGTACAGGCTAGGGGCCCGTTCCAGTTATAGAGTTACAATCAATTGTAGCCTATTCTTTTAACATTGGTTACAATTGACTGCAGCCTTAGTGTTTTGTGGAATAGGCCCTATAGCAGTAGCAATAAATATATGTTTATGCCAAATGCATGTCCTTTAGCGGGGAGACACCTTATTTTTAGACCAGATTATGGAAGAAAGTATTAAGTTTCAAGCGAAATCTGTTGGCGGCTACATTAGTGTGAACTCCTTTTGAATAGAACATGTGATGTTCTTTTCAGAACTCTTTCTTTTGACAACTTTGCAATTGGAACCATTATTTTCGATTTCCTAAGATCCCTTTGCTTACTTAAAACAAAATCCTAATGTGAATCATTCTTAAATATCAGTTGGCTCATAAATGTTTAAAAAGGTGCAAGTTTCTTCCAGTCATAAGGGAGCATATATTAAACTTTTAATTCTAATTTTTTATGAATAGAATTTTTAAATTTGATACAACAGCGATTCAAATATTTGAACCCAAGACATACTTTATTTGTAATGCAGATATGCTTTTTTACTTCACAGTAGATAAAGTTATCATTATGTGTACATGTGTTTATGGTAACATGTAATTTGAAATTTGCATCAATTTTAATCAATAAATTCTGCTGTTTAAAATAATGATAATTTCATAATGTTCTTAATTCATGTGAGATGATTTTGACGTACGGAAAACCTTTTTCCCATATGAAGCATTCAATTAATGAATGATGAAGAAAATTTGACATGCGTCAATATTGAGCTGAATTTTCATGTGCTTTTAGTCAAGAGGCCTTTTTACAAAATAAACTTGTTATTTGTAATCAAAACAGTTATACATGTGAAATGTATACAAATTGCGATCAAATGGAAAAGTATCTAAAAATTAAAGAAAAGCTTTCCCAGTGATTGCTCTTTATGTGGCGGTCATACCGTTGCAACAATATATCTATTCCTTTTAACCTGTATCATAAGTTGGGATTGCAATGATACAGGTATATACAAATGCATGTTATGCCATTCTGTGTATTTGATGGGGTGGAATTGATGGAGGGTGGGGTTATTACAAACTTAGATGTATAAGGCAGTTATTACATACGTTGTCATTTTATTATAACCAGATGAGTGTATTGAGGATTTGGTCTGTTGATAGGTATGATTATCATAATTAGATGACAATTTGAGTATTTGTTGTTGTAAACATACTTCAACGGTTATCACAACGAATGCATAAATTGTCATTGTGCTAAGAATTGTTATCAAACTAATTCAAAATCAATTGATGAATGTGTATCAAGAATTATGCGTAATTTGAAAGGTGTAACTTGCGATTCTGCTATTATCCAATTGCCAATCATGGTCTATTCTGCTATTCCGGAAATCTGCACTGATGAATTGATATTCACGTGATCGGTTAACGACTATGGTTCAATATTGAGTATTATGATTTATGTAAGTATGTATTATTTGGATCGTTATGTTATAATATGGTATAAGGGCAATAGGATATTTCTATATTGAACAACAAGGTGGTTGTTAACTTATTTGTTGTTTGTTTCTTAGTCTGCAAGTCTTTGAAGGGCGTTAAGAATTGATATACATTAGGAAGACAAACTATTCCGGATAACAACTTGCCATTGGATTATTTATGACGTTTCAGAGTACAGGCATACTTCTTCATCAGGTGGGATGTAGCTGAAGGATTGGGCAATTACTCCGAAACGTCGTGAATTTCACAATCAGCAGTTGTTATCCAGATAATCTAGCCTTTGTTAGATTATATTGTCATTCAAATATAGTGCATATCTCTTTCAGGATTCTAGAAAAGCATGGTGGTTAAACTAACCCAGTGTCTCAAATTACCCCTTCCTCACCTACCTGATAACATTATTTACAGACTTTTATGGTTGCACTTAGCGTTTAATAGCTGCTCTGAAAATACGATTCCTTCAGTGTAATGATGGAAGCGCTTTGAGCAGGTAATTTTTTTGCGAAATAGCGCCATTTAAATAACAACGTTATTATTATCATCATCATCATCATCATCATCATCATCATCATCATTATTATTATTATTATTATTATCATCATTATTATTATTATTATTATTATTATTATTATTATTATTATCAAGTCAACCCTTCTATATACAGTTGTGTATGTGTCACGCTATTCGGTAGTGCCTCTATCCCGCCTCTCATCAAATGTAATTATGTAAAATATCATTATTTATTCCATATATCGAAAATACACATTATACACTTTTCATTCATGGATCAATTTTTATTATTTATTTTTGTTATTCATATCTTTATTTTCCGACTATGGCTTTATTAATGTGTTCCGATGTATTCTACATGCCCTATTTACCAGCCTTTTATCATGTAGCATTTATATGTCAATACGTACTCATGTCCATAAGAAACTTGACACCTGATTTTTTTACTTAAGATTTTTTTTTAATTAACTTTAATAATTTAGATAGGTATTCCCTGAGTTCGCTAGTGTTCATGGCCCGTTTTTATGCATTGCAGAAACGCAACATTTCTTAATTAGGCTTCACGTGCAAGTTTCTGTAAAAATCGAATTTTTTAAAGTTGCACGATCCGCAAGCGTAGTATTTGGTATAAAAGGCTCAACACAAACCACTGTCCTTACTGTCATTGTAAAACCACAAAAAGAATGCCGAGACTTTCAGCAGAACAACATGGGAGCTTCAAGGGGTCATGTTGCCAGAACCTTCGGCTGCTCCACCACAGCGGTAACCAACTTGATAGATCGGTTCCAACAGACTGGTCAGACAAGAGACAGGCCCAGATCAGGGGGACCCCGCATCACAACACCTCAGGAAGACAGGTGCATGCGTACTTTGCACCCATGTAACCGCTTCCTGACGGCAACGTCAACGGCAAGAACTGCGTTTGGTCGCCGTCTTAACCAACAGACGGTAGCCAGACATCTCCGTTCCTTCGGTATTATGTACTATTGACCATACAGAGGAACTTTTTTGACGCCAAGACATCGGCAAGAGAGACCACGTTGGGCACGTCAAGTACGACGCTGGCAGATACGTGACTGGCAAAGGGTGATCTTTTCCGAGAGTAGGTTCTGCTTATTCAATAATGATGGGAGGACCCGATTTTATCGAAGACAAGGGGAGCGCTTAGCACCATGTTGCATCAAGGAACTTTAGCATTTTGGTGGAGGGAGCGTGAACGTCTGGGGTGGGATTCTAGCCGACAGAACTAATGATCTCGTTGTGTTTGACGATACAATGACCGGTCAACGCTACATTGACCAAGTCTTGAAACCAGTCGTTATACCCTTTCTACGGCAGCAACACCAGTGAACTCTCTATCAACACGATAACGCAAGGCCCCATGTTGCTAGAGTGGTGCAGGACTGTACTGCCCTAGCCCCTCCACGATCCCCTGATTTGTCCCCGATAGAACACCTCTGGGACCATTTCGATCGTTGTCAGACAACGTCAGCCACCTCCAATAACTCGTCACCAGTTAATTCAAGCTCTGAGGGAAGAGTGGCAGACAACCCCCCATGCCGTCATCAGGCGCCTGACGTCATCAATGCGTAGACGTGTGTACGCTTGTATTCAGACACAAGGAGGACATACTCGTGATCAACATTGCAGTTTGACCGCTCCAGATCTCTTATGAAACTGAAATCTCTACATGCCTTGGTTTTGTAAATCGCAATATTTACCCCTCCTTTAAATAATATGTCATTGCAAAATAAAATTAATGAACTTTGTTATTTTGCTTGTCAATGAATTTATCTTTGCATTTCATTTAATCATTTAGTCGTGAAGTGGTCATATTTCGCCCACAATAAATATTTTCTTAGGGGTCAAGTTTCTTATGGACTTTACTTAAGAGATAAATCCCTTCTGTTTTTTATTTTGGGGTTGTTTGTCGTGTATTTTTCAACCCTAAATTAAATTTCAAACCGAGCCTGGCGATTCTAACATGACTAATTAGAAATATAATGAGGAACTAATTTGCCTTGCGCAACAACAATGTGATTAGGTCGAACCAGTACAGACCAGTTCCACTTTCTTTCGAAACTACGGTACAGTTCATTTTCAAAGAACACGCTTCAATAATAAAAAAATATCAAAACATAAACCAACAGGTTTTAAATAAAACCCTTTAGTATTTATATCATTGAGGATAAAATCAACAAAAGACAGATTTTTGTTATCCCGTCAGAGTTACGTTTTTCACGTAAATACAGTTCAGCGAATGGAGTTTGTAAACGTGAATGTGAATCGGTCGTAAATATTTAGAGGTGATTATTAGCGAAATAATCACTCCAAAATTGATTGTGGTAACCAATCAGAAAGCAGTATCTTCGTGTCATGTTAGAATTTGGATTTTTTTCTTAGTTTGTCTTGGTCTTTGCATGCTTTTGATTATAATCAACAAGCAAATTGAAATTTGATTAGATACGAAAAAATAAATAGAGTATTTTTCGTAGCTTTAATTGCAAAGGAATTTGACACTAGTAAGTCATGATCGGACAGTTGTGTCATAAAAACGTTTTCTTGTAAATGAAATTGCACATAGTTGGGATATATATTTGGTTACCACTTTGTAATAAAATATCTGAATTTGAAGCCCAAAGTGCTCTCTTGTTTATTCATACAGTTTAAGAACACAAGCTTTGTCACACGTAGTTCAAAATGATGCAAGAATTATTATAGCAATTTTGAATAAATGAAGGATTACGATAGTTCTATTATGGAATTCCTAGTTTGCCCTCTCCTCTGAATCCACTGTCTTTCAAGTTTCAATATTTTGAAAGCTTTTATAGATTAGTTTGATCTCTGTTGATCAAAAGACTCAATAAGTCAAACCTCTACTTCAATGGCGTAAGGCTGTTACCTGTCTGTAGTTAGACAATGATCCCTTTGAAGTTGTTTATTTGAAATGAAGGTAACTTTCATCTTCCTTTTTATTCCCACAGACTAAAGATCAAAATCAGCTATTGTTACTCAGTTATACATTGGAAGTTATATTATTGAAATCGAAGTTATTTTTGTCTTTGTACAAATGACAATATTATGGAATCTTTACCAAGCCAAAGAGATGATTGACTATGCTTACACAATCACAGTGCGAATAATGTGTGGTCCCTTGGGACGTTACAAGAAGCGTGGGCGGCGATGTGTAAGTGCCTGTCTGGCTATAACTTGAAACGTAGGGGTCTCGTTACCCCCCTTAAACTATACCCCGAGGGACCCCTGGCATTGGAGACTGGGGGAGTTGATCTTGACTGGAGAAGGACATCACAGGCCCAGCTTATTGGCAATGACATGAACACACCACATATGGCAATTACGCCCGTGAAATATTGATAATCGGCAGAAGCCTCCGGGTACAATTAAATATGCTGGCAAATGTCTCTGGGATTTTTCAAAAACGTTAGAGTGGCACTGTAAAGGTTTTGCCCTTTGCTTTTCAAATAGGTTTATGTTATGTTATATGCATCCATGCCTTTCCAAATGACTAGTTAATTGGTTTGACATTCCGAACCTCCAGTTTCATCATATCACAATAAACGCTTCCTCATGCCAACAACACAGCGCACGAAAACAACAAACAAGGGCAGATTGTTTTAAAAATTAGTATCGTATTTAAACCATTAAAACCGAATTTTGTTGGAAAATACAATTAAAGCGCTTAAGCAAAGTACGTGAAGGTGAATCGATGTAGATTATCTGTGCAATGCCGAGACGATTGTGATGACACTTATATCTGAGAAAATTTATATATACTGAAGCAACATCAATTTCAATGAAATTCAATTCAATTCTTTATTCTCATAAACTACATTGATGGTACATGAACATGATTATTTAAGAGAGATATCGCTCAGTGATTTGACTATGTCGCGCTTTATAAGAACACTTATTATCATTATCATTATTACTACAATATATACAAGACAGAATATAACCTAAGAACTTCTCAATGGGGAAAAATCCTTTCTCACAATAGATGATAAATGAATGATAAATTATCAAATTTTGCGATCAATTTGAAGATAAATTCTTCTAAAATTTGCTCTATCGGGTGAATGCGTTACAGTGTTGGGTAAATATTTGTTTCTGACGATGCCAAGAGCTTCGCGGTTAAAGAAATGTAAAAATATATTCATGGGTTTTAAGTACATTATTTACATTTCCTTCATCTCTTGGGATGTCATACCAGCAACCGTCACTATAGGTAAACTGTTGTTAAATATTTGAAATCATGTTCGAATGTATCAAAATTAAATGAAGAACACCATTATTTATAAAGCCTGAGTAACAGTTTTTAAACATAGTATCGGCCAATTTATAGCAGTCGACATGGAGTTTGGTGTATTAAATATTTAAATTGATAATCTCAAGATTCACTGCAAATTTACGCTATAGAACCTCATCAGTCATTTGAAACAATTTTGTTGCAAAGTCAGTTCCTACATGTGATCAACTTTATAATTATACCGTTATCTATCGTGATATGTTTGCACAAACTATCCGAGTACAATATATATATATATCGGATGGTTCGGACTGGATCAATCTTCTTTAAAGATAATATATCCACATAGGGGGTACGGTTAGCGGAAATACTTCATAACATAGTTAAGAATAAATATCAAGAATTATTTAGGTTCACATCAAGCTGAAAATAGCAGAAAAAACGTGTTTTATAAACACTTCCGGAAAACAGACGCCAAACGTTTTATTAGCCAATCAGGTGCTAGGAGAGTTGTGACGACATAGACAGGACTCGTTAGCGACTGGCTGATCTGTGTCATTGTTTACAATACAGATTCCAGCGGTCGTGAACGTATATATTTTCACTGTTTGTACTTATAAAAAGCCCCTAAGTCACCAAAGCTATTAATATCAATACATCGACATATTCTGTTTGACATTAATTGACTTGTTATTTGTTTGGGTTGTTAATCTCCGATAATGCCGATCGAGTGAACCCCAACTGATATCTGCCGCCATTTTGACTGTTTTTTGTTTGAACATCTAGACAAATCGACTATCCCCCTGTGTAGTAGATTGACCATTGTATATGTAGAATATTTGTTACTACTTTGTGCCATTTTATAGTGTCAACTCAATATCGTAACTCTGTGTTTCTGCTTTGCATGACTGAGATCTCGCTTTTGATGGACTGCCTCTCGGCAACTTCCGGATCTCGGAATAGGATACGACGGTTCCAAACAGCTGTTTTGGGCTTATGAACCAGTTGATAATGAAGATCAAATTTTTTATGTGTTTAGTAAATGTACCTCTTGATTCGCGATTTGCCACCTTCATAAAAACTTAGACTTACGTACTAATGTATTTTGCATAGTAAGGATACAGATTATTGTTGTTTTGTGTGAGTAAATGGTCAGTGTTTGAGATAAAGAGTGTGGTACTAATCTAGAGTGACGTGGGCCAATTTTGTCAATAATAACACAACATTTATTGTTGATTGTGATGTACTAGCAAGTTAAAGCCTGCTTGGAAATGTATTGTAAATATGAAATTCTTTTTCAGTTTTAAGTATTTCAACCAAATGAAAATATTAACGCTGAAAAGCATATTATTTCAATTTCCTTAGGTACTTTAGTACCGGTATTTTACCAGAGAGAGGTTTTTAGTTACCTAACACTACTTTTTCACACCAGACAAATAAACATAACGTTATTACCTAACAGTCTACATGAAATGCCGCACACCTGTACATTATGGCAATTAAGCAATAAACTTAATGACCTCAGCACCTGGCACATTTCTAAAAGGTAATACACAAGACACTGATTAGTTATCTAACTTTATCCTCACACATGATCAACAGACTTTATTGAAACTTGATGAAGGTAATAAGGTTTGTCAATACACGTGACACATGTAAATATATTAACAAATCTGTATTACTAAATATATTATTTCATACTTCAATGTTTATCAATATCAAATAGGTTATAAATTATTAAATTTTTTAAATAACTATTTAGTTCAACTCGATTAATTTTTCAATTCTATACGTAATCAAATACTAAAAATGTAAACAATTGTTGGGGTTTGAATTAATAATTTCTGCGACTAATCCTTAGAGACATAAATTCATACTGCAGATAAAAACTCAACATTCGTCTGCAAAAATCATCAACTAAAGTCAACTCCCCAAAAGTTTCATGATGTTTTATCCCACCTCTCCCTTGATAGAATTTTGAATTAGCCTATCTTTCAAATTTCTTACCCTCTTTCGTTCCCTCTTCTCAAAGTATTCCGTCCGTTTTCTCTTCCGATGTGGTTGATTGTCATATTTCGCTTGACAGACGGGTAGCGGGCCTATTTTCATCTTTATCTGTTTATTAACTGTTGGTACGGCATTTTTGACGAGTCTTTTCCTTTGTGGGAAGTCCAAAGTCCGTTTTGAAATCGTAGGAAAGATCATAACAGTCCTCTATGAAATGATCGGAGCAGATGACAGACCTGTCATTGGGACTCCACTTCGCTCTTTTCTGACTAACAAACTTTGTCCAATTCGCGAATTGGACAGGATCCTTCGGAAACTGATGCAGTTGAATGTCTCCTGATTTCTTATTAGTACAGTTGGCAGCAACGCATGAAGAAGGCATGTCTCATTCTCAATGAAAACGTAGACGAATGCGACCCATATCTGCATTGATATATACTTGTTTACGAACAAACGCGGAGCGAGTCCTGTCTATTACGTCACATCAGCCGAAGGAGAGCTCAGGCCACTCTAGGGACTTTTTTAATTGGGCTTTCGAGGTGGCCAATTTCTACGCACTTTGAACCGTTATATCTTTTTAATTAAAGGACGCGTCGAAACTCTGTTTGGTGTTTTATTTACTTGAATGTATTGTCTTTATGAAAATGGGGATTGAAGTCGGATACAAAACTGGGATATAATATCTTTAATACATTACGATGAATCCATTTCGACCAGTGTATCGGTCTTTTCAAGTATGCTTGACAAATGGAAGTATACACATATTTATAAACAAAACAATAAATTCATACATTCATACTATGTGAATCGGTAATTGGTGATTATATATATATATATATATATATATATATATATATATATATATATATATATATATATACATGTCAATATTTTATCAATAGAACAAATATTGACATATTTTGTTGCGTGAATTCATAACATTTTTACTTTTAAAATGCATTATCTTAACACAACAATCTCCCTAAATAAAAGAACAACATTATATTTCAAACCAAAATTTCTTAATATCGGAAGTTAAAACAAAGTAAACACACTGAAGCGCACGTAAAGCACCTCGGAATTCGGAGTCACGACGTCTTCTATTACCACAGAGGGGTTGGTTACGGGCATTAGCGCCATTGATTGATCACATTTGAATATATGGATGTGAACTTTTTTTTAAAAAAGAAACCCGTTTACCTGGCGAAACTGGACATATTAAGCAGGTGCGTTATATCTCAAGTGTTGAACATGCACGCTAAATATGCACGATGCATATAATGCATTATGTTCAAAGATGCATATAATGCATTATGTTCAAATAAAAAGAAGGGATTACATGTTTCATTTGAAACATCACTTACACATTCACAAGTTGTACTAAAAATACGTTAAAATGTCAAAAGCATGAACAAAGAATTGATGGTAAATAATATGTACGTATATTGTCTACTTGACAAATAACAAAACTGAAATGTCAAAAATATTGCTAGTATGTTTGTTTTTGAGGGACAATAAATCATTCGATAATCTTTTTTATTTTTACTCCTACCTCTTCACGTATTCATTGTTATTCCCTAAAGAGCCACTCCGTGATTTTCATAACATATTATTTACCTTTGATACGAACTAAAATGTCATATGTGGTGATATAAAATCAAAAGATCAAACTTTTCATGTCCAAAAGTCATATTTATGACAAATACTGAATTTCCATGAAAATCTAAAAACAGCCTTATAATGCACAGAGGTGTATATATCATGTCCAATATACATGGATACTAGTTATATAACCTAACAAACACTATCAACTCCTAACTGCCCTCCTGGCTGTTTTAGATAAGTCTCCAAAATTACGTTTGACTATTTGACGCGCGCCACTGTCCGGGTTTCGATCATAATTGTGACTTTCTACCTTCATATTGTCACTGTAAAAATCATATAAGCTTTAAAATGTGTCTTTTAGGTAACAGTCGATACTTTGCGATCAAATGACACCACTATTTAAGTTTGACATACATGATTCCAACAACTCACGGAGTGGCTCTTTAAATATCAAACTAAAACTATGGCAAATGTTTTATTTCATATCATTAGGTATATGCACACAATTATCGTTGTTATATTTTCACATGTGATAATTTTAAAGAATGTTAAACCAGGCAAATTACGAACAAATCCATTTCATAACAAGGTTACATAAAAGATTGTATACATCATAAAATATGGAAAATAAAAAAATTAAAAACGACAAAAGATTACATAGATATTATTCAAAGTGTTTGTGGGAAAATATTAAAAAGTATATGAAATGGAGGGATTTTTACAATAAAATAAAATTACATTTGGAGAATTTTAAAAAAGTTTATGACATATGATCGTTTTAAAGTTTTTATACTTGCATTCTAATTTGGATGTTGTTATATCTTATGGCATATTGTGAAAGCTGTTGAACATTGGTTTATAGAGGGTTTGGTGTCCGAGTGGGTAAACAGTTAATACAGTCAGTGCTTGGGGTATTACCTGACTCTGGTGGGGTGTTCGTTCGCATTCCGATAGGGGTTTGTTGCAAATATTGATATGAATTTGTACTGTTGTGGATAAAGTGATAAAATACATAACAATATATAAAAGCTCGTCACCAAAATTACTCTTTTCAGGTCATCTCGACCGTAAGAAGACGTCAAAGCGACAAAGGCCAAGCAATGTCTGATGAGAATTCAGGGGAGACAAATCAGTGCTTTATTAGGGCAATAATCCCTTCTGTACACTGGGGATATGAAGTGACGGGAGGATAGGAAGTTAGTCCGGGCTGGGCTGATGAGATAACCGGTGTCAATCTTGTTGAGGTCGGAGTGTGGGAGGAGATTGATATATCGCTTCTTGATATGCCGATACAAACATTGCAGCACTACCTGCCGCCATCTTGCTATGTCCGGAATGCGCGCCATGCCTTTCCATTCACAAACACAAGGGCCCTGTTTATCTGGATTAATTCATAAAGGCCTCGTGCGAGTATTATTAGATGTAAAGGGGTGGACACGCGTACCACATAAGTGTTTAGGCATGTCCTCTTAGCTCCTTATAGATAATGGTACAAAGTATTCCCTGGCCAAACAAACATTTCGTCATGTATTCCATGCTCTCAATTTGTGTTATTTATAAATACCTATATCATATTTCCATAACAGCGAAGGTGCTTAAAATATGGATTATATTAAAGGACTTGAATTACCAGTAAAAGCTTGTGTATTGACAGATGACGATATGAAGATTCACCTGTGCAAAGAAACAAACCGAATTGAATTCCTTACCTTGCCTTTTATATGTTGTATTAGGTTTCATAGGATGTATTTGAATCTGGCTCAAACACAACACTAACATCACTTAATGTTTATTATTATTTTATAGTCGTTATGACATTTTCACTCAAAATATTTATAATTATTTTCGTTTCTGAAAGAAAGACTCGTCTTCATAGTTGTGTTTTGCAAACCTTTGCAATGTTGATCGATATATTTAATCCACTGCTTTTACGTTGAAAATCTTCGAGGTAATACACCGTACAATCAGATTCTCACCATCTTACGTTAATCAGACGGCGGTCATTACAACTTCCTCACTTATCAACCATATATGTCATACATTTAAATGATGTCGCACCCTTTAATTACTTAACTGTTTAAAGTTCGTGTCTTGTATGTAAATTTTAAAAAAACAGAGCTATAAAATAAAATCCAAAAATAATATCTTCAAAATGAGATCTTTAAAATGCAACTTCCTATATATTCTAGGAAAGGTACCCTCAAATATTACTTAAATATGTCTCATTTATATTCACATTTTTTATCATTTGACACCTAACGACTGAAACTGAATCAAAGCAAATGCACAGAGATTGACCAGCATCAGAATATGAGTGTTTCCTGACAACTTCTTCACAATGTGTTGATTCTGTGTAGGTGGCCCACAGATTTGATTCCAAAGTAATGAAGAGACGCGTAGAATCACGTACTTTTTGCCTTTCATCTCCGCCGCGTAATTTGCAGGTAAATTGGTATCAATAGAAGAATCGATCGTGAGGAACTAAAGGACGTTACACCAGTTATGAGCTCTATCGCTTAGAGTTCATGCCTATGTGGTCCTGATTATATTAGTCCTGAGATAATCCACGATTATGTGTGAAAACGAGTCTGTATATACAGTATAGGTCGAAATCCAGCAAGTGTAGAATTTACAAACATATGAAACAATGAATCCATGAAATTAACATTAAAGAAGCTTTTCACTACTTTAATAACATAATTCATAGACTTAAATTTAGTTTTGAAGAATTTTATATCCATTACTGTACATTTACGTAGTTTGTATATTGTTACTGTTGAACAATGTAAGATTGGAACAACAATGTTCTAAACCACAGTTTTTCTTTAAATGAATAATCGAAGTCAATGATCTGCATGGTACATTCGTTTTTATTAATATCTATCATCATTTCCAAAATTCCAATTCGTACACATTTGAACTTTGAAAATATATTACAATAGTCATTTGACTATTATTGACTACCATTGGCTACAATTTCCTTTTGTAATGATAAAAAAATGAAACTCTTATACAAAAAGAATGAATTTTGAAATCATTTTAGTGCCTGTTGATATTTTCGTTATAAAGGTAATTTATAAGCTATGGATGCACTGACGATAAGCATTTGATGAAGTAATCATCTTAAAACACAATGTGAAATGGTAATGACAAGAAGATAGGCTAGTTGTTTGATATGTACACATGTATCATCTGTCTGTCTCTGTCTCTGTCTCTGTCTCTCTGTCTCTGTCTCTCTCTCTGTCCCCCTCTCTGTCTCTGTCTGTCTCTCTCTCTGTCTCTGTCTCTCTGTCTGTCTGTCTCTCTCTCTCTCTCTCTCTGTCTCTCTCTCTCTGTCTCTCTCTCTCTCTCTCTCTCTCTCTCTCTCTCTCTCTCTCTCTCTCTCTCTCTCTCTCTCTCTCTCTCCCTCTCTCTCTCACTGTTCATTGAACAGTTTTCTCATTCGTTCTTGAATCTTTAAAACAGTTTATAAATGGCTTAAGTTATTCAGGAAAACTTCATATCCAAAACTAAGATGGTTGCAAATCAAATTGTTTCACAGAATCTTGGACGTAAATACCAATTTGAATAAAATGGAAATTGTTTAGAATAATCTCTGTACTTTTTGTGGAGCAGTACCTGAATCTATATTTCATTTATTTTGGAACTGTATAGCAAATTATACTTTTTGGCAAGATTCTCGCAATGCCTGAAATAAAATTGTGTCCAAAAAGGTATCATAAATCTAGAGGGACATTTTATTCTTTTTGAGTGTTTATACCTTTGATTAGACTAAAATTTAGTCTATGAAATATTCTAATAATTCACTGTTCCTTCATCCATAATATTCTTTTCTTTGGGCTCCTAATTTAATATGTGTATTCAGTCAATCTAGACTTGCTGAATGTGAACATAGACTGTATTAAAGGCTCTTTTTTTACACACAGTCATGAAGCAAGACTAACCTTTGATCTTGTCCTTGTTTTAGCCAAACACCATTTTCATAAACTTAATTCAAGAAAATAAAACCAACATTATCACATATCTAGAAAGAATTAAAGCAGTATAACATTAGTAAAAATCAAATATCAGAATAAGTCTAAGTTTGAAGAATTTGTGGGAAATTGGTAAATGTATTTAAAACTTGTTATGTATTGCTTACACAACAAAGAATAAATGGGGATGTATCAGTGAGTGGATTAATCCTTTTATTTTTAACTTTCCTCTTTTGTTCTACTTGCTTCTTTGTTTTCCTTATGCACTTTCTAGAAAAATATGATATCATACTTTCACCCACGTACATGAATGGTTAAGTAGGTGGTCGTCATTACAAAGTAGTATGGAAAACAGAAAATATAAATTTTATTGCATTTGGTCACTTTCATAATATATAAATTTGGTATTTTGCATACATCTATGTTCTTTTAAGAAAGAGAGCCTTAATCTCGTCATTTGGTAATACTCGCCACAAAGCTAGATTTATTAACTAATGAAATAATATACGAGCAATGCGAAAGCTTCATCGTCAAAGGCGAACGTGATATGAAATATGATTATATAAATAATGAAAATTGGACAAAATTTAATGCACTCCTTCTTAAAGTGGCAGTAGCACGTAAATATAGATGAACAAAGTAAACTCACGAAAACGAAAGTAAATGTTTCAAAATGTTAGACAGTATCTTTTGATCGAAAGAAGCAGATTTAGGAAGAAAGTACCATGGTCAGTTGAGCTATTCGAAACCACTTCCCTACCTCAGATAATTAAAAGACAAAAAAGACGCTTGTTGCTTGCTACTTGAGTATTTCCTCTACGATTACAGATGATCGGGTTGAGTAATGAGATATTTTGACCTTCTGAAGAAAATATATTTGGCATTAACTATTGTTTATTGAGGAAAGTTTTAAAATTTAAATCTTTCATAGAACGTTTTACTGCCCCTTAAAACATTACTAATGTTACATTACTTACATGTTCAGCACTTTTTAGACAAAACCTACAAGAACACGCTCAATGGTAAGACTATTGTTCTTAAAACGAAATGACTGTTAAATGGTCTGTTGTCTATGGTTTTATTTGTCAAATTGTCTTTTCGTGAATAAAAGTTTTAATTTAGCATCGATTAAATTTGATATCGAATCTAATGTCTATGAGGTACATGTAGGCCAAAATGCAGTCATATTTCAGTGTTTACTTAAAAGAAAATGGTTCTTACAAGGACGCGATTTTAAACTAAGGGAAAAATAAGGTTCTTAAACTGAAATGAAATGATTACTTTCAATAGTAGTTTTGTTGATAGCAAACATTTTAGTTTTATTGTGAAGAATGCGCTATGTTTCTTCTAATGCGGAATCCTTTCCTGTAAGGAAATATTTCTGTATTTTCTAATCACTAAGATTAACATAACTAAATATAGATACACGGACACTAACGAAACAATAATATGACAGTCAATTCTATAAGCGTATACAGCGACAATATTGTCAGGAATTTTTTTTTATTCATATCGATTAAACAGATGATAAAACTCGACACCTTACTTTGATATTATACGTGTACCCTTAGAACTGCCAGCAATATATTCATAACTTCCTACATTCTGTCCTTCCTTAACACCTGATTCGAGTTTATTTATTTATAATCCATCCAGTCAAATGAGTGAAGTATATCCTAGTCCCTCCAACAGGTGCGCCAATTGATACCTTCATGCTTTAGATTGTCTAATATCCGTATTTGTTGTAGTTTTCACAACCACTGTTTAGAGTATTAGTTCATATGGTTCAAGATTCAGTGAAGAGGTCCGGGTTTGGAACCAAGAAGGTGCTCGGCAACCTTATCGTACGCTAAGATCTCTTTGCATTTGAACCCGCTTTGGTATACCGAACTCATCGGTATACCAAAGCGGGTTCAAGTGGCATTCGTAGGCAAAGAAAAACAGATATCATCGATGACAACTTAATAGTATTGTATTACATTTTCATTTGTTGTTGTAAAAGCTTTGAAGTTGACAGCTAATGATATTTTTGCTAAACTCCAATAAGGGACTATAGTACATTTCTATGTTTAACCACACATGCATATGAGAAAATGGAGAGTTATCTGAAGATCTAACGGACAATCCGTACCTAGAGTTCATTCAAACAAACTATCCATTTCTTAACTGTTCACCTCGACGATTCGTAAGTAGGATACAATACTCGTTCTTTGATCTAATTATTTTCTATCAAATTCATCCAGCGTTTCCCCTTTATGATTTTACGCCATAAAACCTGTTTCAAAAGACACTGATTTTAAGTAGTTTAAATAAATTTCTTTATCATTTTCTACATATAAATATGAACATTTTAAAGGTGTACATCCATTATCATCTGTGGAGCTTTTGTTCTGATGAGGAAACTACTACTAATTATGCATTATATGTATGTAGTTAGGTTACTCACATTTGGCAAATACCTGCACACTAGCTTAACATTACATTTAATTTGACTTAAATTCATACACAAAAAAAAATTCAGATTCGGTCATAAAAATAATGATTCAATTAATATAACTGTTCTTTTTTAGAAAATATCACCTTCAATTTTAAAGCTTCAATATAAATGGCAACCTTTCGGAATTTTGAAAGATAGGCTTTAAAAGTATGATAACCTAAACAACCTAAAGGTCTGTAAATATCAAGATCATACATGAGTTATTTCCATTCTTTTCTTAACATTTTCATTTCAACTGATGAAGCACGATTTCAGATATAAATCATTCTTTTTATGAAATATCCAAGTCCTTTTAAGAAGATGTATAGCTGTTTTTGCTGACGTTTAGATGTTTTTTACATTCATTGTTAGTTTTCTGATCTTCCCGTACTATCGAAGAATAAATGTCGGTAAATCAACCTTTCCACCTCTTATTCTTTGATAATGATAACCCACATTCAGTTTATAATGACGATTGTATTAGTTTTATAAATTTGCTACATATCTTTTATCAAGCATTTAATGTAAAACTAATATTTCAAACGAATAGCAATAATCCAAACAAATAAAGATCATTTCCTCTTTAAGCATTTAACTGTAAACGTCAGCTGAAAAATTTCACTGACATTTTTGTCAAGAAAACTTAGTTTTAAAAGATTGTCAAAAGACAATTGTGCATTGTCTCCGTGTACGTCACATCATGTGGGATTATTTCATTAGCTTCTCTAAGACAAAAGTTTCTATAACGTACAACATACGTTAGTGTAAACGTTTCAAAGACGTACAACAGAAGCCTTGTATTAGTTGACAGCCGTCTGCGTCAGTTGCGAGAAGTTTTTATGAGATAATCACTCAACGCCTGGTAAAACCAGGAGTTTTCAGGAAATGTTGGGTTTGATGCCTTGTTCCCAGGCTATATACATTAACATAATCTTTATCTACATAGTATACACGTCTGAGACGCTCCCAGTATCAACCTTGAGACGTGTGTGTTGTATACTTACTTTGTACCTATATTTCGCTTCACATGCACCAAGATTTCACACACCGATACACGTGCGGTTTGCGGTTTCTCTGTGCATGACGTCACATACGAGGAAGACGTCCTTGCCACAGGGTTGAGGGTAGCGAAGACCATTACTCAATATTTGTACTCAAGTTCCGTTTCGGTGTCAATGAGTGCAATTTCGTAACTTTGAATCTTCTTAACATTTTGTTCATTATTTACCAGAAACGAGCCCGTCATATTTTATAGAATACCTGAACATATCAAATGCATAAGTATTTCTTTTAGTTCATCATGAGAAATATTTTTAAATCCTGTATGATATTTGAAAACGAATGTTTTTATCTAACGTTAATTATGAATTGCATATGTGATAGTTTGGTTTAGGTGTCATTTTTATTCATATTTGAAATATATTACACTAAATATACGCTCTTGTGATCTTGAATATTTAATCATAATTCCTCATAATTACCGAGGTGTCATTATTCTGTACGAACTTTTAAAAGAAACATTTTTCAATGATTTCTAGGTCTTGTTGTCATGACTACTTTCAACTGATTAAGTAATAATTTATTTGAATTGCAATCTCTCTTTTTTAATTAGAATCAGAATTGAGACCTTCAGCGCAAAACAGTATAATTTCTGTATTAATTTAGGATTTGACTATCCAGTCTAGTCTGTAGACCAGACCCTGAAATAAAGTAGAAGCCTAAGCAAGTCTATAAAAAGACTTAGAGCTTGATTTAAGTCTCCTTTTCCTTTAATTTAATATTTTTTTTAATTTTCGACTAACTGGTACATTTTCAGAGTCTAATTGTTGGACTACCTTAAGCCAATAATGCCATCTTGATCTTCATCGTGCCTGGAACCTTTGTGAGGAGAGGATCAAACTTTAAAGCTCATTATTTTTTTCCAATGGTTGATTAATTGTTTTTGATCTTATAACACAGAGATGACTGTACTGGTTCAAGTGAGATGACTTAAAAGATTTTATCAAAATCAAGGACTAAATGCGAATATTAGCAAGCATCTGAAAGATATGTTCAACTAGCATTGTTAATTGGCAAGTAATAAAAGGTGTTCATGTGTTTACAGATACTAATATTATTATATATTTTACGCCATTTTATCTGTTGGGGTTGATTAGTATTTCTTTTTTCAATACTTAAGTGCGTATGCTTAATTTATGTGTCAGTGCTACGAGTTGATCTTGAAAAATGGTATAAGGTGAAGTAAAGGTAAAACCTGCCAACAGTTGGTCGACACATGACCGACAGGACAATATGTACCGTTGCTATTCCAATAACTGAAAGAAAGGGTTTTGTCATCTTTGTCATTTTTGTTTATTTTGCATTTGAGGAAAACTTGCTGTTGTTTTCATGATTTTAGCAATCTTATTTGTATAGCAATAAGGTATACAACTTTTTTACTCCACAGAACAATAATTTCATAGAACTTGTTCTTCATTCATCTTACAACATTCTAAATACCCATCAAAGAAACCGGACAATAGTTAGTAAAGGTTTACTAAGATGTGCTAATTTCAATGTTAATTTCGTTCCTTTAAAGAAACACCTTGCTAAAAAGTCCTAATACAGTGAGAGCTTCTCTCTGAGCTGACTGGAGGCTTGGCAGAATAAACCTGCAAGGTTAGGGTTAACACACAGCTCATTTCATCTGGATGTTACACTTTAACCGTCGTACACACATGCTTGACTCTCCTGTACGACCAGGTGTATGATCTGTGTACACTAGAAGCTGAGCATGCACCTCCCAGTACACCTAGACGCTCTGTGCTGTCACGTGCCCGTCAGCACACATCTCGTCCCCTCCCCCGCGTTTCAACTTAACCCACTGCCGTTAGAATAGATCGAGGCGATATTTACCTCCTAAGCAGTGTATATCGGCTTGTTGCATCCAGTGGTGTACGTTACGGTGTAGCATCACACGACAGACCAGTGTTTATGTTTGTAAACAGTCCTCAGCATGTCTCTATAGCATGAGGGCGGGGCCCTCTACACACCGGCATGTAAGCTATGTACCTCGCCGTCCATAAACATCACACTATCTGCTCTCTCGGACACTGTTCGATATGATTTGTATGAATTGACAAGTAGCCTATAAATTAATTATAACGAGACGTAACTTTTCTACAAGCAAAATTGGACCCTCTGCCTGTAAAGCTGGTCTGATGGGACCCAACTTCGCTATAGAGCTTAGTGGACACTTCATCAAAGCGACATTCCGCGGTACAATATGCCCCGGTCCGTGCGTCTGTCATTACCCACGTGCGGAAGGCGTTGAGTCCGGTATCAGTCGATCTGATTGGCCCTCCTCCTCTGTCATCACACTTTCATTATGATGACGTCACACAAGAGGGTGGGCAGCACCATGCTACCTTTATATTGAAAAGTCTTCTCAAATGTGCCGTTTTCCCCGTATGCATTGCAGACTGAATTTTTTTCATTTAAATTTCATCACTAAAAGTCACCTAGTCAATCCTATTTTTCCTATCGCCAATGGGAGCATCAGATTTATCGGAACTCGGTGACTGTTATATAAGCAAGGTGTCTTTGAGAGTGAGTAAGTGAAATATTCGGATAGTTGATCAGAAGTAGCCTATACAAGTCTAACTCGGAAGCACGCTATGAACGAAGCGGTCTGGGCAGTGCCTCTCTTCGCCTTGACGCTAAGTCTGTGCTGGACGCAGGGAAACTTTAAGTGTCTACCTCATTCAGATCCAACATTCTTCAGAGAGGAGCTTATAAGTCAATTTAAACAGAAAATTCTAAAGCAATTAGGCTACTCTGCTCCCCCCAATGTGACAGTGCCCCTCGGCCAGAAGGCTCGGAGAGAAATGTCTCAACAGTATAATCTGCTGCATGAAGAAGCCAGGGATAGTCACCGTGTCACAACTCGTCTCTATCCCGAACAACGTGAGTGAATATTGTCTCTTTTTTTTAACTTTATCACTTTTTTTTAATTTTCTGTGCAATGCTTTTATAGTATATTCACACGTTTGTTTCCTTTTTTCATGATTTGATTGAAAGTCCATTGTTTCCCTTTTTTCTTTCTTTAAACACTATCATCATACATAGAAGACAAATGTAATGTGGCTATATCATGGAGAACATGCCTATTAACTGTACAAAGGTATTTTCCTCTAATTTTTATTGAACTTGCAATTGGAAACTAAAATCAAGTTATTCTTATGGATGATGATTTTTAAAAAATAAAAATAACTTTTACAACCTTAGAGGTTCTGAACCAAAAAGTCATTATCATTTATGTCTCATTTTGATATCAGCGTTTCAATTGTTTCCAGTTTTTATTGAAAAAAAATCTCATGCTACATTGTTATATTTTAGATCAGATTTAATGTAACTATACAAATTGTTGAAATTTATGGAATTTTTAGATTTGGACAATTAAATGAATTAGATAATGTAATGCTTTATATAAAATTGTTAAAAATGAAGTGCCTCTTTAACGTCTTACCTCATGTCTTTAAAATATTACCAAACAACACAATGTTCTGTCATTCTATGTGCATTCTTCTATGAGTAAGAGAGGGGACATGACGTAATCAAGTACCTTATCACCCCTATTTCTAATTGTCTGCTAGATGATTACCTCGCTTCCTCTATTTGTAATTCCACGCTAGCTTATGGTCTATTCTTATTGAAGGCTAGCTGTATCACTGTTGTATTGTACCAAGTCAACAGCCCTCTTATCGTTGATAATTGAGTATCAATAGAGTTATAAAAGTTAATGCGTTTATGCAACAATGATTGAGTTTTTTAGTCGTTTGTCCATTTTGCGAACCACTGGTGAATCATTGCTATGACAAATTGGTATTTGGGATTCAAGATCGATGTTTGAAATGGTATCGATTACTTGATAGTTGATCACATGAACGCAGCACTGAGAGTAACCATTGAACGTCAGTCGTCATTTAGGAAAGCTAGAGTGTTTTGTCGATATAAACATCGTCGCTTACACGAGAGCTATATCAGTTTGTCAGAAATAGGTGCTAATATGCTGATAAGGGGCTATATGTGATGATGAAAGTTGATTGGGTATTTGAATCTGCCGAACTGTTGTGAAAAGTATGGTGTAGCGCGTATTTACCAGTCTTGATTGCAGCAGTTTATCACGCTATCTAGTGCAAGTAGTAGCAGCGGCAGTACTAATAGTCGTAAAGTATGCGAAAGTGGTGGCATCAGTAGTACTGATAGTGACAGCAGCAACAGTAGTAGTTGCTGTTGTTGTTTTTGTAGAAAATGTAGTAGTAGCAGTAGTAGTAGTAGCAGTAGTAGTAGTAGCAGTAGTAGTAGTAGTAGTAGTAGTAGTAGTCTATGGTATAAGAAGAAGTAGGGTTTTTTTTAGAAATAGTAGTAGTGGTAGCTAGAGTAGTATAAGTAGCAGCAGTAGTAGAAGTAGTAGTTGTAATAGAAGTAGTAAAAACAGTCGCAGTGATGACAGCAGTAGTAACATTTGAAATAGAAGTAGAAGTAGCAGTTTTAAAAGTGATAGTAGAAGAAGTAGGTGGTAGCTTAAGTTATAGTTAGTAAAAGTATAAAACAGCAACTTAACTGGCTGTAGTAGACGCTTAAGAAGTTACCGTAATGCATCTCTCAGAAGAATAACAGTTTATGGTTTTGGGTAAAAGTTCACAGTTTTAAGATTCACTACACACTTGGCCCTGACCTCGACGAATCATGACATGGTGTGAATCATATAATCTAATCGCTCAGATGAGATAGCTTTACTGGTACCTCATGGTTGACGTCATTCGAGACGGTGACACATCATTGTTGCAGTGCTCATTGCACCATGACGTTAATTTTTACATGTAGGAAAGGGGAAAGTACACGTGTTGATGGGATTAAAAAACGTTTGTTTGACTTTATGCTATTGCTATGGTGTAAAATAGGAGTTATCTTTGACCTTGATCAGCAAGTGTGCACTTTACTTATTATACATATAAAACAATAAAACAAAGAAATAAATTGCGTTTCAATATTAAAGAACCACTCCGTGAGTTGTTGGAGTCATATTTGCCAAACTTAATCAATGGTGTCAATTGATCGCAAAGTATCGACTGCTACCTAAAAGACACATTTTAAAGCTTATTGGTTTTTTACAGTGACAATATGAAGGTAGAACGTCGCAATTAAGATCGAAAACCGGACAGTGGCGCGCGTCAAATAGTCAAACGTAATTTTGGAGACTTATCGACCCTTTGACGAAAAACGATCTAAGATTTGAATTTATAAATGTAGTCGTTTATCAAATATTCCTTAGCTGGGATTTAAAAAGTATTCATAAAAACAAAAGGAGAAATATTCAGCAAGCTTCCACTCTAGGCTGAGAGACTGCGTTCATATCAAATTTTGATGATGCTATACAAAACGATCATGATCTTGCTATGAGAGGGATTGTTGGTTTATGCAGATTATTCAACATAATCGTCAGGTTTTGTTATCCCTTTTTACATCATGCGCATCAGATGGCATTAGGGCGTTTAAATGTCAAGGAGCAAGGTGATATGCAGTAGTAAACTGATTGTAAACAGTCATTAAACATCAAATCCCCAGAACGGAGTTGGAAAGGCCGGAATTAGAAAGGATCAGCTTCGCCGTGAAGCTATTAAACTATTGCCACTGGACCGTATTCTTAACTCAAAATTAAAATGAGGGCTTCACGAATATGCAAAAGAATACATTTAAAGTATCATTATTATATTTGATATCGCCTTATCTACAATAGTACATTTTTGGTACTTTTTCGAGTCGTGCCCTTGCGGAATTCGAACCTACACCCTCAGAGTCAGGCAGGTCTGGTAAGCTGCTGGTGCAGTTGTATAGCATGAATCTGAAGATGATTTTTGGAATCCTGCGAGGAACTCGATGCGAATAACTACAATAATTTGTTCTTTTTTTGCAGATAAAGTGATCCGAAATATAACAACGTTACTTCTTATGTATCCTTCATTTCCATGAAATTTACATTTCAATTTCGGCAAATATATATTGATATAAAAAATGTCATGATTTTTCAATATCTAAATGGCATGTATTTCTAGTATATAGAAGTATGATAAATTGAATTGTATATCATGGTTAGATGAAATGTAGGGATTTTCTTCTTAACCGATATTCAAGAAGTTTCAAATGCTATTGGTTCGTCGTGTGCCTATAGCTCAAAATATCTGAACGCAGACACATCATGTAATTAAAGATTTATTTTTTTAACAGAATTCTCATGTCTAATAAACAGTTGACTGAGTGCGTTCCGAGCTTAAGCAAATGTCATTACTCCCTGTACATAAGGCTTCTTCACTTTGAAATGTCAAGTCAATGAATCTTTTATCTTTTATTTGAATCACAATGTAAATTGAATCCCCGCGATTAAATACTTATAGTTCAATGCTTTTTATATACAATATTTTAAAGATTGGTGATAAACGTTACATTGGTTAATGGTGTAGTGTACTTTCGTACATATTAATATTTTATAAACCATTACACAAATGAAAACGCATTGTAGATTATCAGTAAAAGCAAAACGGATAATTGTGTCCACGACTTCAGCTGCATTTACAGGTTGATTTTAAATATAGCCATCTACGACGTTCTGAAGTGCGCTTTTCGCGATGTGATATGATTGGATGTCCTTTGATGTCAACTGTAATCTGAATCGTCTTATCTGCCCCCAGATCAGATATACGAAGCGATCCCTGTACTGCAATATCCTGCAGTAGATATATATATATAAAAGACATTGACTAAATATAACAGAGAGTCAATATCCAAACTAAAATTAATCATATTTATCAGTGACAAATCTCCAAGTGAAAGGATGAGTTTGAGCGTGAAATTGCTTCAGTGCGCGCTTCCGTTCGTGTATGTAACAGTCGTCTTACTTTGCTGAGCAAAGAGAACTTAAATATTCTTTACATATGTAATCAGTCGCCAGAAAGTCCGTATTAAGAACACAATGCATCACGACATCGGCTGTCACAGACAATCGATACCGAGGTTCTTCTGTGTGTAAAAGAATCAGCGGGGGCAGTCAATAGTCTAACATCACTTTTAAAACAAGACAAAAACTTTTATTATTGCTTTGATTTTTAAAGTTTTTTCTTTCAGATCTGTAAAGAGGCACAAAACATCATAAGCATCCTATATTAAACGAGTTGTAACGCTATCTTCATAACAAGCAAGACGCTTAATGCATATATTGCTTATATACTTCCCAATCCATTTCCCAGTCATGACATCAACTAGTTACCGTGAGACTATTTTGATGCGATTATCTCGAGGATTATCTTGGATCAGGTTGGAAGATCCCTAATTGTTCCTTATTTTCATCTCCACAAACACACAAAAGAAAGGGCTAAGCCTCTGCGGGTGAACACATCGGAGTTTCGTAACTGTAACCCTAAAACCGCCCCCACAGATTTCTGAAATCATTCCTTTGACTCAGTTTTACAACCTAGCTTCTGTAATAATTTCAAAAGTTTTTGGTGATCGACAATAAGAGGCTGATGATTTGATTTGCTCAGACAAGAAGTTTATGTATCATTGTAAACAGGTTCATGTTTTGTTCGGTTCATTTGCTATAGGTTAGGAAGATATCAGCGTTCCTTAGACGCTTGGTCATTGATTGGCTATCTTGATCCTTTATTATCTACTTTCCTTTGTATCATCTTCAAGCAACATAGGCTTTATTTTGTACTGCTATTACTACTACTACTACTACTACTACTACTACTACTACTACTACTACTACTACTACTACTACTGCTGCTGCTGCTGCTGCTGCTGCTGTTGTTACTCTTATACTTACAACTACTGCTACTTCTTATACTGCTACTACTACCAATACCACTACTACAACTATATTTATTACAACTACAACTACTACTACTACTCTACAAATATTACAACCAGTACTACTACTTCTAGCCCTCCTTCTTCTTCTACTACTACTACTACTATTACCAGTAGTACAAGTACTACAAAGACTACAACTACTATAAGAAAAAGATTGTTACAATCTGTCTACTTGACTGTCTTGGACACAGGGACAAAGCGCTATTACACCTACTATTAACTCTACATATACTACTACTACTACTACTACTACTACTACTACTACTACTACTACTACTGGTATTTCCTTTTTTCTACTACTATCATTATGATATCACTTGTTATTGTTCTGCTACTGTACAATAAGCACTACAACAATTACTACTACTACTACTACTACTACTACTACTACTACTACTACTACTACCACTACTACTACTTATATTGGTACAACTGCTACTACTTCAACAAAACTCCTACCACTGCTACCAGTATAACCTTTACTTATGCCATACTACTTCTATACTGCTTCGACTATTCGTTTTCAAGTACATTTACTACTATGATATACTTGATAGATGCATTTTTAGCAAACGTGATCCATAATTTACCAATTTGACGCAAACTGCAATTTTTGCAGCACTTGAATGTTTTTGAGAGTTTGTTGTGGGACCCATTAATACTATCTCTTACAGTCCCGGCGGGCACCTAGCTATCGAAATCTTGAGTTAAATATTGAGTTAAAAACCTCATCTCACCTATAAGCTCGAGTCCCCAGAGAGCATATTACACTGCAAACTAAAGTGCAATCCCTCCTCTCAGACTCTGTAATTAAGGGAGACAAATTAACCAAGTCTTTGTTATCCAGTAGCTTTTATACAAATATGAAGGCGAAACATGGGGTACTTCACTACATGCAAAGAAGCCTCTCTCACTCTATGTTGTTCAACTGTATTTTCTTTGCCAGTTGTTTCTGCTTTAAATATGATAAACACAAATTGGTGAAGAGAATCGTGTTTTTAAGAAATGATTATCAATTTCATACAATATTTATCTCTTGGCAGATCATGACTCATACTGACGTTTGTAGCGAAGTTGTTTCTATATGCTGCTATTTGGTTCTTTGAGAATGACCTATGTGACGTCGACTAACCTTTTTGAGTTTTAATCTTGACCATCAATCTGAACCTCCCCACTACACTGATGTATAATTAAACATGGCGAATTTAAAGATATGTATCCCTACTCTTTACCATAAGAATGCCATTTACAATGCCAATAAAACATTATACCAGATCCAACAGCTATGTGTCGCAGAGAACCAAATCGTTGAATGTAAAATGAACAGATCAGCAGAGAGAGTATTCGGTATTAGTTTAGCATATATACCAGTTAAGTATAATAAAGCTCCAGACATGACTAGCTCAGTATAAAGATATTCCACTTGAGAATGCACTAGCCGAGTATAAGACCCCCAAAATGACTTGCTCAGCATAAAGCTATTTCAGTACAAATTGAGAATATACTATTTGAGTAGAAACGCCCAAAATGACCAGCTCAGCAAAAAAAAGCTGTCAAGCAGTAGAAATAACCATTGAATAAAATTATGAATCTGTCTGTCTGTCTGTCCATTGATTAGAGCTGTCATGCTCGGGAAACGGAACACGATACAACTCAATGACAGGGCATGCAACGATATCGACCAGCCGCCTTTGTCTAGATTGTCAGATATCAAATATAATTGGAGATATTTCTCAAAGACGATATACATGCTTAAAGCATTAGTTATTTTTATCGAATGTCGGAAATCATGTCCAAAATAACTGTTGAACAACCGCCTACAACAGCAGGGACAATAGCATATAATGTATTCAAACACGAACACACGGACTGATATTGGAAATGCCCCGTGATTAATGAACAGTGTTATACAGATGTTCATTACTCATTTATGAACGAAGATTTTAAAGAAAAAAATCCAGATAATCTTAAATTAACAATGTTATATTAGGTCAAAGTGTAGTAACATAATAAAGAACTGTCGATATAATTCATAAAGACTGGCTTTTATAATTAACACTAAATAAAGTTATCTTTGTCATCAGAGATGTTTTGTGAATTAAAGCTCATTAGCACCAATATTTCAGCTGCAAATGTGTCAGAAACAAAATGTAGAAAAAAATGGTATTATTAATAAAAAGTTCGCTTGAAATGAATGGAATTTTTTATAAGCTTATTTTCGTTCTTTTCAAACAGAATCGAAAGTCATATTTCAGTGAAAACATGTTTTAAAACAAACAATATTTAGGACTTTTATTATTGTTCAAGGTATTTTAAATTCAGGACTTTTATCATTTGAATTTATTAGAAGTGCTCTTATTACGACTCAATAATAAATAAACATGACGCATATATATAAACACAGATTAAAATTTGTCGGTATCTTAAGTGTGAATATATTTGATGGCTGATAAATTAGCTTCGTACTCATATATGGAAGCCAACCTCGGTATCTGATTACTTTATTGCACAACAAATAAAGCTCTGCTCATGAAAGTGTCCGTTAAGGTTTGCATTAGGGCGTATGTAATGTGGATACATCAAAATATTGTAGCTAAAGCTTATGATTTCAAGGTCCTTTTTCTATTTTTGCTACAGGAGTATTATTAGATAATCTGAAGGGAAAGCAAGTGTCCATTTATTGAAAGATTTGGTCACAAGAAAAGAATGATTAACACCAAAATAAGTTATTTCATTTCTATCAAGAGTTAAGTTATCTAGTTTAATTTAACCAAATATACTCTAGTCAAAGTAATGGAAATCGATCATGTTTATGTTTACCATAACTATCCAATTTACCATTGATGGCTGATTTACCATAACTATCTAATTTACCATAAATGAGTATCTGATTCACCATAAATGCCTGATTTACCATAAGTATCTAATTTACCATTAATGCCTGATTTACCATAAAAATCTGATTCATCATAAATGCCTGATTTACCATAAGTTTCTAATTTACCATAAATGCCTGTTATACAATTAGTATCTTTTTCACCATAAATGCCTGATTTTCCATAAGTGTCTTCGCCAAAAGCGATTCATCGAAGTGTCTCGTTTTCTTTATAAGGTCATATTGGGGTATCATTTGTGGAAACGAGATTCAAGGGGACATTCCAGTATAAACATATACATGTTGTATGACATGATTATAATTTAACCCATGCAGTTACTGAGGGTAACATTTTGGTTGATTTAGATTGGACAACTAGATGTAAAATTAGTAAAAGTACAGCGCCTTTTCATGTTATTTCCTCAAAACAGGATGGCGGATTGGATGCCGGCAAGTCAGACTCTATAAGAACCTGGATGAATCAGAATAAAACGAAACCTATTGTATGTTTAAAGTTAAAGAAGTTGTTTTCCAGAAAAAAACTTATTTGTCTTGTCCCTGAATGTTTGAACAAAGGTCTAATTCTTATTTTATGTTGCAGATGCGGAAACAGAAGACCTGGGAGTCCAGTTCGATGGCGTGACGCCTCTGTACACAGCCACTTTCATGATAGATCCTTCCTCCAGGCACAGGCATCAGATACAGAGCGCTTGGCTTAGCTTCTGCAGCAAAGTTCCTCTTGGAAATCGACAAGGTCGTTATCCAAGGACCGGAAGGCTACAAGTTTATGTGATTGAAAAGGAGGCTGGTTTCAACCGAACTGGCCGCCATCTTGTATATAGTCGTCCGATGAAGTCGCTGACGTCTGCGTGTTTGAATATTGATGTGACAGCCTCATTGAAGAACACATTCGCGGGAAATTTGACTTTCCTTGCTGTGTTTGTTGAAGGAAGAACTTCAGTACTGAAGAAATCTTTTGATCGGAAAGTGGTCTTGTCTCATGTACGTTCCACTCTTTTACTTGATTTAGCGGAGAGGAGAAAAGCCGTTCGTGAAAAAAGAGAAGTAGGTAAGATGGATTGTTCGCCTCAAGATGGTGAGAAGCGGTGCTGTAGGTATCATACCTACATTTCTTTCAAAGAGATCGACTGGGACGATTGGGTTATTGCCCCTGAAGGATATGACGCTTATTATTGCGCAGGGGATTGCCCTCATCGATACAAAATGGCGCATAATTTTGCAGGTATTAAATCGCTATTGCACATAGTGGATCCATCTAGGATACCACCGCCTACATGCTCGGCAACTCGTCTCAAACCCTTGATAATACTCCACCTTGACGACACGGGAGTGTTGACGTACTCCAACTATGACGATATGATCGTGGAGGAGTGCAAATGTTCTTGACGTACCACTTTCTTCTAGAATACATACTTTAAATACATTTACTTTCATATGTTGACTCATTTGTATAAATGTTATAGTTGGTAATTGTTAAATATGATGATAGTAAAGTTTTGTAGCGTATAATCGATATAAAGAAGCCAAGCATCATGGGTTTTCTATTTCTCAAAGTGTCTTTCATTGAGATAGAGAAATATCTTCAATAACGCCTTTACAGGTTGTTTGATTTGCTAAAAGTAGCATTTTCAGATTCATAGACATTTTGTCACTAATTAATCAATTTGGTGTAAACTATTATTTCTTGTCATGATCAATTCTGAGTTTTTAATGCTCTGTAAATAAGATATATTTATTTATTTATTTTAAATAGTGCTCATCTCACTTTGTGATATATGTACGTGTTATCTCTGTTGAATTATAATTTATAAACAATGTATCTACAAACTTTCTGTACACATACAGTCATAGTTAAGAGTAAGTGTTCAGTTTGTTCAACACTGTTCACTTGAGTACAACAATTGTCATCAATGGCTGATAATATTCAATTATTTGAAAATGTCCAACAATGGCTCAACCTGTCAAACGTTTCTCAACGATGATCAACAATGTTTCAATGGTGTTCAACAACATTTTTCAACAATGTTTCAATGGTATTCAACAACATTTTTCAACAATGTTTCAATGGTGTTCATTGTTTTTCAAAATTGTTCAACAACATTTTCGATATTCATAAAGGCATATCAATAATAATAATAATAATAATAATAATAATAATAATAATAATAATGATATAAAATTGTAAACTACCCAAGTCGTTATCAAGGAATCCTTGAATTGATACCAACACTGGAGTCGTTATCAAGGAATCCTTGAATTGATACCAACACTGGAGTCGTTATCAAGGAATTCTTGAATTGATACCAACACTGGAGTCGTTATCAAGGAATCCTTGAATTGATACCAACACTGGAGTCGTTATCAAGGAATCCTTGAATTGATACCAACACTGGAGTTGTTATCAAGGAATCCTTGAATTGATACCAACACTGGAGTTGTTATCAAGGAATCCTTGAATTGATACCAACACTGGAGTCGTTATCAAGGAATCCTTGAATTGATACCAACACTAAACAATGATTCTTGCTGCATAAATGAATCATACTTCCTAGACCACCACACAGTTCAAATTGCAACTCTGGAATTACTCGGAGAGCATTAGTCGAATTCCATTTCATTCCTCCACCACCATGTAACTGTCGAGTTAGATATATTGTGATTTCTCAACTTGCTTTCATACAAACAATGAAAGTTAATTTCTTGATATATTGATTGTTTTCTAGAAAAATAATACTAGTTATTAGCATATAAGAATAATGGTGACTGGTTTATTAGAATGATTGTTATATTAAAGGGACTGTACCACAATCGAAGAATAATTCATTTCTTAGATTTTTCCCCACTAAATATATGTTATGCCAAATGCATCATCTTCAACGGGTCAAACATCTCAATATCATTTGTCGTAGAAGAAAGTATCACGCATCAAGCAAAACATTTTGGCGAACATTTTAATGTGAACACCGTTTAATCCCTTTAGGTAGGGAATGGATTTGTTAAGCTTAACCGAATATTATGGTTCGTTTGAAAACTGCTTCATCTGATGTTAAATGGCTGCCTTGCAATTGGTAATATATATCTTTTTCGTTTAATTACACTGTTTAACTACAACCGTGCAACTGTTCCTTTAAGTATTTTGTTTAAATGTTTTTAACTTAATTAGGGAATGGTTGATAGATGTCCGTCCAAACATGCATGATGGTTTTCTCATGCGCTTGTTAAGAGATAACTGGAGCTATCTGCTCCACCGACTTGATTAAAATAATCCTAAGCATTTAATGTGGAGCTATTATTCTATCGAAAAGTACTAAAGATTTCGTGAAGGTGACGTTTAAATGCTACACATTTTAGTATAGAGACAATATAAAGCTGTTAAAATATTTTGCTTTCGGAAAGGAGTGCATGGAAGTCAAACACGCATATGGACATTATCTAAAGCATCCAAAAAACATTTTTGTGTTTGTAAGTTTATAAGGTCTCATGTCTTTTATGTATGTAAATGTTTACGGCTTCTAAATAAATCTAAGGTCGTTGTTTGATTACCAAGTGAAACAATTATTAGTTGGCATGTACGTATATGCCTACCGGGCTAAATTATTTTGATTTCAATCAGCACATATAGTATCTTGGCAACTATTTGAACCAAATACAAAGCATAATTATATAACTGATGTCTCTTCGCTCGGGATATTTTGTCTTGCGGTTTCCTAATATGTTTCAGTGATATTTAGCAGACGTCGTTGGTAAAGAAAATCCGATGTTTGGCATGTAACATTTTTTTAATTAGTATTCTACTAAAGCGATATTTAATGATTGGCTTTGGGAAAGAGGTACTTTTTTCATTTGAACCAATATTTGTGTGGAGGTATATGTTTAAATTATGCGATCTTTTGACATGCATGTCATGGAGCTCCTTATGATTTATGGGTTTACTTGCAAATTACATTGTATAAGACGAGTTACCATTTGCGAAAATGCAGTGAACGGGGATTGATATCTCTGTCTGTCAATAATTCATTTAGCTGATTGTTTTTGTTCTTTAGAATTGTCCAGGTGGTTTATTTTTTATTTCATTCCAGTGTTGATTGAAATGTACAGTTTTTGTGAATCATCACGATTCGTTTTTTTTAATGTATTCATGACCTACCTTGGCTATTCATATTGTTTTTTGTTATGAAGTAAATAATGAATTTATTTATCAACACATATTTCAATTTATTCAGGTGCTTTGAGTGACTGAACAAGAACAAATGATGATATTCTTGCCAAAATTATAGTTAATTTCCACTGCTTTTGACTCTGTGATATCACAAGCGATCTGACCAGGTCATTTCGAATAAACAATCTTCAATGTATTTCTTCTCTTGTGATTTACCTGCTTGAAATAGAATTTACTTTCTTAGGATCCCTGACTTGGTCTGTGCTATCTGGGATGTTTCGCGGAAACGAAATGTAGGGGACATTCCTGTAAATACATATTACATGTTATCAAACATTCTGTTATTACATAATCCAGTGGAAATATGTTTCCAATGCCATTGCTTTGGTTGCTTTACTTTACTTATTCATTTAAAATCTTAAGCAAAAAGAAATGTATTGTTGCTTGAAATTTTATCATTAGTATACTCATCGGGTAGGGTTTACGGCAGTTATAATCTAATAAAGCTATCTCTCCGTGATACAACTCCCTGTGGATGCACGTATGTTTATTTCATCACGCTTAATAGAAGAATTCCAATTCAGTGTTGAATTACTATAAAGATATACCGCTGACCTTCTGTCACATTAACAAATGGTAATGATTCTAATGAAACTATGAAAATTTGAATTGACAGGAATAGTTTTGTGCTTCAGAAATTCAATAGGAGCCCACAACAACAAAAATCAGACTATACTTGATACTTTTTTTTCACCCTAAAATCTTTGCTATTGTAAATCTTTTAACCTAAGAATCGAATATGTCCGAGTCGACTAAAAAACATAATCAAACATTATCTTAGCGAAATTAGAAATGGTTTATATCGCCATCATATGTCTGTTTCTGAATTCATGTTAAATGTGTAACGCCGCTTTCATAAATTGGAGGATGTTATTTGACTGCAACAAGTTTTTTTGAACGATTACTAGTTGGTCAACCATGAAAAAGCAATTAACACTTCATAATCACTTGTAATCTTAAACGTTTTAGGTTTTTCCTGCCTAAAGAATTAGTCATAGGTCAAAGTTTAGTTGTGACCATTGAGTAATAGCACGGTTGTGGTTCCGTTTGGCTATGGTCTCCTGGAATTTATGAGCAAAACGCAATACCGACCTATTGCATTTAACGTCTAATACGTCACTTAGAGACAGCGTTGACGGTGGTCTAATGCAAACGATTATGAGTCTTCATGCATAAAAAAAAAACCATTGCTTTTGCAGTTATTTGATTGTTCAATATTTCCAAATTCTGTCTGCATTGTAAAAACACAATGCCAATTGAAATGTCAGAGGGTATTGACGTGTTTTTGGTTGAATTTGTGGTGGTTCATAGGTGGCTCCCCACCATGGGAATGACCAGCATCGATTACGTGCAATTGTGTGCCTAGATAGGACACATGAACCATTTCTTTTTACAATTTTATCAAACAAACGTGAACACTTATATATGACAAGTTAAAATACAAATATAGGGGTTTTAAACTTTGAAAGAGATGTTAACTGGCATTAATCATATATGATATTTTCGCTAATTTAGTTTTAAAAATTTATAACTTTCTTATGACAATGATTTTACTAACTTATTGACATTTAGCAAGAAGGCAAAACCATCAAGCTTTACGTGGTTGGACGCGGATTACACCTGTCTGACAATACTTTTCAGTTGAAGAATAAAGATGTTTGATGTCGGACTTAACCATTACTGTGATGACTGCTCAAACTCATATCGAGGTTATTGAAGATACGTACTACTTAGGTTATGAAGCATTCTTCTTATCACTCCCTGTGGATTAACTGTAGGCCTTAATGCATCAGTACTCACTGACTTTCACTGTTGGATTTCAAAAGCATACATGTAGAAACTAGAATGGCAATGTTTCAGGAACAGCAAATTATCATTACAAACGTTTGAGGTTTCTTTCAATCAAAACATATTTTTCTTCAAGGGGTAACTTTGATTTTGATCAAGTTTCAAAGTTAATAAGGTACGAGGGTTGTTTCATTAGTAGTATGCCTAACTATGTTATCTTTTTCAAATGTTTGAAAAGTTTTCGAATCTTTTAAAGGACTCGTAAGCAAGGTCGCCGCACATTTTATTGACACAATCGGTAAATATGTCCCTTGGATAAAGAAGTCACCCTGTAAGAGAACACCTGTAGAATTCAGCATACAACGAATGTTATCTTTCTCTTTGAACCTCTTGTAAAATGGTATGGCTTACAGTTATGTCTGATAAAACGTACTCACAGAAGTAAGTTATGGTTTAAAGTCACAATCAATAATCAAACATTTAGATATCGTTGATTCAGATTTTTATGGGATTTGTTATTAAGTACAAATGTATTTTAGTATTACAAAATCATTTAGGAATCAGATATTTATGCTTGAATTGTTAATGATATGTTTAGAACTGACACCTACATGTATACGTACGAGGGTAAATCAAAAAGTTCGCTGGAACAAGCAGGATGTAACAATTACCTACTACTTTCAAATTATCTATAAACCTGGAAAGCAATCTTTTCTGAAGCTAGTGACAAAATATTGCAACCATCCGTAAAATAGTTTTCGAGGTGTCACATCCCAAAGTAGGGGTGAAGAAACTGAATAAATGAATAATGTTGAAAAGCGAACTCAAGATTTCGTTCAGGAAAGGAATGTTGGCAGAGGAATTCCCTGAAGACATTATCAATACATTTGGTGATGAACACCTTGCTTTCTCGACAGTTGCCAGGTGGGTTGCTGAATTTAAACGTGGCCGGCAGAGTGTGGAAGATGATACCAGGTCTGGCGAACAAGAACCTCCACCAGTGATGTTCAAGTTGATGCTGTTCACGACATGTTGCTTGCAGACAGTCATGTGACCATTCAACGCATAGCTAAGACAGTGGGCATTAGTTTCTGGTCGGTATACACATACTGACAGATGTTTTTCACATGAGCAAGCTCTCTGCAAGATTGGTGCCAGGAATGTTAACTGGTGACCAGAAACAGAAACGCCTGGACATTTCAAAGGAACTTTTGGCCTGGTTTTAGCGGAGACAGGGATGATTTTCTGAAACGATTAGAGACCCAGGATGAGACGTCGGCACATCACTTTGACTCTGAAACCAAAAACCAAAGCAAAAAGTGGAAGCAAGTTCCATCTGCTGAGAGGGAGAATGGCCAAACTGTCAGTTGAGCATATTATGGTAATGAAAAGAGGCGATTTTGGCAGTCATCAAGGAAAGCTCAGTGCAGGAATGCTGCTCCTTCAGGACAATGCTCCCTTCCACACAACACACATTGCTGTCACTGCCGCGACCGAATAGGGCTTAGAAATTCTTCCACATCCACCCTTTTTTTGATTTGGCATCATCAGACTTCATGCTCTTCCCCAGTCTTAAAACACATTTACGTGAACGTTTTTTTGCAAACAAAAACAGCCTTTTTGCTGCCGTGGAGAAATGTCTTAAGAAGTTCTACACGAATGGCATAATGAAATTGGAATATCGCTGGTCCAATTGTATGATGTCAGTGGAAATTATATTGAAAAAAACCGATACTTTGGTCTTTTTTTTATATGTCATTTTACGAACTTTTTTATTTACTAGGCAGTCCCGTGAAACTCTACCTCATACACTATATTATTGTCTTTTTAAACGTGGTTATAAACATAGAGACAAGTACATTTGGCTTCATAGATGCCAGGGTATTGAAGAAGGCAGATGCTGATGGATCTTTAACCTTTTTAAAACGGTTTCTTGGTTATAAACATCTGAATATTTGAAGAATCACCGAAGAGTAACATGCCATTGTTAAACAGTTTTCAACTCAAATCTGTTTTCGTTTCCGTTGTTTTTTTTGTACAGTGTAATAAAAGAAGTAAAGTGTTTTGAAATTGTTATTGCATGTTCTAAATAGATATAAGAATGTTATATAGAAAAGTTATACAAAACATATATTCTTAATATGTCAGCATTGTTTTTTTATTTTCATCATTTAAGCGAATATTAAATATTATATCAAATTATTGAAATGTCAGGGCAATGAAAAAGAATTTCGGTATTAAAGAATCTCTTGTGTCAAATGACTAATACATATATAATTTTATCGATCTCGAAATGTATTCTCGAAGACCGAGTGTACTTTTGTTTATATCAACCAGCTTGCATCAACCGGAGTTGCAAGGAAGCCACTTTATATCGGTTGAATGATAACGATATGAGGTTCGAACGCATTAACTCAATCAATTTGTAAATCCAATTTGATGAAATTCATTATCTGAGTTAACCCTTAACTGTCGTAAATGATATTCAGTGCTAATCTCATTGGATTACCAAGGTTAAAGAGTGCTCATTGGTGGTTATGATTTATCAAGGTGATAATGAAATTCTTTATATTGACTATATATTGCATAGATGTAATTTATCGATGTTATGGAAATTGAATAAGTGGCATAAATAATATGAAATTATTGAACTTTTCCAGATCAGCATGGATTGCAAGATACTCAAATAGTGGAGATATTCTGATAAATTGGTGTTCATTTGAAACGAATTGTCTGATATGAAAATATTTTAACTCGGTTTACAAAGGAAATTTGTTTAAAAACGATGTTGTCGCTGGAACTTTGTTTACAATAATCAAGACAAAAGGTTGCACCACTATGTTGCAAATCCTTGTGGTAAACTTATTTATGCTTTTGTATTTAAATGTGTGTAGTATATCAACGATAAATCAACGAATAATCAAAATTTAAGTAAGTTTTGAAATGTAATGCTTCTTGAATTATCGTTACGTTAATATACTTAAGGTTATTCTAATCTAAAAGTGATAATGAAAAAAATTTATAGGAGAAGATGTTTCACCTGAATTCTGATAAAGAAATTCTAACGTCTTTGATCAGTACTGTCTTATTAATTTAACCCCAAACCATTTTTTAAGTATTGTGTAAATATTTCTTCAAATGGACAACTATCATATCACGAATCGTCATATAAATGATCTAAAGTTTCAATTTCCATCTAATATCCAAACATTTGCCTCAAGTTCATGGTCATTTGTAATTGTACCCGAACAAAATTGGGATTATAATGTTTTCAAATTTCGTTTTAAATTCATTTAATCGAAGCCTGATTTTTTAAATAATTTTTTTTTTGGTGTTAAAGATCAGGTAGGTCGTGCAGTTCTTTTGGTTGACGTTATCATTGTTTATTAGATTGTTTATTAGTGTCTCAAAAAAAACCAATCATGTTTAACGTCATTAGATTGGCGAGTGGTCACGCTTTAGTTGTTACTGCATTAATGAAGCTGCATTTTTTTTTAATTAACGAAACGCAGCTTATAGATCAAATAAGAAATCGAAAGTGTTATCGTTGTCAAATTAAAGCATATATCGTATGTGGTAAATTATCTAGATTAATTGCAACGGGTTTTATAATTCATAAGGGCTCTTTACCTTTAATTCATTTTATTGTAGTTCTGTGAACATACCTAGAAACTAATGGATATTTTCACACACGTACATTTTGTAAGACAACTTGTATAATGTTTCAACTGCCGGGAAATATTCACAAGATAATCAGCACACTTCATTAAGTGACACCTCCAGTAAACGACATACTTGTTTAGCGGTAAAGAGGAAATCTCATTTATTGCATGTGCATTCAATATTTAGGCCTCACCCCTCGTGTCATCGAGGTTTACACAAGATACCATCCCAAAGATGAATATCCTTTCATTAAGCTTCACACTTTTTAGAAAAATCCAATTTCATTTTAAAGTAGTCTATTCAAACTGACAGAACGAGGGTGTGACAAGGCTAAGCGTATACATGACCTGACAATAACCTAACTGTCTGTATATGTTAGTGTTTAAATGCATGAAACACTCGTGTCTTGAGCTGTACGAGATCGCCCTGAAGGCGTTGTCCAATATTAATGGTAGAAATATTGACGGGTGGACGGCTTTAAGTTTGGGAGTGGGGGTTTGGATTAGTTTATGAGCAGAAACAGAGGCAAGTCGAAGGAAGACTTCTTGGATTAAAGAGTTTCTCTCGTGATATTTCGCGAGGAAAAAATTGTAGGGGAAACTCCTATTCTGGTCCACATAACACATGATAAACACAATGCAGTTTAAATGTATTGAGAATAATATTTTAGTTGCAAATTGACAATAAATTGCGAAAAATGTTTCACAGAGAAAAACGTGAAAGGAGGAGTGTTGATAGCCAGAACTGATACATAATTTTTTATTAGTCTTAAAATTCATAATTTGATTATGTAAAAAGAAATGATGTTTTCATAATGTATCATGGCGCTTCCATCAATATGTTTTATGAACTGATTAATAATAGGTATTTGGTTCCCTAACTGAATCAACTCTCTGTCTGTCTCTGTCTCTGGCTCTCTGTCTCTCTGTCTCTCTGTCTCTCTGTCTCTCTCTCTCTCTCTCTCTCTCTCTCTCTCTCTCTCTCTCTCTCTCTCTCAATATATATATATATATATATATATATCCCTCTAAATCAAAAAGTATATCCCATCAATACGTCAAGTATGCAGTTATAAAGTTGATAAATTCTAAATATACAGTGATCTATTTTCACTTAATGTAAAAAACAATATGGCGGAAGTAAAACTCTCAAATGCCAATCATAGACTTGGTTTGTTTAAGATTTATTTAAACGTTTCCTACGAATTCTTCGAAAAAAATTAATGCCTATCTTTTATCAGATAATGGTTGTTGTTAAAATTTCATATTTTGTACAAAACGTGATCTGACATGTTGATAACAAATCAAAGCATTTTAACTGCTGCAAAACTATTCAATTTGTAGATGACTGGTCCCTCTTTATCCTTTTAAATGTTTTGAACAATCAAAAACAAGAATGAACTAAAACACTTAAGTATGTGTAAGAAAAAAGCGTATAATGTTGTAGAAATATGATAAAACTAGATGAGCGTTCGCGGCATACCGCAAATCAGAGAAACTGAGGGTTCCGACTTCCCTTGTTCCTTCTTCCCAGCCACAACAGAATGGGCATTTTCGGAACTTTTTCTGATTGTAGCGAAAACCTTTACAAATTTTGGTACTTCTCCATGGTTGATATTTAACAAATTAGAGTCTCATAGCATCAAAACTTTTCATGTAACCATGTTTACAAAGATTTTTTAATGATTTCATTACTCATGACATTGACCTTTGACCTTGATTAATGTGATTAAAGGCTGTTTGTTTGGCCATAATTAATAACTTGTGACCTTGACCCTTGACATTCAAGGTCACACAATCAATGATCACTTTTCATAAACTATAACGAACGTGTCATGATTCAAAGTGTTAATATTCAAAATAAAACAATTTCGCAAAATCATGTACAAGGCGTGACTCTTTGGTGATCTTTGAAATCTGTCTGACTGTAGCGAAAACCGTCTCCATAGTCAATATATACAAAATTAGAGCCTCATGGCACCAGAACCTTTCAAACTTTCTTTTATGGATTTCATGACTTGCAACCTTGACCTTTGACTTTCAATGTGAGCATGTCAAAACATGTCCCCCTGGGTATAAGTAAGAAATTATGGATATGGGTTCTAAAAAGTTATAGCTAAATAAAAATTTTCTTCGGGCTCTAAATTACATACCCAGTCCAGACTTGCTCAACGAGGACCTTGACTGTATCAAAGGCTCGTATCCATACAGTCATGAAGCAGGACTATCGGGGCTACTAAATATTTTTAATTATAAGAGTTTAAATTGCCTGAATGTTTTCTTTCATCTATATCTTATAAGAAAATAGACCAATATGGTAAATCAGAATATGCAGTCAGTCACATTAAGTGTACCAAGCATGATCATAATTAAGAATTAGAAATATATATTTAACCACGAGTAGTGTAATGATATGCAAAATCCTATGTCTATTATCATCTGTTACTATCGATGAATAGATCAATATCGGGAAAACGAAATGATGTATATATTGGTAAGTGTATTATTCATTGTCATGATAAACTATGTGTCATTGAGATAGTCAAAATTTTAATAAATGATCTAATCTTAAATCTTAAAAAATCATATTTATTTTTTATAGATCGATATGATGAAATAATGAATGTATTAACTCCTATCTAGTTAATTATTCATATAAAGATAAGTTATAAGATAATTGAAAGATGTCATCAATCTATTTTTGATAATGACCTTTCATCTATGACCATGTGTTACTTGATATTTCTAACCAATATAATAAAATTCAAGATGTTACTGAAAGACATGAGGCGCAAGGGATATCGATACTTTAATCACGTCAGACGTTCAAGAAGAATTGTGAGGATTTTTTACAATATCTTGATTTCACCCCATATTTGGATTTTTCTTGTTTCGGTGTGCATCTGCGGAATGCCTAAAGAATCTTTAGCTAACTTATAACCTATCTGTTGCTTGCCTAAAACCAGGGACAATTTAATTAGACCCCCTGTTAAATCCTATATGTGACTTGCTTACTTTCTTTCCTCCATATCAATCTAGGGCATGCTAAAACCCATCTTTGGTTAATTTAAAACCCATCTGTGGTTTTCTAAAAACCCACATTAAGCTAACTTGAAACCAATCTTTGATTGATAAAAAACAGAATCTAAGGTTACAATAGAAGACAAATACAAATTTACAACATATCAAAGACACAGTGTTTGTTATTTTTACTGGTATGACAGGGAATGTTACTTATTCTAAACGTAACTTTTACATAAAACCATCTTAAGCTTACTTAATACCCATCTGTTATTGATTGATGACCCTGGCTTGTTATAAATGTAATGTTCATGAAACAAATTGAAGACCAAAATATATTTTTTACTTCTTTAAAGTTTGTATTACTTTTTAAATGATACTGTTAAAATTTTTATTATACAATAACACAACACATGACTCGCATCGACGGGATTTAACTAAACCTAGTGCACTTTCACGTGCAAGGATTAGCCTGGGAACTTTTCTACTATACCTCCAGAAATAGTACCAGAGGCCTGCTCGACGTGCCTACCAATGGAACAGACCACAAACATACAGACGTAAACGGGCCGGCTTGGTGATGTTGTGTTTGTGTAACTACGCTAACTGCCTAGCAGCAAATACAGAACGCCCTGTAGTGTGTATTTCTCCACTCATTTAGGCGGTGCGAAGCGTTTTCATAAATTTGTTAAATTTTCTCTCATTTATTTTGAAAAAGAGATTTATTTTTGGTCATTGGGTTAATGAAACATTGGTTTAAAGAGACAAAACAAGTTCGTTTACACCCGTTACCGTAATTAGTGTAAAGTAGAAAAAGTTACTGTGAACTTTGGAGTACAAATTGGCCGGTCTGACTCATTGAATGGTTTCTGAATGGGTGTGAAAAATAATCATGGGGAAATTCATGCTATTATCACAGTATTAAACTACACAACTAGCACTATCCCAAACTAAGTATATTTTCAGCCGTAGTTTCAGAACTAAAATTTGAAATACGTTAGGCAAAATAATTTACTGTGAGTATTGGAGCAATTTATGCTTAACTGACAAACCATTTTAAATAAAACTCAATTCACTATGTATCTAATAGATTTGATATACTGGTATGGTATGAATTCCATATTTCGTAAATGAAGAATATATGAGAAATGATAACAAGACCCTAAGACATAACATGTAACACAATAAGTACACAATTTTATGGATAACAACTTCTTTAATCTGAAAGTGCATGAAAGAAGTTGTTATCCATAAAAATTGTGTACTTGTTTGCATCCCAACTTCTAAATGCCACTCAAAGAAATGTAACACAATGCTGGTAACAGCATAAAAACCTAATCTTTTCACGCACACTCTGTCAAATTCTCAATATTCTGAATCTTTGCATTTCCAGATAACGGGGCCCTAGATTGCTGGTTGTAGCACTGCATGATCAGTAATCTTTTCACACACACTTTCAAATCTTCTGCAATGTCAGATTCTCTTTGAATATTTTGAAACTTTGCATTTCTATATTGAAATTGGTTCAATCGGTGGTTCGTATGTACATACTCGATTCAATGTCTTCCTTCGTTTACATATAACATAGATAATATCAGCCCGAACATGCACATCGTGACTTATTCGGTAAAGGGGCCACATGCCCATTATACAGTGATACTATTACAGAGTAAGAAATATCATGGAGCGCCTGTAACATCTGAAACATTAAATGCCGTTTTAACATTGAACAATCATCATATAAATGTACAATGATCATTGTGATAGAAACTTATTTCGCATTTTAAATGCAAGAAATGTGTATTTTCCAAGATTATTTAGAATAAAATTATTATTAGATGTCATCGTGACTTATGTCATGGTCCCTATAGCAGTTCAGCTGATGAACAATGACGAGGACATTTCCAATGGATATACCAGAATAAAATATTTATCTCCTTACATGGGTATGTACGGTACGCTCTGATTGGCTGAAGGCGCGGGGGCGGTAACATTTAGATGACAACACGTTTCAGACCAACACACCCCGTCCACCAGGTTCACATAAATTTCACCTGCGTTTTGCACTCTTACGACACCGAAACCTTCTCCCTTTTTGTCAACTTCCCCCTTTTCCCTTCCCTCTTTGTCCACCGAAGTTTCGTACATGCCGACTGATATTTATACACAGTTTAAGTGCTTTTCTACGACAAATCCTGATAGCCGTGTCCTCTATGTAACATCAGTGGTGAACGTTTAGCGCCTGCATTCATGTTTATTTCCTTTTTAAATGAGTTTTACAGAGTTTATTATCAATATATAATCTTTTTTATAATTCATAGATATAAACAAATGTTTTCCTTTACATCGTATGACAATATGTTATTTATAGAAAATATATCCTGATTTCGGGGCGACTGTTGATCAAATGGTTTTTGGATGAAAGGCAATTAAGAAACAGAAAGCCTTTTTTATTTTTTACAACTGACGAATAGTTTCTTTACACACCAATTTTACTTTATAGTTTCGTTCATTCATTACCGTCAACAGAAATGCGAAAGTTGAAGAATATATTTGCGATGTCATACATATCAGATTTATGTTGTACATTCTTCATAATTTGTAATATATACAAGTAGTGGATATTTGATCAGTTTACTTTTGTCTTTTAACACTGAATCTCGCATCTTATAAAGTGGAGATAGTGCTCAGAAAATGATATCCTCACAACTCAAACGAGGAATTAAACCTTAAAGAGACTGTAACAAGGATTGTTTTCGGAACGATCTATTTCTTCAAATTGTCCCCATTAAACATGTTTTATGGTACATCGTTTAAAAACTGTTTGTTTTTCAAATAGAAACATCTATTTTCATTTTCGTGAGATCACTTAAATATCTATTAAAAAAACACGTGCTACTGCCCATTGAACAGATAATAAAACTTTATTGAATAACTTACAAGAGTTGCATCCAGTAACTTCTCCAATTTGTTCTAAATGATAAATAAAATCTTGTACACGTTGTGTCCTTTGTTTTTACAGACAACTAACATGTATTATGATGATTAGGTTGACGACACAACACTATGACTGATTTGATTGCTTAATTCACCTGTTGTGCTTTCAGTAATATATTCTCTAAAACATGTTACAATGCGCTGTAAATAAACATAATTTCCAAATCATCAACCAATAATATTCATGAGTGAATTTGTAGTTATGGGGAAGAGCGTAGGATGGTCACATCGAAAAAGTCCAGATCTCGTGGATCTCTAAATTGCTGACAACGCCGTCTAATGCCAGGAGATTAACCAAGGATTCATTATGATAATAATGATGATGATGTTAATAATAATAATATTAAAAACAATATTTTAAATTTCTCATTAGCCACATTTTTAACATTGGAACCCGGAAACTAAAACTAAACCACGACATTAAATAAACCATTTCTTCCTCTTCGGAGATGTTCCGCTCTCCACCATCTGCTGGAAAGATAATGGGCTATATATGTTGTGCTCTGGATAAAATAAGAGGTTATTATTTTGTGTGACCGAAAACGAATGTCTTACTTCCGTGAAATTGTTTACCGAGGGTTTTACAAGCTCCAACATAAGTGAGGATGAGTGTTTTATTTAACTTAGAAACCGTAAGGAACATTATCAAAGAAATGACACGGGAGTCGGTGGTTTTGCAATTGATATTCATGATAATTTCTTTATGCATTTTAAAGTGTTTAAAAGTGTAAATGAATATTCAAATGCTCTAGCACCGCAAAAAACGTACCCAAATCTGAAACGAATTCAATGCTACGTAAAACATAGCCTAACCTTTTGTCTGTTTCATTTGAGTAGTTGTTAGAGTGCTTAAAAGTACAATACATTATAGATATCCGAAGTATTATCCAGATTGCGGCGTCTCGGTATTCGGTATCGCAACCTGCAAAAAAATAAGTTCGGTAACAATACCCCCTGCAACTTTCAGTTCTTTCAACTTTGTCGTTAAAAGCATGCCCTTTAGACTATTTTTTCTCAAATGTCCATAATTTCACTCATAAGATACTGTTTACCAATGAGTATCGTTATTTTCCGAGAGGTCAGGGGACTGGAAGAACGTATTCCTGCATACCGATGTGCCCCTACTGTGCACAAGATAAGGCTTTCGTCCTCATTAACGACCACTTGCAGGACCATATGTACAAGACACCGTACTGAGTGAGTGAGTTGGGGTTAACGTAGTTTGAACAATATTTCAGTTATCAAATATGTGGATGAGAAACATCCAAAAGAGAGTGGACAGATCAGAGAAAAGAGATAGAAAGGTTGAGGGAACAGACGGAGAGAAATTATATTGAGAGAAGACAACAGGTTTTAGAAAGACCCCATTTCGACTGTTTATTGTTATAATCATCATCTTCACAACGTCAAGGCCAAAATGAAAAGATTTCCAACACTTCCCGCTTCTCTATACATTTTCACCGTGTCATGGGAAGATGAATACTCATGGGATTCTGAAATGTTGGTTTTAGGTGGTTGAAGGGGGTGAAGAGTCAGGGTTAAAATGTACAAACCCTATTGTTCCAGAGCCAACTCATTGAATCTGTTTAACTTCATGTTTATTTGGATTTTATTTTGGTTGGCTTTGATAACAACTGCATCTTGAATAAGAGTGTAGGTTACATCGGAAATGTTCAAGGCAGAGGGACTGATGAGCTACAAATTACAACAGTCAATTATCACTTTCCACTACACATAAGCTTTCAGTTCCTGTTATTCATAGCCAAAAAGCCGTAAGATCCATATTTTATAATCTCCTTTAGCAAAGAGGTCATCATTTCAGGACCTAGATTATCCAAGCTCCCTTAGTGCTAAGATAGTCATAAGCCAATCGACAAAATCGACAGTCTTTAAAACAAACTAAGTGCTAAGATAGCTCAGCTTCGAAAATCTAGATCATGGGCCTCCTTTCACAAAGCATTAAGGTGAGTGAGTGAGTGAGTGAGTTGGGGTTTAACGTGCTTTCAACAATATTTCAGTTATTAAACACGTGAATGACAAGCATCCAAAAGAGAGTGGACAGATAAGGGAGAAAGGGATTGACAGGATGAGGGAAAAGACGGAAAGAAAGGCATAGTGAGAGATAGACAACAGGTTTTAGAACGACTCAAATTTGGTCTGGCTTCTACCCGTCGACCTGTCCAGCTTGGGTGACCCTACCAGGAGCAATACGCTCCAGCTGGCATAGCTCTCGGGGTCTCTGAAGAACGCAAACCACCAGACTACGTTAAGGTATTGAGTCAAGTGGTGGAAGCATTAAGGTGATCGTAAGTTCTTACGGTAACCTTAGTAAAATGAATGGATGAATGCTTTATTCAGGTATAGGGGCCACCGGTCCATTATACGTATACAGGGTGTCTAGATGCTGTGAATCAGAGAAATAAAAAACTAATTGAGCTAATAAAAACAAAATGAGTCTGTTTCCATGATAATTTTTAATGTAGTTTTCAAGACATGATTACACTTCAATTAAAGTAAACTAATCAAACACAACAAAAGATTACAAAAAATATCAACAGGCAATATCTACTCTATACACCTATAAGAAACATCACAAGTGTCAAATGAAGTTCCTGTTTAATAAATAAATGTGAACACTTTTGTGTTAGAAAAGAACCACAGAAGAAAACTATCTAGCAACTGGAGAAAGCTTCCTTATGAATTGGTATCCATTAAATTTATATATGTTTATCATTTAGGATCCCCAAGTTAATAATTTTTCAAAGCACCCACTTCGGGTCTTGGCCATGAGCACCTAAAAATGAGTAAATGTCACGTTATGATAACACTTTACTTAACAGAATTAGTAATGAAACTATGGTCCCATATGCTTTGATCCTAAATGTCACAGACATATCCTCTTTAATGGCTATACAGACAAATGTGGAAACACATTTATCATCCGAGAAATCAAAATTGCCAAACGTACCTAACCTAATTTTCCACTTGATGTTTGTTGAATTAAGTGGGATAATAAATTGATTGACATCTCATCACCTATTAAAAATATCAACATGATTATTCCTAAAATTGATCCTTCATGCAGTCTCGCATAACGCTGACAAGTTGGCAAGTGATACCAACGATTTGAGGATTATGAATTGACAAAAAAAAAGAAGAACTGACGGTTTGACTCCCTTCAAACAAGCATAACACATATTTTGAGAAAATAATACTTTCTGGACATCTTCCATTTGGAAATTTTGGAATACTGGCTTTCTCCTTTATAAGGTTTATTTTGATGATTATCATGAAGGAGTAAGCATGTATTCGAAATGACAAGTATTCCAACAATAGTGACAATTATTTTCTAGTAGACCTTGCTTGATGAGATTTGAACGATCGTCAAACACGAGCAATCAATTTAATGTGCTAATGTTTAACACTTAAAGATAGAATACCAGAGAAACTAAATACAATTACAATATCAATAATTAGGTTGGCTACCCAGGCCAGCGATTTCTTAATTATTTCATTTATTTTGGACACCCAGCGGCTTATCATTAATTCAACTGCCTTAAAGTGATTTCAAGTACCTGTAGAAAAATCAAAATAGTTTCTCTTATCAAAACTAATGAAAATGATGAAAAAATTTGTTAAGAACTAATCTGAAATGCATTTAATGCTTAAGTACATTTACAAGGCATGACATAGGTTACAGTTCCTAATGTTCATAGTAATTACATGTTTTTTCATGTTAGAAAGAGTAACTATTGACCATAACATGCCTTAAATAACCACATTTAAATATATTTAACAAAAACAATATTTTTACCAGTGGTAAAATAGAGAATACTTAACGACGTCCCATTTAATAACATTTTTATGAAACGAGTGAATGGTTTGTAATTTAACGAGTGATAGTGAGTTAGATACAAATACCATTCACGAGTTTTATGAAAATTTTATTAATGAGGACGTTGTTTAGTATTTTATTTATGACACACAGAATTATATCAAATAAAAATCATGAAAATTGCCGAGATTACCATTGCTGCCGCGCCGCTTACATTGTGACAGCATACTTAAAGACTGTGACGTCAATCAGCATGGGATGTTATGACACAATGTGTAATATCATTGTAGATTTATTAAATGGCGATATCTTCAACGGGAGAGTAATAAATGAAAGTAGTTGATTTGCCGAGCCATTTATTTTGAAACCAGTGACAATGACCTATCAAATATTCCTTATTATGATATGCCAACAAGAAATCGAAATTTGTATTCCCATGACTGCATAAGAGGATATTAACTACCCGTTAGTTTAGTTACTGGTATAGAGCAAATAGAGCTAATAATAGCCTACTAGTTTTGTCCCTGGCAATCCTACAGGCATCTTCTTCTCCCAGATTAGCAGGGATGGGTACACTTGTCAGGGTTTAATGTTCACACATTGACAACGCCTCCTCTTCACATGTACTTGTACACCAAGAAGGACTCTGTGCCGCAGTACTTGGTCGCAAACTTCTTGCCGTCAGACGTAGGATCAGAGAAAGCTACTTTATCTTTCTCAATGGACATCCCATGTTCGAATACTTGTCTGAAAGATCATAAAATAGACTTGATATTATATTTATCCTGTTTCTGATGAATTTATATATACAGGTTTATCAATTCATTTGCCAATTCAGAAATTATTACTAGTAATTCATATAAACCTTAGTTGTGATGTTTCAGTGTTCTTCACTTTATCAACCCAGGGACTTTTCATCAGGAAAATTGTTACTGAAATTACACGCTTTTGATTTAAGTAAGGCTAAGGCAATGAAACTGCTTTGTTGATTGGATCGTCCAGCTTCTCAGGAGACATATTACAACACACTTCAGTCTTGCATTGAGGAAATTGTCTTAAGATTCTAGCTCCTTGATTTCACTTTTGTGTTCACAGCCAATCATTAGGGGGTGCTTCCTTTAATATTTCAAATTCAAGTTCTTGAGCATGCACTGTAAGGGCAGATTAATGTCTGCGTTACAAAACTCTCTAGCATCAAGCCGTTTCCATGGGTTATGGAATCATAAGACTCAAGGGCGGGTAAATTTGGTAGAAGTTTTCCTGATGAAATGTCACAGGGATGATTTGAGAAGATTAGTGCACTCCCTCCTGAGGACTATTGAATAATCCAAGGCAAATTTAAGTCAATTCAGCATAAGAATCTGCTACTTTAACACTGAAAAAGAAGCCTAAAACAGTTTATCATCTCATTTTCATTTGTTTCCTTATCAATTATTTCCCAACCTTCAAAATGAGTACATTCTGCGGTAGAAAAATGATGAATTCTGCAGACATTCTACATTAAATCACCTTTTCCAACCATACCATTTTCTGTGTTGGAAGCCTATTTCCCATATTTATTCTGCAAATGCAGCATTACAGAATCCAGGACTGGTATTGGAACACTAAACCCTGCGTGATTTTGGAGTGTGTATTGAATGTAAATGATCAAATGATCATTTCAGCCAGGACTAGCCTAGAGAGCAGACACAGTTAAGTTTGGAAAATATGACAAGGCTTTAATTTGCAAATTAGGGGGGCTGTTGCAAGTTATGCCTTCTGGCAGCATTTGTTGTTTACCTAACTGTATCCACAAGGCGAGTGGCAATACCACGGTTCCTGTATCGCTTGTACACCCACAGTCGACTGATACCCACAATGGCTTTCTCTGGGATTGTGTTGCAACACCAGGGTCGTCCCGTCCGCTGGTAGATGATCTGACTCGTTGATTGGCTGTCTGGTATCACTCTGTAACCCTATCAGTACAAGAGACAGAAAGCATTAGTTGCTGTGACGATTGAAAATGCATTGTGTAGATCTATAGAGAATCTCTACCAAGTGTCTTTTTTTATATCAAATTTATCAACACAAGATAATAAAAGTTACAAATATCAGAGGCTTGCTAAGATATTTTTACTTTCAACCAATGAGGATTCCATTTCAGCAGACAAAAATCATTTTTCATTGTGTTTCCATGTCATGTACTTTACGATGACAGGGAATTGTTAAAAACCTAGTGTCAAAACAATATCTACTAGTATGGGAGATATTGCTTCATCTCCCACTAGCCATCTCTCCTATGGAACACAGTTTTGGATGATACATTTCTTTTTTTATTCAGTTCTTCCAAATTTTAATATAAAAATGATATCTTGCATAACCATTTCATAACTGAAACAGAATCTCATTAATGAACTGAACAGCAGGTGAATCTGAATACCTCAGTGACAGACTCGGCGACGACGCAACCTTCTACTTCCTTGTCGTCATTCACATACAGGAACACCTGGAAACAACCAGTTAGATCAATCAGTTCTTCTACAACTCTCCTGGCGCGTTGAACTATTCAAATACTTTTACAACTTCACATTTCAAAAAGTTGTGAATATGTAGAATTTATTCTTATTGACTAGAAACTTCTTAATTGTTCTACAAGCGTTAACATTGTATTGACAGTGCCTAGTACTCAGTTACTGTCTTCTCTTATAAGCTTTTACTACTTTTAATGCAAGACTGCTTGTATACTGCATTCTAAAATAATAAGTTTGGTCCAAAGGAGATAATTCTACACAAATTGACATGGTTCCACTAAATGGTATCGGCTACACACTGTACCCATCCTACAAATTTTAAAGGTAAAATGCTTTCCGACAAGGTGGCTGACCCTTTCCTTAGCTTATTTCAGCACAGCCGTTTTTAGGGGCTCATTTTATGAACATATTCTTTAACCAACAGACCGTGTCTTTTTCTTCATCAAACTTTGTCATTAAAATGTTTATGAAAGTAAAGTGTTAAATCTTTCGAACTGGTAACATGACTTTTGCAACATATGAGAAACCCTTCACACCTGACTGTGTGGCTTTGCCCACACCGACTGTTCAGGGAACCCGAGGTCTTTGCTCATCACCGCATTTATGTCCTCAACCTGCGGGAAAATAAGAAATCACATTATCATAAAATAATACAAATTTGGTCGAGAATTTGCTTATGTTCATTTATGTAAAATTGAGCTTGAATTTTAAATTTTTTATGATCGTCTTACCATTTGAGGTTGTATTTAATCTCATGAAAATGTTAAGTGATTTTTCATTCAATGAAATGTACCTTCTTTTTTGCATATTTTGGATCTTGGAAGAGAACGAGAATAACTCGACTGCCGGTATCTGGATACTCCTGGACTACCCTCTCCTTCTTCCAGCCCTACCAACAAAAACAAGACATGTCGACGTCAAAATGGAAGCATATATACAAAGAATATCTTGCAATTAGACTTTGATTCATCATTTTCGATGACAATCTAACATTAAAGACCTCAGGTGCTTCTCATAATCTAATTTTTGTTACACTTCAGTTATTCGATTTACTTTGATAGAAGCATACATTTCATCTGTACTCAAAACAGATCACAAACTGGCTGTGAATGTACATTTTATGAGTGCTTCAAAACTTCAATGACAATGTTGTTTTACTTTATAAACAAAACGGTAGAAGTGTTATTGTAGTCAAAATAAAAAGGAAGATAACACATAGAATTATTATAAAACCAGACAATCTATTGTAGAATTACTGACGAAAACAAATGCCATATAAACAATAAATGTTGAATAAATATGTGTTGCCCGCAGAAAAGAGATTGAGATTTATCAATTACTAGCACACATTCCTAGTTCAGCTGTTTTCAACAATTGCTATTTCAGATTTGTCCAAATTTGATTCTTGACATACCTATGAGTTTTAAATTTTTCATTTTAATTGTGAGTTAACTTTAAAAAATTTTTAAGTTTGTTTTTCTTAAAGTTTGATTATTAATACATGTCATCAAAATATTCAGATGGTGACAAAGCATGCTGTAACACCTTCAAATAACAATAAAAAATGGAGTACAGTTGAATGGGACATACAGGAAAGCTGAGAGCGTTAAGGAACGCCTGGTGAATCTTGGCGTGGTCGGCTTCGTCACTCGGGTCTCCCTGGTTGTAAAGCATGTTGCACACCTCGCACTGAATTGCTCCGATCTTCTTCTGCCCCGCATCCTGTGGTTGGAACAGATGGAAGTGAGAAACATCAAATACAGGTGCTGAATAATCTCTCTTCATGTCATGCCTTTGTTGATGGTTAAAAAAAATGGTTGAAAACTTGATCTTTTTTTTAACATCATGTCCAAGTCTTTTTACAAAAACGTACAGAAAGACTTAAGTTATGTCTTTGTTGATGGTTGTTTTTAAAGGTGGCAAGAGGCGATTAACCAATTTTTATATTCCCTAAAACAGTAATACTCAAAAGGAAAATTCAGAAACATTAATCTTCTAATGACAATAAATGATCGGCCCAAAAGTGCGGAGTTTGTTTAGTTTTAAAAGTCTAAAAAAAATGTCAATAGAGTTTTAAAGACAACAAAAATTGATATATATAAAAAAGATGTTTCTCAAAATTCAACAACTCACAATTATCATCTGTTCCATGCCAGGAGATTCTTTCAAAAACTTCATGCCAGGGGATACTTTAGGGGACGACCGTAGAGACCGCCGAACGGATATAGGACTGAAACAAAAATATCAAATGTGCAACTCATGTTGACAAATTCTGTGGGTGTAACTGAACGCCAGTTTCAACAAAGAAACATAAATCTTATACTTACATAACTAAACTGCATTTATTACCAACTAAGAAGAAACATCTAAACCAAAAAGGATTTATATCTTTGACAGACTTTGACTTTGAGTGCAGATTAACGATTTCACAGTGTATTTTACCAATTGTAGACCTCTGGTTGTAGGATGCTACAGCCGTTTTCAGTACTTCACAATGAGTGCCACCACTTGCTAATCAGTTTAGATGAAATCCTTACTTTCATCACTATTCACTAGAATCTGTCAGACATATAATTAATTTGGGTCAGTTGTAAAGAAAACAAACTACCTTCTTTGTATTTTCATATCAATATTATCAATGACTAGAAAGATGTCTCCCCCGTACACCTTTTCAGCATATTTGTTTTCTTTTTAAATTCTTAACAGTTTTTTTAAACTCAAATAATATTTTAACATTTTTCTATAAAAACATAAACTTTAGGTTTTGGTTAATGAACATCTGCACAGTTTTGACAAATATTAACTACATATGATTCAATTTAAGATTAAGAAAATATAAAATTGAAAAAGAAGTTGAAACCCCCAAAAGGCATATCTACATAATAAGAAGGGGATGTGTACCAAATTTGGTGAGGATTGGTCATGTAGTTTCAAAGTTATGCTCCGGAAACTAACCCAACCCTTTAAAATGACAACTCCAAACTGTTGCCAAAGAAACAAAAAAAAAAAAGAATTGAAAAAGAAGTTAAAACACCCAAAAGGCACATCTACATGATATGAATGGGATGTGTACCAAATTTAGTGAAGATTGGTCATGTAGTTTCAGAGTTATGCTCCGAAAAAGCTCAGGAACGCCAACACGAACGCAGACGGGAACTCAGCCAAAACCTGTATGTCTCCCGACCCTTTGGGGGGAGACATAATTATTCAATAGCATTTTGAAAAAAATGGTATTTCATATTAAGATCATACTTAAGATCCTTTAAATAAATCAGTTTAATAATCTCAGTAAAAATGCAGTACCTGACGCTGTTAGCATCTGGCAAACTGTTTCTCTTGCCCTGAAATATCGGGAAGAACTTCTTCCCTTCTTGATGGTCCTCCTCAAACGATGACGCCTCTTTAACCGGGGAGGTGGAAATGTCAGAACAAACAGATGGCGGTATGGACACATCTTCAGTATCTTCAGTGAGCAGACTGTCAAACCCAAACAAATCTTGCGAGCCAGAATAGGACTCGGTTTTCTTTGAGACAGGTTCACTGACGAGTGAAACCAATGACGGAGAAGTGGTTGAAGAGTTTGTATGGCATGCAGAGTCAACTGATCGATTGTCTAAATCAACAACACATTTCTTCATTGAAACACAACTCTTGTTCATCTTTGATTGACTTGATAGGGTCCTGACATTATTAGAACCATTCACTAAGGTCTTCTCATTGTCAGAGTGATGCATATTCAAAACAGGACTGCCTGAAGACACTGTATGGCTTATTTTCTTCACTGGAGAGTTTTTCACATGACTAGCAGACACTCTTGAAGACTTGTTCATTAATTTATCACTTGGTGTGTTTGAAGTGTTTGGTTTAACATTTGCCTTACCAATTTTTGTCTTTGGAATTGCCTGGTCACTCGGCTTGATGTGTGTCTTTGGTTTAGGAATTGTTTTACCGCTTGGAGTCTTTGACATGAAGGTTATTTCATTGTCCTCACCACTGGGTTCACTCTCCCAACAGAAGGCGTCTGAGGTCACTTTTGATTTCTTCATCTTTAACTTTGGATATTTACTGTTTGGGGTTTTCTGCACTTTCTTCTTGTTCTTTGATTTCGGTGTATCAGACCACATGCTTCCGCTCAGACGCTTCGGAACAAACTTCAGGTTGAATCCTTTCCTCACAACGATGCTTCCAACCATCTTGTCAGCAGATGCCGGAGACTTGGTGCGGAAAAACTTTTTTCCAGAACTCTTAATCTTCTTCTTGAGAGGGGTATTTTCACTATCTTCAAAATCAGTTTTCTTGGGTGCTGGAGTCAAGGAACCCTTGACATTCTTTGTTACATAGATCCCTCGTTTCTTGACATATTTAGCTGGACGAGGGGTAGATTTGGTGTCACGTGTCCTCAATACCCGCTTCGAGTATCCACTAGCCTGCGAGTTAGGGCTGCTAGCATCAGAATCTGTAACACTGGGGGCCCGTCGTACGTTCCGCTTGACATTCAGATTTGAAAATTTCTTCTCAGTGAGAGGACTGAGGACAACGACTGGTGTTGAACTGGTTGAAGAGGACGTTGAAGCAGCAGAGGACTTGCGTCGTCCTCCGTAGAAAGATTTGGTGGCAAATGTTGGCGAGTCGTCATTGCTGTTAGTGAAGGGGCTTTTCAGTGGAGAGGTGTTCTCTGAAGATTTTGTACGTAGTCGCTTCCTTGGTGTGGAGTCTACTTCTGGTCTAGAATAGAATCATTGACAATTTGAAGGTATAATTACAGTCAACACCATGATAAAGTCAAACATTTTTTACCGATTCTACATTAATTCTGTTAACAACATAATGATGTGTAAGTTAAGAGATTCCTTACTAGTGCATTTTTTACTTTTTCAGTCTTTAATTAAGACTTGCTACTGTATTTTAAGTTTAACTAGGAATTCTGCATCGAATTTAAATATTCATCAGTTTTTGCATAACTAAGTTAAAAAAAATATATTCTTAAATCTAAAGTGGATAGCGAGAAACAAAAACAGAAGTCAAATTCTTTTTAGAGGAAATTGAATCACTATGCAAGAGATAAAGAGAAAACTACTAATTTTGTTCCATAAGAATTACTGTGTTAGTTGTATGAAAAATAAGATTAATTTCTCTTTCCCATAGTCATTCAAATTATAGTTATTTGATTATGACCTAATCATTCTGCGAGAGAAAAATTCACTATTTTCTTTTCATAAATTTAAACATACTTTTTCTTTTCTGGTGAAGCTTGCAACTTTCTTTTCCTTCTCATGTTGTATGTTGCCATTGTCAACGTCAGTCCGACACCTGGTTCTGTGAAAAAAAATAGATGAGTAATCGATGGATGTCACTGCCTTAAGGCTTATTCACCCAACAGACATTTCATAATATTTATAACGTATCTCATTCTGTGTTGCTATTTGTGAAAATTCCATCATCATTGGTTATGCAGTGCCGTTTATGCTGAAGCAGTCTACTTGCCCTTTTCATCAGGAAAATATATACATCATACATGTACATAAATTACCCGTTCTTGATTTGAGTAAGTTGATGAAAGTGCCGTCTTAAAAGATGTGTTACAATATGCTTTAGTCTTGTGTTCTTTGTCAAGAAAATTAACGTGCAGTTCAAATTCTCAGTTTACACATTGGTGTTCAGAGCCAATCAAGAGGGACAGTTTCCTTTCATATTTCAACTTAAAGATCCTGAGCATGCTCTGGAGCGGACCGTTTTAAACTAAGGGTTACTAAATATTTACTTCCATCTTCTTGTTTCAAGTCATTCATAACAAGCCTCAGAGGCAAGTTAATTTCCAGGGGTAATAATTGAAGTGTATCTAAGTGTAGGAACATTAATCACTGAGCCCATGTCGAGCAAATTTCACTGCAAGATAAGGAAAACTTCTGATACAAAGGTTATTTCTTATTTCTCCTGTATAAATCTTACCAATATCCATTATCATTTGAATGTCACATATATTCTATAACAAGATGATATAATTCTGTATCTGAATGCCGTCTCCAAATCTGAGGGGATTTGGGGTGATTTGTCACTGAGTACTTAGGAAACATTATGCCCAAATTTTAAGGTGTGGCTTCTGGAGGAGTCAAAATTGTCAAAAGTAACTGACTAAGGAAAACATTACACAGGCCATGTCATAAACCTATCTGGTCATAATGACCAGGGACTCCTTTCACAAAACAACCTTAACTAAGGTTAACCTTAACTCCCATACTTTAACATTGCACTAAGATTACCTTAAGAACTTACGATCACCTTAGGGCTTTGTGAAAGGAGGCCCTGTTGAATAGAAATCTTATTGTGCTCAACCTCAAATCCATATTTTGACCCTGATGACACAATAACATCAAAATGATAGGCCTTACGATCATGCCAAAGAATTATTAAGAGCTTTCAAAAGGTATCGCACACATGAAACACAGTTGCACAAATTCAATAGAACTCGTTTCCTGGATCAAATATGACAGACAGCAGCATACTATTTCTTTCAGAATAATAACTTTGGTTTCGAATTGCTAAAATCCAGACAATACAATTTAGCTGACCAGAAAGATACAGAAAGGAACATCATTTCACATTTACATCATTTGGAACCGCTAATTTTCTCTATGTTCAGTCTCATGTTTTTAGACTCGTTGTAATTTCACTTAGTATCGTTTGCTGTTAAGTAAATTACACATATGCACATATAATATGGTCAGCACTTATTTTGTGACATTTAAAAAAAATGTCAGAATTTCGATGCGATTTCAACCCATTTTCATGTCAGTTAACCTTTGACTATCTCGAATTTTCACTGAAAATTGTAACATTTCATATCATTAACACGACCCTTAAATGCTTACCAACGACGCAGTCGATGTGGTAACGTTGAAATCAAGGGTTACTACAATTAATTTCCATGAACGGCTGTATTCTAACTCATACAACTCCGCCAAAATGTATTTGGCGCCCTTCTCGTGTCATTACATTTTCTTCCCGCTAAATCTACTCTGATTGGTTTATTTTCATATTAGAATTGAGAGGCGGCCAATCAAAATGGTCATAAGTAAAGTGCTAACAAGAAAGGTAACTCTAAATGTAAAGCCCGTGTTTGTGTAAATAGAAGCGGCCGTAAAATGTACTTGGTGCGCCCACAGTTTTTAACATCAAACCATGATTCTCTTTGATACTGGACTTTCATGATTCTTAGTAATTGGTAAGTCTCTAAATGTTTGCACTATTCTGTTTGTCATATTTCGATAAACCTTACGTTAATAGCTATCCTACACAACCTCAATCAATCAAGATCTTAATCTGCACTAATAATCTTTATGACATTTGTGCAGCAAAATTATTAACATATTTTAATGAGACTTGGGCCTACTATACATAGAACTCTAACACTCCTGTTACAATGAATCGTAAGTGTTTTAAAGGAGCAGTAGCATATTTTATTTCAAAGTTTATTTCTTCAAATTCCCCCAAAGTGTTACCGGCGGTTTTTTTCATGAAATTTGAATGCATTTAAGATCATTATAATCCCCTGCCATAATAAATATATGTATAAGTCTATGACAGATGCATTATCCTAGGGAATCAAACACATGTCTCATCTCGATAATCTGCAGTCGTAAACAAAAGTTCAAGTATCAATCGAAAAATGCTTGTGGACATTTTAGTATGAACACCCTTTACTCATTTACGATAGGGAAATGGATTCGCGTAGATACGTTCCTTTGAGAACTGCTTCTTTAGATTAAAATATATTGCCTCGAAATTGGTAATAATGAGGGGAAACCGGGGTATAAATATGTCACTCAGCGATGTATAAAACAGATATATTCTCAGTTTTTCCCCGACTTTGATCTTATTTTTTGTCAACTGATCATTTCCATTAACTTTTCTTACGTTTTACAGATTAATATTCTCTTGTTAATGTGACTTTACGATTAGAGATACATGCCATTTAGATGGTGAACAAATATAACACACTGTTATATTTGGGACCACTCTATCTGTAATAGTGCCGAGGCGAGATAGGCGAGTTGGTCAGTTGTTGGTATGGTAATTGCTGCCGGTGTTGTCTGATTCTGAGGGTATGGGTTCGAATCCCGCGATGGACTCGACCCGAAAAAGTACAACGATTCGCACTAGATATGTAGCTAGTGTGATCCTTAATTTAACACTGTTAGATATGACGATTATTAAACAACTGTTATTTTCCCACTTATGGGGCAAAATGGGACATTGTCCAGATATCACCTCAATCAATCAATTTATTTCCTGTACTGAAAGGCCACTGGCCTGTCGTACAATACTTGCATGTGTTAAAATGTACACGCTTAGGTACTAAACCTTGACTTGACAACATTCAAGTGTAATTTATATCATGTTTCTTGATAAATTCTTATCTAAATGACATTGCATAGTAAACAAACATGGGCAGATTTTGCAGCACTGTATGATTTGTGTTATTCAACAATTCAACGAACTTGAAAAGGTTTGGATGGACAAGGAAATATCTTTTTATTTATCACTTTGTTAGAAAATTGTAGACAGGACAAATTAAAACAAAATGATATTCATCTTCTATTTCGATAAGATTACAAAGTTTGCAAATTCTATTATCATTTTGGATTGATTTGAATCTTCAACTCTCGATGAATAAGTCCAAACCCCTTTGAAAACAGGAAGTTTCTAACTGAAGTGACCCAATTCGGTATGACCATTCTTATATACCATCATCAATTCATCATGTTGTAACACTTTTTAGGCAGACGATATGAAGACATATTCAATAACTTTAACAATACTTTATTGCTTTGATATTTGTAAATAGTTGCTACGGGTATCTACCACATTCTCCATACACCATTGTATTCGTCGTACTGAATGTAACACCTAAAAACATTTTACTTGCTCTCAGATGGACTCTTTCAATTTCGTTGTAATAATTCAAACCCCAGATTTCAGCTCCATATGCTAAAATCGGCTTAATTTTTGCATCAAATATTTTAAAATATGATTTTATATTTATATTTTCGAGGATACTAAGTTGTTTAAAGATACCGATCATCACCTTTTGTGCTTGTAAACAAGCGTAACTAACATGCATGGAACAAGATAATGCATTACTAAAAATAAATCCAAAATGTTTATATGAACTTTTGCAGTCCAATTCTTTATTTTTGTACCACCATTTCTCCTTTTTAGATAAAATTCCTCCTTTCTTAAAAACTACGACTTTGGTTTTGTTTCTATTTACTGTCAACTTGAAATTATCACAATAAGTTTCAAGTTCATTAATTAGTCTTTGTAAACCTGCTACGGTGCTTGAGAACAGCACGATATCGTCTGCAAAAAGCAAAAGAAAAATCTGTACCAAATCTGGGTGTAACTGTATCCCATACTCACAATTGCTTTCAATTTGAATTGCTAATTCATTAATGAAAAATGAAAATAGAAATGGACTAAGTATAGAACCTTGTCGAACCCCAAGTTGTATTTCAAAAGAATCTAAAAAGTCAGCATTATTTTTAACGCAAGCCTTTATATTTTCATACATAGACTGGATAGGTTTCTTCATTTCGGGCTGAGGCCATGGTTATTTAAAAGAGACCACAACTTTTGTCTGTCCACTGAATCGAAAGCTTTCTCGAAGTCAACGAAGAGAGCATAGAATTTACCACCTTTGTTATTGAAATATCTATTTATGATACTTTGCAATATAAACATACTATCAACTGTTGTCATTCCTAAATCCTGCCTGAGATTCACTGATTTTATTCATTGCCTCACTCCATGATACTAATCTTCTGTTAATGATAGCTGTAAAGACCTTACTAAGAATGGTCAAGAGAGTAATACCTCTGTAATGTTTTGGGTTATCCATACTGCCTTGCTTATGGAGCGGGACAATTAAGCAACCAATTAGTTGGAAAACTACCATTTTCTAACATAATGTTGAACAATAGCTCTAGATATGGTGCTATTATATCTGCCGAATTCTTGATGAGCTCTGGTGTAACTTGGTCAATACCTGCCCATTTATTGGCTTTTAAGCAATTAATAATGTCTAATATCTCATCCCTACTGATTGGAGAATCAAGTATATCTTCTGTTACCGCAATGTTAGGATCACGAGATGATGGTTGATTTGTTTCTTCTGTGAAGATATCATCGCTATTGACATCCTCACTTTCAAAGTTAAAAAGGTCACTAAAGTATCTATGCAACTCATTCTACTAATAGTGCTCACTGCTTTGGTAGTGTTGTTTAACGTTTTCGTTTCAAACCAAAACTTTTTTGAGTTTGATATGCTATTATCTATGTCCAATTGTTTTTTCCTGAAGTAATCTATTCGCTTTTGCTTACACACTGCATTATATTTATTTCTTATCAGACAATATTTATCAAAAGACGTCTTATCTTTCGTTTTCCTAAATTTGTTAAGCAGTTTACAACGTTTTGATTTCAGTTTCTCACATTCTTCATCGTACCACTTATGTATATACAATCTTTTTTTTTGTAATACCAAATTTTCTTTTCATATGTTCTGCAGCTAAACAGATGGCATCCGTAATATAATTAATGCTTACGTGGTCAGTTTTAAATGATACTGTTATTGGTAGATGGTCATAGATGGTAAGTTTCATGAGGCATCTGACCCTTTTCTGCAGATTGAGAACGTGACGTGAACATTAAATGCCTGTATTTGGTCTCACCCACGTTGTAAGCGGGTGTTTTTCTTAAATAAAAAATCTGTCACGACCTATAATCCCTAACTTCAGCCCCCCAACTCTCGAAATTGGTGCTACGGCCCTGTACTAAAAGCGTTAACAAAATCAAATAAAATTGATGATGAGATTATGTAATCTATAAGGCTTGTACCTGTATTGCCTATAAATGTAACATCTCCAATTTCATATGGGTCCGTTTAAACAACCACAGTCAGATTGTATGGTAGTACAATTTATTATATCCCAACAACCACAACTGAGTTTTTATACAGTTCCATCACCTTCAACAGTTAGCTATCCTTTTTCCCCCACCGCTTCCCCAATTCGTTTCTTGAGATCACTCCGTGTATACCTAAAATAAATTTGATGCCGCCATTTAAGGACCATGTTATACTTCACCCAGATAAATAATGGAATGGGAAAAATTTCTAACCTATCATTCCAACAAACTCGCTTTTTAAAAAACGTTCGTCTTGAAAATCGATATACTTTAGCCAACATTTTTAAAAATTAATAATTTCAATCATTCATTTCGAAAACAATTTTTTACATATCATAGACTACGCTAAATTCAAACGTACACCATGTTTCTTTTTACATGCTGATTTTGGAAAGGGCACGGTGATTTAGTAACGTAAAAATCACGTGTATGTTGATTTCCCATTTTTATAGTTTTATTTCATACTTTCAATTTCTACTTGAAGCAAGACAACCGATCCGCAGCAGTTCATTCGAACCAAACATATGCTTAACTGAAGAATGTGGATGAATAAAAATAAAAAAGACAAATAATGAGTGAAGACTTGATTCTGATTGGGTGATTTGAAATATTTCACTTCGCTGAATGGCAACAAATACTGCGAAATGATACAACATGCTGACTACATTGAGATCGTCTCAATATTTAAATGTTCTGATTCACTTAAAGATAATATATCCACATAGGGGGTACGATTAGCGGAAATACTTCATAACACAGTTAAGAAAAAATATCAACAACTATTTATGTTCACATCCACCTGAAAATAGCAGAAAAAACGTGTTTTATAAACACTTCCGGAAAACAGACGCGAAACGTTTTATTAGCCAATCAGGTGCTAGGGGGGTTGTGACGACATAGACAGGACTCGTTAACGACTGGCTGATCTGTGTCATTGTTTACATTATAGATTCCAGCGGTCGTGAACATATATTTTCACTGATTGTACTTATAAAAAAAGCCCCTAAGTCACCAAAGCTATTAATATCAATACATCGACATATTCTGTTTGACATTAACTATCTGTTGTTGTTGTTGTTGTTTGTTTGGGTTGTTAATCTCCGATAATGCCGATCGAGTGAACCCAAACTGATATCTGCCGCCATTGTGACTGTTTTTTGTTTGAACACCTTGACAAATCGACTACCCCCCTGTGTAGTTGATTGACCATTGTATATGTAGAATACTTGTTACTACTCTGTGCCATTTGTGTCAACTCAATATCGCAACTCCGTGTTTCTGCTTTGCATGAATGTAACGATGAGATCCCGCTTTCCATGGTCTGTCTCACGGCAACTTCCGGATCTCGTCATTGGGATACGAGGTTCCGATCAGCTGTTTTTCGCCTTATTTCTCAGTTATTAGTGATAATGAAGATCAAATCTTTGATGTGTTTAATAAATGTACCTCTTGATTCGCAATTTGCCACCTTCATAAAAACTTAGAGTCACGTACTAATGTATTTTTCATAGTAAGGATACAGATTATTGTTCTTTTGGTTGAGTAACGGTCAGTGTTTGAGATAAAGAGTCTGGTACTAATCTAGAGTGACGTAGGCCAATATTGTCAATAATAACACAACATTTATTGTTGATTGTGATGTAAGTTAAAGCCTGCTTGGAAATGTATCGTAAATATGAAATTCTTTTTCAGTTTTAACTATTTCAACCAAATAAAAATAATAACGCTGAAAAGCATATTATTTCCATTTCCTTCAGTACTTTAGTACCGGTATTTTATCAGAGAGAGGTTTTTAGTTACCTAACACTACTTTTTCACACCAGACAATATAGTCATAAAGTTATTACCTAACAGTCTACATGAAATGCCACACACCTGTACATTATGGCAATTAAGCAATAAACTTAATGACCTCAGCACCTGGCACATTTCCAATAGGTAATACACAAGGCACTGATTAGTTATCCTGTCTAAACTTTATCCTCACCCATGATCAACAGCCTTTATTGAAACTTGATGAAGGTAATTAGGTTTGTCAATACACGTGACACATGACAATATATTAACAAATCTCTATTACTAAATATCTTATTTCATTCTGCAATGTTTATCAATATATAATAGGTTATAAGTTATCCACTGTAAGGCTACATAAAATGGTAAATGTTTCTCCGGGGCAGCTCTTTTACTTTAATTTTACTTTTTGTTGCTTCTAAAATGACGCTGTAGCAAGAAATTTTAATTTTTCATAAATGTTATAACCCAAACTGTAGTGTCAACATACAAACATAAGTGACTTGCCCACATTTTTGTATGTATCCTTAGAGTAATCAGCACCAAAAAACTGATATCTACCCCAAAACTAGTAATGTAACAAACTACAAACCTGTCACTGTGTATAATTTACAGATCTATATATATATATATATATATATATATATATATATATGCACATTATTTCATTATAGTCTCCAACATGTTGAAATAACTATTTAGTTCAACCCGATGAATTTTTCAACCCCATATGCAATCAAATACTAAAAATTCAAACAGTTAATGAGGTTTGAATTAATAAATTCTGCGACTAATCTAAAGAGACATAAATTCATAATGCAGATAAAAACTCAACATTCGTCTGCAAAATCATCAATTATAGTCAACTCCCCAAAAGGAGCCTTTCTTTCAAATTCCTTACCCTCTTTCGTTCCCTCTTCTCAAAGTATTCCGTCCGTTTTCTCTTCCGATATGGTTGACTGTCATATCTCGCTGGACAGACGGGTGGCGGGCATGTTATCATCTTCATTTGTTTATTAACTGTTCGTACGGCATTTTTAACGAGTCTTTTCCTTTGTGGGGCAAGTCCGAAGTCCGCTTTGAAATCGTAGGAAAGATCATAACAGTCCTCTGCGAAATGATTGGAGCAGATAACAGACCTGTCATTGGGACTCCACTTCGCTCTTTTCTGACTAACAAACTTTGTCCAATTCGCGAATTGGACAGGATCCTTAGGAAACCGATGCAGTTGAATGTCTCCTGATTTCTTATTAGTACAGTTGGCAGTAACGCAGGAAGAAGGCATGTCTCTATCGCAATGAAAACGGCGACGAATGCGACCCATATCTGCATTGATATATACTTGTTTACAAACAAACGCGGAGCGAGTCCTGTCTATGACGTCACATCTGCCGAAGGAGAGCTCAGGCCACTCTAGGGACTTTTTTAATTGGGCTTTCGAGGTGGCCAATTTCTACGCGCTTTGAACCGTTATATCTTTTTAATTAAAGGACGCATCGAAATTCTGTTTGGTGTTTTATTTACTTGAATGTATTGTCTTTATGAAAATGGGGATTGAAGTCGGATACAAAACTGGGATATAATATCTTTAACATCCGAGCCTCACTAAAATTTACAGGTGTCGTTGTTATTTTCCTAAATGCGCTTACCTGAAGACATCACAAATTATTCTCATTATATTTTAGTTATATAAATAGCATACAAGAAGTTCAGTGGTGGTTACAGGCGATGGGGTGATTCCCTTTTGGAACTATTTTGAAATCGCCAGTGGCACCATATCGACACAATTGACGTAGGTCTTGCCAGGTCACCCGCGATTGGTCCAAGCGATAAACAGGATATGGCAACAAAAGGAAAGCAACCATACAAACAATTTAAAGAAAAAATTAATGCTTTCAACGATAAAAATAATCACACAGTCCTTGACATGTACTTGAATTAGTTGGCATACAGAGTTAATATCAACAATTTAATTAAAATGAGTTTTCAACATAAAGATATAGCGTGAAAACATGACCTTGTGACTATATGTTTTTTTTAAAAACGTTATAACGTTCATGACATCTTGAAAAATGCGGATGAGATATTCTACCGATTTCAGCATTGTACGATACGCTACACAGAGATAAGTACAGGGCCAAGAGGTGTTTAGCTTTTCTGTGACGTCACAGTGATGGTGTCTAGGTGATTGTCACGTGGTGTACCGTTTCTGTCGAAAATAATTTTTAGGAATATTTGACTACCCATCGATATACATTATTATTTCGTTAATCATAAAATATTTTACTGATATCGTGAAACAAAGAATTGTACTTCATTGAAAAGGACAGTCTTTGACGTCTCCCAGTTCGGTAATATCGCGCAACGTTAGCTGAGAAGCCTGATTGTGACGTCATAGACATTGAATGTCATCACAGCAGATAGACGTGCGCTTCTCGTTCCATGAAATTCTACAATTCTGAAAGTGAATTCCGAATCAATCGAAAAAAATGAGTGGTAAGTAATAAAATGGCTTGCCTTCTTGTATGTAATAAATAAATCTGCCTTCTTATATTTGTTGTTCAACATAAAAAGTGTTATCGCTGAAAGAGGACAGTTTCCTTTTTAACTAATGACGTCCCTGATAATTTTTATGAGCTATGTGCAAAGCTAACGTATTCTGTAGTATAGAGATGTAATATTTTTTGCTACACTTGAGTAGCAACTTGTTCATTATCATGCCACGATGATATCTAAGACAAAAAGTGATTGGAGGTTATTTTGTATGATGCTGATAGTGTTTAACACTTTTGTGTCGTAATGTTTGAAATCGAAAACCTGAAGCTCTAAACTACATTTTCAATATATTTAATAAAAAAAAGGGAAAAAAAGGTTTAATAAAGCAGCACTCTTGTAATCATTAAAAAAAAAAAAATAAAAAAATTTCAATTTATACCAATTATGCAATCCAATAAATTATGTGTTGAGTGTTCTTCATATATATAAAATATTTCCAAAGTATCTTGATTTATTTGTTAATAAATAAAAATCCATGAATAAATGACGAAGACCTACTTTCTTTTTTTCATAGTTACATTTTTACAAGAATAAATTTATCATGTTTAGACCCGTCAATAGAAATGCAGGACTCGTTCATCTATCCGAAGTTTATATGGCCACGCGACAACACAGAAGACATCAGCATAGAAACAATTGACACTGCGACGTCCTCTGCCCAAACTGATGCCTCGTCTTCATCAACATCTGTTTTGACCGGAGTAGCTGGTGTTCAATCAACACAATCGGGAGGTTTACAAGGTGAACATCACATATAATTCTCTGAAAAGCATCAACGTCGTCGTATAACTTGGTCTTATCAACCGTTCACCAGAAGGCATAGCTGAACCAAAGATTTTGAGGCTTTTTATGCTCTGTAAAATCTGGATATTCAAATGCTTGGGTTAACTTTTGAAATACCGTAAAGGTATAGTTACAACTATATATGTCACAAATCACCCACACTCATTCGATGTGTAGAATAAGTCAATAACATATATTTTTTTTAATTCAACCCTGCAGCCCTTTCCGCCGAGACATCCAAATTAAAATTGACTCCTAGCACTTCCGGCCTGGTTTCTTCCGGCCGGAAGCGGACCCTGAAGGAGAAGGAGAAGGCGAGGAAGACGCAGATAAAGAAGAGGCGCATGATGGAGGTGGGCATTAGGGCGTGTTAAATGTCTCACATTATAGCTTTTTTGATTTTTAAAAATAGATATTAGGTATACTTTTGTTTGTATTTTGAGTCGACAGATATGTTATTTCAACGGTTCTTTTTTTTTATTTATTTATTCAGGCGTTATGGACCCCTTTTGCGGAGCAACTTTCAGTTAGTGAATTCATCAATTAACTTATGTACAGAGAAGTTTCACTTAATTCCATTTCATAATGAGATGTGGTCATTATGACACAAAGTAAATGGATGTCACCAAAGAAAACCTTTCGGAACCTTGTGGTACTTAAGTTTTTATGTCCAATTTTTGATGGGATCCTCATATTTAACAGGTTGACGCCCCAGTGATGAACGTCCACACTGCCCCAGAGACGGCAATGATGCGACGCGGGAGACTCCTCGGCTACAACCTCGTCACAGGTACACGAAAGTCGAAAGTGTTATTACAGAGACGTACATTGAAAGGGCATTTAGTTTTAATATTTCTTTTGAAAGGTCTATCTATTCATACCTCTGAAAGAAAATAAAAAATTGCGCAAAATAGAGTAATTATTTTAAAATATGCATTGTTTTCAGATTCCAATAACTACATCATAGCCCAATCAGCTTTCGGCTATGGCAATATCAGCCAATCAAATGATGCAAAGAGACGACCAGGATTATCCGCCCACTCTGGTCTTGAAATAGCTGGATCTGGAAATATTTTGGCTTCTACAGACAATGGAGAGAGTCTTGGATACAATGTCGTTCCTGGTTAGTGAGATGTGTATCTTATACATGTTTAAGTAATGTGTTGAAAGTCTTATGAAAGAAAATAATAAATCTAAACAGAAGCTGTTTAGTTGTATTAGATAAGCAATCGAACCTTCCACATATTTCTTTTGTTTATTTGTCAACTGATGAAGACTAATTTACCGTTATCCAATGGGCGGCTTTATTTCCTTTAAACTTTTCCAAATTGTGAAACGTGTAGCAAGAGAACAGTGACTATATCTATTACGTCACGAATGTTATCAGCAAAACTTATTTTCGACGTTTTGATAGGACAAGAACAGGGAGATAATTCAACATTGTTTCACATGTAGCCAGTGACAAAAGGAAACGAGGCCGCTGAATGGCAACAGGCGATCGAAACAAAAACATAATCGGTCACTGAACTCATTCTTATTTATACCAAACCAAAAAATTAACAACTCATCATAACAAGGGTAAAAACCATTACATACATACAAATTCAGTGACTGTGACTGACATTTCTTATACACCCCTTATGTCTTATACTTGAAAATTTAAAAGCGAAACTACAAAAATTATATACTATATGGGTTGCGACCTTAAACTCAGTTTTCAAGGTACTTATTTTATATAACGGTTAATTCAAGTTTGGTTAAAACTTTTGAATTACATACCTTCGTCATATTGACCTTTAGAATCCCTCACCATAAAATTCTCGTGATATATAATTATATTCATGTTCTTGCCTAGTGTCTTCAATACAACAAGTATTGGTGCCATATTTGCAATCAAACATATTCATGTTGAAAACATTTTCACATTCCAGATAGAAGCGAGTATCTCGTTGTCCAATCAGCTTACGGTTACGGAGATATCAGCCAATCAGGAGCCAGCAGGAGAAACAGCCAGTGTCCTGGTAATGGACTTGGCCGCTCGTCAATCAAGAGATTTTGCTATTGAAAACTTTAGGCCATATGGAACGATGTCTGTAAACACGACTGATCATTGTACATTCATTCATTGTAAATAAAATATATTTCCCATTTTATTCAACCAAAAACCATTTCCGTTGTTTTCCAGAATATGTGATGATATTCGAACTAGGATCACGCTATTTGTTATACTGACTAAAAAGTGTAAAAAAGATTGTATGATTGGAAAATTTTTCTCCCCTGACAGAAAGGTCAAGAGGAGGGTCTGTGACTGTTCACGAAATAAATGCTATGGAGTAGGTACTGTATAATTCAATAACCGTGATCAAACGTTAAAGATGAGTTATTTCACTGAAAACCGACTTTGTAATAAGATAATTAAGAATCTATATGAAAGTAAGTTGAAGGCGATTTTTACCCTTTGAATAACCTGTGTTAGAAAGGATTTTATGACTCTTCATATGCCCAACTAGAACTCGAGGTCCAGTGTATTTATTTTTGAACGGAGTTAAACTCTGTATGACTTTTTAATGGACACATCTTGGTGATGTTTCCCCTTACATGACCCAATAAGAGTAGGGATTCTAGGACTTTCCAAAAGCATAGTTTGAAGGAGTTATCTCCCTTATACAGGAGCTCGAAGGCAGATATTTTACGACTCTTTATGAACACACACTAGATCGGGTTTTTTTTTATCCCTTAGAAGACATTTTTAAAGGGGTTTTATTACCAAACTTAGATTTATTTTGCATAGTCCAAACAAGAAGTCTAAAACTCATGATGAATTATTCCCCATACAACAGACCAACAAAGAAGATGTCTCTTCAGTTTTATTCTCATTGGTCAGGTTTTAACTTCCATGTGATAGGTCAATGTTTCAACTCTCCTGACATAGCACATTCACCAAACACAAATACAAAACACAAGTCATGTTTCATTAGCATAGGACAATTTTATTGTCAGTAGAAATATATTCATGTTGGTCAATGGGACAATACAAAACCTCATTTCAAAATTCACCCAAATGGTCATTCAAAGGAAAGCACACTGAGTCATGTTTGGAACTGATTACAATGTGGTTGTTATACTCCCCAGGGGGTGGATTGATCATACTCCCCAGGGGTGATCTATCATACTCCCCAGGGGGGTGATCAACAGCAGGGATAGCTCAGCAAATGATCTTCTCGTGATATGCAAAAACATTATAATGTATGATAAACAAAACAAATTCAAATGATAAGATAATATTTAAATGATAAGATAATATTTAAATGATAAGATAATATCTAAATGATAAGGTAATATTTAAATGATAAGATAATGTTTAACATTTAAACATTTCTTAATTTTACATTGAAATGTGTATAATAAATAACTCTGTGATATATTGATCTGGTGAAGGTAAATTATTATTAGTTGTTAATTTTATTGGATAATTGATAGACAAATTGTCATATTATAGCCTCATAATTTGTGTACGGCTTCAGTTTTAGATGATAATATGAACTACTAAAAAAATAACCCATTAACAGTCATAAAAAAAGAAACTGCAGAATCATTATATGGGTAAAGACTGTTGATAAACATATACAGATAATACAAAAAAAGAGTTAATTATTATGACTTATGATAATGAGACAGTGTAATATGGGCAACATAAAAAATATAAAACATAAATGCATAATCAATGAGGCATTTGTTATTTCTTTAAAAAATATTAGGAGTTAAAAAGAACAAAACTGAATTTGATTATGCTAACAAATGCTGGTTGTCAACAAAACAGTTGTCAACGAGTGATTGACAGGATATAGGTATGACAGAAGTTATCATGTAAAAATTGTGAAATTAGAATAATCAATGAGGAAAAACATATACATAATGAAATACAAGTTAAAATTCAGAGTTGGTAAAATAAAACGTAGTTGTGGATAATATGGAGGGTTATAAAATAGCACTTGCAAGCAATACATTCATTTAGATGTTAAGGTATGATGGAGTTATCTTGAAGTTTATTTTTCTGAAATATTTTCTCCTGACAGATGTGCGGTTATGAAATGCGTCTGTGTTTATGGATACAAATATTTACAAGAACATCACCAGGCAAAAGAATTGTACATTATACAAACTTTCATACATTTAGATATATAAAAATAGCATTTTCAGAAACAACCCGTTTCTAGAAACTAATATTGAAATTATTTCAAAAGAAAAACATTTTAAAGACATAGTTAAAGTCTCCATTTTGTTTATTTTTCATGAATGAAATCAAAATTATTCACTTGTAATATAAACAAAATTATAATCAGATTCAGTAGGTCACAGGCTTATAATAAATTTTGTTGACTTAGTAACTGACCCCGGCCTGAAGTTCCTGACCCTTTTGCAGTTAATCCTTTTGAAAGAGAGATGAGCACAATTGGTGTTTAGTCTTTAACTCCTGATTTTTTTAAATGTCACAAAGTAAAACTGGGAGGTCCTGAAATTTTGCAGTTTATTGTTAAAAAAACAAAAGTTTGTGACCGTTTGTTTATTTTTTGGTATTAAAACTTTTGTTGTTAAGCTGGTCACGAGAACATTCTGATTTTATAAACCCCTGCAATGAGTATATTTTGAAGCGTATAAAGCTAACATTGTACAAGACATCAGCTGTGAAGCACCAATATGGAAAACGGACAATTACCAGATGGACACGAGTTGACTCTACACTTCATCCTCTTGTACACAAAACAAACTTTTTCTTTTGCATCATGTACAATATTTTGGGAAAATATCATGTATAAATGTTGTCCTTCACAAGTTAATAATAAAAGAAATTTGTTTTCTTAATAATTAATTTTGGGAATGAAAATCATTTACATACTTATTCCCAAAATTTCATTATGCCTTAATGAATAAATGAATATTTACATACCAATATTTATATACCAAGAGTAATACACAACTTTCCATTCTTGATGGCTTAGTTTAGCTTCACAATATATGTTCTGAACTGTACAACATTGATAACAGAGATATAGCTTGTCAAAATTAAAACTGGCATCAACCAGAACAAAATCATTTCAAACTTAAACAGATAACTTCTATACAGAAAGATAAATTTACAGTTCTACCCATTGTCAAAATAACCAGAAACAACACGGAAATGTGGAGAATTTAAGCAATGGCTGATTCTTATCCATACTCTAGCATGTTTTATTTATTGTTTTTGGAAGAATCCAGAGGTAATATATGTCATTGATTGCTTTCCTATATGTAAATGTGATTGCTTCAATCATGGATTAATTAGATTTATCAACTAACTTGCCTCACTCCACAATTCTTGTTAACAAATGATCACACTGAATGGACTGAAACCGACGTAACTGAAACACATCACAACCTGGATAAAGAAAGATACACGTCACAATGTCTTGCATTAGATTCAACTAGGGGTAGTATTCAACTGTGGAAGGCAAGATGATGGTTGAACGTAGTTGTCTCCCTTGAATCACATTCTGAGCGGAATAAGCACAAAGTCCCCGTCTCAGTCAACAAAGTTGATGTAGCGCCATTTTGAAAGGAAAAGTTAAAAGCAGGAAAATAGAAATCATGATGGCCAAAATAAAAACAGCACATTTCCTCCAAAATGTTCAAAGTCGTCCATTATCTGCGACATATATATACAGTGATGGGATGTCAGTTCACACGAGTGGCTGTCATTATCTGCACACAACACAGTCCGAGAGCGAAGAATGATGCTTGATGTCATGATCTGACGATGACATTGTCTGTTGAAATGACGAGATGATTTTGATATCATATCTGATGACATTGATATAGAATTGATACCAGTCCATGTATTAACAATGATATCAAGTTGTGATTATGTTGATATCAATTTGAGATGATATTGATATCCAATTAGGATGATATTGATATCAAATTAGGATGACATTGATATCAATTTACAAACAGTTGTATAGATGTTGATATCAAGTTGAGATAGCTTTGATAGCATGATACACTGACATTCACATTAAGATGAGATGAAGTTGATATCAAGATGAGATGAGGTGGTACCGATGGAAGATGGAATGAGCACTCGTTCGTGTCGGTCACACTTCAGCGGGTTCTGCCTCATCCCCTCCCTTCCTCTTTGTCAGTTCGTTCAGCGACTTACTGCCATCTTGGATGTACACCTGCAAAAGAAGAAATTGATCTATTAACAAATGTGCTTTAAGTGAATGACTGAAGCGAGATAAATGCTCATAGGCATGTCATGCAAGTGCGTCTCTCTCAGAATCTAAAACTGAGCCAGATTGTGATTTTGAACTTTGGTTTAAGAATGAATGCATTATCACTTACATGAGATGATGAAGTCTCATCAAAAAGTCAATTACTATTATTGAACCAAAAAGATATGTTACCCCTAGAGTAGACCCATTACAGAGTAAACTTTTACAAAGCATCATCTCCGACCCAAAGGATACCAGTAATCAAAAATGAAATCCATGGATATCGACAAATTGACAATGAACTATTTTAATTCAGAAGATTGTCATCATTTTTCAGATCGATTATTCAAGAACATTTTTGAAAACAAATGTTATGTACAAGACCAGGGAAATTTTCATTTACTGACACACCGATCATAGAAGGTCCTAAAAATATTTTTATTCATCATCATTTCATCTATTGTTCAGTTAATAGTCAAGAAATTAAAAAAACATAACAGATAAACACTACATGATTGTCACAATCACAATTGATTCAAGGAAAATGATCATAACTTGAAGGCAATATTGCACCAAATAACCCACCATGAGATCTCGACTAGCGAAGTATGGTCGCTCTGGAGAGCCATCATTCATATCACAATCTTCACAGAAACACAACAACAAGGCGTCAATAACCATCTGGAACAAAATAGATTATATCACACCATGGAGATATGAAATATGACATATATAAAATAATGCAACAAACAATAAACTCCTCGATATTTGTTAAAGATCAAATTTATATCATATGACTTATATAAAATATTATAACAAACAATTATTCCTTGATATTAAGCAATTGAAATGTTACATTGTTAAAGATAAAATCTATGTCAGTCGAATGACATATGAAATATGATGTATGAAAGGAAGATTAATCCTACTAACAATCAACTATTCGATATTGACCTATTTGGATGTTACAATGTCTAAGATAGAATAATATTTAAGAAGATTACAACTCAAAGTCACAGAAACAATTCTTTTAGAGAGCTCTGAAGAGTCACAAAGAATTTATTGTTTTTTATCTGGTTGTTGACTTATCAATCGTAATCATGATTTGCCAAGCATTTTCTCTGGAAGCCTAAGCTGAAATGTTGTCTTTAAGAGAGCACATGGGTTTAACTCACCCGTGAGGTGATGTGATTTGGGCTTTAAAGCCATTTCAAGAGTATTTCACTTAAATCGCAGCTGCTAGTATTTTTGCAGAAAGCATGCAACACCATTGTGAATATGCATTGCAGTGAAACCTGCAAGCATCGTCTGGAACTAGCTGTCCCTGAACTGGCTCAGTGATTTGATTATGCATCAATTTATAAGAACACTAAATATCATTATTACTATAAACCATATTTCAGATGAATCTAATTAAGTAATAGTTAAAGTAATAGTTAAAGTAATAGTTAAAGCAATGAACTTACCTCATACACGGATAAAAAGCAGTGAGCAACGAAGTAGGAAAACACACACACTAGCAACACGGGAATGGCAAAGAAATGGAGATCCTCTCGGCTCTGAAACAGACAGGTTTGTAGAATATAGAGAACATATACTTAAGAAAAATATTCCAACTTCAACACTGTTGTTTCTTGGTACATATTGAAATTTTTGCACACTGTCCTATCATACATGGCATAATCCAACAGAGGCGATGGGGGGTTTTTAGGGACTGAAATGGGGGTTTTTCCTTCTCAGTGGGGGTTTTTAGGGTCTGAAATGGGGGTTTTCTTTTTTTTTGCAAAACATATGATTTATCGTATTTAAAAATAACAACTCATTGTTTAACAGATAATTTTTCAAGATAATATCTAATTATTTTTAGATGTTTCAAACCTCATTGCAGGAATTTTTGTACTAGCTTATTACAAATATAAACCATAAATTACTATGTTTTATTTGAAAAATAACTTTATGTTGTGACATATAAATCTATAAGAATCCAGATAGTTTTTTCTAACATAAATCATAATACAAGTCTTTTCATTATCATTATCTTTATCAACTTAGATTGAATTATCACTTAAATCTGACATCAAAATAATTTACAGTTAATTGAATTTTAATTGAGTTAATTAATTAAAGATCCAACTCTGTGATCGTCACATTGAAATTAAAAAATTACAGATCGTTTGTAATTATTTACGGATCGATGAGAGGACGTTGTTTACAAATGCACTTCTTGCAATAATAGAAGTGTTGATGAACGGCGGTTTATCGACAGTGCTTGAATGAATGAGCGCGTTTACTTCACGTAAATTTAACCGAAATTTCAAATAGTTTAATCGTACCTGCCTCATTAAAACATAATATGTTTTGTTTACAAATATTCTTCCTAAAAACATGAATTAGATCGTGTTTTTAAAACTATGTACGAAAATAGGACTCCGGAGTGCCGAAGTAAATTTTACAAGTTGGTCGAAACACGTGGTCGTGATAATTTCATAGCAACATATTACCGGTACAACAAAAAAATTTAAAATAAATCATAATCTGTTTAACAGTTATTCGTATAATATTAAAATAATGAAAAATACAATAAATACTTTTATTTATTCATATATAACTCGAAGAAAGACAATCGTAAAGAAAATCATGAACACGAAAGCATAATTCCAATGTTATTTGTCGTTAAGAAAAGACATTGATTTTCCAAACGGTGTTTCCTTTTTATAGCTCCTGTAAGATAATGTTCACGACTTCAACGTTCATTTTCGGTAATTTGTGCGATTATTAAATCTTTTGAAGTTTAAGAGGTATGTTGTCGATCTTTATTAGTCTATTATAATGATATTGTAAAATCTTATCATTAACTTAAACGTAATTCATCGAGCTTCAGCTATCCAATAGAAATATAAACTACTCGATAATTAATTCTCGAATCACCGATGTACAATAACAACATGCTCTTGCGATCGTATTCTGACAAATATTTGTTTTAATTTCGACTAAAAAATATTGATAAGTTTGAAATTTTATCAAATCGAAGAATTAAAATAGGTAACACAACCTTAGAAAAATCATTCTTAGCACTTCTTGAAATCGGGTTTTTTCCATACCCGATCGGGTACGCGGGTTAGGCAGCCTGAAATCGGGTAAACCCGCCGAAATCGGGTAATATGCCATGTATGTCCTATCAGAATAATTTTAAACAAAAACATTGTTTCATCAAAGTCAGTGTAGAGTGTAAATTGATCTCACTTCTTTCCCTTTCACAAGGTCCTAGACTTAAAATGATTATTTAATTATTGTTAAATTATCAAATTGATCACTTAATCAAAGACATCAGCGTTTTTGTGAAGGACAGAGCCACCATGCCTGGCTGGTACATGGGGATACACTGACTGCTCTGCTCATATGTTCCCACGCAAAGCCACTCACACACTTCCTGTACATCACTGCAGACACCCATACGTATTCATACATCAACATCAAATACTTGTTGCGGTCAATCTGAGTTACATTTAAAGAAGTACTCACCTTGAGCCACAAGATGCCGATGGCTGCTGTTGCCGCCATGACTCCCAGTTTGCCCAGGAAGAGAATGAAGTCCCCTATAGAGTTAATGGCCGCCACTCGCAGAGAGTTGCTTACCAGGATTATAAAAGCCTGAAAAATATTTACATCTTAAGATTTCTTTAAGAGGCATTTTAGAAGCTTCTTACGCTTCTCATTTAATTCAGTGATTATTAATTGCAGGGACATCTTTACCAGGATTATACAAGTTTTCATATTCTAAGATACATTCAGATAATTATTTTTCTGAGAAATGTTTTTTTCTATAATCTTGCTGTTTTAAAAAAATTATTCATCTTGTTTTATAGTTCTTGTCAACATTTAAAATATTTTGTAAATGATCATGAGTCAAGATTCATTACCAACACTTGAACAAATGAACAGTAATGATATGCAAAATTGGAACTTACTTTTTTTGCTGATGTGCAGAAATTTTTACCACTAATAGCTGTAAATAAGAGAAAAGAAGTATAAATAATTTTGCACGATGAAAGTATTCAACATTTTTGTTTACATATTGCAATTAAAGAAAACACCAGATAAAGTAAAGAAATGTATATTTGACTTTCCCACTCACCTACAAGTGTATATGCATTAGCGTTTAAGTATTTGAGGCACTTCTCCACACACCATAAACAGCAGAAACAGCATTTCATACAAAACTGGGCGCAGCTGTTTTCAGATGTTTTTAATCTGTGGGGGAAAAAAGTAAACATACATGTATACTGCTAATATAGTTAGGGATATAAGTAAATCTTAAACAATAAATTTTGCTCTATTTATTCAATTGAATACTCGGTGCAGGTTTTTTTCAGATTATTTAAACTGTAAACGTAAGAACAAGGATAAACAGAATTTCATCACTGGTTGAAGCTTCATTTTGTCATGCAAATTAAAAATGCTTTAGAATACCCAAGATTGAAGACTTTCTTTTACTCTTGTGGAAATTGAAATAAAGACTTAGTTTTTAGCCCCGTGGAAATCGAAAATAAGACTTACTTTTTACTCTCATAGAAATTGAAAGTAATACTTACTTTTTACTTAAGTAGAGTAGAATCATCCTGGGAAGTTTGACTAGCGTCACTATGAATGAGCCGAGCGCCACGGAGCCAATGTGGTAGAAGACAAGTCGACCAATAGAAACACAGATAGAACATCGCACGTTCTCTTTGTCGCTGGAATAAAAATTGTTAAATTTTGTCAAATTTATTGAAAGGTTGATAAAACACTACTCATTTATCTTTTGGCAATACCAAGATATTATATTTGAATTAATTCATGACTACAAGTTTATCTTTTGGCAATACTATGATATAAATACATGTAATATGAATTAAGTAAAGATCATTTCAGGTTTATTTTGGAAAGTCATTGCACTATAGAAATATATCTAACAGGAGACTTATCTTGAAAAAATTCCTTTAATAAGAAATATAATCCTTTCCCCTTCATTTACTGAGAACTGATATCATTTCTGTACCTGAAGGACCCCTTGCCCTAGTTAAACCAAAAATAGGTACCAAAAAGGCCCCAAAATACTTACCGTGTGAAGTACCATGTGGCCACAGCTCCGGATATGACGAGCTGCTCGCAGCCGATGAGGAACTCGCTCGTCCATATCAGCCCCACCACGTGGTACCACCAGAAATACGATACGTTTTCGTGATCCACGTACTCTACGTATCCTGTTACTGGATCCACTTTAGGTTTCTCTGGAAGAAGAATATATACAAATTAATTCTTTGATATATCAAATCCCACTAAATGATAAAGTGACTTCCTGGATATTCAGAAACATAATGTCTGTTCACAAAGGAGTTATGTCATTTAGAATAGCTTGATTGTTTTTGCAATTTTTTTTAATTGAAACTGGTAGATAGTTATAATATCTTTTTTAAAGCTTTTTCACATAGTGTATTTTTCTTATCAAACATGATTATAATTGATATTTTTTTTCAAAGATGGAGAAAAAATTCTCTCCTTTCTAAAAGTATAAGATTAAGTTTGGACCTTACTCAATGTCCCTTATTTCATTAATAAAACAATTCTGGTATTTTCCTCTTCACTCTGAAGTCTTTGAGGGTTCCTGTTATTTCCGTCTGCTATTGACTAAGACCAGAGAACAAACACTACACCGAACTTTAAAAACAAACACAAGAGAAATTAAATTTGAGGCAAAGTTCATCATCTTATGTAGTATTCTTTATGAAGTCTTTCATTAAGCTTTTGAAATCCTCAAAATGAAATTCTACAACTAATTAAAGTCTTGACCCTGACGAAAAAAAATCTTCGGAACAAATTCTTCAAAATATCAGGCACTAATGCATGCAATAGACAGCGGCGAACACGCACGGAGCGATCTATCAATCGCTCATTTCAAAGAAGAGGAAGGCCAATATTGACGTAACATTTCTTGTTGATATTAAAAGCTCTTAATTGCATCTGAACGACAGAAGAAGTTGTAAGGTGCACTCAGCGAAGTCCGGGGTTCAATAGGATATTATCGTGGTATTGCTCCCGCGATCTATACCAACACAATGAATGGGAGATGGAGTCAGGTCTTTTACTTTTAAAATCAATAAACTCGGACAAAATGTTATTAGTGTAAATTAAGTGACTAAAATGTGCGCTTCAATTTGGTTTAAAACTCTCCAGATTGGCGTTTTAGACAGGTTGAAAGACAATAGAGAAGACGAGGAAAGAATGAGCGGGATGTCTCATCTCTATAATCAGATAAGGTCTTAATGGTTTCTCCTGCCCAGAGTTCCTCTAACAATGCATCGTAATGTCCGGATGCAGCACCAACAATATCACAAATATAAAATGTTGATAGTCTCTAATTCATACATGTTGGCATATCTGATTTTACTTCACTTTTGCACAAGAAAATGTAAAGCAAAACATTCCGAACATTTGTGCAGCTATGTCTGTTTGAACAAGGCATACACATAATGGATGAATATTGACAACATAGAAGACAAATTACTATGGTGCTTGTGGATGCAAGCAAAATAATAGGTGAGATGAGAAGAGATGATTTGAGGTTTAATGCTGCTTTCAAGAGTATTTCACTCATATCATGGCAACTAGTATTATTATGAAAGCCTGCAACGCGATTGTGGCTATGCATTGCTGTGAAACCTGAGAGTATCGGCTGCAACTAGCAAACATGGGTGGTACTCCACTGAAATTCAGTGTAGCATTAAACCCAAAGCTTACTGAGTGTAGACAAATTCTTTTCTGCCGACAAAGTTGCTGAGTCCCAGGTGGGATTCAAGCAAATGATAAGTAGGTACACGGGTATAACAATCTTGAATGAACATGTATGCCTTGTATAAGTGACAACCATGAGTAAATTGCAAATTGCTTGATAACTTACTCTTCTCTTAATTTGATGCCACATTTTGTTGAAAGAATGCAATTTTACTTCTATCTACGCTGGATAGTAAAAGGAACAGAGTTATTTGGACCAAATCACGAAGGCAAATATTCATTCTTTAGAGAAACAGCTTCCAGAAGACATTTGACATGATCATGGAATAATAGTCTTGATAAATTTGACCACTGAATGAGGTAAAAACATACACTCAGTGGAAGGTTGCAGGCATGACATCCAAAGTTCCATAAAAAGATTTGACATCCCAAAAATCTGTATTGATGATGACATGATCATATTTCATAAACATGCAGAAACAGGGTCTTCACAGACTGATATAAACACAGACATCAATAGGGAAGAGAGACACAAATGGGGGTCAATGTAAACTCAAGATTTTACACAACAAGGAGACAACTAGAGTTTCTGTAAACTTACGTGCAGTGGCCAGATAGATGAGGATGATGACCCAGTAGACGAAGAAGATGAGGAGGATGAAGAAGGTGTAGATGGGCTGGGCCAGGAGACACGGCATCGCGTTGATACACTTCCCCGCCTCCTGGAACAGCGCCACCACCAGCGAGATCCTCTTCCTCATCACCAGGATGACCAGGAGCAGGATCAGCTGGGGAGGGGAAAATGTCAACATGTAAATCAATCAACAAAAACAATCCAATCAAATCTACAGGTAAGCATCCTCTCTACATATCTTTTCATGTCTTTTCTAAGAAATGTGTTATTATCATAATCATAATAATAACCTTAAGTTAGTAATTGATCGTGATCGCGTATGTAAACTTATTCTCACGTGTAGCACATTCTAACTTAAGCACTAGCATAGCATGTATGGCAGTGTATGATTGATTATGATTTTATATTTAAAGAATACCAAATCATCAGTTTTGTATATTTCTGAGCGATCGCTAATGCATGACGAACTATCAATTGTAAATATAATGGAAGTAACGCTAAAGCATGGCTTTTATATCTATAATTGTATTGTTAATTGCAAATATATGTATGTTTTTCATAACATATATGTAATGAGATCTTCCATGTCACCATCCCACCATGTCGGATGTGGTTACAACATTGTGCTAATGTTGTTCAATCTACTTTCTACAGGCAATAAACTAATTTTACATCCGAAGCGACGTTCCCCTTCTTTCTGTATTGTCTACGGGCGATAAATGACCTGAATCTGTGACACTTATAAAGGCAGAAAGTTATGACCCAAGAATTTTACATGTTGCTAATAAATACCATCCATGTCATATTTACTGAAGAATATATTTTGGGGAATTGTCCGCTGTCATGTAAAGTTTAACTTTTTAACTTCAAAGACGTTAAATCTACTTTGGTGATTGACTACAGCTGGTGATGAGAATCTCCATGTCGAAATTACATACAACTGTGTACATGTGCAAGTGAGTGGGGCAAGCGGAAGCCATTTCCAGATGTATCTAAGTTCTATGAAAAGGTATCAATCAATTTGTAGCCAAAGCCAAGAAGAGACCTACATTTATGTGATGAAAGTCTTCATAGACTGGGTCAGGTTGACAAGTTTCCAAACTAGTTTTGGTTCAAGCAAGAATATAAATGTCTTTGGTTAAAGTGCAGACATGAATGTCAAAATGTTTTGTGGTAATCTTTTTAGGAAAAAATATCATTTACAAAAAATCTTTCAATAATTCAGCCAACCTGGTGGATTTTTCAAGCTGGCTCTGACAGAATGATAATTATCAATTAAAACATGCAGTTATAATTCATCAAGCTGTATTTATCCTTATCATCACATTTGATATCATATTTCTTGCATAATCAAACATCATGCAAATTTCAGTATTTAACACCATTGTAGTCAATACACATTTAATTTGTACTTAATAAGTTCATCAATTCTAAAATGAACGATCTGATTAAATTATTATCAAATTACATTGTGTATAATTATAAGCATATAGCCATTTGCATAGCTGTACTAAATGTGTATTTACTATTGTTTTCAGTTCTAGATTAAAATTGGTTGTAGTGTTAAATTTTTGTGTATGACAAGATTGAGAGCAGTATGGAAATAGATGTCTTTAAAGAAAATGTCCCTTGAAACATCATGCTATAGAAAATTAGGTTAAAGCCACCTTTATACTACATTCAATAGGGAACATATCTTTGTAATCATCATCAAGCTTTATACTACATTCAATAGGGAACATATAATTGTAATCATCATCAAGCTTTATACTACATTCAATAGGGAACATATAATTGTAATCATCATCAAGCTTTATACTACATTCAATAGGGAACATATCTTTGTAATCATCATCAAGCTTTATACTACATTCAATAGGGAACATATAATTGTAATCATCATCAAGCTTTATACTACTATACTACATTCAATAGGGAACATATCTTTGTAATCATCATCAAGCTTTATACTACATTCAATAGGGAACATATCTTTGTAATCATCATCAAGCTTTATACTACATTCAATAGGGAACATATAATTGTAATCATCATCAAGCTTTATACTACATTCAATAGGGAACATATAATTGTAATCATCATCAAGCTTTATACTACATTCAATAGGGAACATATCTTTGTAATCATCATCAAGCTTTATACTACATTCAATAGGGAACATATAATTGTAATCATCATCAAGCTTTATACTACATTCAATAGGGAACATATCTTTGTAATCATCATCAAGCTTTATACTACATTCAATAGGGAACATATCTTTGTAATCATCATCAAGCTTTATACTACATTCAATAGGGAACATATAATTGTAATCATCATCAAGCTTTATACTACATTCAATAGGGAACATATAATTGTAATCATCATCAAGCTTTATACTACATTCAATAGGGAACATATCTTTGTAATCATCATCAAGCTTTATACTACATTCAATAGGGAACATATCTTTGTAATCATCATCAAGCTTTATACTACATTCAATAGGGAACATATCTTTGTAATCATCATCAAGCTTTATACTACATTCAATAGGGAACATATAATTGTAATCATCATCAGGTTTCATAATAAAATCAATAAGTAACATTTTGTTGTAATCATCATAAAGTTTATATACTACAATCTATATGAATTAATATATCTTAATTACCAAATAGCTTTTACATTACAATCACTATGAACGCGACTGATTGGCGGAAATATTGCCCAAGCGGAGCTAACCACTATCACGCTAACCATAAAGCTGTATACTATAAGTACTAAGAAATATTCTGTTATAATCACCAAAAAGTTACATACTTCAATCACTATGGGAGATTCTCTTGTAATCATCATAGCTGTCCTAATGTCCTCAATTACCCTATTGAACGTGTGATAATCACAGTATCCCATAAGGTTACAATCGTTCTGAACAATCTGTTAAATCAACAGGAACCCTGGGACCTCTGCCATCTCTTGAGGTCTCAGGGGGATGTGGAACTATTGTTACTACAATGGAATAAATTGTCAGAATCAGCGACCAGTCCCCGGTCACACCAAATCATCATGTCCAGCCCCAAAGGGTCAATCCTATAAAGGAAGCCATCAATGAGTTGACTCCATTAATTTCTTGTAATAAAGAATTGAAGCCGTGACAACTTGCTTAAGTGTTTGAAAGCTCTGTATTTGTTTTGCTCATGACGTTGAATTACATCCCAGATAGTTGTAGTGTATCATTGTCTGGTTGGCATAAATATGATGTTTAACCTTGATGTTCCATCCATTTTTGTGTGAAGCTTTTTAAAGGCATTCATCTACTCTAAACAGCAACAGTTACTGTGTTACGGCAAATTTTGCAACATCTTATTCAGTTGAATAGCATTTAAATTCAAAATACCCAGAAAAGTACTGGCTTCCTCTACAGCAACCAATAACATACACATCTAAAAAGAACCTATGACATCACAGATGAAGAAACAGATGATCTCACGCTGTAACAATCATTGCTCAGCAAGAGTTGTGTGGGGTCATAAGCATGTGTGAAAATTATTTCACAGTTTATGTTTTCCATACGGTAAATTGAACAACAAAATGACTTCACATAACAAGCAACTCACAGTGAGTATGGAAGCGATGATGGAGTAAGCGAGGAAAGCATTCTCATTGTTGTACTCGACGGTGAGAAGGGGCACCTGCATCTTGTAGTCTGTGTCCAGTTTGTCCTTGAAACATGCGTACGTCCACCACAGGAAGGTTGTGCCAGCTGAGAAGGAATAAATATGATATAAATGAGGAAACATTGATACTGATGATATTGCAGAAACAAAATTCTCTGTTATCTTGATAACTTCTTTCCTTGATTTCAAGCAATCGTCCCGGGTTTCTTCTTTATCCACCTGAAAAATGTGCAAGAACCCCCCGCCCCCGCTCAAACTTCAAAATGGAATTGAAGATATTATGTAACTCAGAACGGAAAATATTGTAAACAGTGAGTAGCACTATTTCTTGTGAAGTTAATTAATTTACATTAATTACACAAGACTAGCTTCTTGAGGCTTAAAACATAAACCACACCAAAAGCAATCTTGACTTTGGGTATAATGTTTTATATCAAATTTTTATTCAAATCATAAATAATTCTGTGCCTTAATTCTTAATAAAAGTCAATTCAGTTTACACATATTCCTTAACCATAAATAATTTATACTTCACAAAAATTTTGTTTGACTTTCAATAAAATTTGTGTTCTCAATTTCTCATGTAAGTTTTAATATGAGTTTCAGCTCTCTATCCAAATCAATACACCATTTGCACATTTTATTTTTTTGGTGTCTTTGCCATTACAGCCTTACAAAATCTTTAAAAAATAGAAATAAAAAAAGAAGATATTTATTAAAAGATATTTCAGCACCACTCCCTACTCTGAGTTTTAATCAATAATCTGTTACATTATTTAAAAATGTTCTCGAGATGATTAATATGGACGCAAGCTAAAGACTAATCGAGAGCGCAAATGTCCTTTTATCTGTGTAATTATAACGACTTCAAAGACAATGCAATTCCCTCAGTACCTATCTGTTTGTATTAATTTACCATTTTTCTTCTTAATTATTTGCAAAATGTTTTTCAAAGGAAAACAGCATCTTTTTCATGTCAGTTTTTGGCCTCTGGGAGCGGAAACATAATGGCAAATTGGGCTGCTGATTTCCGAACACAATCCACGACGGAATCCTGCATGAGCAGAAAGGCCAAGGAAACTTTTGTCATAATATTTTGTTTCATTAATAATCGACTATTCTTGTTTAAATCTTTCAGTCATTTTATTACAATTTAGATAAAATGTCTCATTAACAATGCCATTTTAGTTTAAATGCTCATGAGTCATTAACTATTCAGAAGGATCAAATTTTAATATTCAACTGATAATTACCTATGGTATTTATCTGTTCATTAATATTTTGTTCAGATAAAATTCTATTATCTTTGGAAAAATGGATTTGATAATTCTCATTATTTTACTGGAAGAAACAATCTTTGGAAATATCAAATTAGTTATATATTAATTTTTCAAGGTAAAGATGGACTCCATTCAAATTGCAAGCAACAAGCTGAACCTAAAATAACTAACCAAATAATTGTTTCATTTCATAATCCATCTTAAAAAAAGACATTAATAAAACCATAACCATTATATCACAAAAGTGTGACATAACATATAAATAATGGTTCCCACTCCTAACAACCCCATCCACTTTCCCCTGGGAGACTGCGAGTGTACAATATATAAGTACAACATAAGTACAATATAAGCGTGTACATGTTGAATGTGTCAGGACCAGACTCCCAGCAGTAGATTCAGCTGTCCAAACATCACTGTATTCTGGCGGCAGACGATAGCGCCATCCTGCGATGATACCATTCCTGGCAGGTTGGGGGGCCACACAGGGGAACACTAACCTAATGTTACAGCTGAACATTGTGTATCTCAGGTTTACATTGTGTGAACCTCGTATTGAGGATGTATCAATTGTGTGAGATATATAACCTGTATACCTCATACTTGGGCTTTATAAATTGTATAACTCATATTTAGGGTTTATAAACTGTTTATCCTATTTAGGGTTCTGAAACTATTTCACCTATTTAGGGTTCGTAAACTATATAGTATAAAATATATATAAATAGTACATCTCATATTTAGGGTTTCCAAAAAATATTTTGGGTTTATTAAGTTTCATCTCTCACTACCACTTGTTGCCTTCTCTATGGCTTAGAATACAAAAACAAAATTTTCTTAAAAACTCATTAGCTGCAACACTACACAACATTTTAAAGTATATGCTCTCTTCATCATCTGGTGGACTATAGGGAATACAGGCATTATCTTTATATTTTATGATTGATTTATATTCCACATTACATATAGTGGCTTTGTAATCTGTTATCTCACAAGGGTATGACTGGTACATCTAATATTTAGAGTTCTCCATTGTGATGTTGATATTTTGTGAATGATATTGATAAGTTTCCCAGCCTTTTTCGAAATTTTATTAAGATATGAATATATATTTTTTCTATATTCTGACTGTTCCAAGTTTTGTATATCCTGATCAAACTAACAGAAAAAATTACAAATTAAAAATGAAAAAAAAAGATATTTATTTTTAACAACGCTGTTAAAAAAAATGAATATGATGAAGTAATCTTTAATAATATAAAATTAAAAAAACATTGTCAAAGTAAAACTAAATGTTATTTAAAACTAGAAACAAGTTTATAATGTGCTTTCAATTTTATTTTACAGATTGAAACTTAAATTCTTAGATGGCTATTCCTCGACTTTCTAGTTATTTTGAATCATCCATTAAGAAATACTTTCATACAAAAAAGATTTTTCTTATCACATTTTTTAGCAGAAATGGCCCTCTATAACAGTTTTCTCAAACTAAATTGACAAAATGGTAAAATGAGTATATCACGTAAGAAGATCAATGCAAACCGGTGTCCCTATCTATATAGCCGATCCCAAAAGCTGTCATAACTTGCTTAGAAAATATTTGACAAAATATTTGTTTGAAGTTGACATATTTAATCCACTGACTGAACAGATAATTCTTTCCATGACACGCCCCTCTGACAAGGCATACAACTGAATAGAAACAGAATTGCAAATGGCCGAGATCGATTAATTCAAAGTGAAGTTGATGAAACCCAGCTATACAATTTTTACTAAAATTCATATTTGTCACCAATTTTGTCATTGCAGTTGTCTTTGAAGCCAATTCAAGCTCCTTTTAATCTCAAAGTGTAAAACTTGCAGTTCCAAAGCAAATGTCAATTCCACATTAAACAGGCAGTTACATTCCCGCTGTAATCTATTCCCCTTTTTTGTTTCAAAAGTTAACAAAAAAATAATCTGCCGGATCATTTAACGAACAGGTCGCTTAAAGGCCACCATCAAACCCACCCAGAGGCGAAGAATCTCACGTCAATATCGATGGAGGTTTGTAATGAAATGAACACCACTTATTTCCCACTGATTGTGATATTGGCCCATAATAGGAGGAAATGATTGGCAATTAAACATGACAATATGCCACAAGTCAGGGCAGGTAAATGACTGCTTCGTGTCAAACTTACCTAAGCTCGCTATGACGACCACGGCGACGATGAGAAAGACGATTATGGAGGCGAGAATTCGGATCAGCAGCGCCATTAGGAGAGCGATACCTGCAGGCAAGCAAGAAAACTCACTTTCAATACCCTAGTAAATTTCAGCCCTGATTTCCGTCCCTAGACACAAATTGGACGGTCTCGGAGCAATTTCCCACCCCATCTTGTTTTCATCAGGGACAAAGGATTGGAACGCTGTCATGGTCGCTGATTTAGATTCATGACACCGCAGGGTGATCTGGGAAAATTGCAGTAAATTGTCGTAAGAATAATCGGAGAGATTAGACGTGTGGAAAAGTATCGTTTGTTGCAAAGGTACAGTGACGGGTCATATGTCTTTGTAATCACTGTCAGCATTTCCATGATTTTCTCGTTCGTTTGGATCAGCTGTTAATTTCATATGGACTAAGTCGGATCAGAATAAAAGATGAAGCCTTGCGACTACTAAGTGGGAGAATAACGAGGCTTCGTCTACAACTTTCTACACCGAGATGACAATGTAAAAGATGCTTTTCACACTCTTAACAAAGAGCGACCTACTCCACAGGCTCTCAGACTGAAGGGGTCATTCATAAAATACATGATTATTTCTTTGTGGCAAATACATAAATTGGAAAGGAATGATAAATCGGTTTCAGAACAGAATGAAAAATGAGGAAAACATGCAACAATGTTTTTTAAATGTCCTTCATCACAAGACATCATCACATACATTTTAAGAAATACGAACAATTCTGAATTGGTTGATCTCACTTCTTAAATTGAACTCGTATGTAGCTTTTTGATTTACAATTCTTATCATTTAACTTATTCCTTTACTCAGTAGTAGAATTTTGACAATATATCTTAATAATATGATACAATACATGACACTATGATATCAAATTTTGCGGGTGTTTTATAAAGAAAGAATTACCTTTAGACTAAAAGTTTGATTTTAAGGCAGAAAAAAATAGTTTCAAAGTCAATTATACATATTACGATATAATGTACATCACAAAACATTTTGGACAGATTTAGTATCATGAAACTTGATACTATGATGAATTGTCCCACCACTTTCTCAGTTATCATACTAGCTGTCATCAAACAATAGCCATCAACTGACATAGTGTTACCTTCAAATGAAAACTGAAAGGAATTTTAAATGACATAATCTCCATAAATAGGTCTTTTATAATCTATTGATGAAGTTTTCATATCAAAACCAAACAGCATTATCTCTAAACCATTTAGGTAAACTAGATTTTAGTGAAACTAAAAAGAAGTTTAGGCAAAACCTTTTCTCATTGACATCATTCATCTAATAATAAATATTGACATACTCATATCCAAACCAAACAATTATCTCTTAACATTTCAGGTAAACTTGTTTTAAATATTCTTCAACATAATAACAACATCTTTGCTTCCACCTTATTTTAATGGTTTACATACAAACCAATTTCTGAAACATTTCATTAATAAGTTGTTAAAGGTTCCCCTATCTTTTCTAATAAAAACTGTTTAAAAATCTAAAATTTATCTTTTATTCTTAAAGAAAATGTTGTTTATAAACTACACTGATTAACCTAAAATCAATTCTTCTTGTTTTCGCCTTGATAAATCCTTCATTGGATCTTGTGAAACTTAATGCAAATGGCGTCTTCACATGCGAGGAGAATCACTTTACGTCGCGGGAGATTGTGGTCAACTAAGCCAAACGATGCCCCCTACACCACTGACGATGCATGGAGTTGAAGGCACGTGATAGCAATGCATCATGCAACGATGACGAGACCTACACCTCCGATATGACCCACACGGGACTCGTTTGTTTTAACTTCCATACTGTACAGGGTGGATTACTTTCCTTGTTTTAAGTTCAAACACTCTTTGGTTTTAATTCATTATCACAGGTGTGGGGCTATGATATAAGAAACTTTTGATTGAAAATTTATTTGGGGGAGGAAACACCTTAATGATAAGTATTGAGGTTCATAGTTAATCCTTTGGATGTAAATGAATGATTATATGTTCTCAACTGTGGACAGACAATCAGACGTTGTGATCAGAAGTGATGAGAATCATCTGAACTATGTAGATATATGGTTTAGGATAATAATTGCACATAAGCGGTAGACTACTAGGGGTGTCATGATACACCAACCAAACGATACGATACATATCACAATGCTAGGTATCGTGATACATATTTTGTGTTAAAACTGCGGAGAAAAAAGAGAATGGGAGAAAACACCTTTAAACCATGACAAAGCATGTAATGTATTGCAGTTGCTCTCTTCATTCAATATATGAAGTGGGTTTGATACATAGCCAAAAAATGTATCGATACAGTTCATGGAATTGATACACTCAGATACATTTTATGTATCATATCAGCAATCAAAATGTATTGATTCATTTGTGTATGGTGACACCCCTATATAGTACCTTCATTTTGGAATTATTTTTCAGAAACTGCAATGCTATATACATTGAGTGAAAAATTAATCAAATTTCTTTAATTTATCTAATAGTGTGAACCTAAAACGTAAAAGTTGGTTATTCTTATAACATTAGCGTGAATAATTTATCATGATTATTTTAAACTCACACAAAATGATATTAGGAAGTTGACACATCAATAACATGGATGTAAAAAATCCTCTTAAACAATATTTTTTGACATAATATCAACAATAATTTCAAATATTCTCCAGATTCTGTGTTAACTATTAAAAAAAGATGATAAGCCATATTTTCTGATAAAATTCAGTCCATTAGGAGTTACACTTAAAATTTAAACTTCACGAGGCACATTTTAGTAATTTAGATAATAAGATTTATTTGTCCTTAGATTTCATATTTTACTCTACGAAATGATAAAAAAAGTTGTAAAAGATGCCACAGGGCCAGGACTGTCCGGATAATAACATTCATTAGCACAACACTTCCGAACTTTCAGTAATTCCCATATCCTCCAATCCCAGTCTACCAAATGGAAAGCATAATTTTAACTATTTTGATGAAAATTGTGCAATTTCCTTCAGAAATGATATATTTCCTATGACTTGAAGCAAGCTTTCTTGTTATGCTACGAAATGAACAATCAAGAATGGGCGGAACTAGGATTACGAGAAATTGCATAGCAGCGTAACCTCGAGTGAAATATTGTAAATCATCGGCCGGGAAATATTGATTTTTTATCTCTCTGAAATTGAATCTTTTCGTCCCATTTTTCACGAGCATTTGTCCAGAGCATGTCGACAGCTGAAGATTGAGGGCGAGATTGATAGGAGTTGCATCAAGACTCTACCAAAATGTACCAATCCCAAATAAAGCCCTTGACGCTATTTTTGTAAAGGTTTACTGCCGTTTCTTGGCGCCATGACAATGAAGTAGTCCCAGTTTAGCTGATATCAGAAGTATCGTGAAGTCAGCTCTTTTCAACAAAGCTGTGATCGACTGATTGGGTAGACTTGATTGTGATTTCACATTAAACCCATTCCTTAAAAAGATATTTTCACTTGATTTGTATTAGCACTGATCTTATCTTGAAGTGAGTGATGTCATTTTTGAGTGATTGTTAAGTGGACATCCTAAATGATGGAAGTCTCTGAATTTTGGTAACATCCAAAATGATGTATCAATTTGTAAGAATTTTAATGGTCATAGTAAAAGAAAACCATGAAAAAAATGACAAAGATTGAAATCTTTGGTACTGACTAAACAGATTAGAAGCATATTGAAATGACTTTATTCTGATTTTGACAAAAGCCGTGTGATGAAGGGCATATCTCAACTGATCTTATTAAAATTAGATTGACCAAGCTGCATTTCTGATCTGAGTAATCCTTCATAGCATCAAGTGACCTACAAAGTGTTTTTGAACTATGATAAAGTGGACCAGTCATTGGCCTGTTTGGATATCAAATGATGCCAAATATTTCTAGGCTTGTTTCTGATTGGCTGAAGTGAAAGGTAACTTGACGCAATCCTATGGAGCTACCCTGAGTTTAGCAACATAAAATATCATGGTTTGTTCTCGGGCACCCAATGTAAGAAACAATGTATGAAGCAATATGTATCTAACTCAGATCAGAATGCAGTGATTGACGTACGACTCGTTCATTCAATTGCCTTAACTGAAATAGAAGACTAAAATAAGACAACTCCCTCAATGCAATTTAACCTTGAAATGAAGGACATATCAGACCAAAAAATACCAACAAGCGGAGACAACTCACTGAACGCGACAAAGCAGAGGACGATCATCTCCTTCCAGGTGTTGTAGAGGTCGGAGAGCACCTGCTGAAACACGTCCATCTCATTCAGGAAGCCAAAGATTTGCTCTGATGCCTCGCCCACCTGCTTCCTTAAAGGCTCTGGGATACAACGATTCAGCAGCGGAACACTGGAACAAGGAGGACACAGGTAAAATACAGGTAACACGTACTCTATATATGCCGAAGCAATAATTATCATCTAGGATATCTGCATTTGTTACATGCAGATGCTTTTACATAACTTTCAATCTTCATATACCTAAATATAATTTATATATATCAGTACTAATCGTCAAATATAATCCCATACTTGCAATGAATTTCATAGAAACACAATCAAACACTAAGTTTTTTAATACTGAAAAGCTCCTGATCTGCCAATAGAGTAGGTGAATTATTTTACGCATTTTTGGTCAGCATTTTGGACACTGATCAATTGTTAAAAGGCAATAAATAGTCTCATAATCTTTACACAAATGCCTCTATGCTATTGCAGAATCTAACATATTTGTATACCAATATCAACATGTATACTGAGACAATGAACAAGTTTAAGTTGATCCTATTTACAACATGAATGACTGAACTCGCTTCTATAAATAGGAGAGCAACTGGTGTTGGTGAATGAATCGGTCGTATGCTAAGGACAGACTGGACGTGGACACATGCAGAGTCTGTCCAAGACAAATGTTCTAGTCATAATAAGCCAGTTTATTCCATTCACAGGCAGTCCAAACATGGCATGTTGTGGACAGACAGACACCATGAATATAACATTGTAGCTTCCAATGTGACTGACAACTGATACACATTTCATTTTCTCTTCCAGGAAGTGATACAGGAAGTGGACTCTGTGGTAGGGTGTCCCTTCTTGGTATGAGACCGATATTTTAATTCTCAGGCAAAAAAGATTGAAAAAGGAACAATATTTCATAATGGTCAAGGATTTTGTTTCTGCTCTTGGAAACCATTGCTACCGTGAAGTTCTACTTCTAGTGTGGTTTTATTTTGATAATGCTGAGCAAAAGCTTGTCTTTTAACTTCTTTTGATATGATGCAGCTGGGAATAGAATCCCTGCCTTCCCGAAGATGAATTTATTCTAGAGTTGTGACAATGTATTGTAGTATCAAGATTTGCGATTCCTAATCTGATGATATACAATTCGTGATAAGGTCTATACAACGTGATACATATTGGTGACTTTTAAATTGTTTATTTTGCATAAAAAATCAAGGTGTTTGTCAAAAGTTGATCTTTTTAAGAAATTAAAAGTTTCTCAGTATCTTATTATGACATGAATCATATCAAATCTATTGTTATGAAATATGGTGATGCATATGGTAATGTGAAATGTCTATTGTCACAACTCTCATTTATCATACAAAATTTTTAATGGACCAATGAGAAATCACCTTTTAGGTACGGGAGTCTGGGGACAGGGCCCGTCCTTGCCCTGTTCCCGGCTGAGCATATCGTAATCGTCCTTGCTGATATCATAGCGACACAGGTGTGAGCCGGTAGTCTTGGAGAAGTGTGCCACCTGCGAGAGTTCGTACAGCGTGTCATGGGGACACTTGTTGACACAGATCCGCATCGACTGGTACGGCTTTGTCACATCCATGAAGAACACAAATCTGAATAGAGACAGGTCATAGGTTTAGAAAAAAGTTTAGACAAGTACGAACATCTGTGTATTCGTTTTTAGATGATGACAATTAATTATTGTTTTGATCAAACAAAGATGTAAGATATTTTAGGTAAATGCTTTCTCTGACCAATAGATGACCAAATGAGCCATCAGGAGTGAATCATGCGAACAAGAAATAATGTCATACAGAACTTTGCACATGGGTATAAAAGTCATTGCCACACTTTCAAGTGAAAACAATAATCTTTTACCAATTCAATGCCACTTCAAGCCTATCATCAGAGCTACAATGTTATGGATGATTATCAGATGAGGACAATGATGACACAATAAGAGATTATTCCAAAGACAATGAATGCTCATTTACATTGATTTATTACATACCCATGTAATCTTATGATAGTAATACGTAATGAAATACAATGACTTCCGTATTGCACTCCTCAATCCGTATTGCACTCCGTACTGCACTTCTCACGTAACTACTTTCTCAGCGAGAGAGGTGTCATGTCAGCTATTTTTAGAATTTGCCGAATGTCAACGAATGCTTCAAGTTATGAATGTTTACATTGTATTCGAATGAAATGTTGATATACATGAAAGTGATATGCACGTGTCATTAAAGAAATTTTAAACATGTGAACAAATATCTTGCGTCTGTTTTTTTCCAAATATTCATCACAGTTTCGTGTGCACTCTATTGCGACCTCATAAGTGGAGGAATGTGATGACGTAATATTTCGTGAAAGGGTTGGCGGAGAAATTTCTTTAGGTCAAGACAACACGTAAACACTCTTCGGCTTTATTTGAAGTAAATTTTTTTAAAAAGGGTATGTAATAAATATAGAACGTCATTCTAGTGCATTTTTTCATTTGTAATGAACTCGTCGATGTCACAAAGATGCACTAGAATGACGTTCTAAATATATACACACATGGGCTCAAACCATAAATATGAAACTGGTAATACTTCCCACAGCAAAATGAGTAATGCAACAATTCTCAACAAATTTTAGACATAATTATCAAGGCTTGATATTTGACCAACTTTAGTATTGCGATACACTGCATAAATAAGCTCCAGTTTTGCAATAATATTGCAATATTTTAAAGTATTCGAGTATTATGCTTTCTGTTGAGTTTTAACCTTAACACCCAAGTGTACACTCCTGTTAAGGTTTTCATAATATAAAGCATTACTGAAAGAAGATAAATTTAAATGATTTTTTAATTAATTCTAAATACAAATTCAAAACTAGTCTCTGCCACTTCTAAAACAGTCTACCATAAGTTCTTGCATATCAAGAGAATTTTTTAAAATCTTCAACCTTGAACAAGTCATATCTAATTTATATCTCTGAATTTATATCTAAATTCTTTGGGGCGATATTTTGAAAATTAAAATCACATTGCGATTATTGTATTGCAAAGTTCATTCAGGTATAAATAACAATATACCACTAATATTATACAGCCATACTAGTTTCTTTAAAGCAAATTAGATTCCTGTTGATCATGAAGAACAATAGAGCAAGAAAATAGATGGGGTCTGACACCGTGTACATATCACCTCCATTTAACATGGGGATAATGGATGATGTTGGTTAAATTTGTTTATCAAGCAAGTTCCTGAGAATTTTCTTGATAATTTTGGTTTAGAATAGACTTATCTTGTCAGCTCTTCGTGTTACGAGATTTGAAATATTTATGTGATGTCAGTGATAAGGTGTAAACCTAACTACAACAGATTCTTAACTATTTGCAGAATAACATACATATACTTGAAATGTCATATTTAATCTAAAGTGATGCGTTGGAATGCATTTTGATAGCAGATGGTTGAAAATGGTTCTTCGCCAAGAAACGGTTTTGTAAATGGTGCAAATGATGCTAACACACATGAGAACCTAAAAATAACCTTCAATTGTAAAACAGGACAATGTTAGCAGATCAGGCATTTAAAAAGTTAACTTTGAATTTTTCATAAAGGGGAACTTCATTTTCTTTTAAAAATCAGTTTCCCAGGCGGCCATCTTTTCGTTGTGATCTAATGCAAAAATAATTTTATATGAAGATGTACATCAATGTTTCATTTGGTAGAAAACCTGACACTCAAACTTAAGACCAGATTTATTACCAAGCCTGACCATCTATGTTTTTGGCACCACAAATCTCTACAAATAAGCTATTATAAATGAAAACATAGAACCATTGTCACTACAATCACATTTCGGGGAGAGTTTCTTCCATTACAGCCTCAATACCATCGACAATAAATTTTATTTGGATTTCTTATAAGCTTTTAAAGAATTTACAGCTGGAAGATTTAATTTCTCAAGAGGACTATCCCTTAACACAATCAGTTCTACTTACGATTTTCCCTTTAAGTTCCTCCCCGAGAATTCAATATTGGGAATAGCCTTGTCTGTGTTGTCTTCATCGCAGGTATTCCCAAAACTATCGTAGCCGTACGCCAGGCGGAAGGCATCGCCCTTTGTTATTGAGAAAGCAGCAATAAAGATCTGCAATAAAAACGAAGAGCATGGTACAGCGGCTAAAGCTTGCAACGTGTTAATGGAGGAAGGGAGGAAAAGGCGTGGAGATGCACCCTGGTTCTGGGAATTGATGCCTCTGATTACATCGTGGCACACATCGTGCAGAATGTATCAAGTCTGTGTATACGCTCTCAGTCCACTCATACCATTACAGAAGAATTTGGCTTTGATGGAAAAAGCTTTAAGGATGATTGGGTTCTGTATCTGATTATACATTTAGACTGTATCTGTGCGTAAAATGATTTATATATTTATTTTGTATTTTTTAGTTTAGTTTAGCCTTTAGTCACTATTACAATGTATCTATTAAATATTTATTTTATACACTGTATCTCTTAATGTGTTACTTCATAAATCCTTTATTATTACAATGTGTCTTACACAGTTTATGTAACTTGAATTAATACTTTGTATTACTTACATGACAAAGTGTTTCTCTGTATTTCTAATATGATTACAATGTATCTCTTACTGTGTGCACCTTAGGTTAATTTCCATTTCTTGGAAGAAATAAAAACATTTCTATTTTCAAGTGTTACTTTGTAACTCTTATACCTTGCACTTCTATTTCTTGATAACATTGTCTAATAAAGGGTTTTAATTAGATAGAATTGGTTACACAATCAAAATGTGATCTACAAAGTAAGTACTTCAGATATCCTTCTCCAGATGTTACAATTTATCTTTTCCAGCAAGTATATACCTGGCATACAGATAAAAGAAAAGTTTACAACTTCAAAGTAACAGCTTTCAGGCTAATTTAAAATGTAATTCCTCTAAATTAAACAAGTGTTTTGCCCGAGTGAAAATAAAACACAATTAGCAAGATTGGCATAAGTGAGAAAAGCTATTTCATTCCTCCAAGGATCTTTGTTAAATGTGTCTATTAAAGCTCCAGGAAACATCTTCAAGATACTGCCCCGAGAAAATCTTCTTAATTACATTAGGACTTGGTGAACATTACACTGAGGTATACATGTCAAATCTCAAAGGGTAAGTTTTGCAAATTATTACTTTAATTAATCAGTTAGTACTATTGAATTTGAGTCTTCACTTCACCATATTTGATTCTCTTTTAAACAAGATCAATGATTTATTGTATGACTGCTACTGAAATATCAGGATCCTTTCATAAAAAAGAATCTCACAAGCAAAATACCACTGGACGTGTTATCAGTTTATAATGAGTGATAATGATAATTCTCTGATGTCATAGAAAAACATTTGGATGTAACAACAAATTGAGGACATCATGTTTTTGCCGAGTAGAGAGATGTCTTCTTGGTGTAAACTTTCCCTCTTTAAGCACAATGTAAATTAACCAACTAGGGACAAAAAAAGACAAACAAGAAGTTTAAATTGAAAGAGGTGAGGTGAGGCGAGGTGATTTAACGCCACTTTCAAAAGCATTTTTACTTATATCGTGGCTGCTAGTATTATTGCAGGGAGAAAGCCCGCAACACCATTGTGGCTATGCATTACAGTGAAACCTGCAAACATCGGCTGGAACTAGTGAACCATGGGTGGTACTGTGCTGAAATTTAGTGTAGCATTGGACCCAAAACCTACTGTTGGTACAGTTCTCTACTGCAGACAAAGTTGCCGAGCCCCTGGCGGGTTAAATTGGGAGAGGGTTTCACTATTCATGATGATTTGATAAGAATAAGAAGACAATCTCCCATGTTATGAACATATGGAATGGGTTACTGATTTGGTAGTAAACATTACTTCCAACATGACATAATCTAAAAATTCAGATGATACAAATATTTGATAAAATTTGGCTGAATTAATAAAACCAGACCTAATTAACCAAATAATATCCTCCCTCTTCAATCTTTCATGAAATAAAACATCCTAAAAAGGACAACTTTACAAGCTGCTGGGAGTTACGTTTTTAACAAAAACCTCTTTACCAAATTCTCACCCAGCTAGCCACAATTAATCCTGAAACAACCAAAGCCCAAATCATAGATTCCCAAAAAACCATGGCTTGCTGACCTCACTGAAAGAAACTTGAGTTTTGCCAATATTTTTCCCAATTAAGAAACCAAAGAGCTCAACTCTGAGTTCAACAGCCCGAGGCAAACTTAGATGAAAAGCCAGGATCAAGGGACAACCATGTTGTCCGATTGTTGTCTCTCTTCGCCGCTACGGACATGAAGCGCTGTCGTCCACGACCATTCTCGACTCGGTACAAAGATCAAAGATCAACAGAAAACTTACTAATTTCATGACTTCAATAGTTAATGCAGCTAATTTTTATCTCCAGCAATAATCAATATGGCTGCTCTACTTGAACTATCCCAGCCATGTTCATATTGGTAACTGTTCTACTGTTTCTCACATATTTTGTGATAGAAGCTACCTCACTCAGTTCTTTATAGCAAGATGAGACAAAATTATATGTCATCAACTGTACATCAGGTCAGGAAGAGTTATAACATTTCTGGAACTTAACTTTTATCTCGAACTCTCTCAGACTAAATTTTTTGTATTGATGTTGAAAAAGAACATTGAACTTTGAATTAACATTCATCAAAAGATATGAATACTTTGGTCTGTACCGGTGCACTACACAGAAATGTCACCTACATACAGATGTTCACCAGAAACATCTTCTCTTTCATCGTACTAAATTGCCTCAAGATGTCAAATGTCATGGCAGACATTGAAATTACCCAAATTATTCTGTAATTTTTTTTATATGTATAACATTAAAGGGTATGCATTTTACTAAACATTTAAAGATAAATTCGTTGATGTAGCAGGTGGTTTCACAATTTATTATGAATATTTCAACATAAGCTCACTCGTTAGAAAATTAAACAGTCAAACATATTTCTTTAAATTATTTTAAAAAAATATTGTTGAACATGATATTTCCAATATTTCTTGTAATTACCAAGAAAGCAAATATTATACCTATGGTTGTAAGATGAAAGGAACAAAATAAATTTTGAATCAGTTACCTATCTAGATAATGATGGTGAAGGTAATGTACTTAATCTATATAGTTACCTACCTAAAGAAAATCATATGCTTAATGCTTTCACTTAGCATCGTTTTTTGATCAAACAAATTATGAAGTTAGTGTACATCGACCAGCCCAGTTATAGAAACATTAATAAATAAGGAGCCTGATAATGAACATAATCATTCAATTCATCAATCAAAAGTAATTACTGGTAATTATTTGCTGTTTTAATGTGACCACACGAAACGTCTTTGACAGATAACACAATGTTACTTCCTTAGTAATCACTCATCAGTAATCATTAATCATCGTAATTGATTAAACGCCAGGTAGTTTATATGTCAATCAGGTTTTCCTCGTTAATTGGCATTGTAGGTGTAAGCTTAAGATCAACTCATTAATTTCTTGATGTATTCCTAACGAACTATTAGATCATCTCCATCTCTTCATAAAAAGCATCTTTCTTCCAGCTACCAAACCAGCCACCATTACCAAGATTGATACTGCACCATTGTTGTGTACGGGGATATTGATTTTCTCAACGATTTTGAAAGGAAAAAATAATAACTTTTCTCCAAAAAGTATCTATTTGTAACATCTTTTTGTAACTCTTCTATTGTCAATAGTCAGAATTTATTCATCCAATATAGAAACAGAACCTTAGGTTAATTACCTTAATCATGAGTTAATGATTCTTAGATAATTAAACATTAGGAGCTTATAATGGAACCATGGGATTAGTTTATAGAGCAATTTGAATGGTGGCATATCTCGGCCATTATCAGATTAGGTAGTCAGACATGAAAATATGATAGAAAAGAGTAAGTGAATGGACTTAATGTGAGTTGATAACTGAAAGAAAAATTATAATATACCTAAATTATGTTTCAGACATAGTTAGATGAAAGAAGAACAGGGGAAAGAGATCATTATTATAAGAATTATCATCCATGAAACAGCAAAAAGATAACAAAATGTAAAAAGAAAATTTCCTTTTTCATCTGAGCTTGTAAAAATTCAAAGTAATTTAACACAAAATGTAAACTGACAAGCTGTAAGGTCTTACATCAATTATAGAAACATAAATAGTTCACAAAGACAAAAGATTTCTTTTAAGATCTACATAACTGATGTAAGGAGATTGTAGAATGTATTTATCTAAACGTAGGTTTTATCTTTGATACATTTTCAAAATGTCTCAAGACTCCATTTAAAACCAATACTTGAAATAGAATTCTGATTTCAGAAAGAAAAGTTTGGTTTTGTAAGTTTCAAAAACATTCAAACAAACTCTTAGCTCCTGTCCATATGAAACTATTCAATCATCTTACAGACACTTGTTTCTTTAAGTGACAAATGTCAAGAATAATAACTATTTATTCAGATGCAATTAGATAGCACTTTGAAAACTTAATTTTGATGGTCATATGCTAGAGAATTTGCAGGTATGCAATCCAGTTGCATATATATATACGTATGTCACTAATTTCATTTTCAGAAGCTAAGAATTAATCTATGCATGAGCTTGTAATGTTACACGTTTTATCATTGACCTTTTCAACTACATTTGGTTTGATTTATATGGTAGAGCATTATAATTTATAGAGGTGAGATGATTTGGGGTTTAACTCCACTTTCAGGAGTATTTCACTTATATCACGGCTGCTAGTATTATTGCAGGGAGAAAGCCACATTGTGGCTATGTATTGAGGTGAAACCTGCCACCATTGGCTGAAACTAGCTAACGATGGGTGGCACTGTGCTGAAATTCAGTGTAGCATATTGCACCCAAACCTTACTGCATGTAGAACAGTTCTCTACTGCAGGCATTAAGATGCTCTTGATAATCGTCTTGAGCATTAGAAGGGATGTCATATGGCACCTGTGAACGAAAGTTTTTTGAAATGCTTGATGATATTTGTTACAGTATATGCTATACTTTCACAGAAATAAATAGTGAAATGTACATGTGAAATGATAAACTTCTTGCACATCTATAGTAATGATGAGGGAACGGGGGAGTCAGAGAAAGCACACCTGAATGTATCTATGAATATTTTGACTCGTATGTAACACGAAATTGGCACTGTGACAGATTAAGACTGTACATGTTTATTTTGTGAACAGAGGACGGTAAACATTTTCTATATCCAAAGTAACAACACTTGGCACATATAGAAACAGAAAACATTCAGAAAGTTAAAACTCTTGTATACAATATATATCATGTTTGCTACTTTCAAAGACTTTGATAAGATCATGTGCACAGGGCAATGTAACTTCTTGCATACTGCAGCTACATCAACTGGCACTTGGCTACGGTGTGTTTGACTGTTCAAACTCATATACAATAAATGTCTCCCACTTCAAGAATCTTAGACACAGGATGGTAGAGTTCTCTCATATTAGAAGAACCATCGAGAAGCACGTTTGAAGACAGAAAACATATACTTGAGTGTATGTTTGAATATTCCATGTCTCATACAATAAATCTTTACTACTTTCCCAGACTTTGAGTGTATAATGTTGACAAGGATTGGTACGCTTCTTGCACATTCAAGGTAACATGAAATGGTGCTTATGGAGACAAAACTGAACATATAGCTGTTTTTACGATATAAAGATTAGAAACAGACACGAATTCTGGAAAAGATGAATGTCACTGACGAGTGAAGCATGATGGGAAGGAATGAATGTCAAGGTAGAAAAACTTGATTCTGCACACAACAGTGTCAACTGTACCAAACACAACATGCAAAAGTTTGTTAATGAGAGCGATGTTTACTGAAACAGAATACATTCCTTGCTGCTGGAGTCATAGACCCCTTTCTTTGACAGTCGTTACCATGCAAACTTTTTAATGCTGGAACATGCCTGATGCCATGGATACTAGATCTATACAGATGCTGTAATATTCAGTAAAGAGCCTTTTTGTCTAAGGATAATTTACATTCCATAAAAATCCCCTTCATTAACATTGAGTGGTCAGATTTAGATAACTTGAATTCATTACATTGCTCCTAACACATTATCCTAAATGAGAAAAAACAAGCAAATTTTGTCCCCCCCCCCCCCAAAAAAAAATTGACAAGTTTTGACTAAGAAATGGTTAAAAAAGTGTCAGTGTCAAATCCCATATGTATTCATATTTTAAAAGATTTTAAAAAGGTATTTATCAAATGGTAATTTCTCAATACCGCTCCTATAAAAAACAACTCCTCAATATTTCAAACAAATGTCAAATTCAAATAAATTACTCCATTTCACTCAATTTGTCAAATATGAACAAATTTCATTACATGTTATCAGTGTCATTATATGTCAATATCGAGTGGCTGTATGATATGAGGTGATATGAGGTGACATGAGGTGATATGAGGTGATACAAGATGATACGAGGTGTATTATACGAGTAGCTAGGACTATGATGGTGTACGTCTAACATTTCAGTGTGTTCTCTTCCAGTATTGATCTTCACCATTTCATAGCAAGGCAAATGTCAAACAGCAGAGATATTCAATCCTTTAAGTCAAGGCTTTTTGATATCTATTTGAAGTACATCACTGCTTTTATTTCTCTAAATATCATCTAGCTAATTATAATGTTCCTGGTGTGAGATAATATAAGAAATATATCCAAAAGAAGTTGAATATGAAATTTTCTAGAAATCTCAGCAAACACCTGCTGATAATATTTTCTAAAAAATATATTTCCCAAATAAATATGTGATGAGTTGACTTTATGATTCATTAGTCTAAATATTTACTTATTTATGAATACTGAACTTGTTGTACACATTCTAGAAATATTCTCTTTGATAAGAAATATTTTATAGACATTTCTTTCATTCTAACGACAATGAAGTATCTTCTACAGTACAGAATTACAAAGTTTTCATGAAGAAACTTTCAAAATGTGTTTTTGAAGAAGATAATATTTATCTGATTGAGCGTAAATTTGATTGGAGGAGCACAAATGGTGTGAAATATGTCACCAAGCAATCTTACTCTCGTCAAATCTAAATCCAGAGTCACCAGAGCAAACTAGCCCGATCCCAGAGAGTCTGACTGAAGCGTTAGTAACAAGATACCTAGAATTACTGGAGCCTCATTGCCATAATCAGCAGAGACTGGGGACATTTTTTCAGGGAATTATGGGTAATAAGGAGAATCCTGTAACATACAACATAGATCATGCAGAAGGAGAAATTTGGGAAAAAATGGTAGAAATGTAAATTGTGGAAAGAGGAAGCTCCAGAGAGGACCAGATGGCCTCAAGTGGTAAATGACATTCCCGACTGACTGACTTTGCGAGAAACTTTGAGTAATTGCGTCACCTTGGCGCAGCCATATATCCGTTCCTTTACTCCTTTTTCACCGATTATTGGCAAAAAGTGGGAAGATGACAGCAAGGCTAAGCTGACACTGCAGTCAGACGGAGACATATGATCTAATTCTGGAGACTCCATATTGTCTCCTGGAGGAGAGACTTGGTAACTGATGCGACGCCGAGACAGTCTGTCTGGGAGTTTTATGGATGCAGGATATCTAAATAATCTTTTGATTTTTTATCATTCATTGATGGTAACATCCGAATCCCAAGAATGTAATGAATTTGGATCACTGATTTCAAGATAAAGCCTTTTGTATTCCTGATTCTGTGGATAACTTGTTTTTCTTTTAAAGATTTTAAGATTGTGATTTTAGATTAAGCTATTGATGTTGATTGAGTAACTTATGTGTTTTCTATATTTTCTGCACATGCAGTATATGTTCATCGGCTGATGAGTGATTTCCAAATATATTCATTCTAAAACAGAATTATGAATCTGATGGCTGGCAATCCTAAACTTTTATTCACTAACATATTCAGCTATTGATATTTTTTTTAGGAATTTCTGCCCTTTGTATGACCTGCATGTTCAACATTTGATATGAAAGACAAGAATTCTTATGATTAAATGTAAAATTAACTCATTCTTTCAAACCAACAAACATATTTAAAAGGACCATTCGAGCGGCTTTCATCCGCCATCTTAAAATGTTAGCATTGCGAGAAATCAAATGTGCTGTATTATGCTAATTCATTGACAAAATTAAGAAATAACTAATAGATTGATAGAAGAGGGGAATATTCACAAATAATTGATAATAAAAAATGTCAGATAAGTAGTAATGCATTCCACATTCGTAGCTCCGATGATTGGCTTCAGTTTTTCTTTTTTGATCGATACACTTTATTCTTTGTCAAATTGTTAAATTTTGAACAACTGAAATGTTTACCTCATGTATATATTTGAAATTAAGTGTGAAAAGAATCATGTAAAAATCATATATATTTGTTAACAGGAAAGTCCTCCTCAATTTCGTTTCCACAAAATATACCTGGCTCGAATGGTCCCTTTAAATTATTTCAAGGAAAAATCTCTGTTATATCTGCATATCTAAAACGAACGTGGAAACTGAGTAGGTCTCTTGATATAGATATGTTGTAGATAGTGTGTAATCAAATATGTATTTAAATATATCAAGTAAAACAGAGGGCCTGAGTAGAAAATGTAGACATTCTGCAGAATATAATGTTTCTGTCCAAGTTTTATAACAACTCGAAAACTTTAAGACAAACAGAATCCAATTCTTCCACCCTTATCTTAAAAGTAAGAAACGAAACTCACCATTCCAGCCCAGAAGAGGAAGAAGACGAAGAGCGAGACACAGTCGGTACATCCTCGTTTCCTCGTGGCGCTACTCAACACCCCCTTCTCGTCTCCGGAGTCCTGGAGGTAGAAGGCACAAAATTTAAGATACAATGAATATTTTCACATAAATTTTCATAAATATGTACATATACGATGACGTCTTGGCCTTTGTAACATTTCATTCTGTCTGAAGATTAAACTATGAAACACGTAGAAGAAAATCTGGTATTATGTTTTCATATTTATTAGATGAAGTAAGAACATACACTTGAACAAATCCCTTTTGTGTATACATACATATATTAATAGTTTCTCAATTATCAGGTTTTCACACTTATTTGCTTAGTTGTGAACAAACATAATGTTTAATCTGTCTAAGGTGCACAGATGGGTTTCCTATCAAAGTAATACATGCCTTATAAACAATACCAACTGGCTTTCTGTTCACAAATCTTCATTGTGGATTTATATTATAAAAACGCTGGAAATAAAGTTTGAGTTGTAAAGCAAACCCACTTTCTCAGCCTGTTCTGAATTATTTTGATAATCACACTGACACTGAAAATAAATTCAGTGAATTAAATGGAAATTACATTGTAAGCTTGGGGTAAATCTCACAAAAGATTAAAAACCATTAAATCTATTCCAAAGAAAACTAAAGTAAGATTTCCTGAAAACAAAGTATATGATCTCTCTTTCATATAAAGATGTGGTGAATTAAGTTATCCTTTTCATTATGTTTGTAAAACCAACACAAAAGACAAATGACTAACACAATGCAAGAGCGATCATTTTCTATCTTTATTAGGGGATTTTCCTGCATACAGTAGTTAATAGCAGTAATTCGAACGAGAGGTTAGATCATGTTGTGTATTTGCCAAAGTTCCGCAGGGCAATGTTGATAAAGGTTCTTTAGAAAAAAAGTCTTCTTGGAATTTGATAACGTCTAAAGTTTTTCGGATGATTTCAAGTCACTTGAGGAAGCAACTGTGAGATAAGCCGAGAAAAGAAAACATGTAGATTTCCATCATGACGGACGATTGTTGAAATGTATCGCGACAGTTACACATTAGTAACTAGTGATGAAAGAAAGGGCTCTTTGTAGAGCCATGTACTGTTAGTCTTTATAAAGATATAGGTATTCTGGGCTCGGAAGTGCTGCCAAGTCCTTTGAAAAATGAAACTCCTGGGGTATTGACAAATGCATTTATCTTACAATTGATTCAATAACTTCATAATTACATTTCGAGTTATCTGAACTTTCACGCTTCAAGATGTTTGTTTAGATGACAACATCTTTATTATTATTTCAAGTTGATTTTTATAACCCTTTTTTTTTTCAAGTATACTGGACAAAAATAATTAGGGATATCTGTAAATTCTGAAATTATTGATAATGAAAGGTTTTTACATTGATCACCTGTTAAAACATTATTGATAAAGTTGACATTATCCCTAACTTATTTCGCCCGGTATATATTAAAATGTTATTAGTTTATTATATTGTGATAAATTTAACTATACGGTTTCAAAGTTGCGTTTTTCCTTCACATAATTTATTTATTTTTCCGTGTTTTATTTGAATACCTGGTTCATGTGTACAGTGTGTATCAAATCATCTGTTTCACAAAGCTTAGTTAGCATGAAACTCTGATATCTAGCTTAATCATATCTTTAGACATAGTATTAGTCCTTGCATATTTTGAACAAATAGAGATTTATCAATGTTGCTAACAATCAATCAATTTCTCTTACGACTTAGAAATCTCTAAGGAAAACATACATATTAGTTCTGATAATCTGGAGACATTTGTTTATCTCGGAAAATGTGAGAGAGAGAAAATAAACTGAAACTATATTATGTTCACCTATTTATCACACCCAATAACAGTTTAACCCCCTCGATGCCACTAGTACAAAAGTGTTCCTGACAGCTCTTGCAAACTGTGAGCATATGTTGCACTCATAACAGTTCCAAGCTGGAGTCAAATCGGTATTTTCAGAGATTCACCGAGGCATAATCAACATACACCTGTCATATTGCAGCCCAGTATTATCTCGTATACAAAGGAATGAATGGCTGACAAAATAAAGTACATCAGTCTTTGTGTGATAGAGCAAATAAACACGGTTCTTCCTGCCGGTCAAAACAACTCCGCCGTTTATAGAGGCAGTCGGAAACAGCAGCTGGTTGCAGCTTCTTACCCCCAAAAATTTGTCTTCTCTGCTTCTCTGTTGATTCAAACCCTTATCACAAATTCCCATTGTAAAACAAAAACATGGCGGAAATGGCGGGGCGATACGGTGTGACTTATATCAGAGGCTTGATGAGGTTTGGATTGTAATGCGAATTTCACCTGTTTTCATAGCTCCACTGCGATTAAGGTTATCACACGCATAGACAAAAACAAGATTAAATAATGGTCTGTGTCTTTCCTTTGCAAAAGACTTTTAAAAAGAAAGTTGACTAGGAGAATTTGAGGCTTCTCTAAGAATAACTGCATGAGGTTCTTAAGATCAATTGATGGGAAAAAGTGAAATTTGCAGCTGTTAAAGTTAGCTTTTATCATGAAATATCTATTTCAAGTTTTAAAATTTAAATTTTTCAAATGGCCTCAGAATACATTGAGGATATCCTCACCAATACATAATTACTGATAAATTTGTCAATAATCTAAACCAGTGAAAAAAAATGGAAGCATCAATCAAACCATTAGGTTTCAGAATTTTTGTCCGAGATTTCATGGATCCATGCATTAGTCTGAAGATGAAAGTTTCTTAAACTTCGCACCAAGATGTAATAAGTGTTAATTTCACAACTAATATCCCAATTTAACACAAACTGATGATCATTAAGTTTTCAAGCAAGATCAAAAGGTTATCCTTTTCTTCTTTCAAATCTAATTTTCACGAAAATATTCTCAATATTCAATGTATAACCTCATTTATTCATCTAGCTTCACTTATCATGTAACAGTGCTGTTAAAAACTCATCAAGACGTCTTGTCAACTAGAAAATCCAATTTTTGTAATTCTTATGACAAAAAGTTAGAATTGTTCACGTTGCCATAGTTCCCATCTCAAAAGTTAACGCATTTCCAGTTGTCAAGAAAGCGTTACTTGTCTCGGCCAATCCAGACCTCATCACAAACTGTCCACTGTGGACGGAAATCGTCAACAAAAGAATATGGATATCAGCCTGGTACTGGCAGGAAAATGAGGCTTGTTTCCTCGTAGGTCCATCAACAGTTTTCCAATCAATTAGATTCAAAATCATTCCGTCAAACTCGACCGAACGGCGTCAGGACAGTCAAGATTTTCCGGCCGGATCAATCTTATCCCATCATGCCTATTTCCTTTCATACGTGTTGCACCCATAAAATAGTGATGAAGATTTGGAACGGATCAATTCATTAACTTGCAGTACCAGTAAAACACTATCCCCTCACAGAGTAATTACACCTTGATTTCCAGGAAGGTTTTGATGGCACCGCCCTTTGGCTAGCAGTTAATAATTATCTCATTATTGTGCAAAAAACCCCTGATGGAAACGTCTGGCAACTGTCATTTTGGGAAATTATTGATACAAGACTTGGGAAGTTATAGGTTTTTTAAGCAAACATAGTAAGATTAGGATACGCTTAATCTAATCTGAATCAAGACATTGGCACAAAGATTCTGCTACCGGTTAAATGCAAAAAATGATTATTTCTGGAAACAAACAATGGTTTTCATAGAGAAGGAACGAGCTCTGATTCATATGGTGACTTTGTTGCCTCAAGAACTCACAATGGCGCTGGTTCGCATGACAATGAAAGTTGACAATGAAATCAGTATCAATCAATGGTATTGCTACAAGGCACTTTGATGTAGGTCGGTCGGCTTTGGAGCCAAAACATTAAGACTAGAATTTGCTCTTGTGTGTATCGGCACCAATACATTATTGGAGGCCTGTTAGACACAATGTCAGGGTGCTACTTCTTAAAGATTAAAACAAAATCTTTTAATCGATCAAAAAAGTTCTTTGATTATTCAAAAATAGCAGCTGGATCCAGGTATTTATATTTTATGTAATATTTCTTAATACATCAAATTTTGGGGATACCTTTCTCTGACGATTTATTCTTAAACATTTACAAAGATTATGAATGCAAATTTTCAAATCCTTTTCCTTTATCAATATATCTAAAATAAATTATTTTTCAGTAATTTGGGGTGAAAGAAAAATAAAGAATTATTGCCAATATATTGTTTATATTAAATTCTTGCCCAACGATTTTGGGAAAACAAAATATTCAAGAAAAATAGCAAAGATTTGACCAACCTGTTCTGCACAACAGCCACCACACATCTTGCTTGTCTTTATTGGACGCCAGCAAAATTAATCTGGAATAAAGAGAAAACAGTTGAATTTCTGCAGGAAAGAATATAAAAAAATATGAAAGTGCATAAAATTTAACCACAGCTGACAAAAGTTATTTCATTTCATAACAAGTGCAAAGAATGCTTTGAGCTTGAATGTGCTTAGATTAAATAAGGATTTCAAGTCCTAGGAACTGAATTGTACATTAGATTTTCAATCTGGATATCTGCAGTTTATCCTAGTTTACATTACTACACTGTGAGCAATGGTTGACCCTAATACTGGATAATAATATGAATACATAAACTGTCCAATGCTGCTTAGAAATGCCTATTCAGGGTTTATAGTAATGAACAAGAAATAATGCTATTTGTGTCTATTCAAAATCATCATTATGTCCCCCCAAAAGGATAATTTTGGATTTTAGATATTGAATAGTATCCTGATGTGTTTGAGTTTTAATTAATAATTTATCATTAATTGCTTCACTGATAAAAAACCCTTATCAAAAATTCCAATATCCCTGGTTTATGTTACCCAGTCTATATGGCATTCAATTTCTTATATGAAACTTACCATTAGGTGAAATAGAAATCATTTCACTCATAATAATTGAATTTATTACCTAAAAATCCCATTTGTCTTTCCACAATATTCATGATCATAAGTCTTTAAGCTTTTGATAACATTTTGTTGTATTGTTAATGGTTAAGTTATGATTTAGTAAATATAAGAGGCAAACAGTTTAAGATTTGAAATGATAAAGATAAAGGTCAAACTCGCCAGTGTCTCTGTTTAAAGATGACAGTATCAATGTTTTACAAGATCTGATGATGTGGCTGGTATCGTAGATCAAGATTTGATGTCAGGATATTGTTACCAGCAGACAGAGTCATACTATAAATATCACTTTACCATCAGAGACAAAGATACATAGAAGGAGGCCTCTCTTGGAACAATCTCATCCAACACTCAACCAGCAGACTTTCTTACATTCTCTTCCATTCATTTAAAAACTTAAATCTTGCTTGAAGGAATATGCATTTTCATAAACAGCATTAAGACATATTTCCAAAAGGTGTTAAATCTGAAATCAATACAAATGTGAACCATAAACTTGTAAAAATTAATGGTTGGTTAAATCTTATTTATCATAAAGATGGATTAAGTGATAAATCAAATCTTTCAAGTGAGACAATAATAATTTGAAATAATTCATGGTAATATTTTGCTTTTATTTGGATGATCACAACCTACATGTGTCTTGTATAAAGGTTACTGATATGTTATTTAAACCTATAACCACTGTCATATGAATGTATAAGAAATTCAAATCAGAAATGGTTTTAGAAGTTCTATTCAAATGCTAGGTTAGGAAATGTACCCAAAAAATACAGTTAGTAAACACTTAACTAAATGACGGCAACTATCCTCTTTACAACTTCGTATCAAAATTGATGATTTACCATAAATACCATACAAACATACACCACTCAAATACTTTGAAAACATGTAACCAAAAGGATATTTATTTTCAGTGACTGACATAAAACAAGTTATGTCATTATACAAGTTATTTTATGTTTCGAAGAGGACACTGATGTATAAGGATTTAAACATATCATTAATTGTTTGAAAGAGGTGATAAGTAAATACTGAATTTACAAATTGTCAAAAGGTTTTTGTTCAAAGGATTTAAAAAGTTTTAATGCTTCAAGATGAAGGGAAACGTTAATCATGTATATATCTACAAACAATAAAGATAATGCAAAGGGGATATCTCATTTTACATTCTGAGGGGCAATTACAATGTAAAAGACCTTATCATTAACTTAAACATTTAGAATTAGTAAGGCTTCTTAAATAGATTTTAACAACACTGGTTTTTTTACAAAGGTCAAGCGCTTTTGTCATAATTTTGTGATTATATCCTTCATTTTCAAAACATATATTTAATATATTACTTAGAATATTAATTTTAAAAAATACTATTCCAAATATTAACAGTTTTTGTCGAAGGAATATTACTTTAAATGACACAGGTGAGAATACCATTCCTCAGAGCCAGCATCATATGTGAACATACTCTAACAAAGAGTTCTATTTTGTCAATGTGCACATTTTGGTATATATTTTGCTTCCCTTACTTCATGGTAAAGCATCAATACATAAATGGTTGTTGAAACATGCTTGCTGGATCAAAAATATATCAATTTAAACATCAAAGCCAACAACCTTTAATTTTCTTATTCTATGCAACCAACGCACTAAAAATAACTAAAAGATAGATAAATAAGCTTATAAGAAATGAAGATGTTTTCTCAGACTGTTACAGAAAATATCTCAAAATATCCTACAAGAAGAGAGATTGGTTATTTCAAAGGGAAATAAAATACAGTAGCCAAGCAATAGTGTAGAAGGTAACATCAGTATGTCATTGATAGTTACCTGAACCTTACCCACCACGATTTGATGAAATTAAAAATATCTAAAATTGTGACATTTATTTGTGGATACCCAAAATCCAAAGCATTGGTCAGAATTTACTTAACAGGTTATTTTTGTAATCATTCAACAATATTTAAAAAGGTAACTTATGTTGGACGAAAAATCCAAAATGTTGGTCAGAATACTATCATTTATTAGACAGATAAATTTTTTAATTCTATAAAAAATTTTTAGAAAGGTAAATTTTGTTGGACACAATTATTTAAGCTTTTAAAACAAGGTGGATACCCAAGATCTAAAACTTTGGTTAGAATACCATCATTTATTCAACAGGTAAATTTATGAAAGATGTTAGATAACATTAGATGTATATTACAAACCAGGAGGTGTATTTTCAAAGCTCTCTTAGTGTTAAGGTAGCCACAGTACGATACTTTTCTTTAGCCTGCAACAATATTAGCGCTAAGAGAGTCCAACAAAACTAGACCCAGGTGTATCAGACAAATTTGAAACCAAAACTTCAACCGATATGACAAGAATAGGACCTGCATTGAAACAAGCATTTGGGTAAATATTTCAGTCCTGACATTCCCAAAAAGGACGCTCAGTTGCATATAATCAATGTAAGATACTCCTTAGACATAAGTGCAAATTTACTTACTGGTTGATCGTTAATGTCTAGCGCCTGTAGCAACATGCTCAGAATGAAGACGCTTTTGACACCAGGAGATAATGATCTTATCATTATTTCATGCATTTGCATAGCAACATTAAATATTTGCTGTACATGTGCTCAAGATTACCAGTTTTCCATCATTTCCAATTTTTCCACCCTTATGAAAATTAGTTTATGATAATCAGTCAATGGTGAGAGTTTTAATAGGGTGACTGTCAATAATATCAACCAATCATTGGTGTAATTGAACATCTTTGTATCATGATATCAAATTCTCATTCAGTTACAATCAAAATTACAATATTTGATTATCATTATCCTTGAAGACAGAAACAGATAAGGTAAACAAATTAGCTTGATGAAGTATTAAATATTTGATTTTATTTCCAGAACAAATAATGAAGCCTGCATAGCTTAATTTTGCTGTGGTATCGAAAATGACGAACACAATATGATATTCTTGTTGCGAAATACCAAATTTTGAAATACTTAAAAAACATTGACAACTCTAAAGGAAAATAAAATGGAATCTAAAGGGAATATATTTATGCAAAAGGTTTTATACTGATAGTTAAACAATTCTGGTATTAATCTTTGGAGTCACTGCACAACATGTGCGTAAATTTAACTGTTAAGTGTCTCAACATCAAATCATTTTAGGATCATGGAAATTGTTTAACAGAGACAAGCACCTGTCAAAACATTAGAGACTTATTTGGACTACAATATTGAGATATCTGAATATTTTGCCACTGAAGGTGATACCTTAATAAAGTATTTAAGGGCAGAATTGACTGCGACACTAAAGGCTTGAAACAGACACTAGAACCATGAGCAGGTGCAGGAAAGTCTTGTCTTTATTAATATGTCTTTATTCAACTTAGATTTACCTTTTTATTTCCTGTTTCATATTTTGATACTCAGTGAATAAAAACCTTCATTTTAAGAACTTAGTAAAATACTAATTGTGAATAAAATTGCTAAAATTCAGGAATCATTTCTGATACCATGTCCAGTGTAAGAAACCAACCATCACTGTGACAAATTTGAATCTATTAGGCGAAATTGGCACCAAATGTCAAAATGTCAAACATAGGCAATACAAATAAAGCCAAGCCCCAGAGAAGCACAGGGCAACTCCTGCACATCCTGCAGGTAGAAATCTGAGGACAATCATTCATGCAACCACCTACCTAGCACACAGCGAGTGTTTTCACGAGGCTTCTCTCAACGATCTCGAGAAGGCAACACTGGTGATCTCATATCCATTCATGCTCGAACATCCTCTTTTGAATCCAGGGAGTTCCAGTCCTCTCTACGCATTCCTATATGGACCAGTGTTCTCTGTGGGTTCCCTAGTTACTATATAGCACAATGCTTGCTATATGCTCTCCAGTGTTCTCTCAATGCTCTCTGCCCTCACATGCTCTAAGAAAGCATTAGTAGATCTGGTCTTCAGGTTACCGGGCAGGCTCCTGTGTGTTTACTGTGACTCTTCCCTCTGAGAGAGACAGCAAGAGAACTCGGAGCAGGACGCGAGATGCAAGTCTTGGTTGGCTGTGACGCAGAGTCGAGCCTCCAAGACAACGGCAAATTATTGATCCCAGAATTCCCTGATCTGTGAGCGCTGCTGCTTTAGGTAATGGCACATGTTCGGCCAAAAGCTACGTCCGAGATATTGCACTTTTGTCAACATTCTTTGGCTAGATTACAACTAACTGTCTGTCTTCGGCTGACCATTTGGAAATGAGACTTTATTTCTTGTAATTGGGCTGATAGATCCCAGATTATCCTCTATTTATGTGAAACAAAATCATTGGATAAACATTCCTTGCTGTCCCATATTTCTGTCTTCAAAATGGTAAATAATGAAATAAGCTTGTTGCTGTTTTTCACAGAGGAGTCACCCAATATGTGACAAAGTTGACGAGAGTGGATACAAAATATTTTGTTTACCTGAGTCAAAAAGAATATTGTTTTGGAAGAACGACAAAAACAACTTTTTTTAAACACAGGTAGGTTTACAAGTTACAGGTTCAACAAAGACATACATATGGTTTAACAACACAACACAGACAGACACACATTCTTAAACAAATGTTTACTCTCAGCTTGATTTTGAAAAAGACAAATGAAAAAAGTTGTCATAGACAAAAGAAAGGAGAGTCCTTGATGTTTTATAGGAAGGACTGGCAGAAGCTAAATACAGCTACTCTTGAAATAAGATCAAATACTCCCAGAGAAGTGTCCTTAAGCATACTATATTATGTCACAGGACTGGCCTTAAGAATAGAGGGAAAGCAACACATCTAAATAGAAGGTCCTAAAATTGGAAAAGGAATGGCTACCACTATTTTTACAAACTAAAATATAACACTCCTTTTTCAAAAAAGATTGAATATGATAAGAATTTGAATGAAATATTGTCACAAAATCTTTTAGTCAACAAAATCTTTTAATTTAATATGACTTAAAAATGGCAGTCTGTCTATTTTTTCAAACACTTTGTTGTTTTGAGTAGAATAATGTTTTCTTAAAAATATTTCACAAAATATGTTTTTCAAACTAACAATCTGTAACCAAAAAAAATAAAGAGATAAGATCTATTCACCCAATCATTTACAAAGGATAATCCTCGTAATTTCCCTCCCAATATTTAGTCTCAAACCAACACCAGCCCCAAAAACATCTCCTTGAAACTAAACCTACAAATCAGATTTACTCTGAATCTATTACAGTGAACAATAAGGGCTATCAAAATAAGCTAACATTCTGGCCGTAACTCCGTGGCCATGCATAAACCCAATCAGGCCCACTGATATCATGCAATAAGACCCAGCAATAATAACATTTTGATTATAGGAATTCACGACTTTTAGCCAGCTTCCCATGCCTCTTCAATCAGTGTAGAAATTAAGACCAATTTTGGCCAGCATTAATTCAATTCCTTGTTGAGGACCTGATGAAGATGCCTTGTGAAATCAATTACAAGGGTAGATTGCAAACAAACCTCTGCGTACTGCACGTCACCGCTGTCAGTCAACCTCTCCGCTCGTTCCCGCGTACATCCAGCTACTGTCGGTACTCACTCCACCGTACTATAGTCCCATTCACGCCGCGTTTAATAGTTTTATAGTCCCGGTGCCATTGTCAGAAAGAGGCTGGCTACTGACACCTCGTAATTGACACATGTTGATATCCAATCAGATGACGCTACTTTCAGTCCCAATCAGATAGCTACTTTCACTTCCAATCAAAATGCTACTTTCACTTCCAATCAGAAAGCTAAGTTATTTTCAGTCAGAATTTTTTTAATTCATTCGAAGTGACAGTGAAAATTTGTTTGAATAAAAAATCACTGATCACAACACTTTTTTTTATCATTGATTATCGATTAATTTACATGTTATTATCATTTTTAAAAAGAATTCTACTTGTATTTTCATACTTTGTGCAAGTGTTATGCCAGACAACAAGGCTAATGAATCAAATATTTTCTATCTATAAGCAACATATGACATTTGTTTACATTGATTGGTAAATTTGTTCGTGTAAGACAATATTGTCACATCATTATGTCCTTATTTAATGAAGACACTAAACAAACAGCGACATTGATCAGAGATCAGAAAGCATCAGGTGTAATAGGTGCACTATTGTATTTCTACCTTCCTGTTCTATCTTCTAACCATTGTTTCTTTGCATTCCAATCCATCACAGAAATCTTAACCTAACCACTAATATTCCCTACATTTTACCTTAATGGAACATAAACATTTAATGAATCATTAAATGCATGATCCTTGCATTTATTAATTCTAAAAACAGATGACGCCAATACTAAATCACCAAGCATCACATGTAAAAATATTCTCTTTCTCTAAACATATGTTAACAACTTTTCTCCCGAGTACACAAAACCCAAATGGTCTTAAAATCAAATTTTTATAACCGATGGAAAAACAATTACTTTCATTCCTTATCACACGCTTAGAACTTGAACGCATACTTCCATCCCTTGACAGCAAACTGAAGGAAGCACAATACACAGAGGGGGATAACTAAGCATGACAATACACAGGAGAGCTAATTTGCCTTCCCAAGAAGTTTCTATACAAACACGAGATAAAACATGTCTACTGTTTAACACCATGATTTAAAGAGTAAAACCTACCGGTATATCAACGGTCGGCTGGCCCAAGGGACAGCCTTACGGACAGACAGCCTGACAGACTGACGGACAGAATTACTGACAACTGGAAAGTGGCCCTATATCCGAGTTTGAAGGGCGTATTTGTGGGGAAACAATGTGTTATTCCTGCCCAGCTGGTGACGGAGGGGTTGAACAATGTGTTAACGCTATCACAGCACTGATGAGGGCACAAGCTTCCTGTGCTGTTACTGGCTTGTCTTGAGGACTTAATCAGCGTTGATCATCTCAGGATAACCAGCAGAGGGAGCCACCAACACATCAAAGCTCCGTTGGATGGAGAGACAGGTAACAATGTCTTCTGCCCACAGGTCGTCAATATCGGCAAGTTGTCTTATCCTGCCTGCCCAGTGGGGGGAAATTACAGAAATTACACGCACATGATCTTGAGACATTCTGTCATGGTATCATGAAGCATTGTGGGTAGGTTTCAAGCAGTAAATGTCTGAAGAGATGTCACGCTGATAATGAGGCTGCTTTCCTGAAGGAACAGATCAGATTGGAATCTAGCAAAGGATGGTTGGTCCGCGTGAAGTCATGTCATCATTAAGTGGAGAAGGTGACGGGACTGACTTTAACACAATGCATGTTCTTTGGTGAATAATTCATTGAAATTCGGAAAGATCAGGAAGGAGCTATTGATTCCGCCGATCAAGAAAGTGACGCTAATTAGGAAATAGACCAGAAGCATCAGCTTTGCGAGAGATTGATGAGTGGTGTGACCCACACAAAAACTCTCTATGTCTGTACGTGATCTCGTACCATGCAATCTCGCCGGAATTCATGCAATCTTGCCGGGCCCTATTCAAGCCATAAGATTCTATTCATCGCTTTTCTATTGCTGCAATCAGCAGCCCAATAAGCAGGCAATATGAGAGCGGATCGTGTCCAGTCAGAATCATACAAACCTCTGTCCCAACCGTGGAGCCAAGAGGTGCCAATGCTATTGAAAACCTGATCTCCAGCAATTCCATAACATACTGGCTCATCTCATCTTATCACCAAATCCTGTCGTTTTCGAGGCAAGTGACAAAGTTCAAATCATATTCTTCCTGTGAGATGGCAGGCTGTCCAAGTTCAGTCAGATTTATTAGGGTATTGAATACCATGGGTCAGTGGCGAGTCCTCGATCACATATCTCCCCCTTTCCTCTTGATTGAGTCCTCAGAGTAATAAAATTCATTACGTTATGGCATAAACATCATCTTTGGACTCAAGACAGCAAATTATCCTGATAAAAATGTTTTCAAAAGCTCATAAAATTTATCAAAGGAAATTATTCATGTGAGTTTTCCTGAAAGGAACATATGACATAGAATTCTGCATTCTTCCTTTGACAAAATTTTAGGAAATATTTCAAATGATGATTTATAGATAAAAATCAATCATCTTTGTATAAAAACCATAAAAATTCATCTAAAATATATATCATCAATCACCTAAATTTTTCCTTTTTCTCTCAAATATCATTAATATTAATCAAAATGCTCAAAACTTTTGCCAAAAAACCTCTGTTCCATGCATCAAAAGAACTAATGTGAATTTAATGAATCAAAAAGAAGAACTCAAGAAGTTCTACACCTCCATGAATCAGGTAAATGGTTTAATACATATGTACTTATTCACTAAATTTCAATATTGTTAATTGCCATTGCACAAGCCTTTTTCAAAATAGTAACATTTCACATGGCTAAAGAGGACCAAATTAGAAATATCCTCAAAGATATAAACAGAAAACAAACAGAAACTAGCCAGTGTCTCAAATTATGTGTACAATCCCTCAAGCAGAAAGCAAACTCTCAGAGTTAATTACTCTGTAACTTGCTCGAGCTGTTGCAGCATAAACCTACCTGCTACATCAGGCCTGCCATCTATAAATCACACACAATCCCACCACGTAAATGCAGCATCACTCGCCCTCCGAGCTGAGGGTCTAGAGACTGCTGCGAGTCTGAGAAGCTAGGAATTGTGGGTAAGGAATCAGACAGCCTTTACTACAGACTAAGGGCGATTACATTTCAACCACTAGAACAAACGAGAGATGTTACGCAAATGTTACACTGCCGAGCATTGTTACAGTGGACAAGCTAACATAGAGGGAGCCACCTGATACCGGCAGCATGGTCTATTCTCGGGCGCGTAAAACACGACTTGAATCTGAAAAACTGGCTCTCTCCTCAACAGCGGAGATTTCCTGCATGGTAAGAATCTAGCTTGTCAGTGGACCTGGATTTAGAATTGGAGGAATTTTAGGATTATTTGAATTTAAGAGGTTGATTCAGTTTAATGATGTTATCCTTAAACTTTCAGGTTTCGCTCGAGAAATGATAGAAAAACTTGTCAGTTTGAAGGATAAATTGTTTAAAATACTGGGAGCTACCATTTGGCTGAACTGCTCATGTGATGGTATCTTTATGTTCTTAGCCTTGCCTTGAATTTAAAAAAGGAACATCTTTATTTTGAGATAGACATGTCTTAAGATACTGGAATGATATGTTAAATAGTTGTATGGTTTTGAGAGTGAGGATGAATGGAGAGTCATGTCGTTAATATCAACCACTGGACACCTGCTTGAATTGAAAACTGAGGAGTGTAAAATTGGATGACACATCAAACAGAATGGGAAAGTACTTGACGATTAGAGTAACACCTGCGCTTTCAATTGAGTAAAACAAATGTGGTAATTGTGAATGATTTCAAAGATGAGTGAATCAGTTCATCATTAGGGCTTAGAATAATTTTTTGTGAAAAACATTCAAATTTCATAAATATTAGATGAGATTTTGAAGGAAATAGGAAAGTATTACAGCTGTCAAATGAGGTACACTTTAGCCATAAGTGAAAAACGGAAGAAGACCTTCAAATACCGTTAGTATAAAAGTACTTTTTGAGGCCGGGAGCTGAAGAAAGACTAAGCATGTGATGAACTTCCTCTGCCACAAAATAGTGCTCTCATTGGTCGATTGTTCTGCAGTCTTGGACCATGGTTCCTCTTGCGCTCATTATCAGAGTCAATTATTCTTGGACAAGACAATTTCCTGCCTACAGATTGAAATGCATGAGAAGGCTTATTCCGTATGACTTTCAGACTCCACGAGTTTTCCTAAGTCCTTTAAAGAAACTGGCAAAAAAATTTGAAAATGACTTAAATCTGTCAACAATACCCAGTTCCTAAAAATTGAAGCTTTAAGTTTTTACCCAATTTTCTAAATGTCCAAATCAGACAGAATATGACAAAAAATAATATGTTTGTTATTTGACTGACGTTTCAACACAGCATGAACTTTATCAAATTTGTTAAACATTTTAGAGACCTTCAAGAGTTATGAAAGCAAAGGTGGTTAAAGAGGTAATTGTTCACAAACTACAGGAATTTTAAGCTTTTAAAGACATTTCACCTTTATAAGAAAATATTTCAATGGAGAATTTGTTAACATAGCTCACAATCGAATATTTTTTTTAAAAAATAAAATTTTTGTATTACAAAATAGACTTCAACAAAAAAAATAAACAAGTTGAACTACTAGAGCACTGAGCAGTATAAGCCAGATCCTGATAAACATTTTCTCAAACCAAGCTCTGAAGAACCTACTCCAATATATCAACAACTGCACCTAGAGTGGGCTTGTAATGACAGCAGGCCGATAACGCTCTCTTTTTCTTAAACAAAAGCCAATAACAAGGACAATGTCGCTGACAACATGATTGCTTTCTGTCAATTCTCCTCACTTCCTCCCATTCAGGAGGCAGCCATCTTCTAATACTACTTGCATGACAACAAACTATTAGAGTGAACAAGTCAAACGGACCTTAAACTGTCAACATAAAAGGCATGAGAATGGCATCATTCCAAATACATCACTTAGCCATTTATGTGAAAGTCAAATATCAACGAGATGACACTTTGATAGGAAAGAATGTCACTTGATCCGCCGTTTCTCGGACTGGGTTTCCATGAGCGGAGGATCAATGAGAAACATTGATCTCTTATCAGTCATTCAATCATGTGACAACACTGATGTCTGAAGACTGGTTGGTCTGTGGTGAATGCAGATGATCACCTATAGTCACAGCCCTATCATTAACATGGTTGCAATGTGGAACCAAACATGTCTACAAAAAGAAAATCACTTGAGCGGAAAAATTCCATTGTCCACAACCTAAAAAGTCACATTTAACTTTCTTTGTATTTTTCTACAATTTAAATATAAATTAAATCTGCTTGTTGAACTAAACAACATAAGTCACCTCAAAAATATTATTCATTGGTATTCATTAAGCTTTTTCAAAGGATTCTTATAAGGTGAATTGAGATTTAACGCTGATGAAGAATATTTCATTCAAATCAAAATGGCTAGTATCAAGAAGCAAACAATAATCCATTGTGATTTGTCATCTTTTGTACGTTTTATAAAATCCTTGAAATACCTTCATAAGTACCTGTGCTTCCCTGGTTTTCGTTAAACAATACTTGACTATACAGTCATCTATACATGTATGTAGTTTATGTGGGATCAGTATGTTTAGAAACCTTTGAATTTATTTCTGTGACTAATCACCATGCAGCACTAACTTATTTCACTTATTTCTCTACGACTGTCAGAATATCTTCCTTTATCACTATCAATAGGGTCAAAATATAATTTGCATAAATTTCGCATCAACATGAAAGCTTAGAGATTATTGATATCTTACTTGCTTGCACTCAAAACAAAAAGCAATCTTTATTCAATATTTTTCAAGATGGAGGCATAATTCCAACTGATTGTCGTCTTGATGGGGAAAAAGATAATTACAGATAATGTTTCTCTATGCAAATTAACGGACGGACGACATTTACATTGGCTTTGAAAGAGACGCTTATCTTGGCTTGAGGCATACAATAACAGACAATCATTGACAGGGTATATGTACTTAAATGTCAAAATCAGATCAAGTCCAGCGATGAAACTGTTGACTCTGGTGTCTAGACGGACGAGAAGGGCGATGGAGGCCGCGACCAGTACAATAACACTTACTAATGAATCATTTCACACTAAAGTCTTAACACTATCTAAAACTAATCAGTCGTTTGACTTTTTTTTTTCTCCAAACGAAAGGTCAAAATATTGCTTTATTTATAACCCACTCGAAAGGTATTATATATTATCATAAACAATATGGAACCTTTACTTTTGCCTTCAATTTTCATCCATTTGATTATAAAATTCTGTTCATTGATAAATGAAATTAGATTAATCACTGTTGTATTTTATGATGTTCGATATTGTCAAAACAGATGTTTCATACAAATATAATAAACATAAGCATATATTTACATAAATAATTCAGCGACAATGCTAACTGACAAAAAACAGGATGATGAGAGCAACACAATACAAGATAGATGACAGGATGGTCAGAAAACAATTGAACTTTCGTTTTCACTACCCTTCCTATTCATTCATTTTCTAACCCTAATTTTAACCTTTCAAATACATTTTCAATGACATAACATACTTCATTGCTATTTCTAATAAGTAACTTTTTCCTAAAAGAATTTTACATAAAAAATTGACAACCTACAAAAACTGACAAACCAAAGAATTTGTTTAACCAAAGCACAAACCTTTCAACTGATGAACTAAAATCTGCCAATGTCCACAGCTCAGTAATGATAAGATGTGGTTGAATTCAGATTATCAGATATATGCCAATTTTGAAAGAGGCAATTATATTGACATTATAAAATTTTTCTAAATACCAGCTGTTCACAACAATGGTTCATTGACAGATATAGAAATTCTATATTTAGTGTAAAATAACACTTCAGCTGCCGTTACTTATGTTTGCACAACCTTTAGCTGGTGATAAAATTTAGAAATAATTTTTTAAATTCATCTCAACATGTTACGCATAGAATTTTAGATATTCACACATAATTTTTCACATCAATCATAAAAAAAACCTTCATACCAACTACAGAATAAAAGGAAATTATGTTTCTCATTTTTTTTTTCATTTTAAAAATGCAAGTGTTTTTCAACATAATGCTATTTACCACATATGCATTTCTTTTATCTCTAAATTTTTTTTGCATAGTTTTCATAGTACATATCAGACAACGGTATATTTAAAATTGATATTTTTTTCAAAAAGATGATAAGGTCTTTTTCATTATATATTTCATAAAATTCATCTTAGATCTTTACTGAGTTTTAAATTTAACTGAAATGAACAAAATGCTATATTAATCTCACAAGTCAACGCGACAACCACAATGTATTTTAACCTCCATCTGTCTATTAATTAGAAAAAATCTCTTTGTAGAATTTCTTTACAAACAATATCAAATGACTCCCATATTCAAAGGGTTCATGACACAGGAAAATTAATTCCCAAGGGAGTGCTCATTTTTTAATTACGACTGCCACTTGTTTTCGTCCCCGGGCTCTTTCACGATTGATTTCGCGTTTCAGTTTTCAACAGCATCGTTTTGTGCGCCTTGTGCAACCAACGCAGCAATATCAAGTCTCGGACATCCTGTCAACTAACGAAAATACCACTAAAGCGCGACTACACTTTCCAAGATCGGCCGCAAAGTCAGCAGCTCAAAGGATGACAAAATCTATACTTTGCAATTTTGGGGTTATCCTACCTTTGATCAATTACAGAGGAAGGAAATAGAATTATGGGTAGAACTAGAGGCGCCTTTGAGAGAAATGCGACAGGATTTACTAGGAATCAACGTCAGAGGAGATTCACTCAAAATATACACAGGTTTGTTGATGGTTTGACATTCAGACCAACTCTGATATTATTTTCAGACAATAATTTCTATTTTTTACTTAAAAGCAGGTCATTTAGCAAAAAAAACTTTATGCTGCTCTTCTTTTCAAATCGTAAAATTACATTTAAATATTTCATTTAGAAGATTTTAAACAAATTTCATATCGTAACTTGAACATAATGCATAAATAGATTTAACTGATGACATGCAAAATTATAAATGCTTTGAAATAAAAGTTAAAACCAAAAAGCCCCTAAATTTTAAACAAAACAAAATTTTATAACATTTTTTTAAAACTATATTGCAAACTAATTTTTTAAAGCTAATATAAGAAAAAATAGTTATGAAAAAGATTAAAAATCAGAGAAATAAGATGACATTTCTTTGTAAAGAAGTAATGAGATGAAAGATACTTGAGTTCCTTATAAATCTTAATTTGAATGTCACACTCATAAAGTTGTATCTCAGAAGATAATTATTGACCCCTGATAAACAACACTTTAAAGCAATTATTAGGGTATATAATCATAATCTCCTCCTTATCATTGTGTTCAGCAATTAACAAAATGTCATAACTTATTGATATTAAGTTCAACAGACTGTACTAACTGGTCAAGACTTCCGGTTTGAGGTCTACTTACAAACAATTTGAAATCATTAATTTTGATTCTTATTTTGTTATGTGCAAGGTTATATATCGCATTATATAGTTTATTGAGGATGATTTGATTAGAATTTCTTTCAAGTGGCATTATTCTTTTAAAAGGTTTGATCTAAACCACAAGTTTCCAATTCAGATTTCAAAAAAGTTTATGGTCGTTCTTGAATACCAACAATCCATTTAAAGGAAAAAGTTTATTGATAAATTTTACTTAGGGCAAGAGAGTTTTAGGTTTCTCAAAGCAGATTATCAATAAGAGCAAATGAACACTTAAAAGCTACTAAAACTATATCTCACAATGCATTACTGATAGTTCCTTCAAACTAGAATAACAATGTTATTGATTGAGTCAACGATTGCATGTTGAAATGCTAATTGAAGCCATGAGAGCTGAATGTGAATTTCACCTGATGGAATTAATGATCACATGAAAGCAGGTCAAAAGAAAGATACGTTCTTTCATCAAAAGTGACAGCAATGACGCTAAGTTCTATGGCTGCTGATCGCACACTGGCGTCAATGTGTTAGCGGCCCGAATAACAACCACTTTCATAAAATGCTCAATTAACAGCAATTATCATTGAAAACAACAGTGTTAATGACTTGAGCCGCGCTAGACTTTTGTTACGAAGGTATAAAAGCATCCCGTTTCACAAAGCAGATCAGAAAACAGTGCTATGAAGCTGGTAAATGTCACATTAATTTCGGCACTGAATACCCGATGAAGAATCATAATAGTTCTGCATCAGAAGGTTCCATTATCCACTCGCCGAAGATCAATACATGCGATGCCGTGAATTTACCTGTCTAATGTGTCATTTAGGCAATATTTGTAGAATGAACAAGGTAATGCACACATATGGCGACTCAATCATGGAACAACAAACGCAATTCCGATGAGCAGACGAGGACCACAACCTGAATTATACACACAACAATCAGGAGCTTCCGCTCGGGATTGCTTTGAGCTCTGTGTATTGGACAGAGTGTAAATACTCATAAACAGGTAGACCATCACAAATACCTTTTCCCGTATTGATCAACCAGTGTTAATTAACTTGCTTTGGAATAACGTGTGAGTTATTACTGGGTTGATGATTAAAATAAAGTCTGTTGTGCGGCTATTCAAATACAGTTCCAACAGTAGCTAACGCTTTCCCCGTTGATTCCAGTCTCAACAAACTCGTTCTTTATTGTTACGTGTTAATTAGTTTTTTCTAATAATATTGCAACAATGACACATTGTAGCTTTTCAGGATATTGGAAAAATCACAGTTCTTGTATTCAAGTAAATTCAATGTTGTTAACAACAAGGGAATAAGTCATAAAATATACAATAGTTTTCAGAGCCAAGTAAAGCATCATGAAATGAACTCTGAGTCACTGACGGACACTAAAATCAACAAACCTTAATCTGAATTGAGAATATAATGTTTAATAGTCATCCAGCTTTCATTAGCAAAAAAAAACTTATTTAAACTTATCTGATGTGTCAACATGAAGTTAAAAAATAACTGAACCATCAAAAATCAATCATTGGTTTAAAGATTCATTTTGAATCAACACAAGCTTATCTCAGATTTGGCTTTTTCTAATTAAAAAAGGAAAGACAATGCTTACCGAGTCTCCACAAGAAGAGTAAACACGGCAATCCGTCCGTCTGTCCTCTACGATCTGTTCCGCCCCTGATTGACGATATTGATTGTGTTGAGTGAGCAGAGACTCGTCAGTGGCAGCGCTAATGAAGTTCCATCACACTGTCTAAACAAAGAAGAACACAAATTCAGAGGACTGGACTAAAATCAAAGATTGTGATGGAAAATGAAATGTGTATTTACATGATGTCAGTGTCAATGTTGATACACTTTTTACATGTAATGAGTCATGCTGATTTACAGTAACAATTGTCTAATGAAGATGTTATCAAGGTTTAGTATGTTTTAGTTTTTTTATTTAAATAGGTCGTTCTAGTTCTGCAACCTCTGGCTACCCAAACAAGAAAAAGGTGAGCGTGGCTACCTAATATTCCCTGACTAAATAAATTACAGGAAACTTCCAATAACTTGGGACGTCCCTGAACTGATGTCTGGAATACATTTCAATTGATCAGTTTAAATTTCATTTCAAAAGTCCAAAAACACTGACATTTACCAAAAATAAAAAAAGGCTTGTTGTTTCAAAGTAACAAGCCCTCATGAAAAGTAAAAGAGGCCTTTTAATTCATGGACACTTTTATTACACACAATCTATGGATCCACACCATAGTGTGGACGTTGAGACACCTAAGAAGTTGATCATCCTAAAATCCTTGCCTTGTCAACTTGGGATCAGTTATTATGAAAATACTTGTCAAGAGAAAGTGAAGAGTTCCATGTCATATACACAACTAATGAATCCTACTTATGAAACCAAATCAACTGATGACATCCGACCAAATAAAACCTTGGACCTCTTGCAGCCTAATTAAGCAGACCTAATCAAGCAATGATATTGACCACAATCCTCGGTGTAATGACCTAACAAAGCAAATTACAAGCTGCCTTAATTAGCCCTCAACATCAATTCCTCCCGACCTGATGATATATATTCGTCGCAAATTGACATAGGAATTTCGGGCCGACTCCTGGTCCTCTGACTGGGTGAAAGCCAGAGGGTCTCCTTTAATTGGACGCTTGTATGAACGCTGACATTTCCTCATTGATTCGGGACTGATTGTCGACCCGAGCTGGTCGTGCTCAGGTACAATAATGAAAGGTGCTGTTTGGTCCGACATGTCAGATCGAATGCAAGTTGCAAAAGACTCGTCACTAATGAATGGTTCTCTTCGTTAGGACATCTTGTCGGCCAATTGGAGGATATATTTTACTTGAGACTGATGCAGGGATTCAGTGAGTACAGACTAAGAATGTTCATTAGGCAACAGAAGGTTCTCAAGAAGATCCGTGACGGCTGGAGTTGGTGATTACCCAGTCGGAGCAGCTCTGACAGTCTTGTCAGGCTAAACATAGTCTATGTCGTGACAGTCAAATGATTGAAATCAATCTTTTAAAGATTTTTATCCATAGGAAAAGGTAGTACAGACATGAACTACAATAAATATAGACAAGGACATAGACCAAGTAATGACACTTGAATAATAGAAATCAATATCCAAAGATATGCATAAGAAAATATGGTAGAAAAGGCCTTGTTTTAATTTGTTTTTTGTTGAATTTTACAGCATGTGGCAAGTTCTTGTAAAGCCAAAGTATTAAGGTAGGAAAACTCCACTAAATGGAAGCAACAACCCCAATCTGAATCCCATTAGTAATTATAAACTACCAATTGGCATCAGTGAATGAAATCACTAGTACTGGTCATCTAAAGAGAAAAAGTACACGAGCGGAGATCTATTTCTTTGAAAATGACAGCTGACTAATCAACATAAGTAGTTTCACTGTAAAACAACATTCAGCACCTTGTTGCAAGTGTGATCTAAAAAGGTAGAGAATTATGTTGTGAGGTTGCACATTTGCTCATCGAAACTGGATATCAAACCCTAAGAGATGTTGTCAACTATAACACAGAGACTTACACTTGGACCAAATCTTAACAGTTGAACAGCAGGAATCACTTTTTCCATCATTTGCATCAGCAACAAGAGATACAACAGATGTCATCCACTTCAAAAACACAGATATAGATATTCCCCAGACAGCTGAATGGCAACAATCAATATTAAAAGGTTTGCAACAGTAAGAGAAGACGCAGCCGCCATCACTGTCTCCCTTCTTACCTGACAGGTGACAATAGAAATACCTGTCTGACAGACTTGCATTAACCACACCTGTCTTCTACGAGACAATGACAACTTAATGATATCACTCTGTCAAAATCTGATGAAAACTGAAATGATTTTCTGTAATTATGAATCTTTATTATTTCAAAATTCTCCATGATGACAGCTCTTCTATGATTATAATTGGAACTTTTAAACATTAATTAACCCTAATGAGGGTAAACATAGATAGAAAAGGGAAGCTCATTCCATAGTCTAATATCAAGACCCTTAAATGGCCCTGGTGCAAAGTCAAGGCACCTCTATGACAAGACTACAAAACTTTTCAATTGTAAAATGAAGAAATGTTTAGCTCCCTTTAAAAATTTTGAATATTTGAACATTTTCATCTTAGAGACTCAATATTAGCTTCTCTGCGATTACTTCATTTACCATCAAGATCATGCTAACCTAACCAGAAACAGTTGAATTTAAGCGGAATTCTGGACAGGTTTGAAATAAAATAATGCAACAAACTATACTAGTTAATTGTCACATTTGCTCAGGCAGATCAATCATTTGACGGGAAAATTTGCAGATTTACATAAAACAAAAAGAAATGTATGAATAAATGACGAATCTTCAGTCAAAATATATACACATTGGATCAAAAGGGCATGGCGAAATTTGAGAATCTGTCACAGAATACAAAAAAAAAATTGAAAAGAATATTCCATCATAACTGAAAATGTTACAGGAAAGCAATAAAATTGTATTACAAAAACAAACTGTAAGCCAAGTTTGCCTTTTTTAAGTATCTAAAACAATTGGACTATTTTGATTGTTTAATAAGTAAATTTTTTTACTCTTTTACACCTGGTTGGAAAATCAAAAAAAGAAATAAACATAGATTATTTTTTTTTTTTACTTTCTTTGCAATTGTAAACAATTGTACTCAAATAATATTTTTTACTCTCTTTAGTACCTTTTTAAAAACTAAAAAATAGTAGGTATTCTAAACATCATCAACAGCGTAAAGAAATGGTATATTTCCATAAAGGCTTCTAAAAAGTTAAAATTGAAAACTAGTTTTGATGAAATTTTCATCATCTATACAAATATGAAAGCTATCATTTCAGGTGCAATCCCTTTTCTACTAAATACTGCTCCAACTTGTTGGTTGTGTCATACCAGTGGTGGCTTTGTTCTCTAGCATAATAGACCAACCACTGATTAGTTACTAACCATAACTCTTTATCTCATCAGTTCTGTATAAACACAGCCAATTTTACCAGCAAATATACAAAGGTGAAAAGAACTATGAAGTAACTATGATTGAAAGAGTATTTCAAACAAGTTTTTATTCAGCGGTTATAAAAATTGGCAAAGCATTTTCTGAAATAAAAAAAAAATACATTAATGTTCAAATTTTTTAAATTTTATTAAGGTATTCCAAAACATCCTGATACAGGAAAAACTGTCTTACCACCATTCATAAGACAGGAACAGCTGATTGCTAATGAAAACAATAGCAGCAAAATGGGGGAATTTTTAGGATATAAATACCATGTGAAATGGTCTGGAACCAAGAATTAGTCTTGCCAGCACTGACCTCGTTTCATAGACATTACCAGAAATGATGGAATCGCAGATTGGTCTGAAAGAGCCCATTGGTTACCAGAACAGAACTCTCCAGAATGGTAGCGCCAATGGCCACACAAGCGGCCTACTCTCCATTGGTTTCACTTTGACAGACATCAGACAAGAGATTTGGAAGTGTTAAATGAGATTGGAGATAATGTCATTGCTCATTCTTCATGATAATAACTGAATGGCACTTTTATCACAAAATGGTAATTTTGAACATTATCATTCACAGAGTTACAAAAAGGCACCTTATCTTGAATTCTTTTGTACTGTTATTCAGATAAATGTTAATTGAATTTTTATTATGATTATTCAATTTCAACACTTCATGAGACTTCAATTCTGATATTTTATAAACAATGCCTCTCCAAACTTCTTGAATCATCATTATCAATTGTTTTTATTGATCTGCAGAAGCATTCTATGAGAGATGCATTGTTAGCTAAAGCACATGTTATAAATTTACCCTGCACATAAAAATCATAATGTTGTTTTTTAATTATGAAATTTGTAAACATAGCAGCGTTCATACAATGTTCATAGAATATCAGTTTGTCATGGTCACCGTTTATCTTTGAAGTCATACTTTAATTTTGTGAAAAATACGTAACAAGTTTATATTGTATGAAGTCATATTCTAATTTAGCAAAAAATAAATAACATTTGATGTTGTATGAAATCATGCTCCAATTTTACAAAAATAAGTAACAAGTTGATATTAAATGAAGTCATGCTCTAATTTTGCCAAAAATTAAGAACAAGTTTTGTTGAAAGCAACTTTAATAGAATTTTCTTATATCTTATGGTAATATATATAATTATACTTTCAGGGCCATGTAATACCATGTTTATTACACTTTTGCCTGAATATCTTCATATACCTCATTCTTGTTCCAAGAAATACCAATGTTAAGGAACTTATCTTATAAACAAATCCTGACATGAACATTCATATAATTTTCCTCTACTCTATAAATACACAATGCTTAAGGTATGGCATTCACTTCATCTTTAAAAAATCTCGACAAGATAAGCTAAGTGTTTGTCTGTTAAAAAAAGAATGAAACTATATATTACTGGTTTGAGGCATGTCAAATTGAGATCTTGAATATGTAAATAGAGAAAATCTAACTTTAAAACATAGTTTACAACTTGACAATAAACAGATGGTTTCGGTAACTTATTTAAAAGTAACTTCAAAACTTTTAGCATTTCTACTTCATGTTTATACCACATACATGTCTTCTTCTCTTCAACAACTCCCAAGTTTTAGTGTTTTAACTTTTTCTGTAAATCTATAAGCACTTACAGAGATCTTTCTCTTCTCACTTGTAAATAGCAATCAAATGAAATACTTACATGGATCCATTTTTCCATTATAATTTTTTTCATTTTTTTTTAAAACATGGGTGTTATGTCTAAAAGGCAACAATAGAAAAATACTTTATTCAAAAATTAAATATTTGAACTTTAATTTATTCGAAATCAATAAAAACTTATAAGCTGTCATTTTAAATTATAAAGGAACGATAATTGATTTTCTTAACGCTGAAATGTCAATACTTCAGACTAATAAGTTATATGTTGAGGATGACATGAAATTACGATCAAATGACCTTTTGAAAAGATAAAGACAAAAAGAGAAACTTTCAAGTAGAAATGGAAGCAGCACTCATGAAACCTTTAAGAAATGTCATACTGTCGCCATAAACAGTTCTAAATCACAATGTAAATTATACTGTACATTATAATCCTTATGATTCATCACTCAGCGACACGCAACACAGGTCAAAGGTTAAATATTCAAACCCGTCTGATCTATCCTTAATTCTCTATTCATTTCTTGAATTTCAATTAAGTACTGATAATTGATATTTAGGATCACTACATCATAATTCATAAGTTTATTTTATATTGATTTTCCTCTCTATAAGGTTTTGCTTCTTCCCCCTGTAACCTTGATGAAATAAATTGATTTCATCGTGAGATAAAAATACTTGACAGAATCAACGATTGTATAAATATGAATGTCGCACAACAGTATTCAAAAGGACATGAATGTCAGGTTGAAATCCTACAACGTCAAAGTTCTGGAACATTAGGAATCACCATGGCAATATAATTCCCAAATCAGGCAGGATTTCATTGCAATTCTGGATCCAATAAAATAATAAAAGCCTCGCTGAATCCATTTCTCTGCAACGAGGAACTTCACAGTTATGACAATAAGCAACAGCTTTTCCCACAAAGCCCTGCTTCTCTCGATGAAATTTATGACTTATATTTTCTAGCAGACAATTCTTGTCTTGTGTGTAGATCCATAAATCACCCATGGGAATGAATGGGTGATTTCTTCCATTCTGATATTTTACATTGAGCACCTAAATGAAGCTAAATTGCCTCCATTGTCCTTGCTTCTTGGGGGACAATTCAGATTGTGGACTAATGGTTGCTGCATTCTACGTCCTGCCAGGGTCAAGATGGATGCGGTTCTTACAAAACATGGAATGGGATTCAATCTGGATTGAGAGTAAATCAGGGGCCCCATCTCAAAGTCACACCTCAAGGAAGTAACTAGCTCTAAGAGCTCTAAGCAAATTCCAGAGCCTAACCCAGAAGCCTCCAAGTGGAAGAGTAACGAAATAAATGAATTTGTAATATCATGTACTGTATTTTTGTGTATTCCTGAGTGAGTGAGTGAGTTATTGTTTGGGCAATATTTCAGCCATTAGCAGTGACTGTGTATCCCTGAATAAATTCATCAATAATATGTTGACTGTAAAGAACAAAACATCCTTGGACAAAATAAGAAGAGAACATAAAACCATAGGTTGATAATCTTGGTAGACAGGCTGTTGAAGGAGATACAATATGACAACAAAATGTTGATTTTGTATGAGATGGATATTAAGAAAATATCTTCAAAGGAAATTGTAATAAATACACTTTGATATCAGCAGTAATATAGCTTGTTGAGCTTAACAATGGCTGAACTAATATTACAAATATGACCCAAGGACATTAATATTGATTTGGTATTTACTTTTAATGTTAAAGATCGCTGAAATCATCATAAATTATATTAAGCCTCAAAATCTTTAATATTGATATCATTTCAACATTTAGAGCTGGACACAAATTAAGATTTATATCAATTACCCAAAATATTTGACACATAGACATTTAAATGTTATTTCGGAACATTATGAGTTGACAATAAACTATTACAAGAGCTTTATGTTAGCTGCAAGATACCAAATGATAACATTGATTCAGAGTAATACATAAAACAATTTCCTTTCCAACAATTATGATATTTCATGATAATCATATGAAAAGTTCGGAATGGACAGATAGAAGTTTTCTTATTTCAGCTTTCAACTATTCTTGTTTAACTGTTAAATGAAAATATTCTCAATTTAAATTAAATGATTGCTACCAAAAGAAAATACATTTTATTACAAATACATCATTACAAATTATTGTAACAAAATATGACGCCACATATTTAACATGCAAATACGCATAATTACAGATCAATCAGATCCGCTTATTTTGAAATGATTATATTGGCCAATAGCTCTAACCATCCAAATTCACCACTACGCAAATGCCTCTGTATAAGATCCAGGTATCAATTCAAAGCTTATGCATACTGATTAGAACTTCGTAATTGAAGCGGTCAAACCACCAACATAATTTCTCAAAGTTGAAGAAGATAGAAATAAGCCCCATTTACACTTTGAATGCCATACAAATAAATTAGGTGTAATTACGCTTTCCCTAAATCGGACTGCCTTACATCAGCCAACGGAATTTCCAAGGGAAGACATTACGGCCCCGTGATCAAGGAACAACGATGATCTTAATGGTGACTTGTAAGACCCAAGTCCATATCACTGATTGAGAGCGGACAAAAAGACTCATTATTCAGGATTTGATATACATTAATATGAAATCGGGTTTGAAAGCCTCAGATTTAACATTCATCGAATATGCATCAAATTACGTTTCAAATTAGCTAATTTTGCTTCCCTCAAGGTCCTTTATACCTGATAACAAATTGCAGTTATTATTTTCAAGAACTGTCATACTAATGGAACGTAAATGCTGAATTAGGAGATGCGTTCACATGATTTAGCTGCACACAATATGACTCGGGATACCAAGGTGAATATTCAATAGGCTGAGAGTGCTCGGTCATGAATGCTTTTATTTGCCAAAGGAATTTCAATTTCAAAGCAAGTTTGTCATTTCAAATCAAAATATTGATTTCTTCTTCAGCATTACTTGATATCTCTAATGGTTCGAATTGAAACATAATAATATATAATTATACTTAACTACAAAGACAGTCTTGTCAAAAGATACTAACACACGTGTGTTGATGAAACATGTTGATTTAATTTGAAGGCAATCCTTCCAAACGAAGATTCTTTCCCTCAAATTTTGAAAGCGATTTTTTGAAAATTGAATACATGAAACATAAATCTAATACATTCTTTTAAAAATGTGAAACATTAATATTTTGGAAATTTTTGTAAAATTAAAACTTTCTGATATTCAGCAAAACATAAATCACTGATCATATACAATTACGTGTATTTATTGGTGACAGGCAGTTTCCCTCGCTTGTTACCTCCCCTTGTTCTAAGCAGATATAAAGAAAAACATTATCTCTGATAGATAATTAGTTAAGTCTTTCTTGAAGTTTGAAGAAGAGTGACAATACAATATGTTTGCTTCTTTTTACGAGAAGGACAACCGCTTAAAAAGAAAACAACAAACAACATTTGCAGAGTTCAATTAGTTATCTCAACACTTCAACATCTTTCATCTCTTCTGAAGTTACATCAATCGATTCTGAAACAACCGATCAGAAGAGAATGAAACAGTTGACAAAGTCTTCAAGGAATTCCTAAACAATCATTCAGATTAATTTTGAAATGTTATCAAATATTTTCAAAATATTATATGGACACAACCTACACCAAGAGAAAACAGGTACAATTACAGAGTGAGAGGGTGATATCTAGAGTGGCGCTAGTAATTGCGATGGGCAGACGATGCCGTAACAAGATTTTACCAATATTAACCTCATACTGACGAAATCAGTGTTTGCCCTTCCAATCAGGACGAGCTAAGTCCACGAAAATCTAATTTATTCTTGTCATTGGCATATCTGTTTCCAATCTGGGAGTCTAACATCACCGTCTGTATGAGAAACAGTTGTAATGACATGGTCTGCATGTAGATAGCCGAGATCAAGCTGCTCAATAAATGTGAAATATACGCTCGAAAGCTCATGCTAAATTCCTCCTACACATTGTTCAACATCCTTATTCAGCCTACATGCAATTATATCTAATTGTCTTGTACACTGAGCTGTGTCTTGATACCTTATTCAATATGTGTTTCCTGACATCGAGCATGAGTTACTTGACGCCTCTTGAAAACATTGTAAACTTTCTAAAACATCAACAGATGATATATGCAGACAAGTGATATAAAGGATGGAGGGACATCAACCCTCAAAACCTCCAAACAATACATGTTGAACACTGATATATATGTATGATTGGGGGAGGGGGGAAGGGGGGGGGGGGGTGTTCATCTGCCCAAAAAACTTATAATACTTACTTAGACAATATTTGTTCAGAACATCAATTGATAATATACGGATGATGATGGCGCCACATCTTGAAAACTGACAAGTAATACATACATAATCAATTTCTTCAGAACAACAACACTGAAGTGTTAAATGCTGACATTTTATGGAGAACCAAGTTGAAAACGTGACAAGTACAATCATATAGTCAATTTGTACGGAACTTAAACTCATGATGAATACATGAACTCTGATAAAATTTTCAGAGCGACATCAGTCTCTTGTAGATATTTGAGCAGAACCATTTGACAAGATTACGGTTTGTATTTGGCTATGAGACTTTGATCATGGTGTAAGCATAGCGGTCTCAGACAAAAGGCCATAACGTTAAGCTGTCTCCTGCAGACAGTATTAACATGAAGAAAATGCTATTTTCTCAAGACTTATTTTAACTAAATAGACTCCATGGACTCAAAAGATTTTCACACTGCTATGTAAATTTACTTGAACACACTCAGACAGAACAGGATTCACTTCATTAGTGTATATACTGTACCAAGGACGGTGCTGATAGAATCTATTTAGAAAATAATCACACAAGACATACTTTATTATTTACCCCAAACATCCAATGCAAACATAATCAAGGATTTTCAAAATAGATTCATCTAAGAGTATGTATAATGTTGTTTTCTATTCTAAAATATTAATAATAACTAAGGGATCAGATTTTTTATCAAGAATTTTTTTTTAAAAACAAATTTACAAAAAAGTTTTTTAATTAGATATTGCCAGACAAAAAAAAATATCTTCATTTTTCTTTTCTTTATATTTTTTATTAATACATCGAAGGGCAGGTCACTATTAAAACCTTTGTTCCATATGTTAATATGTTACTGACGCGACTAAAAATACGACCATTCTGGTCAATAATCTAACACCTTTTTCTTTTAATAACCAAGTCAAAATCATTAAACAGGGCAGCTGAAAACGTTTGCCTTTGCCTAATTCTCAAAACAATATTGGGTGAAAAGAGACTAAATGACCGAAGAGCTGATTGACAACGATTTCGTCAAATTTCAAACATTTTCAAATTGGTTACAAAAAACTAGGGGAAAAAAAGACAAAATAAATGACTCCTTCCACGTGTTGAACTGACAACTATGGGGCACACTGAAACGTTTAAAGAGATCAAAAACCAACTGAAACTCAAGCACCATGCAAAGAACTTCTTTTCAACTTTGTAGGTTATCAAACAACTCGCACAGAATTCCAACAGCGCACATGGGACGTTCCACACAAATAGTTCAGAGTCATCGAATTGAGATGAAGAATCAAAATCAAAGATTTAAATTCAATAATGAATATTTTAGTATTTGCGGATAACGCCTTTGTTTAAACATCGCTGCAGCTTATGACAACATTTCATGTTGTGTGTCTTCTATCGGGACCTCACAGCAGTTCAATGTCAATGTAAAGACAATTTTTGAGCCCCCAATAGGCTCCCAAGACATGATAAGAACCTCAAATCAACACTCCTCCGTGAACGTGTTTGACTTGAAAGCAAATAGAGTTAAATTAACTTCTAATTTCAAGAACTGGAACAGCCACCATTGCCCGGCTGAAATCAATGTTTGCAAATTAAACTGCAGTTCTCGAGAGAGTGGTTGCTTTTGTTTCAAGTCCTCCTCAATGTCATCTTTAGCAAGGATTTTTTAAATCTGCTTTTTAAACTGAGTTTTTTTATATATTCAAACAGCTGAGAACTCAACTCGGCAGTCATAAAAAAACGGTTTTACTTTTATGAAAATATAATTCATTAGGCTGAAACAATTTTCCGGATTTTTATTCCTATGATTTTAACAAGGTCCGAAATTAATACTAAAGAGCATCTCTGGCCAGCAAATACATTTTTGTTGATATGTGATTAAGGCTATAAACAACCGCTCACATCGACTTTATCACTTCTCGATTTTTGTTCAAAGATATTTCAACAAAAAAATAACTGGGCTTGATTTTTGTTAATTTGTCAAATAAACACCTTTTATTAGCCTTTCATTAAGACAGCGTAATTATCGGCTGTGAAAAACCCACCTGGTTTAGGGGCCATAAAATTTGCGCGGGTGTGACGTAATAAACAGACTGTACAGAGTGGCGCATCATTATTTCAACTGAAATACCGCCTTAAATAATTGTTAATTACCATTGATGTGGATATCTTTTTTACACCAACACTTAATAGTGTTACATTGTCAAATGATTTATCTAACTGAGTGGAAAAAATTCTCTGAAAATTGTTAATTTTGGGGTTTTTTTCTGTGATGTTGTTACGATAGATGTATAGATCACGAGGCAATGATTCTGTTTATGATGTCACAAAAAGGGCGTGTGATCAGTCATGCATTCACTGGTTTGTGGCCAGATAGATCTAAGTGGCCTATCAAAAGTGGCATTCAAAAACTGCTTTCATTACCCTAAACTGAACATATTTGAGTAGCAACCTTTGACGCACTATACAATATTGTAATCAGACATTCATATATTCCAAAGAAAATAGTGAAATACGTTTGTTGTTATGTAAACTTAAAGAAGGACATGTATGATACAATGTGTGCTTTTCTCTCCTGTAAAGATCATTAACCAAAAGCTTAAAATGAAGTGACTTCAGGACTTTGTCTCTTCTTTTCTCACAGATTTAGAAACCGAAAACTTATTTATGAATATTCAACATGTCATACATGTAAAATGAACAAAAAGTATAATAGAAACAATCAAAATTAATAGAATTCATCAATATTCACAATGGCCATCATGCAGCCTTTGAACCTGAAATACTTTCAGACACAGACAAGTCCCATAAGAATCCATAGCTAGACCAAAAAAGTATCAATTGAGTCTTTTGGTAGACATGGATTCAAATATTGGTAAATACCGCCCACAGCATACATGGATACCATACTCATATCTGTATTTGTTCAGATGTTGTTTCCTGTAAAATCCAATTTGAAGACTTCAGATCAGTAAAATGGACACCACTGGATGACAAAACAGATTTAAGCACCGGGAGTGAGAAGACCGTGAACCAAAGAAGAGACTAGCATGCAAGACTTAACCTTCCAAGGAGCAGAAGAAAGATTATTGGATATATATGTATTGGTGTCTGTATTTGTTCAAATGTCCTTTTCTGTACAAAAAAGATCAAGACATCCAGATGAGTTAAGGGACATAAGAGAATCATTGAAACAAGACGAGGGATCCTTGGGCACCTTAGATCAAACAATAGTTAAGCATAGAAGAATTTAACATTCTAATCGGATGGAGAATGATACATGGATATGAATATTGGAATAGTGGATATTATTTGTTCAGTTGTCTTTTTTGAAAAATACAAGTTGACAACTTCCAGATAAGTTTACATTTCTCACCTGACACTGCAGGACCACAAAGACAAGACCTGAGTGCTTGGAAGGCAGGGAACTTGCCCAACTAAAAGAGATTAGCATGGAAGAATTTACCTTCCTATGGGCGGTAGAAAAGAGGTTTGGTCTCAGACAGGACGTAAACATGCAGATATTTAGACATAGTTGTTCATTCTTCAAGAACAGCATCTCAGCATTGATTCCATGGAGAGAGAGAATAAGCATCAATATGGCCTCCCCTATTTCAGACTCATAACATTGTAGAAGCAGGGCCTGCCCTTTCATCTCACCACCAAATTGACTATGACTTCCCAGATATTCAAGTGACGCTGCGTTTTTTACACCAATATCGATCACATATTCAAAAATCTTTTCGATTCTGATGTTTTTCAACAGACAATTATTCTGAATGTCTGAATAATCATTTGGCTTGTGGATGCTAAACCAACACCGAATATTTGATAGGTCCATTTTCCACCAGAATCAGCTCTTCTCCATTTGCTCTGGAAGACTGCAACCTGGAATATCACGACGAACAGCAGATTTAAAAGAATTTGGATACTTGTTTGCTTCTATTGAATGAAAAACAATGCCGGCCCAATGCTCTGACGGAAATCTCCCGACTATCGAACTCAAAAGGTTTTTTTACCGTTTTACAAAGACTTCAGTCTGGGAACAAGCCTTTCGTTTTTGCTCCTAGGTTCGCTATTGACCGACAGCTTAAGCCAACTATTGAGGCAGATATCATTAAAGGAGGATTTCTCTTTTTCTATTATGAAAAACATTTGAAGCAGGACTTTGTGGACAGATTGTGACAAATCCGTTGTCTCAGCCCGATTGTATTGGTCATCAAGCCAAGGAATTTCCATTCTAAACATCTTCCGTCAATTGTCTGGGTTGATCAGAAGAAGATCTAAATTACTCTATCGGTATTTCCTGCACTGGTCGCAGACTCTATCCAAAGAAAATAAACTTTTACTGGACTGAATTCTATTATCAGGTCCTGTCTTGGTCCTCATCATGTATTCTACATCTCTGGACAATTTGCGACCCATGGTCCAAGCATTATGACAATCAAGGTTCAATTGATCTATTAAGAGATGCCAACATGCTCCTATCTACACTTGCCATCACAGCACGCAAACTCACTTACTTAATGCTCTACAAGTATCCGTCCATGCTTTGCTTTTGGAATCTTTTCATTTCATACAAAGACCTCTGAATAAACCCAGACCTGTTTTCAATTAAACTTCTTATCATACCAGACAAAGACAATGTATAATTAAGATCATGTTTTCTTTTGTGGCTAATTTTAGAAAAGCATTAAAAAGATCTTAAAGTGGAAATTGAAGACATTTAGATAAAATGAATGACAATGTTGATGTTTTCACCGATTAAACTGTCATAATTTAAAGTTACATACCATTTGCTTGCAGGAAAGTGAATTAGTATTGGATCGTGTGAAAAACATCTTTCAATTACAATTGTTCAGCACCGCCCACTAGACAGAGGTATATAAATAAATCACATCATGGATTAAATTTTCATGACATAATTAAATTACGCTGACTGCTTTACTGAGAATCACACACAGCCTCACAATTGTAATTATTGCTATGTGTTTTTTATACGATTAAATCGAAAGGGGGTAACAATGAAATCTTGAATTTAGCGCAAAACATAAATTAGCAAGTCACTCTGCTTTAGAAATCTGGAATGAAGAAGAAATAAAGGATGAAAAAGCTTTCAGTGGGGTCCAATTAACTTTTTCTTCATGTCACTGTATCAATACCTAAATAAATGCATTTTCTTGATCCAATTACCGATTCAATATTCAGAAACAATTAAAGAAGAAAAAAATTACTTTTCCATTTCTTTAAAGAATAATCTAAATAGATGTTGGTTTAAATGTTGATTTATATTGATATGTTGACTGTTACAAGGACAAATATGCTTCGATTTTTTTTTAATCCTAAAATCAAAATATACCCTTTTCTTGCAATGAAAAATTCATCAAAAAATCTTTATCTTCATTCCTGTAACAAGAGTTAATTGTAACCAGGCCTCAAGTGTAATTTGTTGAATTTCTTGATGATCAAAACTTATATACTTTTTTTAAAGAATGTTTCCACACGAGACTTATGAAAATGTCAAGAAAATTAAACTACAAACTGGAGGGGAAAGTTTATTTAGGGGTTTAAATTCTTCAGTTGATATGAAACTTATTTAATTATTAATGGAGGAAATAGTGTGAATAGATTAACATATGAAAACATAAACACACAGAAAACAAAATTGGATAAAAATTGAAAGATAAAACTATCAAGATAAAGGAGAGAGTTACCGATGAATATCAAACATAGAAATTAAATGTCATTTAGATATTGCAGAACAAATTTTATCCAACATATAGTTATGTTACATAGAAACGTAAGAAAAAAATCCTAGGGCATAGAAAAAAAAAAAAATTATTTGGTTATCCAAAAATAAAAAGATTAAAATCAAAACAAGAACAAATAAGCAAATTTTGAAACTAATATAATAAATCAAAATCAGCACTGTGAGGAGCTCAACATTCCCATGGCGATAGAGTCAGCGGAACGATTCAACTAGACCGATTTTGGAGAACTTGATTAATCAGGGACAAACAGGAATTAATGATGTTTGCATTTAGTTCATTTTAAAGATGAAATGACCTCAGTGTCCATTCACACAGAGAGCTCGAGACACCTGTGTATAAATGACTGGTGCAGTGTGTGAAGTGCTCTGTAGCACTTACCATACTAGCTTTGGGAATAGCTGGAAAACCAGCCTTGCTTACAGTCTCCTGAACACTTCTGTTGATGTTCTTTCTCAAAATCTTTTATTCTAACACTGTAAGGTCTATTTGTACAATGGTAAATTGGAAAACAATGGGCTACACAGAAACATGGGACCCATTGGTAAACAGATCAAAATGTCATTATCAAATTTCACTACGATCAAGCAAAACCGAAGGGGCTAGTTTTTCCAAGCTTTTAAGTTAAGTTTTTCTTGTTAAGATATGTGACTTGTACAATTGTGAATGTTGATTGTTTTGAATTATTACTTGCCGATAATTTTACATGTACTATACAGAATGTCATATGTCTCAGGTCATACTATGTTTGATGTTAAGAGAATTCCCTTTCGGGTAAGAAAGTATTATGTGATATAATCTTATCTTATGTAAGATCCATACCATTTAGCTTTTCAATTGAATGTGTGTATCAAATCATTAATTGTCCAGTACTTGACTGATTTGGGGTGTGGGTTTAAATCCAGCAAAAGGACTTGACCAGAAAAAGTAGTACTAAAAGCAAGTCTTCATCTATTGACCAGAACATAGTCCTGACACTAATTAGTACTCGACCCATCCTTATAAATTGTATATGAGTGTAAAAAAATTGTTACAGACATTTTCAATAAAGCTACGGCAATATTTTAGCAATTAACAATTTGTAATTGAAAATAAACATGAGTTTAAGAGCCCTGAGTCAGTCTAACAGCAATCATTATCAATTAAATTGTATTTCATTTAGTTAATGGGAACCACCTCACCACCAGTTAACGTCCATGATTTATTCCTTTTGTGTCCAAAAGCAATAAAATGATGGTTAACCATTCATAATAGATTGTCTATTGAAGAGTATAAAAGTATATACATATTTATCATATTTACATATCTCATTAATGCTTCTACTTCAAAGTGTTTGAATGTTAAATGATTTTAATGAGTAATTGCTTTTAATCTTGATATTGATGAACTAGTTTTATAAAGCATTACCACTAATTAATCTGAACCTTTAACAATTAATGTTTATTTTCAGGGCTGAAAAAACAAACCAAAATTAGCACTGTTAATGTGATCGAAAATCCATTAGAAGTTTGTTGCAACCTTTTCATCGAGGCATGAAATGTAGTACATTTTGAGTGTAAATATGATTTCATGTATAATTATAATCAAATTACTAAACCTATTATTACTGATCACCTAAAAATGTAGCATGCCACACTAGTTTGATCTTACAGTAACCGCTGAGTGGGTTCAATTTATCTAGATTCCTAACTTAATCACCAATACAACAAAAAACTTAAGTACATTATTGAAAAAAAGAAATGGTAAGCCTTGCAAGTTTCAAGTTGATTCATTTGTGAAAATTTCAATTTCTTTAAATAATCATAATGGTGTAAATAAATTGTCACATTTACCAAATGTTATATATGTGGGAATAAGGGTATATAAAAATTTTGGGGGGGCTGGAAAGGTTAATTTTGAAATGTAATTCGAACCATTTACTCTGATAAACAAACGTTTATAAAATTTTGTTTAACAAGCTGATAGTAAACCACCTGTGGAAAGAATAGAATTTTGTAATTTTTCTATGCATTAAGGTAGAAAATGTCAAGATGCTCTTAATTTCGATAAAAACAAAACAGGATGTTGCTCCGTAGAAATAATGTAAATACTCCCTGACAAACGCGCCGACATCCAACCCATAGATGTTCTTGTTTCAACATTTTTCTGTTTTTCCTTATTTAAAAAGTCCCATTTTTAATTAGCATGATTGATAACTGAACAGCACTGTATTCCCCTGACCGAGATGCTTTAGCAAGAAAGTGTTGATGAAAGACATGGGGTGCCCGTACATGAGAATGCCGCAACTGATGCGGCAATCCGCACTTTTGCCGCAAAATTTGCCGCACACAATTGCCGCAAAAGTGCCGCACATGCGGAGTATTGGACAGCCGCATGTTGCGGCATTTGAGCGGAAAATAAGAAAAGGAAAAAGCCGCAAGAAAGCCGCAATCACTGGCCGCATAAGTGCCGCATGGTCCCCTGGTATAAATGCCGCAAAAATGCCGCACCTGCGGAGTATTGGGCAGCCGCGAGTTGCGGCATTTAAGCGGAAAATAAGAAAAGGAAAAAGCCGCAAGAAAGCCGCATACACTGGCCGCATGAATGCCGCACCTGCGGAGTATTGGACGGCCGCATGTTGCGGCATTCTTGCGGAAAAAAGAAAAAGAAAAAAGCCGCAAGAAAGCCGCAAACACTGGCCGCATAAATGCCGCACGAATTCTACATGATCCCCTGATAGAAAATGCGTAAATTGGACGTATTTTTTTTAGCGTAAAATGGGATATTTTTGGTGCATTAAAATTAGTTTTGACTAGTGGTAGAAGCCCTGAAGAAGGCGGCAAGCAAATATCACGGAATCAACACCACCATCTATTCATTATATAACAAGGTGAGTCAAAAACATTTAGGTTTGAAATCTTTACTTAACAGTAAACATCACTACAAACATTAAACAAATTCTTCTTTGAACTTCAAACAGTTTCTAAAGGGCTGCCATCTTCGCGGCTGTTGATGTGTATCAAACAATGGTAGATTTCATTCTGATTTCTGGAAAGAAAAGAAAAGAATTAGAATGTTATCATAATCTACAGAATGTTATCATTATCTAATTCAACATGTAAAATGGACCTTGGGGGTTATTGGGGTTCTTTTCACCAATGAAAAGAAATATTGCAATTTGAATTTCCACTCTTTAATAATTATGTTAATATTATCATTCATTAAAATTTTGGGTCTTTGACTTTACCCTTATTTCCCTCTTTTCATTGGAAATTTCAGCAGAAGAGACTTTGAAGCATCAGACCTCGGCCAGCTCAGAATTTTCTTCACGCTCATCTCTGCAGCTGTTCCCAAAAATAAAGAAGAAATTTGAAATAACGAAATGATGTAAAATATGATATATGATCTAAATCTGTTAGTAAATATTGTTACTTTGATCTTATTAAATGCAAGAAGATAATGGTTTATTCGAGCTAAAGATTAATGGACATTCGGGTACAAACTCTCCGTTTGCTACAGTTTCAGCTTTAGTAAAGGAACAAAGGAAGCCCTAAAACTATAAGTGCCTTAAAACATTTTCACTTTTATTTGAGAATTTAAATAAAATATATCCATACAATATACGAAACATATATGATATGACATGTTATATTTTATGTGCTTTTAGGCAAAAACAAACTTTGATGCAGAACACCAAACTTAAAACAGAAGAACTTTTAAAAAAACTTTTTCACTGTCTTAACCTCACTATTTTGATAAACATGGAATGATTTACCACACTGAAATTATCAATATGAGTACAATTTCTTTTATTACCTCAAATATGAAGTTCTCAAATTCATTATGCAGATTAGATCCAGGATGAATAGATCCTTTTCTTTTGACCTCATTCTGAAATATAATCATGAGAAAAATTAAAAGTACCATCTTTTAGAGACAATAAATCAATTGTAACATGCTACAACAGATATGATGTTGCAGATAGTTGGATTGATTCATCTTCAATAAACACTGAAAGTAATAACTTAAAATGATACGAATGCATGAGTTTAACTTAAATTCTCGATCAAAATTTCAGAATTCTCTTTTTCATATTGCACTCACTTTGTAATCCTGTTTTCCCTTTTATAGATCGTTGCATTTCTTGACTTCTGAAAAATTTAAACAAGTAGTATAGTCCTCCAATCACAACTGTTTTTCATCAGATGTTGAGCTTTGGTCATCCTTTCTAAATTAAGTGGATTAAATATTTTTTGAAGGCTTGAGCTGGAGGAGGGGAAACTTAACAAATAAACGACTAAAGACTTTTTCCTCCACACCTTATTTCACTTTGAAAACTGGTAAAAAGAATTATGAGAAAAATAAAAAATAGGTTCCTTTTGTTTATTGAGATAATCAGTATTCAAACGAAAGATTGTGTTTATTATAATATTTCTTTAAACATGTAAAAAAATTGCACTGGTGAATCCAGGAAGTTTCAATAGCCAATTAATTTATCCAATTAGATATAATTAATGAAGAGAAGTTGGTGGGCCAGCGTCTCCCCCCCCCCCCCCCCCCCCCTGCCAAAGGACACATTAACTAAGGTGTGTATCTTAAAAGAATGACAATTACTTGTTCACTTATAAAAACTTAATTGCTTCTAAGGATGAAAGTTTGTGATAATTAATTACAAAAATCATGTGACCTTTAAAAAAAAATCAATGAATAACTGAAAACATCTTAATTAATAAATCAATCCATATACAAAAGAATTAATTCAACATTGTATTTCAAACTACCTTTGTTAATCAATTAACTACTGCCTTGCTAAAGGTAAAGATGGTTGCAAATATCATAAACTTCTTGTTGCTAACAGTAAAACTGGTATCAGAGATGGATATCATGGTACCCTTCCCTAGCAGGTGATATTTCGAAATTAACAATTACTTGATGTTGAATCTAGATAAGAATAAATATATCCACAATTATCAATAAGAAATTGCAGTAATAAATATTGTGTTTTCAATGGTGAAATAATTCAAAATAGAATTGTTTTTCTATTTAAATGTTATTTTAGCAAAGGAAATTATAGTTAAATATAAACAAATACATAGTAAAATATACCTACGATGTGGTCAGAAGTGTATCAAAACATAAGCATTCTTCGTTCTCGTTTTCCGGATTCGTCCATTGTTTTGGTTCGTGTGATCGACAGGGCCCAAGAATCAGGTCACTCATCCAACGGTTATTGCTGCCTCCAATTTAAGAACATTTCCTACATTTCCGAATAGAATGAAAATGTCTCCAAGATCGTACAATACGAAGAACAACCCACGTCAGGCAACATGATACTTTAGAAAACGGAAAATCACCCCATGCCTGGTGTTACCATTTTCATAATGTGGCGCCTATTCTTGGGCATGCGTAGAAAGGACTTCCGATGATTCCATCGTGGCTGGAAAAAAATCCAATGTCCATTCCCTAAACGGACCACAACATCGTGTTATTTAAACCGATTATTCCTTTACCTTGTCTTTGAGGACTCATAATATTTGACTCATAATATTTATAGATAATAATATTATCAATATATAATATAACTGATTTTCCTGATTCCAATTTCAAGAAAGCAAGCCAATGAAAACGCATTAAAATAATTTTTAGATTTGCTTATTATTCACGAAAATAGGATAACAATTTGTTATAGCGTGTATAATGGATAACTTAATTGAGATATTTATTTTCAACGAATGTTTTCAATACCATATTTTTCAACAATGAAGTCTGAAACGTGTCATTGAAAATAGGATAGTGGCATACGCACGTTAGTTTTTGCACGAATTAAATTCCGAAATTAAGAACTTACAAATTCCTAAAATTAATGTTAGAGTGTATAATATAACAGAATGATTGATTAATAGATTTACTTCTTATAAACTCAAAGCTATACAGAGTGTGTGTAAACCATAAGCAATTGACTATTTAGCGTAAAAACTTTCCTTATTTCAAAATAGCGAAAAAACACAGACAGCTATATGTCCGTAACAAGTTAAAAAATCTTAAAATCATCTTAAGTCGCTTTATCGCGTAGCCTTTTTTATCACCATATACATTCACAATTGCCTTGACGAAAGGGCCGATACAACTTATAAAAACGATCGCAATTCTTTGGAAAACACAGGTAATGTTCAATGAATGTTAAATGCATGTGCTAAATGTAAATGTTTGAGAAATATTTACTTTATGTACTATTGCTCGAATTAAAGTCAACTTGTTCCTAAATTTCTCCAACTGGTCTACTCTTGACGCATTAGTAGAAAGAAAAGTCGTTTGTATGATAGATTTTCAAAAACGATTTGCCTCAAAAGCATCTATGTGGGAATGGCGTTTCACGATACTTTTTGGGGGAAAAAAACAATTTAGGAAACGCTGCGCCAAATTTAACGGTCACTGTGAATCGGAGACTTTCAACGTAAGAAACATTTCTAGATTTAAAGTCCATGCTATAACTATACTGCTTTGAAGTTGATTGAACCCTTTTGGCATACTGAACCGAACGTGTTTGCTATTTATCGGCTTCTTGAATTATTAATTGCAAATTGTGTCATTATTTATTATTTCAAAGTAGATAATATCTTTTAGGCCACTAACTGATAAGAACTTCATTACAACTTCTTAAACAGATACTCCGTCATTTTCTTGGCATGCATAGTATTTTGCTTTCTATATAATAGTGTCAATGCACCAATCATGATGATACTTATTCAAAACATCTCACATATTTAAAAAAAAATATCAAATATATGAAAATTATAATGTTAGAAACAAAAACAAACACCGAATGTATGTGCTAAAGCCGAAACTACACATACAATTTGCATGAATCGCTGCTTTTTATCTTTATATCGTCACTCTGCTCGACCGAACAGCATTAAAATGCTACTTTCCATCAACAGTCAGTATTTCTCGCTAAAAAGACACCAGTAGGATAATTGGTATATTTGACTCCAACTATTCATGGGTTGAATCTTTAATTTAATTTTAACCTTACGACGTTTCGGAGTATATAATAACTACGTCATCAGATGATAGTTGTTATAAAATCACATTTCGTATACACGTGTTTCCATATAAAAAATAAATTCTTATCCGCGGCGAGAATCATGCTAATTTCTTATCTGACATTTCAATAATTACAACTACGATGTTTGTCCATATAGATTTGAAAACAATATCGGCGGTAAACTCATATCTTTCATCATTTGGCACCAAATCTCACTAAATCATATTTATTGGACAAAATATGTAGATTTATTCCTTGCCTACCACCTGTTTGTTAGTTATTTAAACATTTATTGTTCTCATTAAAAGAATTATTTTACTTCCGGATTTTTGCGGGTAAATAAAGTGCATACGCATTTCTTCTAATACGCAAAAGCTACAGTAAATTTGAAATCTTTGCTTTATAATATGACTATTTCTCAGTTAGGCCCTATTCACAATATACATAGGCCAACGGTAAATTTGCTATATTAATTTATGTCAATCAGTTATGCACCTTCGCGTTTATCATAAGCCAGTTAAAGAGCTACTCCGTGATTTTCATGATATATTATTTACCTTTGATACGAACCTAAATGCCCTATATGGTGATATAAAATCAAAACATCATAACTGTTCATGCCTAAAGGACATATATATAACAATTACTGGTTTTCCATGAAAATATAAAAATTAACAGCCTTATAAATGCAAAGAGGTGTAGATATCACGTCCAATATACATGGATACTAGTTATATAACCTAACAAACACTATCAACTCCTAACTGCCCTCCTGGCTGTTTTAGATAAGTCTCCAAAATTACGTTTGACTATTTGACGCGCGCCATTGTCCGGTTTTCGATCATAATTGCGACGTTCTACCTTCATATTGTCAATGTAAAAAAAACAGTAAGCTTTGAAATGTGTCTTTTTGGTAGCAGTCGATAATTCGCGATCAAATGACACCACTGATTAAGTTTGGCAAATATGATTTCAACAACTCACAGAGTCGCTCTTTAAAATAAAGTTGAGATCGCCTACTTAAAATACTGTTGGAGCTGAACATATAGGCTATAAGATTTGTTGCCGTTTATTTCATACCAAAAATATTGTTCGTGTTTGCAAATATAGCCTCTCTAAGCATGTCGCATCCTGTTATTCCTCCAGAAAACCTCGATTTTTCAAGTTGAATTCGCGTTTTCGAAAATTGTGCATGTATAAACCCGACTCCAAGATCTGTCAAAACATAAATCAACACCTAACAAGGTTACTAAAATACTTGTATGTACAAAATTAGGGATAAGGGTTAATTCAAGTTCTTTCTGAAGATGATTGGAAAGTGAATTGGTAACAAATGAAACTGATATAGGACATTTATTTGTCAATAAAGTGGTTCTAAAATCGAGTCGAGTTCGTCTAAGGTACGAATTCACCGACAGAACATTGCTCCTCGCACCGAAATCCGATATCGTTATTTGAGTGATAGACTATTTCCAGCGCTGCTGTGGAGTATAAGACAATGGCTACACTTCCGGTTATTAAATTTAGCGGGTATATTCAATGCGCAAAAACAAATGTAGTTCGGAGAAAACAAACAAATTAGAGGGTACCCATGTCGTGATTTTAAGATACTACGAACGAGTGAATTTTAAAACCATCAATTTCGAACACTATTTTGACAATAAATATTGAGTTCGCATTCGGTACGAATCCACCGCATTTCTTACACCAAACATAAACTTCCGGTTGAAATATTTGCGCGAAATGCAAGCAGGCAAATTTGTTTAAACTACCAACAGATGTAAATAGAACGGTAATAATATATGAAGTTTATATTTATTAAAACAGCGAAATTTTATCTGCCAAGAATTTTAAATTTTCCGAAGTGCCGATTAAAAAGAGGATGATTTTGTAAGGAATATTTCGAACTTTCATCAACTTGGATTATTATGTTTTGTCATGCAAATGATTCACGTAGGCCAAAAACGTTATTAGAGGTTTGTATGTGCATAAATTTTTTTTGTTGAATAATACCAAAATGGCATGAAATTTTAAGTTAAAAAACCGTTCCGTGGCTGTCAATCAATCATCCATTTACCTATCGATCTATCCAAATTATGTACTTTTTTATTTATCTATTTATCTAGGCCTATGTGTCTATTTTTGGAATAAATAAATAGATAAATCAATTAATAAATAAGAAAACTTAACAATAACTAATCAAATTATCAATCAACTTCGATTTTAAGTAGAATCAATTGACAGTAATTTGATATAGCACTGCTTAAATGATGGAACTTTCAGATTTTTATCAAATGTAACTAAACTGAGAACATGTGCAGTATCAGTCTGATATTATAGATTTTCTAATTTGTTATAAATTGTCAATAAAAATTGTCAAAAAGACATGGAAATCTGACTTCTGTTCAATAGATAATTTCCCAATTATTAAAAGGTAAAACTTTGCAGTATGATTGATCATTTAACCTATTGTGCTTTTCCAAAGTTTGTATGTGTGAAAATATTCCATCAACAAACATTTGAATATGTTGACTTCAATTCATGCACAATTTATTTTTCATCCCACTCTAAGGAAAACAGTACACAATTTAAATTTTATTTCTACAGATATTCATCTCATTTCTTCAAAACAACAGGTTTCAATCATTTTTTAAACAAACATATATATGGGTGGAAGTTAAAAAAATGGTACATTATACCAAAACTGATCTATATCTTCAAAATATTTATTTGATTTTAATTTTATTAAACAAATTCTGTACTCTTTCTTCAAACAGTGCATTAGATTTCAAAGTTTTAAGAAAATAAAGATGTTTTAGGGATAACTTTTGTGATATTCATCATTGTTATAATGATGATGAAGATCAAATGCTTCTATGTAAAACACACTGTAATGATTGCAATAAAACATATTGTTTCCATAAGTAACGTTATTGTTCTTTAAAAAATCTTCTTCAGTAACTCAAATAGAGATTATTACCCGAGGAAGTGTGTCTAATGACTTTTATGAAACAAGTGTGAATCTTTTCATTACCCAAGCAAGAGTGAAAGTTATACAAAACTTTTGCATGAGTTTTATAAAAATCATATGACAGACCTCTGAGTGTATTAATTTTGTTATTCCCGATTCTGTTCCATTTAAAATGCATTGAAAACAGCCTCCTTCCCTTGCGACGCTCTGCCACAGTGACGTCATGAACAATGGTTGTATGATGTCACAGACGACAAAATACGGTAACTCGCACTTAAACAATCGTTGCTAGGCTAAAGTGATTTGCACATGTGCTTATATTGAAAATATGTCACTGCTTATGATGAACCATATGGGTACTAAAATAATTTATCTACTTCATCTTAATCAATTCAGTCAAATTCAAATATGAAATGTTTTAGCTCATCAGGCTTGATTAAAGGCATCTGTCAATTCATCAATTCATCCGTTCACTGTTTGGACTTCTTCTCATGAAGCACTGGCACCACACATCTCAACCAATAGGGATCATAATTTCTAGATGTTTTGCCTGTGGTCTTGAATGAGGGCCATGGGCTCCTCACCCTAAAACATGTTTCGACCTCTTTTCCAGAAAAAAAGCCCTAGACAGCTATTAACTTGTGAACAGTAAGTGTTGGTTATTAGGCTGTGGTGCTTAATAAGGCCACACCCTAAATTTTTTTACATCTTCTTCACAAGAACTAAAAGCCTTAGATGACTGAAATTTTGTGCATAGATTCATTTGTGATTGGTGATTCTAAATAGTAGATTTTGGACTCGCTTAACTGTACTGAAGACTAACTTAGGGGCTAAATGTTATATTAGTCTATATTTACGAAACTGAAAGTTTTACAAGCCTATGACATCAATTGTGGATATATTTACCTCTATTTACCTCAGCTGTGCTGAATTTTTTTAGATTTATGTTTAATATTTATCTAATATTTAAACTGAAGCCTGATGAGTTAGCCATTGGTTTTACTTTTGCATGGCGAATTGATAAAACCAGACATCTTAGAGCTTGTTAAAAAAAACTCCTGCAAATATTCTAAGTCAGTATTGCCGCAAAAATGCCGCTCTGCGGCATTTTGGACTTAGACAAAATTCTCATTTTAGACTCAGGTGGGCACCAAGAAAATTTCTAAGTAAAAAAAAGCCGCACTAATTCCGCAAAGAATTGTCATAATGCCGCACATGAAAAGTTCTAAGTCAGAAAAGCCGCATAAATTCCGCAACTATTGGGTAAAGCCGCACAAGAAAATGACAAAGTCACAAAGCCGTATAAAATCCGCAAGGATGCCGCAAAGAGGTTGCGGCAAAAGTGCGGCTTTACAAGAAGCCGCTCTTTTGCCGCACTGAACCTCTCTTTGCCGCACTTTTTCCGCATGTGCCGCACATTTGCCGCATCAGTGCGGCATTCTCACGTACGGGTGAGTACGAGAGAAGGAGAATATCTGCATTCTCGGGAAGCTTGAATAAAATCATGGCATAAAGCATTTGTAAAATCAATATGATTCTGTGAAATGATCGCATCAGATGTTGCCTTCAATAATAGCGGACATAACATCGCAGTAACCTCGGCCACTCGTGAACAGGGTCTCATGTGTGTTCGTGTGTCGCAAGTTTCTTAATGCACGGAGCAGACGCATGTTTTACCTGTTAGCCGAGCAAATGCACATGACACGCATATCGGCACTGGGTCTATTTCATCATCATTTAATCAATACCTTGAAATGAATGAATAAACAGTGACATAAATAATCTATCCGTTCTTTCCCTCAGTGGGTGCACGCGCGACCTGCTGCAAGACAGGAAGCAAGTGTGGGCTGCGCTCAGAATAGCACAACAAATGTAAACCATGATAATCTCATTAATAACGCCCAAATGGACACAAAATCAATAGTTACGCTGTCTTGTCCACATCAAGGATGCATTCCACCGAAAATATGACGGATATCACGAGAGAGGTGAGCAGCGTCTTATAACGAGGTCTTCACGTAACAGCACTGAGACCGCCATGCAATGGATGAGGCAAGCAAGGGAATGCAGCAATCTGTTTCTACCACCTACCACTAATAACCAGGGATCTACAGATTAAAACACAGCCTTACCCTCACTTCCACAGAACAGGGTCAGCCTAGGGGGGCAGGAATTCCCGCCCCACTATCCAGAATCCAAGAACACAGTCCAGTCATTATAGATTCACTGGGCTACAAGCCTGGCACCATTGACTGCATGAGAAGCCTCCCTCCCTCAATGTTAAGGCTGTGGAGATGTTGGTACTACTATCCTAACGATTGATTCTAAGTGAAGCCGACAGAGCCCAGCTTGACTGATTGATCCCTGGTGTTCTCCTATTGACAACAGGCAGGGAGAGCAGACTGCCGCTCCGCTCTTACTTGCATAATAGTAGTCATTGGGGGAATAGTTTCAGAAAGATAGGAACTCTCCTGTATGGGAGTTATTTTAATAAGAGGGTCCCAGAAGAAGAGATTTGTGCCATTAATTATCTAACAGGGATCTACTAAGCTGGGCTCTTGTTGTTGTGATTGTTTCAGGATTTTGGAAGAATTATTATATCGGATGCATGACAAATTTTATTGGACAACTTTTAAACGGCCAGTTCGACCGGGTATTTTCTGTTCCACAAATATTCGGGAGGGAATTCCCTTTTGCACGCGACACGTAACTTTTTTATATATTCGATTTGTTTTCTATTTTCTGTGTTTACAACTTTTTCATGTTTGGTAATTAGTTGTAATCCGTCCTTCAAACTGAAAAAAATAGCGAAAACAATCGAAGCCACTGACCAGCACTACCAAGGGGCTTAACTCTATTGCGATCATGGCGGCCATTAGATTGTTGTCCGCTGCATGATTGATCTGCGTTGTAGTAACCTTGTAGTTACTTGGATGTTTTGATTGTTGGGGATTAATAATGTAAATAATGTTTGCATAACTAATTATGACATCTCAAATGGCTAAGCTCAATCAATATGACACTGAGGAGAAAAGTGGCTTCGCTCCGGCTTCCCAATATAAACAAAGATTCGTCCAGACTATCGCACTCCAAATTACTCACAGTGCTGCAGTTTTCCGTACATTAAAAACTTTATGTGAAGTAACTTAGATATCTTTCTTAAAAAAGAAGAGTTTTACTATGAGTGAAGTTGTGCGAAGTCGAGGGCGACCGCGAAAGTACGATGGAAATTCGCCTGCGAGACGACAACAAGAGAGAATGTTGTGAAAACATGCAGCGTTGCATTATGGGAAGGGACTTTTCTCATTCTATTTATAGATCTACTTAACTGCTGACGCACTGTATCTAAAAATAGCTTCGTTAGCAGCATAAGCTTATCGCTGAAAACGTAATCGAACTGGCCGTTTAACAGCTTTCATCAGATTGGTGGGAAAGTTTTATGAATCATTCTTGGATCTCTATTCATCTTGACAGGAGCTGATGTCGTAACCATAATGAAATGATTACCGAAAGAATTTATTAGAACACATAAAACTAAATTGAAACTTGCATTTGATTAAATATTGGCTGGTCATATTTGAAAATTTTGACATTTTCATTGCAAAAGAAACATAATTTGATATTTTGTCAATGAAAAAAACCTCTAAAGATTGAAAGAAATAAAATATCAAAATTCATACGGAGAAATATTGTTATATAAAATCCCAGCTTCAATAAGAAGGAATAGCTTCTGTCTCCAAAGAACAACATAAAAGGGAAATTTGCTACTTTTTTCTCCCGTAATTAAATGCTAATGAAGTATTTTGTTTGCAAGAGCTGACACACAATTTCAATATGGACACAACCTTGTTTCAGGGAGGCGAGAAAAGTCAATAATGCTCAAACGCTCGCACTAAACATTAATTCTCTTCTGAGATTAAGGTATCAACTGATAAATCCAGAATTAACATTTCGGTCTGATAATGTTTTAACTGCCTTGAATCTACATATATTCCATTTGCATACTGATGGAACTATAAAAGGGACCGCCAATCAACTTACAAAGCCCATTCTCCCAACTTTGATAAAAGTTTTATAACAGTCGTTAATAATCTTCTCACCGCAAAACCCCTCAATATTCATTGAAATTAACGCACCTTAGGATCTGATTTGGAACCTGACAATCAAACTCAGATGATCTGACACATGAACCTGGTTATCTCCCTTGGAAGCCACAAAATGTAAATAAATCTCTAATTGCATGGGAAAATTAGAAGGATAAACACTGACCAAGGGTATCATTGAAATGAAGTTTTTTAATTTAATTTAATTTAATTGAAGTATTCATAAATGATAACAGGTAATAAATGTTGTACAAAGTCATCTTTAACCCTTAAGATGCGGGTCCCGGGCCTGTCCGGGTTGAAAGTTGCTTTGACCGCATGTCCTCTAGGCGAGATGCGACATCCAAACTCTATTTTTCTCACGCTAGCTCATTAACGCCGAGGTTCACAGTAGCGAAAGACGGGCAAATGTTGTACGGCAGTAGTGTCAGTTTAATGCTAGTACTTTCCGTCCGTCTGTCGCTAAGCTACCGAATTTTGTTTCGTTGGTCTTCTAAATAATGCGCGTACATGTTCCGAAAATTATGCAAACATTCATACCGTTTATCGTACCGAAAATAAGCGTTAAAATCACTCAATTTTCCCCCACTCCCCGCTCGCACGAGCTTACCGTCCCGCGCGTGCTATCGTTTGCTTACAAGCCTGCACTCACACCAAACGTACAACCTTATATCGCACGCCCTATGCTCTGAACCCTTGGGCGGATTACAATACCGGTTGGATCATTTGAAAGAGCAGAAAATTGTCTTCAATTCAATATAAAATACATAACTACGCTACCTGAATTGAAGATACAGTATGTGCCGCAAAAAAGGTGATTTTTACATATTTTTAGTTTTACACCATTTTGTCACACCAATTTTTACATGATGTGCTCAACGTATTTTGACAATTTTTATATCATAAGACAGAGAGAAAGATTGTCTTTCTTTCCATGTAAAATGTGTACATGCACAAAAATAAATAAAGACACGGCAAGCGCCGCACAAAAAGCTAATTTCTCGATTCAAATCATGTGAACTAAACGGCGATTTTGACACGTGCCTTTCTTTCGCTCATATCTTCTCAACATCTAGGCGTATTTTGAAATTGATTACCACGTGATAAAGAAGGAATAATTGTCTTCGATTTGATATAAAAAAATTATATACACCATTTAGAATAAAGATACAGCAAGTTCCGCAAAATTGTGATTTTTGTTTATTCTTTACGTTTTTACCATTTTCTCGCACTTTATATCACATAAACTTCTCAGTAAATTTTGAAATTTTATACATAAAAATATAGAGAAAAGGATGATCTTTATTGCAATATAAAATTGGTATGTACAAGAAAATCAGAAAGGACCCGGCGCGCATCGCACAAACAGGCAATTTCTCTATTCATATTTTGTTAACCGAGAAGCGATTTTTTAAAAACTGCTTTTAACACTTCCTATCCATTTAACGGCAGAGCGCATTATCATCTTTTTTATATCACAATAAAGAGGAAAGGATCGTCTTCAATTCTATATACAATTTGCAAATTACAATTAGACAATAAAGGAGCGGTTAGTGATGTCGCAATTATCAAAATCTGTTCTAAAATATCCGAGGGTACCATCTTTGCAAACTTTATATATTCCAAACCAAGTGGTACATATTTATTATTTTCATATCATCGTAAAGCAGAAAGAAATACCTTCATTTTCATGTGAAATTTGCCCATATTTGCATCAAAATAAAACGTGTGGAAACGATGCGACATATGTTGCGGTAAGGCGATTATCAAAGAATTTATTACTAACTATACCCACGTTTCGTTGGTAATAACTTCTAATTGCAGTGCAAAATATTGTTATGATATATTTCTTCGTAAAGAAGAATAAATTGCCTTCAATTCCATATATAATTTGCATGTATACAAAGCGAATAACATGATTTATAAAGTTGGAAATAAAGACAATTTATATTGTGTGCGAGTGTATGTTTCAACAGGGATAGCCCACCTGCACGCGCTGAGCGCGTGCGTTTGCCCGGGGCTATTAGCTTAGTAATATTACTGTGGGGGTCAGAACGTTATCGGGATTTATCATTACCCTGTTTTCGTAATTTATATCTTTCGTTTAGGATGGCATATCGTAATAAAATTTATCGTGAAATATAGAGCAAGAAATTAGCTTCAATTCCGTATATAATTTGCATGTGTGTACTCAGTGATTAAATGATTTTATAATGTTTGAAATGAAGACAATTTTTAAAATTTAGTAAAATTCGTTCCAGACATATTATAAAAATAATTTTTATATCGATGTGAAGAGGAACCATTCATCTTTAGTTTCATTTTGATTTCGCGCATGCGCTCTTGGAATTTATTGAGTTATGGCGCCCGAATTGAAAACAAGTTTACTTCAGTTGTAGAAACCGTTCCAGGGGTGATAGAAATTTCATTCAAAGTGTCAAGTAAGTATCATCCATTTGTAACACGGGATTCGCCGACTAGCTTTGTATAAAACGACGATAACGTCCGTATTCCACCATGTAAACACGCCATATGTTGTTAAAACGGTCGCATCTGGCGGCGCTGGAAAATTCGGCCACAGGGGCTAATTGCGCTATAACGGTAGCGAGGCGAATGCTGGAAAATTCAGCCACGGGGGCAAAACTGGTCAAAATAATATTCAGCAACGTAAGAGTTAAAAGTATGAAGATTTTAAAAATTGACTGGAAGCAATTGTTCAATTTTTTAGAAAATCTCTTCTAATCTTGCATTGGCATTACACAATAAACAAATAGTTTTTCTCGCGTATGTATAAACAAACAAATGTTATCCCATTGAGTTGCACGATCCTCATCACTTATTACTTCAAAATCCATTGGCAGACTTGAAAATATATCATGAACACATTACATAGCTGTCAATGAAGCTTATAGTATAACAGAGGTCTGACTAAGTCATATTTTGAAAAATTGCTTGAATTATTTGCGAATATCCAAGTATTATGAAAGGATTAGAACTTAACACAAGTTAGTCCCTAAACTTGTTTGAGAAACGGCTTTACCTCTTGGTGTTTCTCTGGTTCCTGCACGAACCATGTCTGTTTGTTAAGATTTATATTTCATAAAGGATTTACAAGTTATTATCAACTACAGCAATATCTCTTCTCTGATCATACAGCTAATAATGCAATTGTTTGTGAGGTAATAAAGGATTTGTATCGCCCAGAACTATTTGTGTAGATTATGATTAACAAAGGTTTCAAACATAACCTGACATTTTGCAAAGGATTGAGATCATGATCAATGAACACGACCAAACTCTGTGTTTATGACACATATAATTAATCAATGGCAAAAACTGACAACATCCAGAACTTTTCCTGCTAAAGTGTGAACAAACTAACACGACCTAAACCCATAACTTGTATGATAAAAGGTATTGACTTGTGGGTGTAGCAAGTCCCACAGTGGTGAAGCACTTAATTTCATAAAGGATTCACAAATTAACACAAGCAAAAGCAGCCATCCACCTGTTGCTTGATGACAATTAAATCATGTAACTGTTTGCAAAACTCTAAGAACTCCTAATCAATAAAGCCTCAACAGCTTCTGACAGTCAGCAACTTGTGAAATATGACTGTGCGTGCAGAGTGGGGTGGAATCGCACAGTGGTTAGCACATTCAGCTTTGTATCAAGAGGTCTGAGGTTCAATTCCCGCCAAAGGCTCAGCAACTTTGTCTGCAGTAGAGAATTGTTCTACACGCAGTCAGGTTTGGGTGCAATGCTACACTGAATTTCAGCGCAGTCCCAACCATGGTTCTCTAGTTCCAGCCGATGCTCAAGGTTTCACAGAAATGTTTGGCCACAATAGTGTTGCGGGCTTTCTCCTTGCAATAATACAAGCAGCCATGATATAAGTGAAATACTCTTGAAAGCGGTATTAAACCCTTAATCACATAACCTCACCTTACCTCTTCTGTATTTTTTGGTGATAAATCTATAAATATAACCTTCTGAAAGATATCCTGTGATTCCGAGCGGTTTTATGCGAGTTCCTCACTAAGTAAGCAAATGGTACCACCAAACACCAAATTTTGAGTTTTTTATGCACAACTAGGGGATTAATTTATCAGTAAATTCTTGTGTGAGAGATAGGCATGATGCAGAAGACGAGGAGAACACAGACGAGGCAGATGAGAGGACTTACAAACTGTTGTCACCATGACCCGAAATTTTTTATTGGAGATAGGAGAGTAATATTGGCCTGGCCAGATCAAAGACACTTCTAAATATTCCCTTTTCCCTTCCAGAATTAGTAAGGTGATTGAAATATGACGAAGCAAATAACTTGTTTGAAAATAATCTGATTATGTTACAGGTTCATATAAGAACAACAAATTAGCCAAGCTCATAGTTTGTCTAAAGTGTATGACTTGTGTGAGAGTAATATTCAGTTTCCTAGAAGCGGCACGACTAGCTGACACACATGTCCCCCACAGATGGTATTCTCTTCCTGAACAGGTCCAACAAGGAGCACTTGACAGGCAACACTTTTATGGACAGAGTCTTCAACATAAATAAGCCGCTTTCTGGAACAATGGCAAAAGGTTCTTAACCGTTTCAAGAAGGGTTTCTGTCGTCAACACATGATGTATTATTCCTCCCTCAAATGACATGGATTAGAAATTATTTTTTCATTGAAAGAAGATTACCATATGTGTACATCATAAGTGCCTTGCTTGTATGGGAAACAGTAGTTTAAAAGGGCACCATTAAGATATACCGCTTTTGAGGCAGTGTTTATAGGTATATCCAGCTTCTTTGCTTTATTTTACATTGCAGTTTTGGGACTGGCATAATGAAGTGACAGATTGGCGTCATCTAATGAAGCAACTTAATTCACTTTTCTGTACATGTGTGACGAGAGGAGGGGCACTCTGGATGGTTTAATTTGAAGCACGCGCGCAAAGGTATTAGGCGAATCACAGTATTTGAAAATATTTGGGCTGGGGAAAGGTTGAACTGAAGTAGTGGGAATACTCATTTCATTTAATAATTATGTCATTATAATCTGCTTATTCATATATTAGCCCCATATTTCAAGGGATCATTTTATATCACACAACAATGTACAAGGGATTGTTTCACATCATACAATAATATTCAATGGGATATTTTCTGAAACTTACCTACTCACTACTTATACAGATTAACAATTAATAAATAATATTAGTTTTATTATCAACTTAATATACTATTCAATCAGGTCTTACCTACAACAGGATGATCTCCATGATTAAATATCTTTGAGGAAAAGACATAACATATTAGTCTGTCATCCAGACCCTATGGCAAAATATTAAAGGAGCCTTCTTAAGTCTAGAAAATGTTGGCAAGTCTAGTTGCCTCAGCCATAGAAGTTAAGTATTGTACGGGACTCCTTTTTATATTATTTCATACCAAATATTGAACAATACATTTTTAGTGAAATCTTTTTTTCAGGGACTATATGTTAGTCTAATAACATATACACAGCTTCTGATACAACTCATACTCACATCGTCCACATGACAATTGCTCTGTTTCATTCAAAGATGAACTCTGTCAATCACTGGCAAATAATTTTTTGAATTTTACAAGAAATTCAATATTTTTATGGATAGAATACTGTTTTTAACCCAAATTTCTTAATCTATTCCTGACATTGATTTTTAATTTAAATTTTGAAGATCTAAAATGAATTTTGATACTTTCTCATGTCCACTTATTCGATGTGCATCTTACAAGTAAGCCTGTCTATCAAACTGACATTCATGAACTTCCGGCAATAAATTTCATCTGACATTATGAATAAATGCAAATTCTTTGTTTTATCAAGTTTGAGCGATTTCTTCCCCCGTCAAAGCCCAATCACATTCCCATGTACGAAGACTTTGATGCTGCTGGCGGGACAGGATGACTCCTGCGCAGCTTTGAAGTGGGGCGATTTTATCTTAATTATTTAAAAAAATTCTTGAATCTATGCTTTTGAAGCAATATTGTAAATTTATGCCCAGGATATTTTCTTTATCAATATCATATTCATAAATGCACATACATATGCCAAAATATTGAAATGATAAATGTATTCATAGATGCACATTCTATAATTAGCTTTACAGAAGATATTACACCAATGTAAAAACAAAACATTTGATAAGTCATAAAAAATGGTAGTTTTATTTGAATCGATCGTGAAAAATAAATCGGTCAAAATGAAAATTTCTAAAAAATAACATCACATCCAAAATGAATATCAAGGTAACTTCAACTTATTTTCTGAGTCACAATTTTTTATTGATAATTTATTGTTGGCTGACTTAGAGGGCTTTATAGACATTGCAAAATATAAGTCACTAACCAAATGATGAATTATGTCTTGTTAGTATTGTGCCATCAATCTCATAATTTAAAAAACTCTGTAAAGATGATGATAATAATGATAATAATAATGATGATAATGATAACAATGATGATGATGATGATAATTTATTACCCCGAAAGGAATTCATTTTTTGTCATTAAAGAGCTGGTACCTGTTGCACCAAACACTAAGATAACCTTAACTAAGGTTGCCTTAGCGCAATGTTAAGTTGCTTTCTGCAAAAACCCTCAGGCCTATAGGAAAGGCAACACAGGTTACATGTGATACATAAACAAACATGTGCTATTTTGAATTCTATCCTTTTTTGGGGGGCTTCAGAAATGACTTCAAATTCAAAATACACTCTAAAGATTATGTCATTACATTTGAAAAATTCTAACCAAAAAAAACCATGTATATTCTGATAATGGAATAAACCAGTTCAAAACAAATTATTATTTACAAAAATATAGATTATTCAAGAATGATCAAATAAACAAAACTCCACCATCAACAGGGACGCAGCTCTAATGGAAGCGTTAGGTTAGGCACATGTTTATCTTTCAGATCTCTCCATAAAAAAGCCCAGTCCTTATATCCATCGTATAAACTGGATTATATCTTAACCAGCTCATCTGTTAACCATCTCTGATCACATAACCAGTCTAGTGATCAATTTGCAACCACTCCCACTGACAAATAACAACGTTATGTTTCTCACACTGTCTCGGTGTCTCAACGGACTTATCACCTAGGAGCTCTCCTACTGAACGTATGACAATTATAACTGGCTAATAAAGGGGCTGAGGCAAGCCATACTCGGCGACAATGTGCAAAAAACGTTGGCTGTCACCATAAAAAAAGAATTGACTCTCACTATGTAATGATAGTGATACTTTAAAGGTTCATGACAAGCTTTCCTGGCAAATTGAAGGAAACTTGAAAAAACATTCAACAAACACCTTTGAAAAAAGCCGGAACTGTCTATTAGTGTTTGAAGTTGTAAATTTGTCCTTGTTGATAATTGTTTTGAAACAAGACACGCATTTCTATCCTTGACAATGGAATTGTGAAAGGATTTGCAATTGAACCATTGAAAATCATGCATTTAATGAAATAAAACAAACTTAAGATAATCAATAATTATCAATTTCAAACCAAAAACACAAAAAGCATTTGTCAAATGTTAGAGACACTCAGAAAAACTTGTTATCCATGTTTCCTTCTGATTTTAAATCATGCTTCTTTTGATATTCAATAATGATTATCAAAAAATGTCTTATCATCTGAACATTCTGATACCTCACCTAACTATAATTGTCAGTTGTCAAGCTTCCAGTAGTTATCTCTCTTATCCACCTCCTCTACATAATGTTAACAACTGATAACAAAACACGGATTTGGAATCAACAGCGGAACAACTGTCCTTACAAATCAGGGATTTGCAATCAGAGAAGAAACTACTGTCCATACAACTGATATCAAAGATGCAAAACGTAAGGAAACTGTTGTCCTCATAACTGATATCAACACTCTGTAGGTGGCCGAGGACTAAAATAAAACTGAAACTGCATTTGATGGAATTGTTTATAAGCTGAGCTTATCAAAACATGTACACGATATGTCATGTGCCAGTGTTGACATCACGCTGCTGTAATTATGCCTGATCAAACTGTCATGTATATGGTTAACCCTCAGACTGTTAGAGATTACATAACTCACAGCATCTACAACATCAATACAATGCACAGGAATGAAAGGGTTAACACCAACATGGAAGCTAATTGGCACAACATTGCACACATAGACCCTTCTTGATTGGCTGTCTAGCATGTTTCTCATGAATTCCTCCCATGGCACCTGTTCAGAGGAATTAAACAGACACTCCAACAAATGACCTTTTGTGACATTAAAATCAAAGATACATTTTAATTTTTTCTATTTACATTTGTAATCAATTCAATTATTTTCAGAGAAACCAAAAATATGTTCATTTTTGTGTCAAGCAAAAGAAAATAGTTACAAAAGTCTAAACATGTATGCTTGATTAATCATAACTTAATGCATCACATGACAAAACCATGTGATAGTAAACAAGAAATAATGAGATGTTGAAGATGGTGCTTATGTACTGCACCTTAAACTTGTAAATCAATAAAATACTACAAAATTATTTTACCCATTCCAACTTCACATCGATATGGAGTGTTACACATTAGTCAATAGTTGAATATCATTTTCTTGTGGCTCTGAAATACCTCTTACAAGGATGTTAGTAATTAGAAATTCTAGTCTAATGTTAAGGAATTATCAAATAAAAAAATATTTCCCATTATATTTAGTTGTTTCTTAATCCTAAAACTTAGATGCAACAATTTGATTTTTTTTAAATGTCAAATACAAATCAGTGATATAATATACATCCTGCCTGATTACTACTTGATTAACTTATAGTTATTTCTCATCAACAACAATAAATAAAATACAAATTTAGGGAAAACATTACATCACAAAAAATACATATGACAAATGTAAGTCCATAAGGCACTCAAATTTATCCACTAGAAGTAACACCCATCAACTCATTTCTCTTGCTAACAAAACCAAAAGTTTAAATAATGCCAATATCATACAAAGAAGAACTGCAAAACTTATACAAACATTTGTATTCAAATAATTTCAGAGTTCGCCTGCATCTGAATATCTGATTACACCAAAGAGAACATTTATAAGTTCAACATCAACCAACAACCATCCACCCAATCGGCCTTATGAACTGTCACATCTTAAAGTTTACATAAAACCAATATCATTTGAAGAGGAGTTGGCACACTTATCCAAAGATTTATACCCCATTGATATCTGGCCCCACCTGCAGCCCAGTGTAACAATTTACCTCATCCTGTTCCATTCACAGACCAATTGCTAGCAATGCCTCAGGCCGGTGGAGAAGCTGTGTCCATCTATATGTGGCTCCTCACGATGAAATATAGATGGCGCTCAAGAATCAATCAAGATAATGACCCACTTCCTTCTCCTTTATCATGTTAGCATCAGCTTCACTAATCACTTGCTCAGCACATGTACAACAATCTACCATTTCCACTCAAACAATGTTCATGGTGCACCTTATCTTAGAAGGTATGTTTGAAGATATACACTCAAAAGTTTCTGGAAAAATGGTCTCCCATTGGACGTAAAAAAATAAAAACAGAAATGTTATAAATCTTCAATTTTCTTTCAAATAATGTTTAAGGAAACCTTATTCTTAGAAAATACGTACGACGGTATAATCAAGAGTTTCTGGCAATATGGCCTAACACGTGTTGCACTCTTACTGAATGCAAGAAGTAAATACATGTATGTCCAAACATCTGCCTTTAATACTTAAAGAATGCTCATGTAGCCCCTACCCTGAAGAATGGTATGTACTTTTTATCAAAATGGTCCATCTTGAATTCTTAAATAAAAAGATGTCATCATTTAAGAACACCTACAACAATTAATTAATCTCCCATTTTTGGGGTTTTGTCGTGGAGCCCCTCCAATTGTCATGGGGCTGCTAACCATGAAAAATATACATGATCAAGTCTTTCTGGTATTCTAATGATGTCTGTCTTGAACTCCTAATTAATTAACATTTAAAAAATTGGTCATTAGTCAACAAAAAAATTCATTGGGCTCCTTACTCAGAAGTTTTCAAGAAATTCTGGAAAAGCAAAGACGTCTCTCTTGTATTCCTATCCTTAGAAAAAGATTAGGATTTGATGAGATCATAGTGCGCAATAAATAAAACCCAAATATTCAATGAATCTTCTTTGTTAATTGACAGCCATAAAGGGAGGCGTGAATGACAGCATGGTCACATGATACCTGTTATGGTGGAACTGTCAATACTAGTTTGTAACATTAGAATCCTCCATCAACCACACTCTTCCTGTGACCTAAGAGGCAGGACATGGTTTAGAAACACTTAGCCGGTAAGTGCTTGAGTGAAACATATACACGGTCAATAAGATGCTAAGTACCACCTTTGTAAAGCAATAAGCAAAGATGCTGTAGTAATGGACTAAAAACATGTCTGTGTAATGTACTTAGTACAAATGGAAGTTTTTGTAATGAATTTCATTATTCTCTTGTTACTTGAGTTTTCTTTTGTGAGACAATATATTCATCTTTGCAGATAATTATGTATGAAATGTTCAGGTATGACACTTGCTTTGTCTGAAAATGCTCTGAAGCGAACTGTTATTAAAAAAGTGTCTAGTAATGGTCAGTAGATTTTGTAAAAATATTTTGTCGACAGTATCATGAGCAGTATTTCTATTAGCCACTCTTACAAGCTGATGAGATGAAAGGGAACACTTCCTCGATAATTAAAGCATTGTATCAATTGCAATAAAGAAAACTTTTGATAAAATTTAATTGTTTCTTTCATCAAAAATATAAAATTCTTTTTAAAAGTCCAACTTACATCAATAACACATTGCTTGCTGTACATAAGTAATATTTATTAGATATAATTCATATAATTCATGGTTGTGTTTAACAATATGGTTACAGTTTAAAAGGATTTCCTAATGATATCAAAAATTAATAGAGGAACAAATGTGAAAAACATTTACATTGATTCCCATAATTTGGCAGTCTCTAAATTAATCACAAAGACGAACGTTAAAAGCTTTTTCAAGGTTCCAAGATCAAGTAACACTAAAAACAGAATTAAACAGTTTCGACACAAAAAACTTTTGAGAAGAAGTTAAAAAGAAGAAAGATAGTTCACTTACCTCAGAGAGCTGCTCTGTGTTTCAACAACTTCGGTTCTCAACAGGTGATTGGTCGAGAGAGTCTCGGGAAGACGGCAAGCCTCGGACAATGAATCAATCACGCTCCCTGCAAACAAAACGAGATCTCGTCAATACACTTAACAAGATCTAAAGTTACCGATGCGCAGCGAAATGTGATTTCTCGGGGCTATGATAAACTCTGATCCCGATCTGATAGGCTCCAGATTTCTTTGCTATGCATTGCACCATCTTGTTTGGATTCTTAATAAATCGACTACTGTTACAATAAACAGCTCCGACTGAATACAAATTATCTACAAAGACTTTCTGACTTTCGTCTAAAAAAAATATTGGACCCTCGTATATGCAGCTAAATTTGATTAGAGAGCCTCCACCATACAATATGATTAAATGAAAACAAGAATACAGTAACTGACACAGGGTGATATTGCTCTCTTGTGACAATAAATTGGAACAAGACTTCCTAAATTCGGCTTCGCAGGCATGCGTTCGGATATTAATTATTTCATCATATCTCTCGAAATATTGTCGGCACGGCAACCTTAGCCTGTAAATCCTGCTGCTTTATTTCTCCCAGGTCAGGGATTAGATCAGGGTTATACAAAAAATGATTGTCATAAATCTACACGAGGGGACAGATCCAACCAATATGACATCATTTTACGTGAGGGAATTGCTATTCTTTACAGTTGCATGGAAGACGAAACAACAAACATTTGATCAGAACCGCCAATAGCTGGTGACACTTATTCCTTTTTGGTGAAGAATTCATATTTGGTCCAGAGTTTGATATAATGATAAAAGAATTAGAAATTACCATAATACGCCTCCATTGGCGCCCATTGCGCCATCTCCAGCAGACCTAATTATTAAGGGTTTTGTTGGGCTTTACAGGATTTTCAATAAAACTCCAAATCATTTCCTAATAAGACGTTCTTCATAAATATAAACTAGCATAAAGCAATATATTGTTGGTGGTGGATTGATTTTATTTTCATTAACTTTCACAAAATTGCAACTTGTTACCAAGATAAAAAACAGACATGGAGACCAAATCTGGACGACTGTCTCAAACAATGGGCCAAATTACAGTTATTAAAGGCCAGTGCTTTATGACTTAATTGACTCCATTTAAATTCAAATCAACACTCGATCAAACCTGCTATGCTGCAGTAAAAATGCTATCCACGTACAACATAAAACTTAAAGACTCTGCTTTCTTTCACTGCATAATCAAGTCAAACAGTCGCAGCTATTTCTAACATTAAGACAAAAAACAGACTGCACTGCTGGTGTTAGGCACCACGAGGGTAAACATGAATAGAGGTTTAATATTTAATTAATGTCACACATATACAAATGAAACAAACAATGAAGGAGGAAAGAATGACACAAGATATTATCATGAAGTAAAGAACTCTACTATGTGGTGAAAGGTGAACATGTGATGTTATAAAAATCTCTCTATTTGGAAAAATGTTCTCAAAAAAATATTTGTGTGCTGAAAGTATACATTATGAAATGACCATGCAGCTTTGTATCTACAATTAAAAAAGATAAGTGGCCATATCGATTACATATTTGACAAAAGTAATTTGAGATGAATGTCATTTTTTAACACTTCCTTGCATTTAAAAATAATGGAAACACTATTAAAGTATCAATAATGAAATCACAATATCCAAAATATTGAACAAATCTCTCTGAATGTGACTGAATACATATACATAATCAATGATTTAAAGATTTGTTTCTAGATGAATGAAAACCATTAACTGCAGAATGGGAGTTAATCTTTGAAACAAAGTTTAACTGATCAAAATAAGCAATTAGCATTATCCCTTTTTCAACATTTGATTGCAACAAACTGAATTTATTACATAAATTATCTAAACTACTCCTCTTTCCCGCGCACTATCATTTCTTGGTAATAAACTTCATAATTAGTGAATAAATTTGGACGACATGTGCTAGAAATTATTGAGTCCAACATGTGAAAATTGACAAATTGCCAATCAGTTATTTCTGTGCTGAGATGAAACTCAAAGGTTTTCTGATTTGTCCTTAAATTCTTTGCTACCAGTAGGGTACCATGGGATCTTTTCAATCTTCCCTTTTAACTTCTTGCTTGTGGCTACGGATATAAAACCTTGAACTGACTCCTTAGAACCAAGTGACAAATCCAAGAAAATGATTTGTAGATTGCTTCAAAATCAATCAGCCAGTGCTTGTTAATGCTAACCATTTCATCAGAGAATTCCTGTTTTAATTCAGCGGCACTCGCATAAAGTCTGCGCAATTCAAAAAGGATCTGTATGAGGAAGCAAAAAGATCAGTTGTCCATTGATATCAAACAAAAAATTCTATGTCACTTCTGAGAAGTCTTCCGATCTTGTTCTTTATTAGGAGTGGGACTTTGGCGCTAGAATTCGGAACATTCTGATCAGGAATGACCTCTGACCTCAGCCTATAAAACACCGATCAGTCAATCCACCAATCACAGATTCTGCCATTATTCAAGGATTTTGGTCAACCCTGAAGGAATTATGATGCAGCTATAATTAATCATTCAATCGCAGCGCTTTCATCAAGGATTTGTCTAAATCGATTAATTGTACCTCCTCTCCGTGTCGGTGAGACGGGACATCCCAAAGAAGCCACGTCTTTCAGCCGACTCAGCTGATGAAAAAGGAGGGCTATAAACTTTGATCCCAGACATCTGGATTTTACCCATATGCTTGTCATCAGTTGTGTGGAAGGTATTACATTGCTCTCATCCTATTGAGTAATATCCCTGTCCGTTTAGAACTAATATTCTCTCTTTTTATGCCACACATATATTTCATCCTTTGCCAGCAAAACAAAAGGTGTTCAGAATATCAAGTACCATGTTCTTTTTATTCAGACCACAGGAGAAATATTTAAATTAAGTACAAATATTTAGATTTGATAAAATAAGAGTACAACTCAGACCTTTGAGGTCTTGTTTGGGGTTTTGCCAAATTCAAACATAAAGAAGATAAAGAGAAAACTTCAGAATATGTTAATGCCACAGAAGTGAAGACTTAGGTAAATAGAGAAAAGTCCAGGAGATGTTGCCCAGACCACACGGGCCTGTTTAGATTTGTGTGAAATAGAGAAAACTCCATGGGGTTTGTCAATGTCAAATTTCACTTTCCCAAATCTACTGTTAAACTCTTCCAGCAGCGAGGATGTCAAGCAGTGCCTAGAACTCTCTCTCCCTGATCCTGTTTTAGCTTTTGTCTACCAGATGTATCGGTATGTATTTCACCCGCAATGGACTATACTCATCCCTTTTCATCATGTTGACTTTGTTTTTAATGTTTAAAGTTAATGCCATAAAAACCAATGCACATAAAACTTATGCTCAAGTTGAAATATTTGATGAAGTAATTTACAAAGGAAATACAAACTAATTAACAATTATAAAAAAATTAACAATTAGATAAATTAATAAATTTATTTTTTTCAAATTCAATAAAACAGAGTATCTACTAATATGTCAATATCCTTACATTCAAGAATTCCAATAAATCTTTTTAAAAAATTTGAATTGTTTACATGTGAGATCTCCAAAACAACCTGTTCATACAAAATCAATTAATTGTCTTCTCGTTGCTCCAATTTAAAGTAAAGCACTGTGTTGTATTATGACACATGTTCTCCATCTCCATATATCAACTGTCAAAATCATCCTCCAATCCATCCCAGCCCCAGGACATGTCTGTAGAAGCAGCTGCTACCGCTATCCACACAACATATCACATATGTGTTAATTGTACTGCAAGAACAGACTTCCACTGACTACCCAATCCTCATGGGCATATCACTGTGATATAGTTATCAGAGGCAATGCTCTGTTATTCCATATTCCATCAACAACCTCTAGAAGAGTGGGAGATTCGACACTGGCCATATTAAATCTCTTACCTCCAACACATTATGTAATAGTTGTGTGGAAAGTACTCTCACCTGTGATAGTCCCCTTGGTATTGGGTAAAAAACATTTGAGCTAAAGAGAAAAAACATCTTTCTTTCCAGAGAATTGAAAACTGATTGGTAGAAATCCTAGGTATGACCCTGAATCATAAGTTTATCTATACATAACTTCTGATGTGATATAAAAGCATTAATTAGAGGCTAGCTCTTTAGATCTTTTAGAAAAAAAGAATCTATGAATATTAACTTTTGTACCAGTTATTGAGAAAAATCCACAATGTTTCAATTTTCTTTTATTGATTGGACATACAAAGGTTTTACTAAATTACCAAGTCAATGTCAGATTTGTAACAGGATTATCCAATAACTCATGGCGCTGTCAGCTCTGACCACAGAATTGCTTGTTAAAGAAATCGCCAAATGCCTATAAAAATGCCATTACCATATTAGATTTGTCTTCTATAGGGCTCTCATTAAACTGACACAGCATCCTTATTTATTCATAGCAAGGGCAACCTTCAACCTGCGTTAGGAAAATGCAAATCAGCCAATCAAGCATTTCGAAATTCTCCTGTCAAAGAAAGACTTGGGTCGTGAAGCATATTTTATAGACATTAACCCTACCATGATCATAGACTACTGATCCATCAAAATTTACAAACTTGTTCTCCGACAGTAATGGAGATATGATTGGTACAATAAACCATCACGGATTTCAATACACAAGTAGATGTCCTAACCTTCCAAACATCAACTGATTGATCCTCTTGATCATCGATTCTCCTACTAATCCAGCTGATCCAGGATACTGTTGATCCACGGGTACTTAATGATCCTTTCATAGCTCTTCTCACGTAAAATTCTTTGGATCACAATAAAATGTGATCGTTTGACAGCTTCATTTCCATATTGTGATAAAATAATGTTTGTTTGTCCAGTTAGCCAAATCACGATGAAGATATTTTTAAAATATTTTTTTAATGATGATTCTGTTTCTAAAAACATTGAGTTACTCATAGTTTAAGAAAATATTAATCCTGCCTCAAACTATCTTTGTGCATAAATTTCTAAAGCAGATATTTTTAATAGGCATATGTTATCTATGTCTGACTATTGAATAAAAGTTATGACTGTTAGAGTAAAATCAAGAAGCAATACTTTATATGCCATAACTATACACCTGTTCTTTATCTACGAAAAACTCATCACTCTGAATACATGCTCTCTCATATGGGCCAAAAATTAATATCAATGGACATACATTTTTGTCCATATAATTTTGCAAAATTATCAATCCGTATGTTAACAATGTTGTTGAGAAAGTACTCTCTGCAGTCTATGTTGGCAGTTCAACAAACTACGGAGATTTATCTCTCTACACCTATAAAGTCACTGCATGTATTGTAAAACAAGTATGTGAAAAAGTAATAACAGAATTGTTTGCATGTGGCGCACAACAACTGCAAATTCCGCTCATCAGAAGGAAAAAGGATAAGAATGCCGAACTTTCTAACAAGCATATTAAATCTAAATCTGGCCCCAGAGATAATCTGAAAAGACAGCAGGGCGTGAAACCCAAGTGCAAAACCGTTAATTCACGAATTATTTTATTGATATCGCTTAACATGATAACAGTTGAGAAACGAAGGGTTGTGTTGGAGCGAGTTTGTTGACACAACTGATAACCTATCGGCTGATGCTAGTGTAAATGCAAGCTAGGACAATCTGATGCCGCTGTTTATCCAGCCGATATCTTATCTCCGCTCTCTACTCAAACACAGGCAGTTGCCAAACAGCAAGAGTGGTTTTTAAATTCTCCGTCCTCGTATCAACTGAGAAAAACAGCAGCTCTCATTCTGACAAATTCTCTCAAAAAATGGAAAAATCAATTTTCCAGAAAATGGATGTTTGAATTGAGTTCATTCATAGAAAATGTTGAATAGTGATATGCTGGGGTATCATGAATTGATCCATTACGAGGTTACCTGATCTGGATGGCGAGATTTCGATTTGTTTCACACATGCAGTGTTAAACGCTTCATCGTTTAGAGCCTCATGAGAAAGTTGCTTTATTTCATTATGAGAAAACTTTGACCCCGACTCAGAAATCATAATTCATAGAAATTTAATATAACCTATGCTGAAGAATTACGTTAGTTGTACTAACATCGAGCTGCCCTTAAGAAACAATTCAATATTGCAACATATAAGCTAGCTTGTTAACCTTTCTGTTAAGATATTTTGAAACTATGTTAACAATTTTACAATCGAAGAAGGAAAATATTTTGAAAACCTGAACTTTATTGAATTCTTCATATTTCAAGAAAAAAATGTTATTTTATTCGCGAAATTTTTCTCAATACAGACTAAACAGTTTGATACACAATTTTATATATAGAGTAATTTTACATACCAAACATGAAGAATTTCAGGATACATGCAACATTCAAAATTCATTGTAAACTGTGCAGGCGACAAGAACAAACCAAACAAAAAGTAAATCTTTCACGTCAGAGATAAACAACCACACTTAGGACATTATCTATCATCTGAAAAACAGTTTGAGCATTTTCAAGAACCCAAAAACACAGTGACATTAATCAACCTTCATCTGAAATAATAAAACCCAACTTTTAATGTCATTTTGAGCTTCATTCTCAAACAAAACAAGAGTTAAGTAAATGTTAACTCTGGAAACTTACCACATGGCAGGTATATTCGACCGAACAATGAAGAAAAGGTTAGCCTTGATGTGATGTACGATCTACGCACTATAAACCATGTGATTACAGTGTCTAGAGCCTTGTTGCGCTACAGCTCGATATCCCCCCTCCTTGGCCTCGTAATTACAAATAATGTGTCATCTAGTTGCCGGTCCAGTGTCACTTTAATTAAGATCAATCTTTGTAAAAAGCGAGAATACTAATCAGCCTAATTGCAAACCATCCACTCGGATGTCTTCCAACACAAAATAACCATGTGTCTGGACAAGAGAAGTCGAAGGGGTCGCGACGTAGATCGTTCATTGTGGAGTCTGTGAAGTTCAAATGATCTCTGACATTATCAAAGTCTGAGAATAATGCACTTTTTGAGTTTTTAATCCTGAATTGGTTAACCTTTTTCAAAAGTCATGATATAAATTCAGTAATCATCTTGTTCATTTGAACAATTTGCTTTACGATAAAGAAATAACATTTCCAATGAACATTAATCTTTTCGCTTTTATTTCTTCTGCTCATAACCATCAGAATCCATTAGAAGAACCGTGGATGCTTAAACTGGATGGGGATTCATTCAGGTGCTTGCATTGTGATCTGAAAATGTCCTGTAACACTTTATTTTCATAAAATTATCTAACCAACAATATTGAAAAGTCAGATAAAGTGTAATATTTAAGTCTTTCGAAACTGAAACTTTCAGCCATGACACTAAAAGAAGTTCTCAACCATAACACTATACTGCTGAATTGATGTCCTAAACCATTCAGAGTGAAAATTATACAGGAATGGTTTCTCACCAACAATAGGAATAATTCTCAAGTACCCACTGGCTTAGTGGATAGTTGTGAAGCATACAAACAAACACATTGAGAGTTCAGCAGCAACCAGACTCCCTAGACTATTCAGAAAATGACAAGAACAATATTCGATATTTTCTGCGGTTATAATTCATATCCATGATGGCCTTTTGGTAATAAGAAAAACTTCACGATCACTTAAGTTAATCAGAGGTTAAAATGTGACCCTGGACACCAAGCAGACTTGATCCCAATAAAGAGGAGCGACCCCTAGGCAACAACCAACCTCCCTCAGCTAGTTAACACCTTAACCTTTCGAGCTCTATCATAGCAATTCTCAAAGTATCTCAGAGAAGGAAGACTCATCCCTCTGATGATGAGCTAAGACTCCTGCATGGAGCTGAACACATGCCTCTAGAGTTTTCCCATGTTAACATTAACCTGGGTCTATTTGAGTCAACTCTGAATTTATTTGAAAGAAGAATGGTCCTGAACTTACATAGCTGAGACGAGATAATACCTACGGAACTTGACTAATATGTCTAGAATTTTGCCCTGTTGATATCTAGCTTGATTCACAGATGGTGCCCATACATGTCCGTCAGTCAGTCTGTATGTCCCTTGTACGGGATACACTTCCCTTATAAAGATCATCACAACATAACGCTGTACACAAGTAAATAAGGACTGCATATCTGGCATCCTGGCAGTTATGTTACACCTTGTCTCAGAAGTCAGGAATACCAGGATCCACGGTGTTAGTTCCGGGCTAGTGTATCCAACTGACTCCACGTAGATAGATACAGCCACCAAATTCTGTTCCTGGACCTCCCTTGTGCAGAAGAAGAGCTATAGTTACAATGACTTCAAAGAGATATGAAGACTGAGAGTTCGATTGCACTGCTACCATCTGTTGATACCTAGTTTATATGATGAATAATATTTTTGAATACTTGAAATGTCAGAGAGCCATCATTTAAAAAACAAATAAAAATATCCATAATTCCATTTCATTTGATCCAAAACTAGCACTTTTTTATGTATTTTTCATGTTTTTCTACTACAAAGAGTAAACGATCAATTTCAGCTTCAAAACTTTATCTGTGTAAAATTTTACTCATTTTGATAAACCATACCCTGTCTAATCTTTCATGACTTTTGGTTGTTAGTTGTTAAAAATGGTTTAAATCCTTTGAGTAGTCTTCTTAGCCATTCCTTTATTTACATACATGTCCTTCCATACATTAGCTCAAGCTTTTTTTTACTTGAGATAAAGTGCAGGAAAATAAAATAGGATTCTAGAGTAGACTCTAGATTAGTCAGTTCCTGAAGAAATAAATTATATCTTTCCTTTGAATATTATGTTATCTGTCAGCTTGAAGCTCCGGATATAGTGTAGACATGGTCTGATGGCCAAAAAATCCTAATATCCTCAATATATGTCATATAAGATAAACTCAGATGCTGTTGGCAAGACATAAACCTAAGAAGATATTTTATGGACCGTAGATTTATGTCGATATATGATCCAAATGTCAACAGAAATGGCATACTTCATGTTGACAAACATTGGCCTTCCTGGGACATATCACAAGGTGCTGATTGGCGCCAATAGACGTACAAATATAAAGGTTTCCATGGTATTATCATGTTTCCCTCAGCTCTTCAGGGGAAAAACAAAAAAACAAAAACATAAGATCTTTAATGGATTAGTTATCTCTCCAAATATAACTCAATAGACAGCTCTACAAAGATTATATCTCAGTATCTAAACAATCTGATCTATACAGCACAAACATACCTCCCTTCTCCAACAAACATACAAACATAATCTTCAAAGGCAAATCCTCGAATAAAATTCTTCAAAAGATACAACTTGACAAATCAGCCAATAGTTATGAATATACCCAAAAAAATTATAATAAAAGTCAACTAGAATAACAAAAAGCTTTTACAATGTTTCACATAAACTCGATCTGTATTACTCAGACGACGTTCTATGAGGGCACGACACCAAGGCCAATGACATGATGACTCGCAACACCAGCATGTCAAACAGAATATTTTGAACCGTTTCGTTATATAATCCCAATATTATGACAGAGAAATTCACCTCTGTGCCCATATCTCCATTTCAGCCATGGTTTTATTGACAATCATGCTGCTTTCTATGTTACCAAAGCAATATATGCCGTGATATGCTCCACGATCCGAACAGGGATGTAAACAAACAGTGGGTCGACGCAATATGCATGCTTATGAAGAGCAAAGCTGGCCAGAGATGCATAAATGATGCTTCATGGAGTATAGAAGCATGGTAGGGAAAATACAGATAGGATGAGGATATGATATGATGAGACAAAGTCCAAGACAAAGATGGGTGTGGACTTACATTGTGGAGGTGGACTCTAAATATGGGTGGGGACTCGGAATGTGGAGGTGGACTCAAAATGTGGGTGGGGACTTGGAATGTGGAGGTGGACTCAAAATATGGGTGGGGACTTGGAATGTGGAGGTGGACTCAAAATGTTGGATACAGAATAAAGGGTGGAGAATCAAAGAGTAGTTTGATAGTTAGATCACATAAAAGAGACTCTCAATGAAGGATAGAGACTAAGAATGTGGATTGGAGAACTGGAATGTGGGTTGGAACCTTAAAAAGCAGGTTGGAATCTGAATATGCTGGATCCACACTCTGGATGTAGGACAGAGGTGCAGAATGTGGACTAGAGACTTAGAATGCTGGGTGGTGAACAAAGTACAGAATGCAGGATGGGGTGTCAGAAGGCAGGTCAGACTATCAACATCAGGGATTCGCAAAGAATGCAGGATGGAGACAAGGAATAACGATTAAGACTCAGAATGAATTAAGATGAAGACCTGGACACTGTGTACAGGAACCTCTCCTGCATAACCATAACATTGCGAACTCGGGAATCCTCTGCTAACACAGCTATTGATTTTATTCAAATGAACGTTTTCTCGATCTTTAGCCATTTTTATTCAGGTTTCATTACCGCAATAAAGCACTCCTATCCAAGAGGACATGGGAGATATTTGATGATACTGGAGCTGACCCTGCCACTCTGAACTCTCCTATCAGTGAGGTAGGAATATGTTGATCTTCAGTCTCAAGACTGAGCACTGCAGAATGTAAACTGCATGACTGTACAACTCAACTGTAGGCCATATTAGAAAGGAAACGACTGACTTTCTTATGTTAAGTCAACACTTTTCTCATCTTATCTATCTTAAAGGTTCGTGTTTTCGATTCTTTCATTAGTTGTTATTTTTAGAATACTGAGATGTTCTTTGTTCTTCAAATAGACAATGCCTTTTATTAATTAACAGTTATTAAAAGTAACAGAAGATTTTCTGTTCAAATAATACTGCTAAAAGGGTGAGCCTTTTCATTCTCAAACATTACAACATAACAGTCACGCTCTGAAGGATGATTTGACAAAAGAATTCTGATGAAAAAAAAAAGATAGCTGTGATCCTTCATTCTCATTCAAAGTCAATCTCGGTTAAACTTCAATACAAACAAAATTTAAATGTTTTATGTAGACTAGAATAACCTCAATTTACAAATAGCTATAATGAAAAGATGTTACAATGTTAATATATTACTGTCAATGATTAACACATTACAAACAGGCCATGCATAACTTACTCTCATCATATCACCCAACCTACTGAACAGCAGTCAACATGACATTAGCAGTAAGCAGAGGTATAAATAAATACCCAGGCGAGATATACCTTTCATATAATAACAAGCAGAAGTGTTACACACAGTCAATATTAAATAAGCACTAAGCACAAAAAGTTACTAGTATGAGATAAATGTTTGGCAAGATACGGACTATGAACGAACTGTCCATGTTACCAGGTGTGGTATGTTGTATGACATGCCGATAGTCTTACAGGCAGTATAAATGTATTACGTTAATGAGGATGTACCAATTGTAGCCCAGTCTTCTATATTACATATGTATCACAAAAGTTACATACATCAACATAATATATATATCAACATCTTTAAGATATTACGCAAGGGGTTTGGCAAATTTGTCTGCAGTAGAGAACTATTCTACATGCAATAAGGTTTGGGTACAATCAATGCTACACTGAATTTCAGCGCAGTACCAACCATGGTTCGCTAGTTCCAGGCGATGCAGGTTCACCGCAATGCATATCCACAAAATGATAAATAATATTAATATATCATTATATAAATATATAAATGATAATAATAATAATATAAGAAATAAATAATAATAATAGCAGCCGCGATATAAGTGAATACTCTTGAAAAGCAGCATTAAACCCCAATTTACCTGATAGCACCTTCACAAAATATCTACCAACATGTATGATCTAACATCACAACAATATGAAGTCATATGACATTATGACACACACTTTATCAATGATATAAGTCAGAAGAGAGTATGACACAAATGAAAACATTTTTCATCATGTTTTTGTGTTGTTGTCTATGTGATACTAAAACATGATGCATGAGATAGTGATATATATCACAGAATCAATACCAGGATAATAACAACAATGTAATCATCTTGTCACCAAGTGTGGGTTAGACTGGACCTATCGAACAATCGTTTGTCTGATGACAGGGACGTATTACAATGTAATTACATACCCCGGCGACACCAGGCATCTGTCAATACCCCGTTACTTTGAAATTAGAACCAGACAGCTAATTAGACGGATTATCGCGTCACAGACGACTACCTTGTATTCGTGCCAATGACACCTCTAAATTATCGATCTCATAAACCATATCTATAGTCATCAAACAGTCATAAGGCTCATAAATACTTCCTATTTACACAGTGAGTCTATCATTAGATCTGGAAGTGTAGGATTGCTACCTTTACCCAGTAGAGGTGTAAATTTGTAAACATGGAATAATACGTGTGGTTAGTATATTGGAGACAGGCTTAGTTGGAGGGTAGAGTTGCTTCCCTGTTGCAATAGACAAGCCTAGAAATGGGAATCCAGAGACATCGAGGAATACATGTGGTCTGTATACTGGGGACATGGATTATTAGAGGGTAGAGTTGTTCTTATCAGATTCTTATACATTCAGAGTGGTATCAGATTTAAGACACATTCGTTAACTCAAAAGATACATATTCATATACATGTACAGATATCTACAAATATATATTAAGTTTTAGAAGAGTACTATTTCAAGAAAGAGTGTCAAGATCTTAGCATTTCTGTGAGTCATTATGTTTTCTCTTTTTTCGATATATCCTTAAGAAATCATTTTAATTTTAATTTGAAGAGAATAATGAAGAACCTCAATTTTCAAAATAATGTACGTTGAAAATTAAGTAAATTGCAAAAAAACTCAAAATACAAATGTCCCTGAGGACTCTTACTAAATATAAATCGAGATAGATAAAAGAAACAAAAGAACATAAAGCTTGAGTATGAACTGTCAGTGAGTTTGCACACAAAAAAGTTTGATTACCCTGGGTTTAGTTTCAATTAAACTTTGAAATTTCATTGTCTTATGAAATGTAAGAATAATGCGCAATCAGAAGTCAATTAGGTATAATAAAACAATAAAAAGACTTTGATTATGAATAAGAAATCAAAACATTAATTGTGTCACTCCTTGAGTAAGTGAAGGCAATTTCATAAAGAACAGCATAACGGCCTACAATTTCATCTAGGACAAATCAATGACAGAATTTCAATCTTTCAAATCTGATCAAATCAGATGTTGAATAAGTTTTCTTATAAAACAAGCAGAAAAAACACCCCCGAGGATTGGAATCACTGTATATCATAATGTAATCTGAGAACATACGATTGAAACAAAAGAGAGGTTTGTCAACATAATTCCAGAGTAATATTAATAAAATACATATCTAAAATTATAATACGACATTCCACAGGAACAGAAAACAGATGTTTGGGACAATACGAAATTGGTGTGTAATGCAAGGAAATAAAGATTTAATTACAGATATTAAGTAAAGAAACAGACATACAATATTGAATAATGGCGAGGAAATTGACAGACCCTGTTGAATAATCAGAGGGGAAATAGAGACCACTGTTGGCGGCCAGCAGGCGATATAGACATGTGTTATTGGTCTGCTGGGGAATAACACTGAAATGGACGAGTGATATTGCTCCCAGACATGAGATATAGACTTTTAATATTGTTCACTGGCAAGTTAGCAGCTGAAATGAACAAACACCTGTTTGACAGAAAATTTAAATCATTTCCAATCAAATATTTAGTGATCATCTTTACAGAAAAGTTCAAAGATCAGAGATCAAGATCAGCATAATAGTACACAATCTCATTTTTTCAATGAAATCATTCATATATTTTAAACCTAACAATTGGAAATTACGGCGCCAAGCCTCCAAGAATATTCAATGAAATCAATGGTTGTAATCCTGGGTTATTCCTTCTTTTCAAAGTCTTGGTTCCTGTAAATTGTCCCCAAAATTAATATTCATTTATCATTTTGTTATTTACACTGATTATGAAGCGGATAAAGTGTTAGTAATTGTCCATCCTTTTCCTTCCTGCCGAATAATCAAAGGAGATAGGCAAAAAACACTACACCTAAGCTTCCTTCAAAGCATATTGCAGTTCAGAAGACCTGGTTCCATACATTATTTTTTTACAGAAGCAAGATTAAAACAAACAAAACATCCACACATCACATTTTCCCTTATAAATCAAATCTGAAGAACCTTAAAGTGAATGACTAAAGAAAAGAAAGGAGAAAGAAAGAAATTAGAATTGAAAAAAAATATATATAAAGTTGATGACAAAAAATTATGGAATTGGTGTCAACCAAAATTACTTTTTTAAACGGTGCACCAAAAATCTTGCAAAAAATGTTCATGCGGTTTCACTAACGAAGTACTCTACCAGTTGAACCCTATTTGGCAGGGAAAGGGAAGATGTAAAACAATCAACGTTTGGACTTAAAAATTTTGTTTTCTGGAAATGTGTACTGACGGAAATTGGACATGCCAAAAAAATATTGTAAATCTTTTTACAGTGAGTCCCTTAATATCCTTGGATAAGATAGTATAAGCTATAGGCCAATATTTGATAAAATCAGATTTTTAAAAATATTTTCATAACCTTTAGTGATGTCACTCCATTGTTCTTGAAGAACACTATTTCTTGTAATTTCACTTTACCATACCAAGTCAGGCTATAATTCAAATATTGTCCCTCTGAAGCTGGTCATCATGAAAATAATCACCCCATGGTGCAGGACATCCCGGTGGAATGTCCTTGTCAAAAAAATACCTTTTAAAGTTTACATGTTAGTTTTATGTTACTCATAGTTTTTACTATCATATGGAGTTTTGAAAAACAACGCAAATTTCAGTGCAGTGTTATGCATTAAATCTTGAGAAAGTGATGTTGGGGATGAACAAATCCAGACATCTTTTTGTTGATAAATTCATGATAATTGTCAAAATGAAAGGTGAAAATAATACTTCAATGTGACAACAAAGAAACTTGGTGAACCAAAACAATAAATAAGTTTTTTTACTATTTATATATATATTACCAATTAGGTTAAAAGGTTAACTTGTATAAGATGTGGTTTAGAAAAAACATAGAATATGTCAGGAAGTTTTTATCTTGATTTCCTTGAGACATTTGTTTGTGTCAGTAGAACCTGTGACAATGTTGATATTTAGTTAGCAATAACCTCAGACTTATTTGAAAAATTAGATCAATGTTAACCAAAATGATTTTCTTAAGAAAAACCTCTGAACTAAGTTTGTGAAACTTTGTTAGTATGACTGGCAGAGTCCAACATTATCTAAATCACAGAAATCCATCATACTGTGAACAATTAAGTTTTATATATTTCTTTCTCTCTCCAAAGGTTTTAATTTTGAAGGAACAGATTTTGATTTTTCTTGGTTTGATACTTCTTTCACACTTGTGCAATCTAAAAATTATATATATCAATAAGTATTTCAAAGATAATAATTATTTCATATTGCTGTATAAAGATGAAATTATTAAAAGGAGGATATAAAACTGTACCCCACTTTGTAGATGCAAATTACAATAATTAATTCTCTCTTACAAAATTTCAATTTTCCTATTTAAATTATCTGAAAATTCTATTGACTCCAATATTTTCTTTAAAATGTTTGCAGAAAAGAATGATAACATATCTTCATATAAAACATATAAGGATGTGTACATACTTAGAATACATCAATTATTGTTATTGATTTGTCAGCAATTACAGAAATGATTCATAATTGAAATGGGACATAATTAAATATCCTTTAGAAAGAAATATTGGCAGGTTTCATCAGTTTAAGAAATTTCATTTTGTGTCAATAATGCTGATATTTTTCATCTGGCGCTATTCAATATTGGTCGTAACACCATGTGCGATTACCACGAACAACCAATAATATGTTTACTCACAGATGGGGGTAAACATATGCGCTCACGTACCTCAATAATTGACCCCCAATAATGTTTGATTGACTGCCATTGACCAAGTCTAATACTAAGACCAATACCTGACGACGAACCTTCGTTATCTGTTGACACGTGAGCTACGTGTAGAAATAAAGCGTTACAACACAGAAGGCAATACTCAATTGACTCTTAATCGCGATTATGAGACGAAGTTTTTATTGAGTCTTTATTTAGGCTGTACAAACGGCAATGGTCTCACAATCTGGCGGTGAGATGATTGGTGTCGGGTTTCGACCGCATGTTGGTGATATTGACAGCAAGGAGGGCCAATCCACTGGACAAGGGTTTGCGGAGTAGTCTTGACCATCACTTGATAGCCACGGTCAACAAACTTGTTTGTTCTCTCCAAGTGGAAAGAAAATAAAATGAATGATTTACGTGGAAATGATAGTACGATGTTGATACATGGCCACATATTGATGTAGCAGATGGACGATGTAAAGAAATTGATGGCAGGAATGATAACTAATTGTCTCTCGGACATTGCTAACAGACACAGAAATATTGATGAATGATCGGCTGTCATCAGAATAGTGTCAAGTGATGTCTGACAGAGAAACGTTACCGCTTATGGTATTACTTGGAACTTAATCCATATCTCGCTGGGAAATATTATTTCCTCAAAAGTATTACAATATGAAGAGAGATTGGATATCTATTTTTGAAATATTATCATATTGTGTTCTACAATCTATGTCAATTGATATCTGAATTGGAAATATGGTTACTTGTGTATTGAAATAAAGACCTATTGAGATCTTACTTGGAAATATCTTACTTACATCTCTTGACTATATACATCTTATCTTACTTGATGGTAGCTTTGTTCTGTCATTGGCTTAATTCACATCCATTTTGTTATCAAACATAATCTTTGATATTGTCAAATAATACAGTATTTTAAGTAATTTCCAGTTATTATCAAGAAGGGGCCATTGTTAGATATGTTTTGATAATAGTTTGTTTAAAAATGAATAAATTATAACATTCAGCATAAAAGACACAAGTGTGTACGTGTTACATATTCAAATGTTACCGCTACTAAGTATTGTAACCCATATCTGATCAGCTGCAAGAAGGAGTCATACATTTCAAACGTACTAGACTATTCATGAAGACTTACAACTTTAAATGTATTTTTTTTAAATACATTTTATATACATATACTTTGTTCCCTCAGCAAAATATCAAATGTGAAAAAACATTTTTAAAGTGTCAAAGAGCAGGAGTTTTGAATATTCGTTCTAAAACAATATATCATGGATGTTTCAATTTCAAATAATTTTGTTTCAATATGGCTGATAGCGCCAGCTTTAACACATGCTTGACATTAATGTTTTAATCGTGTCATGAACATGTGAACAAACTTTATCATAAAATCTATATCAATTTTACCTTTTCCTCAAAATCTTTCCTTACTATCAATATGAAATGTCATGCTGAATAATTTTTATTACCTGGAAAAAAGCGCTCCACAAGAAAATTTACAAATTTTCAAAATAATGATTTCCTTTAAGGAAAAAATGCCAAATTGTATGCAAAATTTTTATTTTAGAAAATATTTTTGCCTTCACAAAATTTCTTATTAGAGTAATAAAAACATCACAAATAATGTTTGCACCAAATTCACAGCCAGGTGAAAGAGTCTGTACTTGTCCACAGCTAGCATGAAGGTCAATGGCAGACAAAATGATTGATTAGAAGACGTTGTTACCTTAGTCTCTGATCACCGTGACGGAAGAACAAACAACTTTGCATTTCAGTATCCACCATTTCACTTAATGCTCTGTGGTCACTAACAAGTGAATACAGAATCGTAAAAGGAAAAACATGTCAAAACCAAAAATTACAAAATTACAATTTTGAAATTATTTGTTTCAGCGAGTTGAACCATACTAATTGATTGGTGTGCGCAACAATGGTTTATACAAAAGGGCAAGAGTACATCAGGGTGGTTTAGTAATTCCTATATAACGGGCTTTTACTACATTCTTTTGGACAACAGCTGCACTGTCTTCATGATAGTCAAGCCCTAAGGTCATAACAATCACCGACATTTGAGGCAAATTCTAGCTTAGCCAATATACCATTTCTATTTAATCTAAAGTTCACTCTCAAATTTAAAATCAGGAAACCTGACGCTGAGGTTTGAATAAAAACAAAATCAAGTTTTCTTATCAATTAACAAGATACTTACCTTCAAATAAATGTGAAAAGCAAGTAGATTTTCATGATTCCACGGCCAAATTGTGATTCACTGGACCGCTGAGACATGTTCAACATTACACATTTGTAATAGTGGACAAATCTAGTTGAAGGAAGTTTGAGGTTAGAAATAAAATCATATCAACCTTGATTGGAAGTTAATTTCAATGAAAACAGAAATATTTTCATGAATAACAGCAGTTCTCTACAGCAGTCAAATTTCATAGGCTACAAAGCAGGATTCAAACCTTGAGGTGAGGTGAGCTGGGGTCTATCACCGCTTTCAAGAGTATTTCACTTATATCACAGCTGCTAGTATTATTGCAAGGAGAAAGCCTGTAACACTATGCATTGCAGTGAAACCTGCGAGCATCGACTGGAACTAGCAAACCATGGGTGGTACTGAGTTGAAATTCAGTGTAGCATTGCACCCCAACCTTACTGCGTGTAGAACAGTTCATCACTGCAGACAAAGTTGTCGAGCCCCTGGCGGGATTCCAACCATGGACCTCTTGATCTGAAGCCGAATGCGCCAACCACTGAGCTATCCAACACCCTCAAACCTGGAATCATAGTCCAAAGGCAAACACCCCTTACTGATGCATTACCGACCAACATTCAACATTCTAGTTCTGTAATCTGAAATCTCTAAATCTTATAACTACAAGAAAAATAACTTGTACCATGCCCACAGATGTGTTCAAGAGTGCAAGATCCAGCAAGGTCCAATGATGCCTTTGCTTAACCATTGAAGAGCAACTTGTGCTCTCTAGAACTCCCATTCTTGAACACAAGAAAAAATTCATAGATCAGAAGGTGCTAAAAGGCAGGCAGGGATTCCAGTCATTTACCACATGTCAGCAAGTTTATCTCTAACACAATAAATATTAACTTTTTCTGCAAAACTAACATGAACATCTGATGATTAGAGGATACTCTTCAGATAAGAAGATATATTTCACTTATCATTAAACTAATAAACCTTCAAAAATTTTGGGTCTTAGTATCTTCAAATAGGTTTGGAATTGACGCAAAGCGAACTTTTTAAAAGCACAGAACTGATAAAATGGTGATAGATCTTATGAAACGATAATTTTTGGGTTGTTTTGCTTCAAAATGATGACTTTTAAATCTGTTTGGAGCATTTATCCTTTACCAACTAGTCCCATTTACATGATCAGAGCCATGAAAAAACTCTAAAGACGTCCAAACATGCTTGTTTCTTTTCTACATTTCCATTGCACTAAATCTGTTATCATTATTCCAAACTCAGATCTACTTTCCTAAAAAATGTGACAGAAATCACACACAAAAAGTGCCAATTAGTATACAAATGATGACATATTTCAGGTTGAAATAAAGTTATCAAAGAATCATAAAAAAAGGCTAGCAAAACATGTTAACAAGTTTGATTTACAGTTGAGAAAATGCATTTAGTTGATATAAATTAAAAATACAAATATGAAAATAATCCTGAAGCACTTCAATAAAAAATTGTTCTGATAAAAACATTAATAAAAGATCCAAGATAGGAAAAATGAGCCACTTAATTCATCCAAACCTTAATCAATTGTTTTTGCATGGCCTTTGCAATAAAGACTGTCATATATTCAAATGCTACCTACAAAATCTTTACGCTCTCATCTTCATACTTTCATTCTTCAAGAAGAAAGTTTGGAAAGTATTTTCATTGAAATAAAACAATGATACAAATTCTAACATTATATTATATATCTTCAGATGTTCAACAACACAGGGAAACTGTAAGATTTATCAAATCTAAAACTTCAGGTAACAAAGTAAGATTTCAAAAGGGTTCCATATAAAGCAAACAACTTAGAATTTATTTTTAACTTCACAAAGGATTTATAATCACGTTATGAATATCATAACAAGGAATATTCTTATCAGAAACACAATCAGACATGTATCTTTCTTTTCCTCTTGAAGTGTCCATCATTTTTAGGAATTTTGTTAGAAAAAAATATTCGAAAGACATGATGTGAAATCAGAGGAAATCAATCATGAAATTACAAGGGGAGATGAAAGACGGAGCCGTAACAGTGTTAGAACTCCATTCTGTGGGTACAGGAGGCTAACAGCCCTAATTGAAACATGTAATTAACCAAACTCATCAAAGGCCTTCACAGTGAATAAATTGTTTGCATGAAAGTACACAATCAACCATTGTTACACCGAATCAGAGTGGTGCCTTCAACATTCTGTGCTATTGACGACAACTTTACAAAACAAAATTACCGATTCTGATATTACTTAAAACATGAGAGGACAAAGCACAAGACGTTGTGAGGAATCAAAGATTATCTTCATGAGAGACAACCGTGTGAAGTTTCTGAAAACGTTTACGATTGATTATAGCTCTATGGTCGCTTTGTGGCATGAAGGGCAATATAGATGTTATTGTTCACCAACACAATGTATCTCTTTAAGCTCATTGTAATCTATTACAAAGTATCTCTTGAAGCTCATTGTAATGTATATCAAAGTATCTCTTTCAACTACACTACATTAGAACAAAGTCTCTGTGTAATCTTGACAAGAATGCATCCCTCGGTGCCACAAGAACCAGTACAACTAAACATCCGTCACTGTAAGTAAATCACGTAGATAAAAGACACAGGTAAGTAGCCAGCAAGATCAGAGTAATTATGCACACCGGTAGAGCCAGCCAACCAAACATATTCCATTTCACCTGTCGACTGGCAACGATCTCAGAAACTCCACTAGAGTGTGTGCTTGCATGGTACACAAGCAGTATAGGTAGAAATCGTATGAGTTCATAGACAGAACTGAGGAATGTTGGTAATCTAGATGTACCAATTCTATTTCAATTTAAACGCACAGAAATATAAGAAAACGGCCTGTTGTTTTAGCAATGGCACGCGACAGCGACGTCACGAACAATGGTTTTATTACGTCACAGATGTTGAAATACGGTAACTCTGAAAAAAATCCTTGCTTGGCAAAATTGATATGTAATCATGTGCTCAAAATGAAAATATGTCATCACTTATGATTAACCATAGGGGTAATAAAGAACTTTATTACTCTACTGTTAAAGTCCCTGTTTGATGAATCTACAGTATTACCCTGCATTGTAAAATAACAACACGTGATATCAAATCGTTAAGTATGAACTATCAATATAAGTGGCGCGTCCTGTCAGCAATTTTCTTACAACTTTTAATTATTTTACATAATTCACTGAGTAATTAATAAAAAACTAAACCTAGTACCTTTAGTAACATATCTTTGAAACTCATTTAAAGGCACTTTCGCTTGTTTGATACCAAACCACTGTCTCTTTTCATAAAAATATGATCTAACGGGACGTTTAGTATTCTGTAGAATGTAAAAATAAAGCACTGAGGTCTATAGTCAGTCTATGAACAGTCCGTGAGTGTACACAAGCTATGTAGGTAGGCTATGTATGAGGGATAGAAGTGAGGAAAACATATTGACAGACACAACTGCGGCTGGTGCCAGAGAGAAATACCTCGAGGCGGAATGTAGTACAAGTGTAGTTAGAACAAACCTGCCACCCTCTTCCATACAGGTAATAGATACTTGCAGGTAAGGAGCAGAATACTGCAGACTGGAGGGGGAAGATGGAGGGTAATGGTTGGATCGAGTTGTGAGGGTCAACAAACTTTTGTTATGCTTGATAGAAAGGGAAGGGAAGGCTAATAGTTATGATCTTGTCACTAGGGTTTACCAAATTTGAGAGAGAGAGAGAGAGGGGGGTGGGGTGGGTTAGTTGTTACAATGTTACAATGGAGCTACGGTAGGAATGAGTCCTTGGCAATATTAATGCATGATGGGTGAGGGACTGACTCTAATATTTAGGATCAAGTCATTTACATTATATAGTTATGCATGATTATGATAACCTTCATTTCGGGACCAAAATGATTTGTATGTAATCTATTATTTGTAGACACCTGCATGATTATCATATAATTTGCTTATGTACACTAACTAGTATCTCTTCACACAAATGTTCTTATACGTCAAATACTCATCATCATGGTTTTTCTTAAGGAATCAACATGTGTTCAACATAAAATGTGAGTAAAAAGTTTAAGACAAGATGAAATTACAGATTAATTATGGTAAAATTCAACATGCCCAAAAAACAGATAATTTTCTCAAATTTTTATATTGAAGCTGCAATGTTTCCCTCAAAAACAAATGAAATGTAACCCTTACTTCATCTTCCTAACAAAAACTATGTGTACACAAAACAGTGTAGATATTTCAAGCATCCATGGACTCAAGTAGTGAATGTCCCTCGACACACGCATGCCCCCTACATCAATAACAACATCTATTGAGACAACGCTTAACGCTCATGTTGGCCAATGAAAGAAAAGACGTGTAAAGTTTTTTCCACAGTTCGGCGCTGGCGTTCTCTCAATACACAGGAGTGAGGAGGGAAACAGTCTGGGAAACTATTCCACATCTGCAGTTTGCGTAGAGGTGGAGAGTGGTGCTGTTAATGTCATCACAAGGGGCATTCACGCTGGGTCAGATTCAGGGACATTTCTTACCTTTCCTTGACAGGGTGCCATGTACTTGACTTTGTAGACAAGGAGGAACTTAAATCACTGACATGTGTGAACATGGAATAATAGAAATTTACACAAGTCTAGATGAATTCAAGGAGTAATTGAATTGTCACAGAAGGCTAAAATGTATGGAATTTGAAAACAGAGTTAAAATATCATGCAAAATGTAGTTGTAAAAGAATACTATGTATATATATATATTAAAATAGTAAAAAGAATGTTCAAACTCTATGGTAGTATATATCAAAAAGAAGAAGATGAAGTTGAATTACATTTGGCAAACGTTTTCAGCAGGTACGAATGTACCTGCTTCATCATTATTTATGTAATCATATGTGCTGGATGTAATGAGAAATATATCGGGAAAACAGAGCAAAAATTAAAGAGGAGAATGATCCTTCATCGATCCCACATTAACCAGCCCCGAAATCGAACTATCCCTCTCAGTGAACATTTAGAAAAATGTGGTAATGGCAAGTTCAAGGTTTTCCCGATATATAAACTCAATTATAACAATGATAATGATTTACTTTTGAAAGAATCATATTTCATTCGTAAATATGCGCCAAACTTAAATGGCAAAACATAATGTTGCTTACAATACAATTTATTGTTGTCAAGTTCATTATGACGTCATCAGTTCCTGTGTGACGTCATAGTATTATGTATTTAGTGTCAGTTACTGCATTAAACGGCCTGATGAAGCAGGTACATTCGTACCTGCTGAAAACATTTGCCAAATGTAATTCAACTTCATCTTCTTCTTTTTAATAAAATATATATATATATTTAAAACAGTGATGAAAGGTATGGTATATACTTGTTTAAGTTGTACTCTGTTTTAGAAAGAATATGGCTGTAGAGATGTGATGAATATAACATGTTCATTATTCAAAATGTAAAAAAAGAATCAATTCAACCTGCATTAAAAACATGATTTTTTTCTAAAAGAGCTTAAGAGGGATCTTTTATATCTAGACATTTAGTAGCAAAAATCATAATAACTGATTAATTGATAAAACAAACTCTCTTCTTTCATGCGATTACATAATTTAAATGAAATTTTGCTAAGAAATTTATTCAATCATTAAAAGTTAATAATTCTTTTGCAAATACCTAAAACAAATCCAAAAATTATAGTGGTGCAAAACTTTAACTGCTGAGCATACAGACATGCACCCAATCAGAATCATCTAGTTCTCTAATTTCCCTCTGCTGATAAGATCCAGTTATCAATCAGATCTACAAGACTGGCCACACCGAGACAAGCCGAGACACAGAGTCTCGCACCATGACCCATGTACGTCCAGCGACCTGACAAGGTCCCTAGCGTCCTATCTCATTTAGCTTGACTGCTGGGCAGTTGTGGTCAGGATGTTGGTCAGTGGACACTCAACTCAATTTCATTGTGAGAATTGTTTGGCAGCTGTAATCTGAATCATATTAGATGATATGTAGAGATTGTTATCCGACTTTTACGAAATGAGTGTAAGTTTTTGTAAGACACGAGCGAGAGTGAGGTATAGACACATATTTGCATATGACACAACCGAGTGCAATTATTATTTTATTACAGAATTCATAAAGTTCAAGTAATAACAGAATACGTACTAAATTTCCTCAATCTAATACTATTTTTATCTTAACCTCTGGGTTTGTGAGGACTTGTCCTGTGCTGCAAACACTCAAAAGTAGCCTGCTGTTAGTTGCTATAGTGAATGAAATCTGGATGTTTCCTTTCTGTAATGTGCATTTGGTAGTGAGCAGTGTGTTCTGTAGGTTGCTGTACGACTTTAAAGATTTGGATGAGGTCAGTCAGTCTTATGGATATTTATGTCTTGATATTTGTGTTAGATGACAATGTTTCTAATGCTGTTAGAGCTTGAAATAAATCTAGTCTTATTTCCGACAATGTAGCTTTAACCACTACCGTCAATCTCATGTTCTTTTTAAAGTGTGATGTTTCAGTTAAGTTAGTGAAGGTTCTGGCATTCGCTTGTAAGTGATTGGTATTCCTATCAACAGATAAACTTAATGTAGCTTAATCTTACTAAGGGAGGATAGTCTGCAGCCAACTAATGATCAATGATAATTTTACAACTCGCAAACCAACAAACTCTTCCGAGCTGCAAGGTCATCAGATCGAGGTGTGGTCCAGGGACAAATGGGACAATATCTTCTTTTAAACCATACATCCTAAAATAGTTCCATTTGACACTGACTCACGCGATAGTTCCAATTTTGGATATTAACTGGTCTTATCAAAGAGGTGTGGCCTTAACTTCAAAATCAGACAAAATTTGTCTCGATTGATCCTCTCTATGTTGCATCCAGGTAAAGCTCTGCCATCAACTAGGGCAAACATTAATCGTCTGAATAGATGTAAATTGCCGGGTGCTCTGCATCAGCTAATGCCGTCAACAATAACTTACAAGGACGATACAGCCAGAAGGCTTTTAGTGGCCGGATGTCGCATAATGCCACACACAAACAGCAATCGTGGATCCATTAACAAAAGTTAAATACAGCCTCTATCAAAGAGATACTAGATTGTTTGTCTCTTTGCTAAAATCATCTTCATTAGCGGTGAAAAGAGGAACTATTTTAAGGCATAAATCATCATAATACATACAGCTACATAAAACAAGGGAAAATTATTGTTTCATTTTATGGTCACTTCCGAGGCTTAAGTATGGGTTTGATGTGGTTGTACACGCAATTCTACTGTTTATCTCTTTATAATTCTGTAATTACACGAAGAATTCTTTGTTTCTTGTGACTAGGAAATGCGTCTTGCTGCAGGAAATGTATTTCCTTCCATGTCCATTCCAAATGAAATGGACGTCCATTTGTCAGTAATAAAAATCATGCATGTTGTTGTATTCAAACTATCTGTACTGATCACACCCAGAAACAACTTGTGAATATATTTACTCTTAAAGGTTTACACATCATATCATTTGGGAAAATACAGAACAAATAACAAACTAGAGGGAGTGAGTTATTGTTTAACGCCGCTTGGGCAATATTTCAGCCATTAGCGGCGTACATAAACTAGACCCTTATTGATCCATACATGTATATATGTAGTTGTGATTTCTTTGTTGACCGGATCATGTTTATATAACCAATTATATGACCGACGCAAGCAGGGCAGTTGCCTTTATTCCTTGCTTGTTAGACAACTAAGTAAGTTTGAGTATTTGTTAAGTTTTCCTGTGATTTTTCCTCAATCGGTCATATGACTTTTCAAATGTCCGACGGGTCGATTTTCAAATCGGTACGACTGGATTCCCAATCAGACATGTCCGGCAAATAGACCAATTTCTGCAGCGCTGGTGTCATGTTTTAAGCTAAGGGCTGCCCACTTCTAATCATACTGAATTATTATTATTAACTTAAAAACCTGTTCCACCAAGATGAGTGGTTATCACTGAAAGGTTATTTCAAAATCATTCATTAGAGGAATTTACATTGAATAACGGTCATGATATTAAGAGTATTCCTAATATCAGTATATCAGGAAATAATCCTCATCACAGAGAAAATGGTAATGATGGGAGAGACTACCAAACCTAATTAATTTGTTTCAAATGAGTAATATAAACTTGTTCAAAATCATATGTTACAAATGAACGAGAGAGTAATGACATAACTAATATTGATTGCCAATATTTTCAACCAGTAATCCCTTATCTTGATTTTTCTTATAGACCGATTTTCGTAATTGACCGAAAATGCTCTGTGTTTTTGTTAATGGACATAGTTAGCAAAAGATATTTCAAAATTATCAATATCAATATTATAAGAGAATGAATCCCATACAAGTACAGCTTGATGCAAAAAAACGCCATTTACAGACTCTCTGGAACCAAAGGTTTTAGTTAGAATTCCAAATAAACTTGCTGTAATTCTTTCAATTAACTGAATACAAAAGTTTTCTTGAACTTGTCTTCAAAAAATCCCTTTAAAGACAATCTGTCTAACTTCAACAGAGACTAGTATTGAACAATGTATTGATTGTTTTCAGCCAGATAACAAAGCTTATGTAAGAATACACAAAATTCCTTTCTTCTTATTGAACATTTTTCTACCGAGGACATTTATTTCATTTTTCAACAAAAAATATATTAAATGATCCACGTTAACGGAAAATAGAGAAAAACATTTTTTTCTTCTTCATTAGATATTCTAGCAACATCAAATCATACAAGAAGCATTTAGACAGTTGTATTTAACATCATTAACGGTTTCCTGATAATGTTGTCAACCCAGTCTCAAGTTTAGTTTTTACATTTTCAGCTACTGAGAATTAAGTTTGAAACTCAAATGGCAATAAAAGATTTTGCAGTGACACTTTTCAATAAACTTGTCAACTGGCAGAATAAGTTATTTAGATAAACATTTTTAAAAACTAGTTTTAATGAACTTAGTTGCTGTATTTCCATGTCAATTAAGAAAATTATTTTTAAAGATTATCATACAAAAGCAAAGGAGAGAAAGATAGGACAATCTTGGAAAATTGAGAGGGAAATTTTTATTGAAAAATAAGCCAATACAACACATGAAATTACAAATGACTGAAGTGAACAAATGGCAAAATCTTGGAAAAATTTTAAAATGTGAGATCGTGATACTAGGTTTTTCCTAAAACAATAAGAAATCAGATGATACATAAATTTTTTTCATTTGTTTCTTTTATGAAAATATTCTCATTCATCTGTATTCTTCTAAACATGCAGGCTCTATTCATTCAATTCATTCACATTTCGGTGGGTCTTAACATCCTTCATCTACAAAGCAAAACAAAAAGCAAGATTGGAATTTCAGACTTGCCCGGCTATTCTGGAACATAGAAATGTGGAAAATGTTGTTCTTTTTAATTCTGTGTAGCCAATGACACTTTCAACGCTTAATGAGGCATAAACTAATTATAGTTATCAAGTTGCAACAGTTTATAAGATCAAGGTATTCAAATTGTCACTTACTGAAATTATAGTCTGATGAAAATTGCATCCAATTAATGACCAGAGCACTTAACATTTAGCAAATGACATTTTTCAGGCATACCATTTAAACCTCCATCATATAAGAGCTCCATTTCATGGCTTGAATCGTCATTGTGGAAGGCTACATCCCAATATTCTTATTAATGCTTCTATAATTTCCTGTGACATTTCACAACAGAAGACAACTGGAGTCGATGGCAATATTGGATAAATTGCTTTTGTTTTCATCATATGACTTACCACCAAGTGTCAAAGGTCACTTTAACTAGATTGCACATAATGAAATACATCATCTTAATTGAACATTTGTAATGGCAAGGTGATAGTAAAATAACAGAATTATCCAAACAAGAGTCAATTCAATAGATCGTAACGCTAGAGTCATATCTCGTTGTACTTCAACCTACTCAATTGTATAAACCTATTTCCATTATGTATATATATTCCTTCTCAAATCATATCCATATCTCTTGCTTGATAACAGTGTTAGTATCTACACCGAAATGTCGCATTCCTGCAATAAAGAAGTTGTAAATCCATAGAACTTGTTCTCTATTCTAGAGTAAGAACATAATGAAAACATTCCGTTAGTACAAACCATTCTAAAAACTTCTAACCAGAAATCCGAGCCATTCAGTGGCAACATGACAGGGATCACAACTATTTAACAAAGAAAGTAATTAACGAAACTAAGTCAAAATAATATTGGCGCTCAGCAATATAAAGAAAGGACAACTCATAAACTGGCTGTACTGTGGCTGCCAAAAATTTCCAAAAGTACTTGTAGAAAAAAAAAGTTTTTTATTGAATTGCTTTCGAGGAGAAATATTCAATTAAATGTCTTATCTCAATGTATGGCACATCTTAGATTCACAGAAACATAGTGTTATCTGTCAACAAAACATAAACAAATGGGTGGAACATTTAAAAAAGCATGTGCCAACAATAAAAGTTATTCAATGTGTACCTAATTTATCTATGTTGGAACTGGTTGGAACTGGTTTGGACAAGTGAGATGTCTTGTTTTCATTGAACAGCGGTTGAACAAGATCTAACAACTACAGGAATTTCCAAAGAAAAGGGTGGGTGCTGTACTTATCAAGTTCCAATGATATTGTCTTGAGACTTTATGTTGCAGTTTCAGTAGGATAGAAGAAAAAACAAAGACTACAGGGTGGATCTTGTTATGATAGCAGATTCTTTGCTGAAATGAATAATATCTTTTCTTGTGGATTTGATATAAAATGGTGAACATCGCACTAATGGAATGGTATATCAACTCAAGAAGTCACCTGAGAAAATCATCTTGCAGAACATACATTTATGATTGAAACAACATTTCCAAAGAATAAAGCATGAATGGAGCATGTTCTAATGGTATTGAAGCTGCATCATTTACCATAGCTACATTGTGATCCTATGACAATGTAATAATTGTAACAAAAGTGATAAGTCAGCATAGATTGAATGCCTTTCATAAACACAGACCAGAATGGGTGGAACATGTATTGAACACGTACCAGTGATAATTGAACCTGGTATATAGGCAGCTACCTATCTGTTTATGAATATAACAGCAAAATCAAGACAATTCAGAAGAGAAGGGAGGATCTTTGAAAGTGTCCTTTTTCAGCAGATACAAGAATAGCTGCCATACTTATTCACAAATACAAAAGGGTGGGCTCTACACTGAACATGCACATGTAACACCAAAGTACTTTATATAGGCTATCTATGTTCATTGTAATAATGAAGACAACCATAAATATCATTTCCAATTACAAAAGGGTGGAACCTACATTGAACATGCACATGTGACACCAAAGCACTTTATATAGGCTATCTATGTTCATTGTAATAATGAAGACAACCATAAATATCATTTCCAACAACAAAAGGGTGGAACCTACATTGAACATGTACCTGTGACAGAGGAGCACTTTATATGGGCCATCTATGGCCATTGTATATTGAAGACAATTATTTATATTATTTCAAAATACAGAAGGGTGGACCCTACATTAAACATGAACAAGTAACACCAAAGCAGACTGTGTCGTTTACAGACTCCATCAGTGTCTCAGTTTGGATTGAGCACTTTTGGAAATACGCATTTCCAGACGAGAAAGGTTGGACAAGGTATTGAGCATGTGCTTGTTAGCTCTCTGCATGTAGTTTACCTGTTCTATCTGTGTTTGTGTGAGGTGGGCTGTTCAATGTTAACTCTTCTGTGATTTCATTAAGATAAAACAAGAATGGGAATAATTTGTATATTTGTGTAACTTGACCTACAACCCAAGAAAGGTTCCACAACATGGCTTTCTTGCTCTTTCAAGAAAAATGCCAAAGGCACATGTTTATCCAATTCTTCAAAAAGATAAGAAAAAATTAAAAAGGTCGGAAACTGCTTCTGTAATGCATTCTACATATAACATGGAAGACCTAACTCTCTTTGTGAGTAAGATGTACAGACAAGTAGATCCTCAGCTCCAAGTGGGGAAATCGTTCACCAACAAAAAGTCAGCACAAGCAGCTCAAAGTGATGCAAACAGTTCAACATCAACAAAGACGACTCTCTTAAAGGGTCACTGTCAAATTTCAATGGGGTCCGCCATTTTTCATATTTTACAATAGAATGGTTCTTTCAAAATTTGTTTTAGAAACTTTGAGATAAATGTAAATCTTTATGGATAGACATTTTCTCTCTCTATCTTAGAAAAAAAATATTCTAAAAGAATGAGTTATTTAATATTTAATAAAAGACTCAGCCTCAATCTACATAGCTTTACATGAAGCACTTTTTTGAGCTAGGGTGGATTTACGAATGAATAATCATTTACTACAGGTGAGATGAGGTGGTATGGGGTTTAACTCCGCTTTCAAGAGTATTTCACTTATATCGCGACTGCTAGTATTATTGCAGGAAGAAAGCCTGCAACACCAACACACATTATGGTGAAACCTGCAAGCATCGGCTGGAACTTGCGAACCATGGATGGTACTGCACTGAAATTCAGGGTAGCATTGCACCCAAACCTGAATGCATACAGAACAGTTCTCAATTGCAGACAAAGTTGCCGAGCCCCTGGAAGGACTCAAACCACGGACCTCTTGATCTGAAGCCGAGTGCTTTAACCCATGCGCTATCCCGCCCCCAATAACTACAGTCTGACTGTGTGGTTACAAAGGAATAGAGACTTACTTACCTATCTCTTGTCAAAACAAGCAGTGTAGTCGCCAGGTAATTCCAAAATCTATTTCCACAACTGCATTTCTCCAGGAGAACAGGATCTGGAGATGAAAGGAAAATCATTTTGAGTTTTCGTAAAACTGTTCATGAAATCGCAAAAAAAAATATTTGAAGTCGTCTTCCACTAAATAGAACTTGAAAATTAAAATCATTTTGAATTTTGCTAGCATCATTAACATAATTGTAAAGACGTTAAACTTTGTTGAAGTTGTCTTAAACATTGTGGCACCCGCAAGAAAGAGCTAGTTCTTGTCAGAATTAGAAGACAAAGGATAAGACAGGACTTCAAACAACAACAAAATGTCATCACTAATTACTACACAATTTATCACGTTACTGATAACATAATTAGCTTTTGAATAAGGAATCCAATATTGCTTGGCTTTTTGTCAGAAACGTCTTTCTTATAAAAAAGTTTTAAACATTTGAAAACTTAACAATAGTATATATACAATATAATTTCTTAACCTATAATTTTTTTCAGAAGTGTAAGAAACGTTATATCTGATTGATAAAAGTCAAACACTTAAAACATAACGATCTTCACCTATAATACTTTTTGATAAGTAGGTTATGGCAAAAAGAAAATGCTTTCAAGCATTGATGATAAAAATAACTAAAAAGTAGTTATTTGAGTTCCTCTGGAAATAATAAGTTAAGGTTTTGATATCTCTACAGTAACACATTTACAATAACAACACCATACCTGATATAGAGGTGTGAAGTCTTGGAAAAACTTTGGCAGTTGATAAGTTTGCAAGCTTGAGATAACAACCATTGAAAAGCTAATGTTTTGGCAATTATATATCAGTCTACAGCTATTAAACTATTACTTGAGATATTCCATAAGTGCATTCGGCCGACACTTGACTCAATTTACTTCTTTTAAACTATTAGTTGAGATCTGGTGTAACACAATGCACTACAGACAGAAACTCAACTCCCACGGAGCTATCAACAAGATTTTCAGCGTAAAATGTACATGCTAACATTACTTTTGACACTTACATCATCTCCGGTGTACGTTACGAAATCAGCGTGCAACTTTTCACCTGGTGCTTTGTCAGATGTGCATGTTTACACTTTAGATCCCATAACGCACCATTCTCCAACCCTCGGTTAAATATTTTGTTACAAATTAACCAAATGCTGTGTTAGATGCACCTCTTTACACTTTCACTTGATAGATAAATATATATAAATATTTTAGGGTTCATTTTATCTATTTCGAAAGAAAATAGATCACGACTGTTGATTCTTCCACCCGATCCATGTGAAAGGTTTATGGTTCAGACACAATTTCTTAACATTATGATTTCACCAAGGTCTTGTTCTAGTGCCTTAAATCAAGTCTATTTTATCCTTTCCTGAACAAATGAACATAAGTTATTATTACATATTAAACAAGGGAATAATGGAGAAGTTATTGACAACAGGTGCGCCCAATCTACAATTGGAATTGCACAGGAAAGATTCAGGTTAAAATCTCTTGATATACCCAATCCAAAAGCGATAATTATCATAATCATATAAGCTATACTCTAACAATTCTGATTTTAAAAAATCTTTTTTTTTTGATACTCTGAAAACCTATGTTTATTATCATGGTGCCTTTCTTACATGTTTATATATTCTTTTGGATTTAATTGAATGTAAAATTCATCCCAATTTCTCATCATACTTCATCATTATTTAATAATTAATTATCTTTGACTTATCATACAGTTGCATTAACAATTAACTATTCCTAGTGGAACGTTACCTTTACTGTCCAGATATGAAAATCAAATAAAAAACATATCCACATGCTTTTACCAGGTTTTTATTTTTGCAGGTTCTTCATCTAAATTCTAAGTTAATGAAAACAGTCATCATTTGTAAAAGCAAATAAGAAAACACTGTCTTTAACATTGAACCATTTCTCATTTTATTTTTTCTTGTGCAGAAAATAATTCATAAAAAGAAACCATACAGTATGCTTTTAGCATGTTATCTATTTGAAGGTTGATCGTTAAATTGAAAATAATCAATATTCTTATCCACAAATCAGACAGGGCCACTGACATCGAAACCATTCTCACTGCATGTTTCCTGTGCAGATATCTAAACCCGAGCAGAAAACAAGAATACCCAGAGTCCCCATCGCCTGCTGTTATGCAACAACTCCACACGTGAAGACAGAACACATCCCAGAGAGATCTTAAGAGCTTGAAGCACGTACTTCACTTCCTGCGTGATACAATCACAGGAAGTCACTACTCTTTCCAATGTTTATCTCCCCTTGCATTAAACCACACCACTCGGAGGCCATATTGAACAAATATTTATGCAGTAATTTTACCTCAAGTCATTTTGAGTTAAAATAGGTAAATCTTTTGCACGTATTTATCACTTTGGCTCGTTATATGGATGTCATTCAGTCAGGACAATGTACATCGATGACAAGTTTGTCTGTTGATTAATGGATCTATTTACACAATATTCTCCCTCCAACCAGAAAAGGGTTCAGAGCGAACACTTTATGTAAGATTCCAACCAACCCCAGGCCGTATTTCTCACCAAAGTAGATATCATTTTCAAACCAAGGTAAACATAATTTTACAGGTTCCCACTGTTGTGAAAAGAATAATTGTTTCCCCATCTGGCATACATAGTTTGAGATTTACTGGCCCTCCATAGGGAAGTGTCAAGACTACACAAGGATTGGTGGAACCTAAACTATATCCTTGTCATGGCCATTTTTTTATTTTCTCTCTAGTAATTGGACTACGTTTTGAGAAAAACATCCATTCACCATAACTTGCTGTGTTTGTAGCTTAAATAAAATCCTGAAACTAAGATGATAACCTCTTGTCATAATCATTTACCTGAAATTACCTTTCTTTTTCTTGAAAATCATCTCAACTTGTTTCTGTGAGGTGAGGTGAATTGGTGTTTAAAGCCGCTTTCAAGATTATTTCATTTATATCACGGCTGCTAGTATTACTGCAGGGAGAAAGCCCGCAACACCAACAGAACAACAGAAGCCCGCAACAGAACCACGGACCTCTTGATCCGAAGCTAAACGCGCTAACCACTGCGCTATCCCGCCCCCTCAACTTGTTTCTAACTTGCCGAGAATGATGGGAGAATTCGCCCTGATTTCCATAATCATTACTATTAAAAAGTCCACGATTTTCAAGCAGCCGATGTAAGCATGAAATAATCACTGATATTATCAAAGGTTCATTAATCCTGTAGGTCATCCCCCAGGAATAGTTTTATCAATTATTTCAAGATGGAAGGGAAATCTGAATGTCGAAGAAAGATATCAAAAGTATTTAAACTTTAACTTTCCATTATAAACAGTTTTTAAAAGACATCAAACTACTTGAGACCCTTAATTCTAGCCAAGGAGGAAATGGTATATCTCTGTTGCATGGCGCTAAAAACTTTAAGTGTATTGTTTCCTTAAATTTTAATTGTTTTGACAATGATTAAAAGGTTTGTTAACTTTTGAGACTTACCAGATCGTATCTTGCAACGCTTCCTTTCCCAAAATTAGTCCAACCAATCTTAAACTCAGCTCAGAAAATGTGAAGAATTTTCAAAGAGTTTTAACCCCTTTACCTTCATGAAATATCAAAGATACATTGTTTTATAGAAAACCTAAGAATTCAAACATAATCTTATTATTTTGTGAATAAGCGTCATAATATACCCGTGAGATGTTTTCATTCAACACTCGAAAAGCAGTTATAGCAATAGACATTTCCGCGCAAGTTATAGTTTCTTTTAATCTGGTGATGAATCCTAGGTTATTCCCTTTGTTTTCCTGTGAACTGGCCACTCTGAATGGTCTGTTGATAATTACTTGATTCAGCAGTTGACATTGTAAAATACTAACGACTTAGACTGCTTACTACTTGAGAAGGCATAAGTGACCTCCTCATTGAGGTAAGTCAAGTCATGAAATCCTGACCTAACCTATGTTTGAATATGAGCACTTACGGGGAAATTGAGATTTAATTTCAATTGAATGCAATCAAAGTTAGTTGTGCAATTAGCAACATCATTTCTAATGTAATCTTTCAAAAAGTCTTGGTCAATCTTGTATACTTTGGGGAGAAAAGTAGAATTTACTTGACTGTGGATTTTTCAATTTTGAGTCTTTATGATAAAACACTTTCACGTAATATTACCAATGACATTAAGTAGGCTTTCAATACAATAAGTGTTTTCAATGCCTGAAGTTTGAGATATAGTGTGTTGCAATTTTTTTGCTACTGGGAATCTGCCGGAACCCTGAGAAGTGCTACTATTGAAACAGAGGTTAGATTTCATGACTTAAGCTACCCCTGTGGGGACAGAATAAAATACTACAGAAGTGAGAAGGTTAATCCCCTACTAACTCCAGAGGTTCAAGACATGTTGCAATGCTATCCAGAATTACAAAGGAAATTGCTCAATCCCTTTACTGAAAGATGTGTTAATTCTTTGTCATGCTTCATGCTAGTGTACCTTTTACATGCCACAACCTACTTTGCTGAAATGAAATATGCCATCAAGTTTACATCTGTGATCATAACAGAATGTAATCACTTCCTTTCAAATGAGGCCCTTTTCTAGAAGTGAGATGGTAGGTTGTCTACTTTTCTGAGTATTTCACTTATATCGCAGCTGCTAGTATTATTGCAGGGAGAAAACCCGCGACACCATTGTGGCTATTCATTGCCGTGAACACTGCGAGGGTCTGCTGGAACTAGCGAACCATGAGTGGTACTGCCTTGAATATCAGTGTTGCATTGCACCCAAACCTGACTGCATGTAGAACAGTTCTCTACTGCAGACAAAGTTGCCGAGCCCCTGGCGGGATTCAAACCACAGACCAACATTTCTATGCAACTACTCTATTGAAAAACAATCAACTAGTAACAATGATTTGACTTCCAAAATGAGGACTACATGCCATCAAAATACTGCTGTAAGGGAAAATCAGTACTTTTCTTTAGAAATTCATCAGCAAATTGAATATTCATTAAGGTAATTCTAGTCAACAACAATTCTAAATCAAAGACATAAAATCATTCAATAATATTGGTAGTGTCAATCTTTTAAGTTGTCAGCAATATTTTTGTTATAAAAATACAAAATCACAAAAGATTGTCATAATCAAGTGAAACAGAAATATCCCCTGTTCTTCTGATTTAATTAGGAAGTTTATTCATGAGGTGATAAATAATTTTCTTCAATGGTTGTCGCTGTTATTCTAACATCATAAAATATTTCAATCAACACTTCAAACCCTACGGCCACAATCAACTTCAATATCAGCAGAACCTAACTGGAAGTCACACAAACCTCAGCGTCATAACTCAATTAAGAGGTTATTAATGACAGCACAAAGGGATCAAATTCATCACAAACTGTCAATCAAAAAGCACTACGGTAACGCCAGATAAATTGCAGTGTTGTTGATCCAAAACAAGCATTTCTTACGTTCATTTGGTCAACCGAGGAAACCTGACACAACTTCCAACAATTTCTCTGTCATAAAAAAATCAACTTGTCCATGAAACATCAGCCATGATTAATTTCCTGGATCCAAAGTCAATGAAAATCCTGGCTGCATCAAATTAAGATGAATTTCTTCCTAAGCAGAGCAAACGCCCATGGCGGAGCCGTTATCTGCTTTCACTCCAAGAGGCTGGAGACAAATGTTACAGAATTCTTCAACTTTTCAAGTCAATTTTCCTCCATCTGCAATTTTATTTCATAATGGAAGACCAAAAAGATGCTATTCCTTCCATCGATCTGATAAACCACTTACTTATAAATGATAACAAAGAGCTATCAAACATCACTTAAGTGAAATACTAAAAGGATATACATTAGATAGGAATCATTGGAAATCATTATCCTTGCATGCTGAATCTAGAGATAAGATACGCTAAGTAATATCTGCATGATGTTCGATACAAATATAGCAAAATGTCTTTTAGACAAAAAGCTTTTTAAACAATCAATAATGAAGAATTGAAATGTGGAAAATATCTATTTTTGGCAAATATTCATGAATTGATATATGAAATCATTCTAGATTTTCATGAGTTTGATTAAAAAAGGCGATAATTGAAAGCTGATCCTATTAAGGAGAATAAAATCCCTGACTTCATGCTTATGTTTACAAAGCAGATTCCATGATGGCTCATTTGTCACTTATTCTTGTTTCAAAAAGAAATTCAATGGCTAAGGCCGTGGACAATCATAGGAGCATATTGCTGATTAAACTTCTTCAAATTTCCAAATTCAAATCCACAATTTATGATTTTTTAATGTTAGAATTTAACCAAAAAAAACAGCATTCTAATTTACAAGAAAAATATCATGTGCAATTCAAAATGTTTAAAAAGACAAGAACTCAATCCATACCATTAAGCAAAGTATCTTGTGTTTGTCCAAGATGAGTTACTACGTGAGAGAGACACATAGCGAAACCCTCTGAAGAAAACTTGAATCATGAACACAGCATGGACCCAAAAATATGTCGCTTTCAATACAATATCATCTCCATACAGAAATCCTATTTCCAATGTTACTTTCCCTGATAGAATCAAAGACTCGCTATCAGACTAAGTGATGTAATATTCTGATGAAATCTCCTCTCTCTTACTTCCCCAGCTACAATAGATTTGATATTCGGCAGCCAGCAGGGTCAACAAGCTTTTACCCATATCACTTTTGGCATCATTTTTGTAATAAGATCCAGTCAGAAATCTTCCTTTTTCTCTAAGCAATCATCTGCGGCTCTAAGAAATTGATATCGCACAATGTAGCAACATGGCACTTGCTCCTTTCCAAACAGTTCTTTATCCAACTCCTGACTCGTCCCCGAAATCAAAATTAGTCTCCTATAATGGAATTCTTCACTCATTTGAGTCAACAGAAAACCCTAGAAGACAATTATCTGTCTAGCTCTCCGTTCAAACAATATCCATTTTCTTTAGTTTGTAAAAAGTTAGCTATTCTTGAACTATTCTTAGAGTCTAGAAAAGTTTCCTCTTCGACTTCTCTTTTGGGTTCCGATCTTCTTCACGACCATCTATAAATATGACTCCCATACATTTCATCAAGATGCAAGTTCTTTAAAATTTCATTTTATTACTCCTTTTCTTTTTTCATTAAAGACAGTGGTTAAATTTGACCAAAAAAAGGAAACATGTTCCATAAAAATCTAATGTTTTGATTCTATAAATCCTTAAGTTCACTTACTGATCAAATAACAAGAATCAAAACTTGTTAGAGGAAAAAAACGTGGAGTGGTCACTGGCCAAAGACTTCTGAATTTGCAGTTCACTATGATTTTATGGAAAAAATATATCATCACAGACTGACTCTGAACTTGTGAACAAATGTGTGTGAAATATGATGGTTGACAGAGTGAGGGAAGGAACCTTCAGTTGAATATCCCTTTTGAGTATTCTATGTATAAAACAGCATATATTATTGTATTTATTGCAATTAAGAAGTTGACTTTCCTTTTGGTTTTTCTTTAGCTTATTTCATTTCAGGAAGAAAGCCTACAACACCATTGTGGCAATACATTGTACTGAAACCTACAAGCATAGAATGGAACAATGCTTTGCAGTGCAATGAAACTCAGCGTAGCACAGAACCTAAACCTGACTGCATGAAGAACAGTTATGTACAGCAAGCACCTGGCTGACTAGAACCCTAGCTACTCTCAATCTAAGGAACACACTCACCACTGTGATATTACACCCTAACAGAAACTAAAGGATAGAAAAATTTGGCAATGTTTAGATTCTTATCACAATTTGTTTCCTCCTTCGTCAATTTAATAGCAATTCAGAAGCTGATTTCTTCAGCAGATAGCTCATTTAACTGTACAACATATGGTAGTCTGGGATGTCGCCTATGATGTGCAGAGAGATCATTCAGACCATGACAGCGATCTGCAGAGATCTGGTACATTCTGATCATGACAAGGATCTTGACCAGACAAGATGTAAATCTCTGTACCAGACACCATTAGACTCTTGAAACATTGATTATGACATTAGATGCTGGCATCCAAATTGAAAACAATTTTTCTTCACGAAGTGTCACATTGCACCTACACCATAATTAGTGACTTGACAATGTCTGGTTCAGACAGACAACAGGGTTATCAGACTAAATACAAAAAAATTAATGTTTCAAGGGCATCGTCGCATCACTTTAATATATGTGTTTAACAGCTTTTAATTGCCACTTAGAAAAACATTTTTAAAAACTTCTGCGTAACTGCTAGTCAACCAAATCATCAAACCAGTATGTCGAAGAGACAGGCAGAAACTAATTCACTTTTCTAGTCAAATGTTACTGACTTTTTGGAGATTATTTACTGCAGTTCAAAGGTAATTTTACTTAGTGAGAGGTCTTGAACTTACAGACTGTCAACCCCTAGTAAGGTACAAAATAATTCAGAAATCGAAGGGTTAATTAAATCTTCGGAGAGCCATCTTTCTGGATACATTATGCAGTAACAGAGAGAACGATCCCCTCCCCACACATATGATGATCCCTTGCCCAGTTCAATCGGAAGCGACAAGGGCTCATCAGTAATCCAGCAGAGTCTGATCGCACATTACCCCACACAGAAAGTAACGAGATCACTCCAGCCACCAGTTAGACCTCCATTATCTCGTTATCAACACCAACAATGTGCTTCTTCTTCCCTTGCTGTACAGCTCTACCTCACTTGCTTAACTGAATAAGGAGGGAAAATTGTCCCTTCATTATTGCGATAAAGGCTAAAATGGTGTTGAATTATTGATTTAGCCTACTTCCATCAATAATCTTATTTTAATCTTCTGGATTAGGTCTATTTTTGCTGGATTTCTATTTTCCTTCCTTTAACAACTAAATATGGTTTTATTCATAGAGAAGTTCAATATAGTATTATCATTGCTACGTTTGTTTCACTGTATATATTAATATATTTATATGACGGACAGGTGCTCCTGTCACTGGCGTGGTGTCAGATTCATGTCTCAGTAATGAAAACATGTCACATATACCTGTCTAACTGTCAATATCAGATTGTATCACTCCTCTGTTAGACATGTTCATTCCATGTTATATGTGATCATTTATTACATTTTTTAATCATGGAGCCTGAAGTGATCAAACTATTTTTTAAAAAGCTGTGAAACATATTTATAAATCTTCTTTCAAATTAAGTCAGTGCTCCAATCTTTTGAAAGGAAATTAAATTCCCAAAATTGAATTGTTGACACTGCTTGACTTGTGAAAACCTTGGTCTTGAGATGCAGGAATTATCCTTACGTCGTGAGGGAAAAGAAGATGCAGTCTGATAATAGTGTTCAAGGGCTGAAGAATTTTTTGAGTTTTTTTTTCAAAAGTATCAAGGCAAATGTAGACTAATTTCCACCATAACTAGAAACATGTGATGCTATGTTGTCCCCCGATACAGCTTTCAATCCAACCTAATCTTACCCTTATTTGCTTCAGCCGGCATAATTTCCATCTACAGGGATGCTCATTGGTGTATATATTTGAAACTCTTCAATGTCACAATAAGGACCAAATGCACATGGTTCCTATTCTTCTGTCTCAACCTGTGGTCTCTCATCATGTCACAAGACCAAACAGCCAGCAGCGCTAGTGTGAGGCTACATTATGTACTTTAAGTGGTAATGTTGTGGCTACATTATGTCACCAGACCGTGCAGTCAGTGGTGGTGATGTTGGTGCTATTATCTGAACAAATTGGTTCCATCGATGAACACTATTGATTGCACTAAAGGTTCTGGATGACAGTAGTTACACCACTGGTTTGTCCGTCAGTCAGTCTGTCTGTCTATACCGTCATCGACTTGAACTTGATGTGATGGTTGCCCTAATCTGCCCACCTATTTAAAGACTATTCTTGGTGACATTGTTTGGAATTGATCTAATTAGATACAGATATTGCTCATTAAGTATTAAGCCTCTCGTTAATGCAAACAGGTTGAGGTCATAAAGTTAATGCGCTGGCCACTATCAGAGCAATGGACAATGGCTTCAATGGTCTGGCAGAGTGGTCAGGGGTGTTAATGGTCAAGGGACATGCAAACAAACTTGATGTTGTCAGTTGGTAAATGAGCAAATTAAACTAGTGTGTACAAGCTTAATGGGACAGGTTAATGACCAGCTCTGACTACTAAGATGGGATATTTAAATGATTTTGAGATTGCTACATATTATGCTTGATGAAACCAAGATAGTTATACTTAATAAGATACAGGTATACTAAAAATAGTACCACAATTTGTATCTTAAAATAATAAAGGCACTCTCAATAATCATTACATAGGTATTCTCAATAAAACATGGCAACTTTTGTTGATCATCAATGTAAAAAAAAGATCTTGTGCTGCAAAAGATAAGTGATCAAATATTGCAAAAGATGAATTTTTATTTATTCATTGCTGTTTCCACAGGTTAAGAGGCCATCTTTGTCATTTTTATCAGCATCTTAACAGCAAGGAGCATGAATTATATACAGCATATGTACACTTTTTTAAGAAATACATTGAATTTTTATTTTTCATCATAGACACATAGAAATTGCTTCATAATTCCACTAAAGGCAATAATGCAGTGAATTTCCAAAGCAGGAAAAATTGGCATTGTATTGACTGTGAGATTCCATGAGAGATCACTTTGCAATGGAAGTTACCAAAGCCAAGTTGCGCCTGTTCCCTAGGTAGAAGTCCTTATTGCATGTGTAGTTACATAAGCCATGTCCTGACCTGGACGATGTCCTCAGGGCACCGCCGCACTGTTTGTGTGCATGCATCATTGATGCCTATGTCAGTGCTTCTAACACTACTTCTACAATCAAGAGTTTCTGGTCCCAAGCCAGATGTTTCCATCAAAGCTTTCTGCTTTCAACTCCAGTCCTTTCAGCAGTGCTAGACTCTTCACGCCTTCATTACTAAAGTGCTAGATTAGGGGCAGAAACCTATGCAAGAACTGAAGAAAGAGAACATATCTTAAAGTCAGTTGAGTGACTATTCCTCAACCCTTTTACATGTTTGCAGGTTTATTTACACATAACAAATCCTAAAAACCAAAGTAAAAAATACACAACTAATTGGTTGATTCTCTCCTTCTGTTCTTAATACGCTTCTCCTTCTTCATCTTCCAATTCAAATTTGTCTCTTTCTGTAATTCCTTCACCAATTTCACCTTTCAATAAACTCACTTCTATCAGTCTTCTTTTTCCTGTACCTTGTCATCATAAGCCTTCTTCCTCTTCAAAATCCACTGTCCATTTTCCATTCTCTTTTCTTGCTTGAGTCATTGCTCTCCAAAAGAATATAATGCCCCCTCCCCCCTCCCCCAATCCTCAATTTTCTCCCCTGCTCTACTTTCCCTCTTCTCCATACATCAATCTACCGCAGCTACACCGATCAGCAGTGTCATTACAGTCAACATCTGGTCCACTTTTCAGTGTATCATTGCAATTAGCTTGATTACTTGTGTTCACTCTCGATCAAGGACTGGAGATATGCCAAATAGCTTGGTAAATAAGAGCTTGCTTATCAACAACATGATGGCAAAGCTCATTAAAATTTAACTCTGAACTACTTTCTCCTAAGCGGGGCAATCAGGGACAACATGTAACAATTCTAATTACCAAGCTCAAGGATCACTTCAAATAATGAAGAGTTATTCTCATTCCAAGAAAGTTAAGTGAATGTATCTACAAATATACCCATTTCAGTATAATTCAAATCTTCTGTATACACGAATGCCTGATGCATTGCTCAAAGAGGCTTTAAACATATCTAAAGAGAACTTGACTTGAAAGCTTCCTTTATTTGATTTATCATTGACATGCACACATTTGATGAATATTTTTTATGCTTAAGTTGTGATAGACTCTAAACCTCTGAAGTCGGGTATCAGTACATAAAGATCTCAAAGTACACAGTTACCATATTGGTTGTAATATATGCCCAGATGCTTACGTTTTAACCATTTTTGACCTGTGAATTTTGCTCTTAAGAGATTGAGAAAAAACTATAAAATACTTTTGTATTTTGTATTTATTTACCTTTAGTATCAACCGGAGAGAAACAAATTTCTTTTCTCTAATTTCGATATTCAATTCATTTTAGACAATATCATAATTATATATGAAAATGTAACTTTCTTGACTATGATGATTTTGCCTCTGACTCTTGGGGCAAGCGGTATCACAAAAGGGTATCTAAGAGAAATTGGGTCTAGGGCAATTTGACAACGGACTAAGACAATGCAGTGAAGCGCCATGCTGAATCTGTTCAATGTTCATCACTCCTCAACATCAGAGACTGACATGTGTCCACATCATCTATTAAAGAAGGACATCAATTGACAGGTGAGGTGACATGGGGTTTAACGCCACTTTCAAGAGTATTTCACTTATATATCACAGCTGCTAGTATTAATTCAGGGAGAAAGCCTACAACACCATTGTGGCTATGTATTGCGATAAAACTTGTGAGCATCAGCTGAACTGGCAAACCATGGGTGGTATGCACTGAAATACTCATGAAAGCGGCAATAAACCCCAACTCACCTCTGTTCACCTCAATTAGAGCCCATACGGTATATGCAGGGTCTGCTACAGTTATCACAGGTGTGGCTGCATGGAGGAACAAATGATTCATCATTGACACACAAACCAAACTCTCAATCTAAACGTTTTTGATTTCACAGGAGATCTGAGTTTGAAGACGATAAACACATCACATCAAACACCCTTTGCTTGAACTTTATCTCAAGAGCTGCCCATTAGAAAGTTTATTTGTCGAAATCATTTTTGAAATTAAAAAAATTTTGGCACGACTAGAGAACATTTCACTCAGGTGAAGAAGTACTTGCTAGGCACCTCACTCAGCTGATTTTGATCTATTTTTTAAATATGTCTTATTAAAAGTTTTGCTTTTGTACCTCACAATAATGCTAGGTTAAAACTGTAAATTCAAGTTGCTGTATGTCTCGTATCTGTAATGCACTTTTTAAACTTCAAATGACATATCTGATAAGGATTGCTTTTCATTTTCTCCATCTTCATTTTCTCCATTATCTTCATTTTCTCCATTTTCTTCTTCAAATCCTTTTCTTATAACATTTAAATTAGAAAGATAGACTATCGACAACAGAAGACAAGTGCTAACCATTGTATCATGGACACCTAAGCGAGACCTAGAGCAGGACCCACACAGACCAATCGGATCCCATACATTTTCCAGTAAAAGTCAGACACACTCAGGTCTATCTGAGTCTCTCAACTGATTCACTGACCTTAAGCCAAAGATGTCCTCCAATAACCTTTAACCTCTGTATATTGACCTCAACAATTATCCAATTAATTAAGTGAGCTGATATGACCTCACAAGGTCCCATGTAAGGAGATGCAGACATGACCCAACATGCACCGTGGATCAACACACCGGCCCACGGGACCCTTCTCCATCAATAATACAACATATGTATCTCGTCTAGAATTACCATGATAAAACGAAGATTAATAGGTGACCTCACCCTGACCTCAGCTTGCCAGTCGGTTACTTCAGAACCATAAATATGAAATGCTTGAAATCTTATTATCATTTCAGTGCTGTAATTAATTAGGCTGCTGGTTTTGTCACTTGGAAAGTTCTGTATTAATCCAGATGCATGACAATTCCCTAAGGGTGGTTAAATTACAAGAAAATTGCAAACAATGAAATCAGATTTAAATAGTAATCGAAGACCAAGATATCATGTTGGATACTAATAAAAAAAAATCAAATGTAATCAGCCTAGTTTTTCAAGTTTCAAAGAACTGTTCACAAGTTTATTTCATTTAGGCATTAAACCACAAATTAACAAAAATCATTCAACTTTTAAAATCGTAATGGTGCATTATATGTTATGATATGAATACAAATATTGATTCATATCACATTCATATCTACACAACACCCAGCTGCTATCATGGAATGATGGTTTATCCTGTTGTTTCCCAACAAACCGTATCATAACACCCTGAGGCTTATCCAAACACCCATATCCAGCATAAGCTTCTGAATATGGCTAAATCTTATCACTTTTATCACCTAGGAATTAACCTCTAATCTGCAGCTTACCGAGAGCTACTCAACTTTCGCGGGCTGAATTATTGTGACCATAAAGAGTTCTTATGATACGGATAAGTATTCCTTGATAACCAACTTAATTTCTATCAAAGGTTAGACAGGTAAAAATGAAATTGTTCATATTTCTTTACAAAGGCTTAAATACATCTTACATATTTTTTAGACGATATCAGACAGAGCATCTCTGTTATAACCTTTGGCATAAAAATTTCCCTTTTTTAAGAGTAGAATGATTTACATATGGTGTGTTAAGGTTTATCCAAAATGACCACCCCAGCTGATTACCATCAAACAACACCACATGAAGTTGATATTATTTTAGATCCCAAACTTAACTAGACTTTCATGTTTTCTCCAATCGTTCATTAACAATATTATACTCCAGCCAAAGAACTGGATGAAAGCCTTGGCCACATCCACCACCTTCCAAGTTAGTTCACACAGAAAGTCCCTTCAATGGCCACCCTAGGGCTACCTGAACATTTCGTTTTTGAACTGTCAGTCTCTTATCAGAGCTAAACGTGGACCGATTGTCACAAAAACCACCTCTTTAAGCTATCCTTGAATGGTTGGCACTTTGAAGTGTGTTCCCACATGATTATCTGCTCGTCTTTTGGACTAAACATAATCAGTGTGATCAGCCTCTAGCTGTTTGGCTCAACGGTTACAAGCAGTTACGATGCTCCATCATCAAACAACACAAGAAGTATTAATTTGTAACGGCTTTTTGGTTCAAGACCACCTGAAATTACTCATAAAATCAATATCTCATTATACATCAAAATCAATATTTGTCATATGTTTGAACAAACATTTCCTTTAAGTCAAAATCTCATTTAAAAACAAATATCAATATTTTACAGAATCAAATGTCAGAATGAATATGTTGAATGATATGTATCTAAAATAGACAAAAGCAATGCCAGTAATAAATGTTTATAAAAAAACATGTATGTAGCCATAAATCCTCAAAAGCAGATGAACTCCGGTGAATTAACTTTACTATTACAATACACAACATAAATGAAACCTCAGAACTGTGCTCCCAGAGACAATCCATTTTGAGGGCCGTCAAAACAAGGTTTGGAGCGTCTGAACTATGAACTTAAAGAGAAACATCAACTGGCATAATGTGGGTCGATGGCAATGGCATATTTGTACACAAACCCATAGAGTTGAATGTCAAAACCTTGCAGCCCACCACACATCACTTAGCCACCACAAGTGCATCCTCGTAACCTGCGCTCTCGTAACATGCGCGCTCTGGTGATTTCATTAGGTGCCGAGAATGGGACTTATGTAAGAGGAAACTGTATAGTCAGCTTCGATATGTTTATTCAGTGGCGGTAACAGTCGAAACGTACATGCTCCATCATTCACCTGTCAAAGATAGACATACCTAACTGCATCAAGTCTGTGTTCGAAGATGTTAAACTTTCTTGCCGTGTTTACGTGTTTGTCAGTTTCCATGATATGAACGAGAAAACAAACAGCAATGATGTTCACTCATATGCAAGAAATATCCAAGAAAATCTTGCAAAACCTGAGCTTTGCATCATTGTATTGGTTTAAAGGTCTGTAGACTTGGATGAAAAAATGTAGTTAGCATACGAGAGAGATTTGGATGTCTATGAAAGAGTTCCTTGGTTGCAATTTACATAATAAAGCAAGAAGCATGGACCTGGAATGATTCCAGTTTAAAGTTTTAAGTTTTAAAAGTTTCTTTTGGATAATTAAATGATTTTTTCAACTTAAGAAAGAAATTTAAGTTTACTTATGATTACTAAGTTGATTTTTCGAACTTTGATGGACAGAAACAAGTTAGTAAATAACATTTGGAGAATTTTGTTGGTTTTAGAATTTTTATTGATTCACTGTCCAACATAAGCTCATAAAAGTCTGTCAAAACTTTCTCCAAGACATTTCTTGTGAACTATTTCATCTTACATAAAACGGCTGTCATTTACACGTTGTTTTTTTTAAAAACTGCTTTAAAATTCATATCTCAATTTTTATTTTTAAAAAAGTCAGTTGCTTTTTTCAAAACATAAAATCAGAACATTCCTCATTTCTTTTTTTAATATCCAAAACCAAAACAATGAAAAAAGAATTCAGAAGTGCTCTAAAATGGATGCATGAAGTTTCTGCTTGATACGTAATACATTATGCTATGGATATGCGAGATATTTAAGCCTTTTTTAATTAACTTACATTCAACGGGGAAAGTTTTAACATATAAAGAATCCAACATTCAGTGCCTTTTACACATGAGCTGACAAAGTATGAAGCTACCTCCTGAGGCTTCACGAGGTCAATTGTAGATCCATAGGGTGTTCTGAGACCTCCCCAATGTACCCTCAAGCTGTTGTGTAAGCTGATGCCTCGCTTTTTTTTACTTGATAAACCACTTAATGCCAAGCTAGGTTTCAGAGCCTTACAACTACAAACATAGATACAACACTAACAACCTCAGCCATTCCTAATCCAAGTACATGATCCTCTCATGGCCATTCCATGCATTATGGGACTGACCAGTCAAAACAAAACAAGATCCACCTCAAAGTGATGCCCTGTCTACTCCAATGTTGATTTCTTTAACTGATGTGCTTTGAGATGCTCATATCCTTCATTTGAGCTTGACCGCCCTTAGAATTGTCCAATAATTCATTTCTGTTCATTAGAGGCCATTACAAAAGAAATAGAATGACCTAAGATACCCTCTCCACTGCTCACTAAGTTAAGAAATGATAGGGCTATAAACACTTCAAGAATAAGGATGTTCAGGGCCCATTTTAGACAAAGATTTAGTCAATGAATTTCTTTTCTCTAAAATAATGCAAGAGGTTGTTTATTAATTATTTTCATGTCTTGTAGTTTCATTATTGCTGTTAAATTCTAAACTTGCAGAATGATGACATAGACTGTATCATTAAAAAGGCTCCAACACAGTCAAGGGGCAGGACTAGACCCATTTGTACAGAGCTTTTTCTTTTTTACTAATGTGATCATGACTTCAGGGCCTTGTAATAAGGGCTGGTTTGTTACACTATCAAAATAAGCTTGAATGACACAGGTCACACCCAACAGCTCGGCGGTCACTTCGCCAGACTTTTATTGTTGGTGCTCATTACACAAACCAAACTTGGCACCAAGAATAATTTCAGACCAATCTTTTACCATTTGTTAAATTTTGGTTTTATGTAGATAAAATTAATGAACAGTACCCCGAACAAATCTGTTTCGTTCTTAACAGTGAGAGGGTTAATTCATGCTACTACAGGCACAGTATGTTCTTTCATCCTCCAGATTACACAAAGTGCGTCTTTTAATCCTTTTTAATTCTCCAGTTAGTACATCCTGGAAGAGGGAGAGATCCAATAATATGGACAAACACACAATGTTCCATTCAGACTCCCGTATTGATGGGATAAAAACATGAATCATAAAAAGCCCGCAAGTTTTCCTATTTTCAGATTTTCCGGTACTTCTGGACGACGGATCAATGCCAGAGTCACCCAAGTGCGTCGTTATTGATACAAGGTACGTTCAGGTATCAAACTCGTTAAGTGTTTCCACTCAGCAGGAAATGACCGTTTGGTTCAATAGGGACGTTTTTTATTCACTTAATTCTTACAAAGATCGAGATGTAAGACTTCTTCCTGTTGAAGCAACATTAGGTGAATCTGAATGTACGAAAATTGGATATTTCCACTCTCAATGACTTAATTTGAACAAGATTTGATATAGAGTATCTTCCTGTCACAGGGATATCGTACCTCAAATTACATAAAGCTCTTCCTGGTGCAGTATAATATCAAACAAACTCTGCATTTGCTTTTCAATAATACTTCTGTAATGGGACAAACTCAGTAATGTTAATTATCAGATAGCCTTACAAATTGGATATGATCGTCTATTTTCTATTGCACTCTGTACATGAAATGCCTTACATCATTATCATACTCAATACACTCAAGAGCTTTTTAAGTAACTGTTTCTTATCACCAGCAACAGGTGAATAATATCAAAAACCGAAATTTCAATAATATCTAAAGATGTCAACCTTTCTGAATAATAAAAGCTTTTTACTTAAAAAAAAAAAAAAATGTCAATATTGTTTTGCAATTGTTTATTAAGACTAAAGATACATGTAACATGCAATAGTATCATAGCAAAAATTATCTTTTCTATTAAGACGCAATCCCACAAAATTTATTAATCTAAATTAATTGTCTCAATCCGCAATAGACATCTTCAACAACTGGTAACTTTACCACCATGTAAATACAGTAAAGGATTGTTTCACATGTCTTATGGAGACTTCATTAAAATCATGGAGTATTCTTCTAGAAGACATCTTAAATTGATACCATTACACCAAAGTGTACAATTTTGTACATATAACTTCAAAACTGTAACAGGCATTGTTGTGGAACTGATTAAATGACAGTTAGTTGTTACGGGTCAAACGTATTCTAGATTTTATTTGAAATAAAAAGTATGCAAAAGAAGTTTCTCATTTAGCAAAGTGATAAATATACTTCATGGGAACAATAACTAAATGGTTAATACATGTGAAAGTTTTCTCTGAATCTAATAACATCCTTTATAAATAGCCAAGCTTCATGAACCCAATGATTTACACAATTTAACATCTACTGCGTGGTAAAACGTGTGACCTTTCTCCTACGTCTGGACTCTCTAAACTTATCTAAATTACCTAATCTTTCAACTGTCCTATTAGTGTTGAATAAAGAGAAAATTGATACAAAATATGCATGAAGAGCACAAACGGAAATGCTTTTAGAAACCGATGCATTGCAGAGAGACCAAGTCTGTGAATAATTCATAATGCAGACAGCATAGGAAGGACAGCCATGATGAATGATGGCACCTGGGAAATCTTCCTCTCAATGTCCTACACACGCACAATGATTCTAACATAGTTGTTTTAATTATTTCATAACGAGAAACAATGCTCCCTGTTATTTTCTGCAGCATAAATAACAAACACATCACTCCCCTTTGACTCTCAAATCATACGTTCGGGTCACTCGTCATATGTTACTGTCATGAGTGACGGGGGGATAAAGGCATGTTTACATAACATCAATGTAATTTGCGTATATTTCATGAAATACAATTACACAGCCTCCAACTGATCGTAACATGATGTCCCAAGAAACCTCAGAATAATCTAAACACTTTTATTAGACTCAAGCAACATATGTCAATTAATATAATCTTAGTTCTAGTGACATCATACAATCCACATTCGACTACAATGAATAACTTTAGTATCAACATTAAGGACATGAAAAAAATTCATAACACTGACTAGCAACCATTAACTACAGAAACTATTTTTAAAATTTGATAATAATTTGCAGTGATTAATCAGGAATCCTCCTCATCATCTAATGGCAGTGGAGAGGCTATTAGATTCACACATTGCACCAGAGATAATAGTAGACAATCAATACAACGTGGTAGTGGAGTTGATACGTGGGGCTAGGAACATGCCAAAACACAATCAGCTGACGTAGTCCCACTATACAGGGAAGATGAATGGAGAGCATGTTTGGATGGGAGGACGTTCATGCCAAAATACAATCAGCTGACGGGGAATGAGACGGTGAAGATCATGTACGGAGCAGATGGAGGGACAAGTCAACTTCTAATCAAGGAAATCTTCTCTGTAAGTGATGGATACAATATGACAATCATCTGATGTTATTCTTCTCGTACAAGGAAGTCCGCTGAAAACAAAACGTATTGACCTGATGTTGGTGGACAAGTCAACTTCTAATCAAGAAAATCATTTCTGAAAGTGATGCTACACTTTACCAAATTTGAAAATTTGCTTAAAATATCCGCCACTCATAAAATGAAGAACAGAACAGATGTAGAGGCCAAGTCATCAACTGTCCAGTTCATAGTTCCTCTAAACAAGGAATGAGAAATGAGAACAGATTGTACACAGGACAGATTAGAAGACAAACATATTCAAGAAAATCATCATTGAAAGTGATGCACGTGTTACCAAATATGCGTATCAGCTGAAATTACTGGCCACTCGTACAAGGCATGAGAATTTTTTAAAAAGCATGTATGGAACAGATGGAAGTAGTGAGGAGGGGGCACATGCTGAAACACAATCATCTGACGTAGTTTTACTCAGAATAGGATGAGGAATGGAATACAGCAGATGCTCGTACAGAGCAGGGGGGGGGGCAGGATCAGAATCTTTATAAACTATACGAAATATGACAATCCCCTGACGCAATTCTGTTTGTGAAAGGAAATGGGTACAACATGTATGGGGGACAAGTCAAATTCTTATCAAATAAACATCTCTGAAAGTGACCTATACCTTACCAAAGATTAGTGTCAGTTGACATCACCTGTCATTTGTCCAATCATTGATCCTGTTGAACATGGATCATAAAAAGAAATGAGGCTGCTTTCAGATTGGTGTGAAGAGGAAAACCTCTGATAGAATGAGTTCCACTCCCGCTAGATTAACTTTTTAAAAATTTACTCCTCAGAATATAGTCAATTTTAATCAGACTGTTTTTAAAATGAATAAAAATATTATAGATATTCTTTATTTTTTACACATTTTTAATCAACTGATTTTTTCAAATAAATTTCACTCATTAGAACTAAAATCATAGCATAAAATGGTTGAATTCATTATATTAAGAAAGCGATGATTAAAGATTTTCAAAATGAGTCACAAAGGATTATTTTAAATAAATTTTAATAACAAAATAATCAACATTTGCAAAGAGTGCTCTTTACCAAAGGTCTTTAATAATGCTGACATTTTGTTAATTAATCAACACAAAAACAAATTTTTCACAGTTTAAGATCTAAAAGATTTTATCAGTTATGATAATTCAGAAATATATTCAATAGATTAAAACAGAATTTAATTACAAAAAGCTTTTGAAAATGTTTTTGATCTCAGTTTGTCGTCAGATTGTCATGTTAGATATAATATTCAAAAGGCTTAAGACCATTCATATGTCAGAGATTCTTGACAGCAGATTTCACAGTGAGTTTCATGTTTCGCAAAACTTCCTTTAATCAAACCTTGGTATTCTAATTTTGACACGGCACTACAAAATCGTTCTAAAAGTGACATTTGCCGCAAGGATCAAACAATTCATCATAGCCTTGAATTAGAACTAGTTGCCGCTTTAATTCCAGATTTGAAATTCTGATGAAATCGACAGCTATGGAGAAAACATGATTAGATCAAGCCGAACACGAAATGCTTTTGTACAGTTCTGTCCAAATTGTAGCTTATCGCCAAGCCTTTACTAGAGAGCATTTTGCTAGGTAGAAGGTTATTTGTAGCAACTGATCTAATTACAAGTATTCATGGTGTTTTTTTGTTCTTGTATTGATCATGTATTGAAAGTTGGCGGTGAATGGGGTGCTCAGCGATAGTGGGTTCCATTTGGGCCTCTTGTCGCACTCGTTTGGCAGAATGGTTTGGCACCGGCGGTGACAATTTAATACCCCTTTGGACGCCTGCTACTGAAGTATGGATTTAAAAATGCTCTCAAATTGGCATAAGCTGGGAAACTAAGTAATCTTGTTTTAGGCATCTGGGGGATTACATCAAGTGTTTAATGGCCTGATTTAATCAAGTTTATTTCCATATTCATGGAGGAAATGTTGATGGCTTGCCCAGAAGCAAAATGTTGCCATAGATATACATTAATATGATTGGTATTTGATAAAAGGGGATCACCCTACGAGCCTGTGTCATATGACTTCAGGGAATTGTCTTTGAATATTCCATTCTTTCTGTCAAACAAATGTGATAAAGTTTTTATTAAAACAGTTCAAGTGACTCAATCAATATATCATGTCTCATCTAAGACTCCAATATTGCCAGAACATCAATAGGCTAAGTTTGCCTTATTGATAGGCTTGTTTCAGGTATAGATCGTACCTATCTGCTGTCACATTCATGAAGTGGAAATTGATAGGCTAAGGTTGCCTTAGTATTAGGCCTGTTTCAGGTATAGATCCTACTTATCTGTGGTCACATTCAGGAACTGGTAATTGATAGGCTAAGGTTGTCTTAGTGTTCGGTTTGTTTCAGGTATAGATGCTACCTATATGGTAATATTCAGGAAGTGGTAATCGATAGGCTAAGGTTGGCTTAGCATTAGGCTTAATGCTCTGCAATACATCAACACTCACGAAGGAAATTAATTCTGGCATCAAACAGCATATATAAAATAACATAATTAGAAACACTTGCTCTTGACATGACAGCGAAACAATTGCATCAGAGACATACCGAAAGCAATTAATAATGTTGTTATTTGTTTACTCCTACAGGAATTGAGATATATAATTGATGTAAGACCACAGGGCAGCAACAGTGCTAATAATTAAGTTTTTGATTACAGAACGTGTTCATTATGATTAAAGAGTTTGCTAGTTGAGAAAGCTCATGGGAGTCTACGGCATGAAATATTCAACTTATCAGCAAAAGTTTCAATATTTTATTGAAGATGTTTAACAATGCAAACAAAAAGTAAGTAACATCATCACAATTCGTTCTCTTTTTAAAAAGTTATGAAAAAGTATACCAAATATTTACATACATCGTGATTGTTTAACCACTTTATCAACTTTTCTTTCTTTGTCAAATGTCATAATAATAATGTGTTATTATGCGAAAAGCTGGTAAACGTTAACAAAAATGATAAAATGTAAAGATATTAAACTTGACAAACTAATGTTACTAACACACACAAAATTGGACTCGTGATTAGCTTACCCATCTTTAGCTCTCTACCCTGATTGATTTGTTAAATGGTGATAATAATGAGCTCTAACGAATATTTGTTAATGATAAATTATAAGATACAAAGCAATAAAACACAGCAACTAACATCCTTATTAAGATTCTCACAACAGGGTCTGATGAGATTGATCCTAAATAGGATTTCTGGATTTGCCAATAAACATCTCCTGAGAAAAGACTTGACAATGAGAAATTAATCAAGGTTGTTATGAGTCTTTGGAAACTGAATTTGATTCCCCTTGGAAATGAAATGATTAATAGCTTGAGAGAAAGATTTCATGATGTGCGTAGTTGTCCCCTACTTTTGGGGTCTTGATCTCAAAACTTAGCTAGCGTTTATCATCATTTGTGGGACTTATCCTCAAACACCAGTGGACAATAGGGTGGGATCGTTGCACTTGATATTTACAACAATTCGTCATCATCAGACTCCAAATCTGCAAAGATGACATGAATAATTTCACCACTTTCATTTGAGGATTATGCCTTCCTCTTGACAAATCATATCCTTTGATAAATTAATATTCCTGACAGAGAGACATGCTGAAATTGTTGCACGAATCTACGCTATTGATGATCGGCCGGGAAATCATGTCGGTTTTGATCAATCAATCAGCACTTCATTGAAAGCTAACAATTATAAAATATCAATTCAGATTGTAAGCGGACATCAAACAGGATCCATCTTTGATCTCCCCTGTGTTGGAGCGGGAACCCGAGAGAAGCTGCAATCTTGACAACTGTCCGTTAAGATGTCTTCTCTATGACGTCCAACGGGTCAGGTTGCAAATTTCCATAAAGGGAACAAATAGAAATGAGTGACATCTACAATAGAATCAACATATTTGTTGCAGACAAGAGTTAAATCGCAATTGATGACAAAATACAGTATTTTGATTGGATATGAAATATTTTTTTATTGTTGATAACTTTAGGAAAGGTTTACATAAAATCACAGAACTTTCTTTTCAGACTATGATAGAATATAAGCTTTCAGGTGATGAAGATCAGTAGTCTGGCTCTGAGGGAATGCATGTTTCCAAAGAGATAACAACTCTGCTTGACAGTTGATGACAGAACCAAAGCTTCTACTGGAGAATACAACATCATTGGTTGAAAGCATTTATGTTCTTGTTTATTCTAGTATACACATCTCAAGCTTTTGACAAAAAAGATGGTTTTCAAATAAAAGATACAATTTTAGATTTCCGTTGATCTTATCCAAGGCTAATGATAATATAGATGTTAACTAACACTTTGCTGATATGTTGACTGGAACTTAACAATGAAAATGATTTTTTTTAAATTTTGATTAAAAGAATGAATTCACAGAAAAGCTTTGTTGTCTTGCACCAAACTAAACATTACATAAAAAAATGAAATCAAAATCATCCTTACATCAACATCGAATCTCGTTACTCAAAAGTTTCAGGAAACCTTCTGACATTTCAAACAATTCAATCTCCAACATTGGAGTTAATGGCAAGAAATACAAACTCATCGACAAAATGATACGTAATTTGAAACAAGGAATAGTCTCATTAGTAAATACTTGAGGCACTTTGATCAACACGAATATCAGATATCTCCCTGTAGGTGTATGTGGAGACACAAGTCACTGGTAGAAGAACATACTCGTCTCTGATTACCTTCCATCTACTGTCAACACCAGGCTGGCGACGTTGAAATCGTCATCAACAAACTTCAAATAATTGATAAAGACAAGAAGTCAATGGAATGCAGGTGTTTTTGAACAACTTTAGAACAATTCTGTCCTCATTAAGAGATTTCAAGATAAGACTGACATCATCATAAGAACATCAAACATTTGATAAACTAAGAAGACTGTTGCAACTTTACATAAAGGAAATCCCTGCCATCATGTCTATGAAACTGACATCATCAGCATTTAAACAAAACTCTTTTCATGATATTGCCTATCTACCAGTGTACAAAGGATCAACCAAAATGAAAATATTGCAATTATAAAGGATAAAACATTCAAGATGAGGACATCTTCAGTTTTGAGAAGATATTAACATGAAGTCCTGTGAAGATTCTGTTATTTAAGTGTTTGGAAGATCTGATGGTGGAAAGTGACCTACGGCAATCACAATGTCATGAATATCTACAAGTAACAATTTGTTTACCATGTGGACTTGTTTTATAGCAGACTATCATAGCTAAGATGTTGATTAAGTGTAGGAAAATAATGGGAGAAACATAAAGATATACTACAACAGTGATTGTCAGGGTAAGAATATCTAGAACTAAATGTCAGTGAAACCCAAAAGAAAGAGTCGAGCAGAAGAGGACAGAGAAGTCTAGACAAACTTTGCCGCGTTTCATTTAATCGTCTGTTCCAAATGACTAACATAACCTTCAGGGAAGTCATGAGACAGAAAGACAACCTTTATTGTCATAAGCAAAAACAATAAAGGACAAAACAAAGCATTCTGAAAATGCCACAAAAACAAAGAAATCTGATTAGAAGCAGAATAGTCATCTTGTGTGAAATGTATCCTGCAAGAACTCCAGGCAACAGCTTGACAATCATCATTCCTATCCACCGACATGCTAAGACTTGCATGTCACTGTGAAATAAATGTTACTTGTAAATAATGGCATGAAAGAACTAGGAACTCATTGCCTGCTGGTTCTACAAGGAAAAAGAGAGAAGATGAAGTCTGTAATCTACACCAACAGACCAGAGATTGAGCGACAGACCATCTTTGTCCATGTGCCGATCTCACAGCCAAGTCATTACCTGTCTCTGTAAGCTGTTACCATAAAGGGACACAGGTGTTCTAGGGCTCATTGACCTGATGCAAAATAAACACTGAAAAATTGTCACAACTTCAAAGTAAGCATTAGGCTTTCACAATGTGTAACAATGCAGTCGTTTAGAAATCATGGTTAGAGTCCACTTATAAAATAAGTTTCTACAGAACCTCGGATCCTTTAGGAAATATACTCACTAATAATGAGAAGACTAAAATGACAATTAGGTTATTACATGATCACTTTCAAAAAATGACAAATTACTTAAGAGAAACAAGTTATAGCTGACTTCGAATTAATATGTAGTCTAAAGAATATCAAAGCAAAGAATAATGTACATCAATAGAAGCAAAAAAAATTACTTATCTAAAAGCAAACTTTTGAAAAATCTTGAAAGATCTATCGTAAGCAATTTTGTTGATTGCTAATGACATGTATATGGAAAGATTTTAAAAGATCATGGGGTATCTTTATATTTTATAAATGATACGACTTTTTTAATGAAGACATATAAAATATATGATTCAATGATATTATTTCACAAGACCTCTGAAGAGCATTTCACTCCTCTTACTTTATTGTAAGTAATGGCAAATTTCTTTGTATAACTTCATTATATATATTCATCTCGATTCAATGTTTGTTTGTAATTTCAAATTTCTTTCTATATATAAATAATCAATTTTAATAACTTACCTTTGATTTAATGTTTGTTTGTAATTCTTAAGCATTCCAACACAATAGCTAAGCTTCTTTGAGTGGCACTTTAGAAGTTGGAAATCAGATAAGAACCAAATATATGGATGACAACTTCTTTTTTCTGAAAACACAACGTTTGGACACAGCTTCTTGCTTTAAGTTGTTATCCATATATTTGTTTCTTATTAAATAACTATTTTAGGTGGTAGCAAATCACAGATGGTTTCTTTCCACAAGTTGTGATTCCTGTAAACATGCCACCATGCATGGTTTTGAATAAACTTAAATGCAAAGAAAATTACCATACAAGAAGCACTTTCCAGTCCATGTCAACGTATATCTAAATATGTCGATATATATTTGGGTAATAGACTTCATCAAATGACATTAGTCAAAGGAAAAACCTTTCAAAGGTAGAAATCTAATTAGGAAGACAATCTTGACTCTTACATGTAGCAGTTACAGACATACCTGTCATTACTGAGGGACACAGAATTGTTCCTACTAATAACCATCGGTGCCGGTCTCCAAGAATGTTTATCTATCATAGAACAAGATTATAGCCTGTCAACCGCTGTTATGAGTTCTTGGCAAAAAATGACATTGCTGTTTATATTTGCATGACACAGACAACAGTGAATGTATAGTTATTAGTTCTGGAAGCTCATTGTCATTCCACAAGGGACTTTCTCATTATTACGCCGGCCATTGTCACTACAAGGGTAATCAATTGATAACATATCGCAGGTATGCATATCAACTTGTCGTTCCTTTCATTAATCAAACCAACTACAAAAATATGAACTCCTTATCACATAATTACAAGACATTCAAACAAAGATAACAATACATAATTGCAATATAAATCATTAAGCTATATAACCTTGGTCTGACAACCGTGCTTCGGTTACCCTTAGAAATAAATGAAATCAGATTAATAACACATTTGAGAATTTGTGGAATTTGACATCTAACAAAAACAGAAAACTTTAAAACTTTAACCAAACATTTTTCATGTCAAAATACAGTTACACCATGACCTTTTCAGCAGAATATTCACTATGTTTGATATCTTCATATTGCACCTCTCACATTGGCATGACAGTTTAATAAAAGAGGAAATCACAATGATGATCACAAGTTATTATGTGGCAAAGCATTGTGGTGAAACCTGCGAACATCGGCTGGAATCATCGAACCATGGGTAATACTGCACTGAAATTCAGTGTAGCAATGCACTCAAACCTTACTGTGTGTAGTACAGTTCTCTATTGTAGACAAAGTTGCCGAGCACCTGGTCGGATTCGAACCCCATGGTCTTGATCCAAAACCATACATACCAAATTCTGAGCTATCCCACCAAAAGAATGTAATATAAGTCCTTGACATAACCAGCTCTTTTAATTTCTAAGGTTAAATTGTAGGTGGAATAACTTGTTCTGAGAGAATCTTTCTACCAAAATGTATGGGTACATTTTCCATCAGGATATTCCACACCTACCATAGTGTCCAATCATTTGCAATTTTTATCAAAACTGGGGCTGACATTAATGACTCTTCTACTTTCATTTCAAATCTCATAAGGTAATGGTTATCTGGCATTTTCTTTAAGATGTTAATTTTCTTTTTAAAGCAGTTAACAGTATGATAGTATTTACACTGAGAATGATATATATATATCTGACTAAACAAGACTTAACCAACATCTCTACAATCAAGCACAAAGCAAGGTAAGTTATCAAGGTTGAAGTCATCCGAAAGAGTTCACCAAGGCTGCTAACATGATGAACACAAGCCGAACTGATATCTCTATATCCACTTATCTCTTTATCTATATTGGATACCCTTCCTCTGAAAACAAATTTCTTAAATGAAATCTCCTGAATCTTATCCAGACTGCTATTTTCACTCCACGTCAACAAGTATTAAACAGCTTATCAACCATGTGGCCTCAACATTTTCCCTCAATCAGATAAACTCATGTCAATAGGTACCAAGAGACTTTTTCTTGGAACTTTCCTGGAAGTCTGGCACTGGTAAAATTCTTTAGGAAACTTTAACTTCATTGTAGTCTGTCCTGTCATTTTCAAATGTCAAACAAAAATCAGAATATGATGGTATTTGCTACAACAAAACCTATGATTTAACAGTTGACATGATTCCACACGTGTGTGAGTTAGGTAAATGGATATCCTTTAAACTAGCAAATTCTTGTTTCTGAGTTGGCAAGCATCCACTCTATAACAAACAGTGCAACTGCAACATTTGTCTTTTAATAAAAGAGGAGAACTTTGAGTACACTTTACAATTTTATTCTTCTATCTACATCTACTTACATCAGATTAACAGAAACAAACTCAATCAGATTCAGGATATTAATTCTACTTAACAGAAAAATAAGTGAAGAACTCTTGAAAGAACATTCTAACAATGAAGAGTATCAAAGTAGCTGGAAAAATCAAATAAAAATCACTGATATTGAATAGAAAACAATAAAATTTCCCAAGTGAGTTTTTGATGGTAAAAACAAAACAAATTAGAAAAAAAAGTAATTGCAGCAGTTGTGAGGATTCAGTAAGCACTTCTTGGTTAAAAGAAAGGTATTGTATTTTAGCAAATCTTGTATCATTATGTTTGACACGGGATAGAAATGACTCACTCTACATTGTGCTCAAAAACAAATTATGAAATCTCAGGAAAGTAAGATTTCTACATAACAATTTTTTATTTTCAATAAAGATGACATCATAGAGTACATGCTACCTCCTTCATAAGGTGGGTTATTGAGAAGAAAACATCTACTTTGAAACGGATGTTCATTATTGAGAAGTTGTTATCAAGATATATTGCACTCATATATTCCACTTCTAAATGTACTTGAAAGACCGGAAATGTAAGTCCAATATAAGAACCAAACAGAACAAAAAAGTTAAGGGGCCTGGAAAATAAAACAAGATTTATCTGTAATTCTTGCAAATGATGTCCACTCTAAGTTTCCAATAAAAAGCAATTCAAGTTACGGACTTTTCCCAATATAAACCCTTGAGTAGCAACTACATTACATAATGGAAGCCAACATAAGTTTCTAAGAGGCTCTAACAACGTCTGTAAACTCCTGCAATTGAAATCGTCCATCTCATATCCTCACGCAAATATAGTTAACAGAGGAACGGCTCTATTGAGAAAGGTTCATTTCCGAAGTTGGGATTCGTATTTCAGGGATACGACACTGGTCTGATGTTGTGATTGGTCGGAATGTAAGCTGACAAGGGAGTTGATACATCAATTCCATTACTAAACAGTCTGCTACAAGACATGAAAGTCAGGAATTACTCCCACTGATGCCATGCTTACTAGAATAACATCCACAAAAGGAGGAGGCGATAGCAGAGCCCCAATTAGCAACCCTTGATTAACAAATGTACAACTCATTGTTAAAGTTAGCTATGTGTTCAGTTTGGTCTCTTCTGAAAAAAAGGTTCCTGTTCAAGATAAAAGATATATCGTTCTTATAATAACTTAATCTTTATCCGCTATTATTTTAATTTGCATCTAAACACAGCAGGATCTTTCAATAATAAAATAATATTTTCTAAATGAAATTATCTACATGTCATTACATTTTTTTTTTCAAAGTGCATTTTTACCTATAACCATAATAACATAGGTAACATCCACACACAAAACAAAAGATGGTAGAGTTGTGACGATACAGACATTTCATGCTATGTCTTAATGATATGATTTGATATGACACAAAGTCAACAATGCAGAGACAATAACATGATATATATAATGTCAGATAAAGTATCATGATTCTTGAAACAACAATTTATTGTCATATTTATAGAAGTTAGGAGGATCCAATTAGCACCATTGATTCTGTTTGCATCACAAGTGAACATCTCATTTGTAAAGTTGGCTTTGAGGCCAGTTTGATCACCTCTGGAGAATATTCCTGTTCTGAAAAAAGATACATCTTTCTAATAGTCCCTAAATCTTTATTCCCTATTTTTCAAGCCTTGACCCAACACAGAGGGGATTTTCAAAGAAGGGTAGGATTTCTTAACTAAAGATGTATACTTTTATAAATCATTTATTCTAATTCTGCTTTAAAGGAAATCCTATTAGGAACTGTATTTATAAAACAAAGTTCAAAGGCAAAATAACTTGTTCTCTTGCATCTAGGTTAAACATGAGGATTCAATATCTCAAGTCTTGAGGTAACACAATTCCATGGAACAAAACAAAACCCAAAATAAATTCCATCATGCAGAAAGTCTACTAAAACAGACAATTATGCATTTGCATATCTTTTGAGAAACAGCATTTTCTCTAAAATTCCTGAGAAGAGGTCACTCAAGAGTCTACAAAGCAGTAACTCTTTGCCAAGAATTGGATACAATATCCAATAAGCATTTTATAATTATAAGATTAATTTAAATAACGCAAATAACCCAAGGTGCCAGAAGGCAAGCTGATAGAACAGTCACTATACTATGCTACCAAAAATGAGTCAACTAGAGGTTCCCTTTCTGAAGAGGTCACACACAGTCCACAAACGGTCACTCTGGTCAAGCATTGGCCATTGAACTGCAAGCCCCATTGACCGATTGACAGCAAGAAGTCAGGGCTGTAGACCCAAACAGAGAAATGAAATTGGGACTGTCTAATTGTCTGGGCTTGTTCCTTATGTTCTGCAGAAGAATCAGCAACTGCTGGAAATAACATCCACGTCCCTCCACTGTAAAGTCCACATGGTTGGAGACTTGGTAGAGACTCGAACATTCATTTCTTGTCATAGGAACTGCTGGAAATTACTGATTCACTATTCTGTTACATAATTATTGTCTTATAAACCTGATATTCAGAAGAAGACAGAACAGTTATCATTTCATAAAGTTTTTAAATAGCTTATCTTAATTTTATGAATAAAATGTATAGCGCTTTGAGAATGGAAACAATTTGTCAATATACGTTTCTAGATTATCATATTCATATACATCTGTTAATATGTATGCTCCACAGCAAGTTACTTTCATGTTTGTTTATTGAATAATGTATTATCAACTGTTTCATGCACAAATTCATCTTCAATTTTGGCAGAAATAAAGACGATCTATCTATATATCTATCTACTTTATTATATAATTATTATCCTATAAGTCTGATATGCTCAAGAAAACCAAATAGTTACAATTTCATAAAGTTGAATCTTTATCTTATAGAGTGTGTTATACAATCAGACATACACTGCCAGAATATATAAGTACAAATTTGTACATGCAATTTATAAAATGTCTAACATAAACATATCCCTAAATACATCGTTTGTATTTTTTTACTGAAACATATCTTTTAATGAATCAAGTTGAAAATAGTGAAAATTAAAAGAAAACTTTAGCTTCATATTTTCTAAATCATCTTTAAAAAGAATTCAACTCTTCTCGAAACCTAATTCTAAATATTTCTCTAATAATACTCTCAAATTCTCATAACTTCTAAGTTCCAGACTCAAAATAAGCTATTTTATCACGACAAAGTTTGTCAAAACTTATAAAGACCTTCCCAAATTGAAAAGGATCCAAGTTTCTAAGTCTCTGAGTTGCCAGCAATCTTCTGAAATCCAGAACACTGACACTGGTATTGATTTTCTCACAGAACACAGCGGCGCCTTTCAAACTTGGAAATCTACATCAACTTCCTGTAATTTGCTTCACGACAATATTTCTAAAATTTGTCATTTTGACACCATTATTGCAATGATTTGCATCTATCTAATGTATTTCATGAATATCATGTTTCCATAGCAACGAGTGATCCCTTTGCCCAGCAAAGAAGTGTTTATAAATTGGTAGGGACAAACTTACAGGAATGGTTTAGTGTCCTGGAATGACAAATACACATTACTTTCATCTGATGATTAGAGCAGATCCAGAAATCCTTAAGGGAGGAGTGAAGAGAAGCTGACAATTTCAGAATCAAATTCTGTATACTATATTTCATATTCAAATACATCTATCATCAATAAACTGATTAAGAAAGACATGTAATTGATTTAGATTCTTAATAAATAAACACTATCTAAAGCATTTTGGAATTGCATTGTCAACACTCTTGTGGTTATTGTCGGATCTTCTTACAGCAACCTTGTGAATCTTTGAGCTAGTCCTTCAATATAGTCTGATTTGGCTTCATTTGTTCACATGAGATAAATATGCAGTAATCATTACATCGAAAACGTATTGGATTGTGGTCGCAGGACTGTATGAACCTTGCTAATTGCCATATAATTGCTTATTTGCATTGTATTGTAGTGAAAACAGTAGAAAGCTACTGGCTTGTGCGTATGAGTTGAATGTAAACACTGAAACTTATCTGAAGCATACTAAAAGGCAGATTTGGTTTGATAGTTTATATAGCAAGCATGTTTGTTAAAGGCACTGTAGCAAGTTTTTTAAAATTTTCATTGATTTATGTTTTTCTTAAAGAAATAATTGAAATGCATACATATTTTCTCTGAGTGTCAAAACATCTCATTACTCAACATGATTATCCGTGGATGTAGAATAATGTGTCACTTTTGGAGCAGGCGACCATTTAAGTGGTAACACTTTTTTTAAATTTTTATTTTTAATATTTACTACAATAATAATGAATGATATTAACGGGTGTTTTGTCAGATGGAATTTCTCTCAAAATTTCAATCAAAATTATTAAATCATTTCTTCTTATTCATTCATTTATCAAAGATAAAAAAAATGAATTAAATTGGAAAAACACTATATAATTTTTCTATGAACAAGACCACTGACAACTGCATGATAAAGCAAGTTGTAAACTGAACTCAACACCAGTACTTTAATGATTTTCAGTCATAGAAGAAACCAAAATTTGAAATAAAAGTAATGCATATATTTCAAAACTCATACATTAAAAATTTTCAATGAATATTACTAGTACTATTACTAGTACTATGGTTGTTAGGACAATTTGCCCAAAACTAGTGAAAACGATCGTGGGAAATTTAAATTAATGAGGGTTACCTGAACACTGTATTTGACTGGTAGGAAGCACTTTTGACTAGAAGACTCAGAAATGCTTAAGTTTGAATGATTTTGATTTAAACATTTATTCAGATGTGAGGTTAGGCGATTTTGGGTTTTACATGAAGTATTTTACTTATGTCATGGCTGCTAGTATTTTTGCAGGGAGAAAGCCCACAACACCATTGTGGCTATGCATTGCGGTGAAACCTGCAGACATCGGCTGGAAATTGCAAACTATTGGTGGTACTGCGCTGAAATTCAGTGCAGCATTACACCCAAACCTTACTGAACGTAGAACAGTTCTCCTCTGCAGACAATGTTGTCGAGCCCCTGGTATAATACAAACCACTGACACTCTTGATCCGTAGCCGAGCGCACTAACCACTGCGCTGTTCCCCCCCCCCCCCCCCCCCTCCCCCCCTTATTCAGAAGAAAGGGTAAAAGTTATCCAACTTGGGAAATCCTCTCGCATGTACATGTATGACACATTACATCTAAATTTAATATGTACATGAATTCATACAGAGATATGTAAAGAAAATGGTTACTGCCTTGATATGGTAGTTAGGACAATTTGCCCTTTTTTTAAATTTGCCAGCATAGTCGATTTCTCAGTATTAACAGAACCCTATAGTACACAACCCAGCAACCCTGATAGATATATATAGTATTTTTCTGAACATGATCAGCTACCATATGATGCTAGTTAAACACTCCCATCAAATATTGACTTTGTCTGTTGCCATAATTACATGATGGTAACAAAAATGATGTAATAAAATTCCCAATTATGTGCTGTCATGTTTTACTGTCTGTTGCAGAGAAGGGCTCATAAAATAGAAATTTGGAGAAAACTGAAATTAGGTGCAAAAGCAGCCTTCTTTATGAAGAGATAATGATGTAAAGAGATAAAAGGTCCATTCGGTCTTTTTCTGGTTTGGAAGTTGTAATTATGATCATTTAATGTCCTTTCTTTTCGGAAATCACAACATTATTTTTTTTCATAAAACCAAACCAAAATACAAAAATACTACAGAAAGAATAACAATAATATCACAAAGAACTCAAGGTTATCACAATTTATAAAGGAAGCATGTCTTAACTCATTATTTTAGAACAACACTACACAAAAATTTCATTTTAAAACTTTTCCACTTAATCTCATGACTGCCGAGAGCCAAATAGTGCACTGCCAGTTTAAAGCTACAACTCAACCAATATATACTAGGTGAGTATTAAAGTACATATGTGCCACGATTTCCTGATCCTCTTTACTAAATTTATCAATCAATCTAGCATTCTCTTAACCTTGCTTCTATTTCTAACATGTCTTCCTGTTTCACAAAAAAATCAATATGTTCTCCCATAATAAATTTTTTCTTCCCATTCCCAAAGTGTCTCAAACATGCAAAACTGCAATATTCATGCAACATTCAACCAAAACAGTTGTTTATCTGCTAACAGAGAAGCTCATCATTAAAGTAACTGTTTGCTTTTTGAACATTTAATACAAATAAAACTTGTAATTTGCGGGAAAAATTGAATGATATGATCAATTTCTCATGGGGGAATTGTTTCTACACATGAAGCTGTGTGGACTCAGGTCATTCGTATCACTGAATATTTCAACTCCAATGAAAATTATACACCAAAGCATAACCACTGAAATTTTTCTTGCCAATTTGAAATTGACAAAATTTTGCTGGATAGTTTCAAAGTTCATTTTAATCATATAAAAAGCATTTCATACACTAAACAAGTTTTATTTCACTTGTCCAAAAGTAACTCTTGAGAATCTTTACAGCTTATTTCAAGACCAAGACAAAGACCAGGTGTTAACAAATATTTTTGGAATAAGTCATGTACTTAAAGTAGTTTTTTGCATTAAGTCACAGAACTTTGTCAGAAATTCAAGCCACTAAAGTCAGAGCTCCAGATAAGTTTAATCTGCGTTAAGGCACCTATCTTGAATTTAGCGTATCTAATATGTGATATAAGAAAGAAGATACGCTTACATTTTTGAAATTTGTGAACAGTACTATAATCATAATATTAAGTTTCAGATCAGCGTTTACAGTTTTCACTCACTGCAGTACTCTAAATGTAAGTTTAGAGTTCCAACGATAATTAATGAGTGAGCGAGTTATTGTTTAACGCGGCTTGGTGTGATGTCTGTAGCGATATTTCATAACCAGATATATCATGACATGATTTTATATACACTTTGCACTGAGAAAAAGAGGAAAAAGTTTTCAACATGTCAGCAGATATACTATAGCACATACTATATGCTACATAGTGACACTGACTCTTTCTTTCACAAATCAAGTAACATGCACAATGTTTAAATTTGAAAACCACTCCTGTAAAATGTAGTGTTGAAACTTCACTTTTGCGAATACCCACTAGATGTCAAAGTAGTTGGTATCATACACACGGTTTAAAAATCTTGTCTGCCGCTCTGGTAGTAGTTAATTATGCAGACAAAGAGGAAAGTCATTCTTAATTCAAAGGATTACAGATTTTTTAACTCCTGAAGACCATTGTACAACATTGAAAGTGTTCTTGCCTTTTAAGAGTAACAAACAACAAGGTTGTGTAGTTTACAAGCTTATTTTTCAAGATTCGTGAGTTTTAGATTAGTAACATGTCTCTTACCCAAAGTTTATACAAGAACATGTTTTAACATATACATTATTCCAAACAAGTTTAAACATATAAGAAAGCATTTCATTCACTTAAAAAGGCACAGTTTTCTTGCCTAAAAGAAACTCTGATAACCTACACAGATTCAATCAACCTAAGTCAACCTCAATCAACCTCAGCCAACCCAAGTAAATTTAAGTCAACCACAGTCAACCACGGTCAACCACAATCAACCTCAGTCAACCTCAATCAACCACAATCAACCACAATCAACCAAAGTCAACCTCAGTCAACCTCAATCAACCACAATCAACCACAATCAACCTAAGTCAACCTAAGTCAACCTAAGTCAACCTCAATCAACCTCAATCAACCTCAATCAACCACAGTCAACCTTAGTCAACCTAAGTCAACCTCAGGCAAATATAATCAACCCTAATCAACCACAATCAACCTGCTGCAGCAGCATCCCAGTCCATGTGACCGAATTCAGGATCATGAATCATTTGCAACGGAAATCATCAGTCTTTGCTTAGAGTCACTGAAAGGAAGATCTTTTACTGCATGATTAAATAAAAGGCTTTTTGTCTCAAATTTAGACACTCTTATCAAATATTAAGAAGGAAGAAAATGAGTTTCAGTGTTTGCAATAAAGACCTGCTCCCATGTCCTTGTGATGTATTTTAGAGGTTTTTATTCAATTGTTCCTCTTCAATTGGTTAAATAACATTATCTAGTTGGCCCCTTTTCACAATCACTTCAAACACTGACAAGTACTATTGCATATCAGAAAAGAGATGGCATCTTTGACTTGCCTTTCAGGTCATATCTCGAGACCTAACTGCAAGATGAGAGTCAGAGGCAGGAAACGATTCACAGCGCTGAATCCAAGACCAATTCCAAAGAGTCGTTGCCCAAACTGGGAGGACTCATTACCCTTAGTGTGCAAGTGATTTGTACTCTTCATCATGTAGACAACCATGTCAGGAGGAGACAGAACACTTGCTGATGCTATTCTGGAGTAAGTGTCTGACGAACTGCTACAGACATGTGCCTTTGGGTATAACAACACCATGCTATGAATGACAAGTATGCCGATAACTAGCCCGGGGTATACGACATGTGTATCCCACACCCTGGCTTGTATATCTCAAATATACCATTCTGGTACCTCTTGTTACCATACACTAGCTGCTATACATCACCCAAGAAAGTCATCTTTACATAGAAACAGTTTTCATATATATAGAGATGTTCTTGGAACAAAAAATAAATGCATATAGAATCCAAGAAAAGTTAAGAGCTGTTGAGGTGAGGTGATATGGGGTTACGCCACTTTCAAGAGTATTTCACTTATATCGTGGATGCTAGTATTAATGCAGGGAGAAAGCCTGCAACACCAAAAAGAGTTGTTGAATTTTGAATCAGCATCTGAAGTAGACGACATGTCTAATATACAAATATCATCAAGATAAATCTCCACAAGTTTTAATCAACATGGTTACTATAAAGACACTAAATTCAGAGTTCACAAGTTTAAAACCATAAACAAAAAATGAGATTACCTTTTACAAGAGAAATCACAATGTCAAAAATTAACCCCAGAAAACATAAACAAGGAAATTGGCTCAGCGTGGCTATGATGACAAGATTAGGTTATTAACGATGAAAATAGCTTTGTTAGTGAGGGCTGACAACACGGAGGGCGGGTCACATGCACATATACATCATGACAGGGTCACCACGATGACAAGATTTACAGGCACGTGTTAATTAACACAGCTAGTGATGAACAACAATGTGCAGAGCCTGTGTAGCTTAGAAATTTGTAAGGTTCTTCATTGGATGATTCGGGTGATGAGAGTTCTGATTTCAGGAATGGTAGCTTTGAATTTGAAATTATATTTGAACTGAGGCTCTCTGTAATGTATATTTCATTTTTCTGCATGAGTAGCCTTAATATAGTAGTCATAATATAAAAATGTTGAATTTTCAAGGCGTATACAACAATTGGTGGTTCATGCTTATCAATGAAAAGCTATTTCATATGTGAACATGTTCTCGTACATAATATATTTATTATATACATGCATTTTTTTCAAACTATTTACATCATGAAATCAACTTTCTCAAATTCATGTCATTTACTAAAATAAGTCAAATAAGGCTTTAATTTTTTCATAATAATTTTCCATTTAATATATTCATTTTAGAAATTCAATATAAATTTTTTAAAAACACATCATCTCATAAAAGGGCCAATAACGTAAGTACACATGTTTCAAACTATTTGTTAATTTCAGAACAAATCCCGTATTGCAGTTGGACTTATTGACAGGGACTCAAACTTAGTAGGGCTGAATAGGCACACACTCCATTGATACCATTACAGAGCTACAGTGTTTCCTTGTTTGCATAAACTGGCATCACTTGATTGATGTATTATAAAATGTACAACATGCACTGTTTGTTAATATCAGGATCAATATGGGTTAATAGTCCATATCATATGCCATCCATTGCGATGTCAACATTTCTTTTGCATTTTTGTCACTTTGGACATTTATTATTGGACATCTCAAAAGTTATTTCTTAATACAGATTACAGTTATTTTCATTCCCTCAAAAATACTTTTATTCTAAATCTTAAGATGGAAACTAATTACAGCAGGAAATGATATCATACAAATTCCTGGGGTTTAAAATCACTAAGTCCTGGGTGACTAACTTAACCAAAATGATCTTTGACTCACCCAAAAAAAAAGTCAATGACTTGCCTCTTTTTTTCATTTAAACATACATTGCAATACAAATTAGAAACTAAATTTCATTACAAGATAAATGTAACTACATAATGTTAATTATAATAATGATAATGTACCGGTGTATGGACTGAAATGAATTTAAAAAGTTCTTATAGCCCAAAACAATTTACCTGCAGTGCCATGAGAACCTGCTGCTAATCTCAGGTGAAAACGACTTATCAGAGAAGCAAATAATTAATAAAACCTCCATATTGCTGCTATCAGTGCGAGTAAAGGTTAATTAAGAATCTGTCAGCATTAATAATGGTTCCTTCAATAAACAATGAGCCTTACCTTTTGTTCTGATTAGTCACGCTAACGAACGGAGCAGAGGAATTGTATAATTAGTTTCAATGATCTTTGATGATAAGAATATTGATACAAACGTACATAAAACAGTATATATATGTGTTTTACAATGTTAATTAATAGGGGTGACTTATAGGCCTAATTTGACTAGTGCAATAGAAAAATACTATTGTGACCCATTATTGCAATTGCCATTGCAACAGTTTTGGATCAAAACAAAAATGTATTTCAGCTGTGTTTGATGAAACAGATGTCAGCCATCTTACTGTTACAACCAGGATGCACCACTATAAAAGAAAACTGCTCATCTTGAATAGTTGAAATGAATTCAAATGAACTTGCTAGAAATATTTGTACAAGTCATCATGAATATAATTAATCCAGGAAAAATAACACTTTTGATAGTATCGCTAGTTTACCTTATTATTGATGTATCAATAGTGTTATAACACTATATATATTAATAGGGTCCTTTTGCCTAAGATGACTATTACGATACATCGATAGTTCAATATATTGTTACACCCCTATTGATAAAGAGTTTAGATATAAGTAAACTATTAAGTTTCAAGTGTATTTCTTATTTTACTCCAAAGACAGGAGTGTATGAACAAATACCAATGAGTTTAAAGGGGCAGTGGTACATTTTTTGAAGATATGATTTCTTCAAATTAGTTGATATACACATTAGCTTATGTCAAATGTGTTCTTTCCATTACACAAATGTTCATTCGTAGCCATACAAAAAACTATCAACTGTCAAACAAAACCACAGGCTGCAATTTTTGTGTGAACACCTTTCAATCATTTGAGGTAGGGAAATGAATAAGAACTTAACTGAACATGATAATCTCGATTAGAACTGCTTCTTTTGATTCAAAAACATTGTCTGCAAATGGAAACATTTATTTTTATTTTCTTGAGGTCACTTGTTATATCTAAAAACATTGCTACTGCCCCTTTAAATCAATTATTAGAGGGCAGATTTATTGCTAGTACATCAAATTTGTTAAGGGATTAATGTTATTATCTTAACAAGCATACAATTTAGCATACTAAACGTGTATTGTTACTATTTTGATCATCCACATTTATCAATGTATTTTTTTTAGAACAGCAGTTAGGAACATCATATTTTTCAGGGCCTAGAATTTCAAAGCTTTCCTAGCACTAGTGGTACAGTACATTTACACTGGATTAAGACAATGCAAATGGAAAGATAGCTTCGAAACTCCTACTTCATAAATCAAAAGAGCAAAATTGTATGATCGTTTTTGCTTGCTACAGAAAACAAACATTACTCTAAGTATTTTCAAAGATTTTGTGATAATTAATTTTTATGAATCACGAAAGTTGTAATGGGTCATTTCAGTCGATCTTTAACACCGATTCAATTCCATATACTAAACATGTATATTTATAAAGTTACTATTTTGATAATCCACATTTATCGACATATCTTTTTAAAAAATAGAAGTCAAGAAAATAATAACAATTTTCATTGCCAAGATTTTCAACGCAAACCTAGCAGTTAGTTATCTGTTTAGTAGCACCATACTTTACATCAGATTGACTTTAAGACCATGAAAGTGGAAATATTGCTTTAAACTCCTACTTCATAACTCAAAAGAGCAAAGGTTTATGATCTTGTTTGCTTGCTACAGATTCCATTTAATTGGTGACAGAACAACAAACATTACTCTAAGTATTTTCAAAGATATTGTGATAATTAACAGGATAACGACCAACAATCCACTCCTGTTAATTGCTTAACCACAATGAGTTTCACTTAACTACTTCCCAAGGAAATATCTGATTAACATACCATCAACATACAACAATGTTATTATTGACATAGCAAGCAGGAAGTATTTGACCTCTGACCTATGAAATATACAAGCTGTGACCATATGATTGACTGTGTGACAATGTCAAGCTAAACAAGATATTGATAGTTGCATGGTTTACTGCACATATTGAGAAAACAGGTTCCCACAAAGTATTTCCCTCAAGATCTGTCACATAAATAACTTATTGACCTGGCCCAAAAGTACTTTCAAATGTATTCAACCTTATCCTGAAACATGTTGTATAAAGAATAATTTTTTAAAAGTGAAATAAGTCAATAAAATACAATTGCATACACACACAATATTACTTTTTGGGTATAATCATACTTCAATTGATGTTTATTTATTCCAAAATCAATGATTAATTTACTACATAGAAATTTTTCCTATTTTCATGGCAAAGACATTTGAATCAATATTTGAATGTTTCTTGTCAAAAGTTGCTTTCATATTTCACTATTGAATTTAATACAATAGGATATATGTTTTCATGACAAATAGTCCTGTCAAATTGAAACCTCACGACGATTATCTTCTGTGTAAAAATTCCATCAATAATTTATCATGTCAATCATGTTTTCTCATCCATTTCAACATAATCTTTGTTGTATTCTTTTCCTTCAAAATTTGCCATCATTTTCTTTTCCCTCATTGAATTATTTATCCTCAACACCGATAAACATCCAGACATTATTAGAAGTGCTCAGTGATCCAATACAACGATAATCAACTTGTAAAGAAATTAATTCCCATGACAAGAAGCGGAACTACTTGAGCACAAACAGTCATGCATAAAACATCAGATGAAGCATGTCTCTACTGTTATGTGGCTCTATCTCCTCTACAACAGCAGTTCCCATAGCACGCCACTCAGCTACAGGTTATATCAACCCTCCCTCTCTTGGTGGCTGTATTTGACTGTGGCAGGGGACAATTTAAAAATATATAAAATTTGAAAACCATGTATGTCTCATCAAAAAAATAGAGAAAATTGTTTTTAGTAAAAGGTACAGACATAGTTTTGATTAAGAAATATATCATGAACAACCAGAAATGAGAAATGTTTGTTCTGTTACTTATACATAATGAAAGATTTGTAAATGACGTTCACATTATATATTGAATATCCACTTCACCTTCCTATTGTGTCAGGACCATTGTATGGTGTCATCATATTAATGATTATTTCATTGAGTTGAGTTATTTCAGCATCACTCAGTGAAAATATGGTTCATGATTATATTATAATGTTGATTTCAATTGCTGAAGAGTCTATCCTAACATACTGACTGATCATAATATTCAAAGAATGTACATATTACATTTCATTTGAAACAACTTATCAAAAATAATATAATAATATATCACAATATTGTGTGGTTGTGACATCACAGCGTTAGAACCTCCGTCACAATGGCGGCAAAGTTGCGGAAATGTTCGTCCAATACAATTTCGGCAATCTGATTACTGAGGTCAAGTAATAAACAGAATACTAAACTTCCTCAATTTCATACTATTTTTTATCAAACTTGTTAATGATTTGGTACCATAATCATTTTTGATCGTTTTATACTTAATCATAAACTCGATTAATAAACAGTATTAAACGGAAGGTCGTTTAGTATCCTCCATGTAATTCGACCCTGGTAGTTCAACTTAATAATTTGAGCAACTAAATTACATGTGAAGTGTAACCTTGCCTGGATGAACTAACCATAACGGATGTTCGTTCAATATCGTAATTATTGTAAATATTCCAAATGCTTAAGGTTAATGACTTTTTATTGCAAATTTTGAAATTTTGATTTATTATACACTCAAAATGTTCTTTATTTCTTTTATTTTTCTCTGTGAAAAACAGGAGCATTAGTTGCACAACATTACCCCCTTCAGAATCTGACAAACACTGGAAAGGAGGGTTCCAGTCTACTAGACAGATATCGTCTGCAACAATCTGCAATTTTCACAGCTGACTTGAATTAAATCAATTGATGCAAAAATATGATTACACATTTTCTGGAATGGTGGGCCGGCCCCTAATTCACTCAATCAGTGATATTACCCTGATCGCGAGCAGGCCCACTGTCACAGTAATATAAACACCGAAATGGTACATTCATGGAAAATCAATCTGGTCTGTTTACCTTCACTCCGGCGCTACTCGGAACCGCGGTTCCTTGCAAACACTCTACCAACTTGAGTGTCCTCCTTTTCTCAGAGTTTTCCTTCCCAAATCTTTATTTCCTAAGATGTTTGAGAATCTAGGCAGTCAGTATATAAATTCCCCACCCAATGCAGAATCTAGACTAGACTAGTTTCTAAAATGTCTGGTAATGAGAGCTAGGCAACGAAACACTCAGCTGATTCATACATGTATGGAACTGGGTTAGCATAGACAGCTCAGTATGTGCGCCAGTGCGCGGACGTCGGAGAAGACAACCTCGAACGTGGAATATTACAGCGCTGTATCGGTCTATAAATCCCGTTAACAACCAATAAATATCAGTTAAGTATATATCATATCTGTTTTGGTAGTGATATCATGCGATAAAGACTGGTCTTTGAGAATAGTATTTATCATTCCGTCTTCGTGTCGGGGTGAAATGTACAAGCAGCACGCGCTGAGTGACAGATCAGTCTGCTGCACGTGCAGAGGAGCTTTTCATGAATTCAGTTGTTTTTCTTGTGCAATGTCGATATTGTATTGACATGGTGTGATATAGAATGCTAACGAACATGCAAATGAAAGACAAGAACGATTCCTACCGTGTGTAAAGACCGAATCTGACCTCACGATAAAATCCACAGCACTTGGAAATCGCATTTATGTTTGCCAGAATCCGGATCGATGTCGTAAAGCTGACGGTAGAGCCGAGCAGTGTCGTAAATGGCGCTAAACGTTGCTTGGCTTCACCTAAGTGCGTGTGGTAAAACCACTTGAGCAGATCTGAAAAAATTTCTGCGAATTCTTACGAACCATAAATCGTACTAGAATAATATTGCCAAAGCTTTATAGTATATTTGTATTTTTTCAACACATATATTCAGTACTTAGTAATTTAAATAGAGGTGTAAATATTATGACATAGGTTACTTTTGCCATTAATCTTTGTGATCGGTAATGCGGACAAATGCACTGTGTTTTTTTAGATTCAAGAAGAAGGAGGCGTTTTCTTTCTTTTACAACTCACAATAGTTAAAGTTAATATTATCATGTAATTAGTTATAAGAGAATATATAGATTTGAGGTCGGAAATGTAGAACGCTGATTGGATGCAATCATTTTTAGTTGTGCAATAAGCGACGCCGTTTCAAAAGTTTTTAAAAAGTTCCAATCTTATCAGGTACCGTATTTCCTCGAATACAACCCGGGTCGTCTATTTGTCCAAGAATACAATCCAGGGGTCATCGGGTTCTCAGTAAATGCACTGGGGTATACAACAACATCGAACACATCCCGGACCCCGCACAGAACACGGGGGTAAAGGGTTGCTGAATGGAATAGAACCCCGGTTGTATACGAGGAAATAGGTATTATTATGTGTACTGATTCACTCAGACCGATAACACGGGTATCACAATGGAATAGATGGTACCGTTACAGATTAAGGCTGCGAGGTTAAGGTTAATTTTTTATAAATCTTATCAACAATCAGAACTCAACAATATTTTCTTTAGTTGTGAAATTGCATTAAAGATGGTTTTTACTTATTTTTTTGCATGAATATTGAATATTAATCAACTTGGTCAACCCATCTGATAAAGATCGTTGAAATCATTGTAATATTCCGTTTTTAGGAAAGTTGGTGGTTTCAATATGATCCAATTAGCGTAAAATAAACTTGGACGCTTCTGTCAACGCGTTGCGAATCATTCAATAGTTGAATACCGTTAATATAGTTCCGATGATTTATTTTGCAAGATAAATAGAACGCAATGCAATAGAATGCACAATAGTATCATCAATTAGAGAAACGCTTGGAAGAGTAATCTACGGACGAAACAATGACCGTTAAGGAAATACACGAACTCGATCGATTGATAATCATGCAGAACTTTTGTATGTCTGTCTGATAATTAGTACTAACCAGAGACGTTACTTTCCTCTTTGTCCTCGTTGACTAATCACGATCCGTGTGGAATCATAAAATCGTATAGGGTTCGACAGTGTCATGTAATGTTATTGTCACAAATGGTAATGCGTTTTTGATTTTATAACTTTATTCTTAAAACTAGAACAACGCAAATAATTTCGAGGCGTGTTTGCGACGGGGTGGGGGGGGGGGGGGGGGTGGGTGGGGGGGGGGGGGGGGGGGGGGGGGGGTGTAATTGATTATAGTAGGGGTTCCTCCGTAGATATTGTTTAAATGTAGTAAATCAAGTTTAAATCAAGTCAATGAACATTTATGAAAAATAAATGCTAAACAACTAATTATGGTTGTATGTTGTAAAATATATAATTTTGTATTTTGGTCATTCCATTGTAATAGAGGGTTCAGTTGTGTGCAGCCAACCGTAAATGTTGTTTTTTTAAGAGTAATGTAATTTAATGTATAATCCTTCAGCAGTTATTCCGACATATACAAGAAACACAAACGTGCTACCTGTTCTGGGAAACACATACAGTTATCTACATGTAAATAGGTTTTAGAAATAAAGCGTGCGTGTTATTTTTGGAAGTTACAAGTAAACATAAACAAATCATTTCTAATGTGTACCTCGGCAGTTAGATAAAACATTTCTAATTTTATTGACTTGTTGCCTACACAGCTATTCAGAATGACAGACGTTTCTTAAGTCGTATGTCTTTGTTAAGTTTTCAAAAGATAAAGAAAACAAAAAATATTTTTCAAAAGTTGATCATATAATATTTTTGTTTTTCAATGCAGATAGAGTTTTAATATAAACACTACAGGAAACAAATAATATGTTTTCTATAGATTGTCTTTTAAGAATTCATTAATCTATAGATCTCAAAATAACAGCTATCAGTTTTTTAAATCTTATTTACAATTTTAAAAGTTATCGAGGAGAAACATGGTTTAAATATTTTAACAATGAGTTGATAAGTAAAAACAAATGAACGTTCATTTTACCGATAAATGTCAATCTGTTTTCTTTAAATCTGCTTTCTGATATAAACCCAATAGTTTGTCGTTGTTGTGTAGCACATGTTAAACGAAGAAACAGTATAACTTGAACTAAAAGAAAACAAGTTTTGTATGATAGTAGTTAATAAGCAAAAACAAGTAAATAACTGGATTAGTTAACTGGGAAATATACTTATCATTATTCTTCTACCAAAATAGTATGATTTACTAGACATTATATTTCTTCTATTTAGTTGATATAATTTTCCACATTTACTCTATCACGTCTAGTATAAATCAACGTGAAGGTTGCAGATGTATCTCAGTTGGTTTTCACAACACGATTACCACGTAACCCCTGGAAGATAGGAGATATCTCTTTTTAGTTTAAGATTATGTGATATCACAGGATATCATGATTTACTATAATTGTTTCCTATAAAAAGTCTTTTCGAAGTCATAAATAGCAGTTTAAGAAAAACAATCTTGCAAAGAAAATACCGTTTAATGGAACCCAAATGAAACTTAAGCGAAATTTGAGTTGACAAAAAAAAAGAGATTTGTTTAGATTGGAGTTGAGTGGAGTGGAGTAGAATATATCGAGAAGGATTCTATCATTGGTGTATTGCATGTATAAAGGACGCTTCTGAGTGAAAAAATGAGTGAAAAATATTTTAAATGTAATCCCAGAAAACATTGTGAATTAAGCGCAAACTATCTCATACCAAATTTGGTGTCACATTTTAGTCTTAAACCTTTTTCTCATTTGTAATGAATGATGCTACACTTTTTACTAATTTTGCAAGCATTCAAGATGTTTGTATACGATACCAGTAATTGTATACAAGTCTGTCAGCATTCCAAACCTGTAATCGTTTACTTGCTATCTCCATGACGATATGTCCCCGCATGTAAAATCATTACCTATGTCAGATACTCCCATTTCTCTTATCCCGAGATAACATATCACAAAACTACGGGTTACCAGAAGTATGGTGACAAAACATTACTGAAAACATACAAAGATAAGTACATCTGGGTGGGCACTACCAAGATAGGTTCTTTATGTGAGTAAACGAAGGAGTATGAAGGTACAGAAAGGGTTAACAAAATTGAAGTTACATATAATATTATACTCTATATAATATACTTTAATTTACACATGAAAATTACAGCTGATCAATGAATTTGTACGGAATAATCATATATTGAATTCATTATGTGACCTATTTTAACACAGATTACTTCATAATAATGAATTTATATTCCCTTTAAATATCCCAAAACCGCCTTTGCTATGCATGGTTTTACTTTGACTGCTTTTGATGTTCAAAGATTTCACAAAGGGCTCATGATAAGAGTATTATTGATATCACAGATTCTTTAACACCGTCAAAGACTATCAAATGATAAATGTAAAAGTCCCTTGGAATATCCAAAAACCGCTTTTGCTAGGCTTTTTTGTACTTCAATATATGGATATACCTCCCGATGCTAAGATTCGATATTCACGAATGTATCCAACACTAAAACTGGTATATACAGTATAGCCTCCGGTCTACCGTCAAAAGTATAGCCCGTGACTAGGGCTTACTTTCACAAAACGCTAAGGTGATCGTAAATCACTAAGGTAACCTTAGTGCAGTGTTAAAGTATGGGAGTTAAGGTTAACCTTAGTAAAGGTTGCTTTGTGGAAGGAGGCCCAGGTAATCACACAGGTAACGCTTCACTATGTACAGCAACAAGGGTGAATAACTTTCTTGCTTACCTTGCTTTCTGTTCCACGCCATTTGATATATACATTCCACAAACGGCTCCAGGTAAGTGTTATACATGTATGTATTGCACAGATTATTTAACCCCCAACATGATGCGCAGCAAGTGGGAAAAAGTGTGCATGCCGTTTGTTTAAAATTATTTCATAACATGGTGCAGACAATTCAAGTCACGGTAGGTGCAAAACTGCAAACGAAGCTGTTTGAATTGTCATTCTGTCAGGTTTAGGTTTCTAACAAATATAAACTGACGGAAGGTTGTCTATCAAAACCATATTTTCATCTGTTTCTTTATAATAACATTTAACAGACATCTTTTGTTCTATAGAAAACTATCATAATCAATAACTGCATGGTAGGTATTAATATAAGGACATTTCCTCAATCGTTTGTGCTTACATTTAATCATCTTAGTATTAACCACCAAACAAGGTGTTATGCTTTTGAACATTTGCTTGTGGTTGCGATCAATAAATTATTTAAGGTGGTTCTTCAATAACTTTTAGTTATATTTTTAAACTCGAAAAGACATCCCGATTAATATTTAGTTATTTTTTCGTGATTGACATCCATGACGATCGGACAGTGCATTAAATCACATGGGCTTTTCATTTCGATTCGAGAAGCGAAATGCATGCGTGTTATTAGAAACAACAGCTAAGGTTAAGTATGGGATCACAATTGTCTACGCTTGTTGTGAATATTACAATATCATATTAAATTTGTTCAAAAACAGAACGGTATTTCTTATTCCCTAAAACGACATAAATTCGGTTTCTATATCTTAGGCATGTGCCTTTAACTCAAGTGAGTGTCATTAGTGTTTTCAGTTTTGGTTAGGAATATATATATTTCTCATTATCTATTTATCTTGTTCTATTAGCCATAGTTTTTAACTTACCGCTTTTCTGATAATTATTTTTGTTTTCAAAATACGGTCTCAGTTACTCTTTAAAACAATAAAGCTCTCGAGTGATTCCTGATAGTGATGAAATAAAGGTTGAGACGTGTTACAGCGCCTTTTAACATCTTGCTGATAAACTCTTTTCAATAAATTGATAGTCAGGAACGTTATGCACGAGTAATACTTGTTCATTTTTTGTAATGTGGTTCGTCAATCTACTTTCAATTATTCACATATTATATAGACTAATATTGACGTGGAGATTAACTGGCTTTTTGTCCTTTTGAAATAATATGATTATAACTAAAAGAAAACCACATAATTATATAAAACGTTAACGCTTTCATAAATTTTTTTTTGTAAATCAATCGATATAGACATCAGTAAGTGTTGGCCCGAAGGAAATCTCTCGGACATATCACTTATTATAAACCTATAGTGACGTCATGCACTTTATTGTTCTTAGAGGGCATTATATAGTTTTATTTCCTTCTGCCTAACAGAACAAGGACATTGTTCACGTAATGTCCCTCGGATGCAGGTTAATATCAACATAGTTGCCCTGCCAAGGAAGACTTTATGTTGAAGTTTTCCTTTTCCAATAATTATAATTAAATGAAAGGGTTATTTCTTTAAATGCAAAAGTCAAAGTATTACCTAACTTTCACTATTAAAATATCCAATGATTCTTATATTTAATCTACAATGTTGTGTCTTCGTGCAGTATCGATCCCGAACACACACCGCACTCCATTCCCATGCATACACCACTATACCACTGAGGCTGACCTGAAAGAACATCAACCATAAACACTTTTATAACTAAGGTCTTATTTCAGGTTGTTGGACATTATTAGGTCGTTTCTGCACATAGTCTGCCTACCATTTATCAGCTCAATCAACGTCATTATAATTACTTGACGCTTTATGAAATTGATAAAAAATGACCCGCGGGCATTATTAAGAATAAGGGATGCTTACCAAGGGGATTTGCCCGCGGGTGATGTTTTATCCATAACGTAGAGGTCGGATAAAGACGAAATTAATCAGATGTAGCGACAATAGTCTACCACAGTAACGAGAAAGATACTCCAGACAGATACATATGATATTTCATTTCCGATGGGTTATCTCCTGTTATACCACAGCTAGAAACTGGAACCAGTTGAGCTGTAAGAGAAGGCTGGGCGGAAGGGTACTCCCTGAAATATTGTATTCAGATCCTCTGAATTTATATGGAATATTATGACATCGGCCTGATATCATGCTTTCTCTACTCAATATTGGATTTCATCAACCATTATAGAATTTTTAAGTTTAAGTAAACATTTCAATGTTGACTACAAGTCGCAATACTATATATAAGCTATTTCTTGCTATTGCTTTGATTGATTCTTATTGATTAATATCAACATATAGTTTGTAACTGCTGAAAATTATATTTATTGTGTATCTTATATCTTGAAGGCTTACACATTCATCTCCGTGAAAACATATCAACTAACTGAAATAACGTTATGCTTATTATCCACTTACAAGTTGAAAACATTTTCAAGAAAGGCATTTAGCAATTACTAAATTACTAGTGCACCAATCACGACCACATTGGGTATACGTTAGCACAAGCACCTGCAAAGAAAAAATAGTATAAATCCTTACGGATCTACGAAAACCTTTGGAAAATTTGAACGCTTATCGAAATCTGTCATGCAAAGTCTGATAAACTTTTATTTCAGAAAAACAGCAAGTAGCAATGAAGCCTTTATGCAAATCTAGTGAAGCTAATTGAGGTATATGTTAGAAAAACAATGGTAAATGTATATAGTAGGACGGCACTCCAGCAATATTTTCTTCCATGATTTTAATTCTAGAAAACGTTATATTTCTTCATCATTACTTATTGCAATACATTGGATAAAGGGATAACCGAATCAAGAATAAAAGTCAGGCGAAATAGAAAAGCCTTATACATAGACTTAGAAACTTCCAGGGACACCTAGAAACAGGATATTACAGACAACTACACTGACAATAAACCATGGTCTACACCTGATCGCTGATTACAGGTATAAAGATGTTGACAGTTATCCGCTTATAGATTAGGATGGCATTATTACATCAAAGTCGGCGTAGTGGTTTGGTTACCAGCTTTTGTCACCAATCTAAAACATTGCAATCTACAGAATAAGTGTAAAACCGATAGACTTCGTGCGAGATCAAGGGGGCTTTTGATAGATTAATATAGTAGTTATCAGTGGTGCCATCACGGACACACAGAAACGCGATATTACAGGTAATTGCATTGAAAACAAAGCATGCTCTATACCCCTGGTTGATCATTACCTGCATGTTCGAAGTGATCTGTCAACATTATGTTTTAGAGGTGGGGTTATGCTAAATGATATCATGATTGCTGAATAATGACGTATCGAATGAAACTTCCTGATGAAATAATGGAAGTGCCATTTGATCACAGTGTCTTGTGTATTTGTTCACTTTATGGCAGCGTTGTAATTATTATGGTTGTAAAGGCTTTTTATCCTTTAAATAACCCGTTTGATTTGCAGTTGTGATTGGTAATCGGATAACTCTTATTCCACCTGCCGATGGTTTCATGATACTTGTGTGTATAACGCAATACCAACACATAGCATTTAATCTTGATTACGTCACTTACAGTCAGCGTTGACGGTGGTCTAAAGCAATTGGAGGTCAGTCTTCAAGCAGAAAAAGTAAAATTGATTTTGCTATTATTCGCTTGTCCGACATCCCCTCATCCTGTCTGCATTGTGGAAACACATTGCCAATCAAAATTCAGGAACTATAATGATTGTTTCAAAGCTGCTATCCGTTGACAGTTTCTGTCAATTTTCAGAGGTTTTCAGAGGTTAATGACGCTTCTTTGGTGTGACTTGTACTGGTTTTTATCCACACCAGAAATGACCATTATCATTTACGAGATGCTGTTCTTAGTCTTCTTAGTCACGTGACTTTCCACTACTAGACAGGTCACATGATTGTTACATGTACCTTTTGGTATTTTTATCTATAAGGCGAGAAAATGTATTTATCAAAAGTTTTAAAACACAAATTTGTGGCTTTGTCACCTTGAATGCGATGTTTACAGTCATCATTTCTATAACAACGAGGGTAGATAAAAACGTTCATAGAATGACATAGAAACAACATCAAAGTGTAACTTTTTGCAATTTATTTTTGAACATACTATAAGAGCTATTTAAAAAATGATGAAGAATCACAGAATCGGAAAAAACATAATTATCTCCCCTGAATACCAAACTGGTTTCACTTTTATTTCCAATGTGATTTTTCGATTTTTTCTTTGTCTTTTTGGCCATTTTTATATGACTTTTTTATGAAAACAATTGTTCAATATGTTTTTCAGAGCTACGTTGAGTAATATCGATGCCTATTAGCATTTTCATCCCGTAATAGTTTACTCATTATCAACAGACGTCCATATGTAAAATCGTTGTCGTTATTAGACTCTCGAATTATGATAATCAAGAGATGTCATACCACAAAACACGTGGTTACTAGACGTTGGGCAACACAACCTAGCTGACAACACATACAGATAACTTTCATCTGTTCCCGTCAATATAAATGCCTTGGTGTGTGGTAAAAGTTTTTGTTACTTTGTGCTTAAGGATTGTTCCAGATCTTTGTCAAATGCGCAAAACCGTAGTAATATGCATTAGAAAAAAAAGCATGTCATTGTTGGAATTTGAATTGTACTTTTATATAAGTAACATATCTATGAAACCACTTTAATCCTGGATGACATCATGAAGTTAAAAAATCCAACTATTTAGTCATATATCAAATCAAGCCTTTCTCTTAGATTTGCATCGTGTGGTAATTTGATTAAATTCCATAGACATATATACCTACTCTCAAAGGTTTCTTTGGTTTTAATTAGGAATTCACTTCTGACATTTATCTGCAATAGAAGTTATCTTTCTTGATTATCAATATACTAAAGACCCGGAAAAGTAGAGCTCTTTAGTCTTGTATGCTTCCACAGTCTTGTCAATGAAGCACTGCAGCTGAGTCAGTTACTGCTTCAGTGGAAGCAAGCACAAGCTTGTATGTGGGAATACCGTCTTGCTTTCTGTTCCACGCCATTTGATGTACTTGTGACGTTTCACATAATGCTCATAATATAGGCTTTATGGATAACGCAGATTCTCTGAAGTCAACGTGTCTCATATCACTGATGATGGAGGGAGGGAGGGGGAGGGAGGTGGCGAGACGGATTACATGTAGTTTGTTTAAGAAAACATTTTAAAACATCATACACGCAATTCTGACGTTGCGCTATGTGCAAATCTGAAGTGCAAACTGTTCAAAGAGTCATTTCATCGGGTGAGGATTTAAAAAGAGAGAAGAAATTGACACAAAAAGATATATAGCGTTTGCTTCTCTATTCACACTGTATTTTCTCTTTGATTCATTCTGCATCTCACAATCGTATATTTATTAAAAAATCACGTCAAATCACGAAAATCATGAAGTTACCTCTACATGTAAAATGCTTATTTTACACCAATAGCCGTGTTAGATAATACACTTATAGGAAAATCATTCATTCTTTAAAGTTGAAATGTATAACTCTTATCTATGAAAATGTTTTCGTTCAGACAAGTGCTGACGGAGTAATGCATACTTAAACTTGTTTTATTAATGATATTGTAAACATATAACATAAGACATAAGAGATGGAGACTATAAATCATGAAAATACCTCTCTTATAGAGTTGCGTCATATGAAACTCTTGTATTTAATGCATTTACCCCGAGACGAGAAAGTTATAAACTGTACACCAAAAGGAAACTATACACCTCTTTAATTGGAATACCATAAAAAGTTATTTGCTAAGAGAAATTTGGTTTGCTGTGTTTTAACATCCCGTAAGTTCAGTATTTTGTGCTAAAATAACAGTCTGTAGAATTTACTGTTAATTATGTAATCGCCATATTTTCATGTGTAGGGTATATGAAAGTAAAGTTCTAACTTAAAGGTGCCATGAAATTTATTTTGAGACCATTTAATGTACTTCAAATTGCTTGTGATCCTCTTTCAGTTTGTGCATAAGCATGTTCCAATAATGAACCACTTGCCCGAGGTGACATAGTGAAACCAACCTTTATCAGAACCTCATCGGTACTTAAAGATTCAGTCAGTTTTCGGGTGCATGGCTATGGGGAAAGCTAATTTTGGTATTTTAGACTGCCTCGGATAGTTTAGTCCGTAGGCCAGACCCTGAAAAAAGTTAGAAGCCAAAGCAAGTCTATAAAAAGACTTGTGTGCTTGATTTCAGAAATTTCAGTCTCCTTTTCATTTTATTTAATATTTTGTATTATTAACTGATGCATTTTTCCTTTCAGAGTCTAATTGTTAGGCTAGGGGTAGTTCTACGTGTAATGGAAGTCGTTTAGTCACTTTGTAATTTGGGCCAATAATCCATATATCAAAACAACACCGGCGATTAGTTGTTTATTGCACAAATGCGCATTTGCTATTTAAGCATCAAATTTCTTTTACACAAAAATAGCCATCACCTGTAAAAGAGTAGCTTTTCCAGGTTTTGATGGAATAGTTTGCGATTAACTACCCGTATCCATTATCTTATTAGCCTTCTGATATGATAATAGCTCCTCCTAAGTTTATGCGCACGTATTTCGGCACGCTAGCTTTCACTTTATTACCCGTGTTGTAAAATGTTTGCGTGTGCATGTGATGGATTCTGTGTCTAACGATTGTTTTATAGTTCATTCTTTTAAGGCTATTAAGAGGGTTTGGGTGTGGCATAACTTGGTCATCAGGTTTTATCTTATTTTTTAACATATTGACAAATTGTTCTTTTTAACAAAGAATTCTTATTATCAAAATATGAGCACATGGACAGGCAAAGACTTTCAAAACTATTACACAGGAGAGTTGTGTTTCAGAAAAACAGCAATATTTTAAAGCATATTTACCTTTCTGGTTGTAAGTAATTGGAACTCCACTCTTGTCGGAGATAAAGTATAATAATCGGGGATGTACAGTGATCGCTGCTGTAAATAAATAATCGCTGTAGTGTACACAGAATCTTATCAAAAGCAATAATGAAAAAAAAAGAAGTTGATAAATGTTGCATGTTTCCTATCCATCATGTCTTAATCAACCCAAAAGTTAAAGCTGTATCAATGTGTCAAAACGGCGATGAACCCGTTTCCTCGAGAAGATATGGGCTATATTTCATCAGTCTAAGGTTAAAAGATAGAACAGGATATGATTATTTAATTTAATCTTATCTTTAAAAGTGGTTTCTTAACTCAAATAAAGTTTTAGTTTCAATGACTGTTTTTGAAATTGATTTTAAAATTCAGTTTTCCAAGTGATTAGAATTATACTTAATGTGATATGAAAACGGAATTATATTGTTCGACCATGACAATCTCTATTTTAGTCAATACCAATATTTTTAAATTTTGACATTATATATTTTTTAATTTGTCACAGATTCAATTATTATAACATTGTATTACATGAAAAAAATCACTAGGAGACCTATTAAAAAGGCATTGATGTTGAAAATTACAATTTCGCCAAAATACCAAATCTGGTAACACTCCATAGTTGCGGTGATTTAATTTCATTTGTCCTTTAGTTTTGCTTTTTACTACCATGATGTTGTTTCAGAAAACAATCAAAAAGTTTTCAACAACAACATGCATTATTATGCAGCCCAATTAACATTCTAATTCTTTAACAGTTCCGTTAATTCCTACAAGACGTTCACCCATAGATGCATTATTGTTGTCAGATACTAATTTGGGGGTGATATATTACGAAACACGAGGTTACAAGATGTATGGCGACATAGCATAGCTGATAAACACATAGCTGATATTCATCTGTTTCCGTCATTATTACTACAGCAAAAATTACTTACATTGCATTTCAAGGCCGTCAGTGTTGTGTCGGATAACCTTTTGATAACCGAATAGTACTTAGATCAATGCAGGGCATTTTCTCATTGTCACAATCAGAAAAGTTCTTTTACGTAGGAAAAAAATTTGAAAACCCAATTCTTAAAAAAGATTCACCAAGTAAAACAAGTAAAATGAAAAGAAATGAAAGGGAATCTAAGTTTAGATTATCCAACAAGAATTCTTGTCTCTTAAATAATGACGTTACTGAAAAAAAACCAAAGAACACAAAAGGAAAAAAGAATTTGGTATTTTATCGCCACTACACGGTTTATAGCATCACAATCAAAACAATAGGGTCCAACAGATGATGCTTCACCTGCTGCAGGTACAAACTTAATGGTATGAACACCTTCTTGCTTTCTGTTCCACACCATTTGATGTCCAAGGTTTTCTCAAACCTCTCAAAATAATAGCCCATTGGAGTATACAGACTTAAAAAAGCCCAACATGTTATAGATAAAGGATGTTTGGAAAAGGAGTTTGCGTGTAGAAAAACTTTCATTGCATGCACAAGCAGTTCTGACGTCATAGTTGGTGCAAAGCTGCAAGAAAAACTGTTCAAATACCATTCTATTCCTAAGGTATCAAAGGGGAGGAAATTTATATAACATATGGTACAAGGTTGTCTATCAAATCAGTATTTTATCTGTTTCTTCAAAATAACATTTTTCTTAAATCTGTTAAAGTGTTTTATATCAAATTAATCTGTGCTTAATTTGTTAACAGAGTACAAGCAGCTCTTACATTTTATGCTTCAAGTTTTCGCTAGCATGTTGTTTATGAACAAAGGAGTTTACATGAAGCTAAAACCATTATCATAAACCACTAAACCATATACAAGCAGGCCTATCGTCACAGTAGTTGCAAGACTGCAAGAGCGAATTTTTAAATTGTCATTCTAACAGGTAAATATATTAAACAAGTAGAAAACGAATGTAACAACTTTGGCTGGGTTGTCTTTTAAAAGTATAGTTCTTCTGTTACTTTCACTTCACATTCATCTCTAGCTAATACTCATAAAATATTCATACAATGACACGTATCTATATAAAGTCATCTGATAATTATTTGATAATATCAACCATGCACCACAAGAAATGCTATCATATACAAACAAATCTCGGAAAACCAAAATTAACTATTGGAATTGTTTTTCAACTTCATGAAGTTGTATTTTTGCGTGGTGGTACAGACAACACCAGCCATTTGTCCAACTATACATACCTCTTGTATCGGAATTGTAAAAAAGAGAAACGCAGACCTTTCATCTTGTAAAACCAGAGCTATATGTCATTTTACAAAATAGCAGTACCATCTTTGGAGAGGCTGTTACATACATAAAGGCAAGTTTCAAGTTTCCTTCATTTACCTCATATGTTATGAAAAAATTAATAAGTTGAATATAACATGTTACTGCTATCTCTTGCATACACTGTGTCTATGTGGTTGAAGATTGTTCGGTTGGGTTTTTAATCCAAATTGCGACCTTATTCTTTCAATAAATGATCACTGAAATGATCAGCATTACAACTTTAGCAACTGCCAGTAGTTCTCGATAAAAGTAGACCATTGGCAAAGATATATCTACGCATATAAGCTATTGTCATTTCTAAAGATATCCCTAAATAGATTCAGGGAAGGCAATCCCCATTTTGGAAAATTAATCAAAACGAATATTTTATATTAAAGAACATTAATTATATGTGTATTTGTACATTTGAAGTATTTGTTTCAAGACCATGTTCACTAAGAAAAGGTTTCAATAACGATTTTCATAAACTACTAAAAATGCTTTCTACTATATTGCCTCAACAAAAATTTGAAAACACTATTTCCCCATCCATGAGTATCTTGAATTGATTAACTTATCGATGCTTACTTAAAAGTTTTTAATTTTCATATCAATTTATAATTAAATCTAATTACATGTATATTAAAACAATTAATGAAATAATGAATGTTGATATGTAATTGCTTCCATTTTGCAAACTGAGCCATTTGAAATTTCTTCATTTTGAACCATGACATCTCACGTAGAATAAATCTATCAAATCAGCTTTGATCAATGAAATCATGTTGAGACATTAATATTGATTTTTGAAACTTGATTTGTTTCATAATGATGAAATGTTCTATCCGACCAAAACCTAAATGTTATTCGCTAACTGAAGGCAGCGAGTCATCTGCTTCCCAGACAAAAGAAGAACAAATGTGTGAAAACGACAAACATTGGGCTGTTAACCTGTTTTCATTACATAATGTGAGTTAAAAACACCAAAGATTTGTTTGATGATAGAATGCATGAAATAGACTTTGAATAATAGTAACTTTACCATTTTATGAGGTACTGTAAAATAAAGCTTCGATTTCTGAATATGAAATCATTTCATATTAAATCTATTTACAATTTAAGGCAATAAACAAACGTGCTTGTCAGATGTCATTGTAGTTTTAATTGCTTATTTGTGTTACATGTGAATTTCAATTCGCAAAATGTCTCCAGTCAAACCACCAAAATAATACTACCAATTTAATATAAGGATAACAATATAACTGATAATAAACTAAGAGTTTAAAGTTGCAATATAGACTGATAAAGAATACAATATCACATGAGTGACAATAAGCTAGCTAAAACAAGTATAAAGCCCTGGGACAAACAGCAGATTATAAGATGAGTCGTGTTAGATGAATTTGGTTTGAAAATCCAAAACAACAATGGAAAACAATGGCGCAGCAGAATGGTCAGTATAATGTACACGTAGGAAGGTAAATGTGTAAATGTAAGTTTCCTAAGCCAACCATATGTATAAATGTTCTCTCTGTGGAAGCTTCCGCAGTATAGCGATCTGAAATATTCAGGAACTCACAGAAATCTCTACGTTGATGAGGATATGGTATTGTTTTCAGCACATTCATCTATTTGTGTTTTGTAATATGTAATGATAAAAAGTTTCTTCTCAATGAGAATTTAATCTGCAGTCCTAATTTGAGGTATAACATATGCATCTCCTCTTTTAAAATTAAGATGTTTATACTACTCCTTCATTCTAATAAGCCATATGAAGTGTTTATAAAGTTATTATGATATACTATAATGGTAATTTGAAGGGAAATCATTTTACTTCTTTTGTATTTGTAAAATGACAAATTGCTTGTGTAACGTTAAGATCATAGGAAATATGCTACACTGATTTGGGAAATAATTATCAAACAAGATAAAATACCCTTTAACAGAAGGTCAAGCAACTTTAAATGATGTGATCAGTACATTTAGAAACACGATATTACAGTTTAGTGCAATGTAAACAAATCGTGCTCTTCATCTCTAACGTATGATTACCTGGATGCTCGGAGGGATGTGTTTATCATTACCTGGGGCGTTTAGTTTGTGTAAGGTATATTCTGTTAAATGATACCATGATTGTCGCCGAGCTGAATTATCTCATATGAAATGGATCTCTCTAATAGAATAATGGATGATTGACTTGACAACAGTGCACGAATGTAAGAGCATTGAAAACAAAGCATGCTTTCCTCCACTGACTGATGGTTACCTGGATGTTTAGAGACACGTCTTTATCATTACCTGATCGGTACAGTTTGTTTAAAGTGACACAGGGTGTGTTTCATGAATTGGGTATGTGGCCTACAATAGCTCAACTATCATATATCCTTAGAGAAGTTAAAATCTAAAGTTGCATCTTTCTCTCTTGAATGATAACATTTTCTTGTTTTCGATTGAAAATTAAAAAAAGGCTCTTTGATGTTTAAGAAAGTATGCGTCCCATTTACATGTATATTAATCAAATGACCTACTAAGCAATACCAACCTATACATGTGATAAGAACGTGGTTAGGGGCTCTGTTAGGGAGAGGGCGCTTTTAGCGTCTAATATGCTATTTCTCTTTGTTTTGAATTTAACATACATCATTACGATTGAAAAAGAAGATGTCTGGAATTACAGGAAACACTATCAGGATTCCAATGTCGAAAATAAATAGCACTCTAAATACCGAATGTAGTGTCTCTCTCTTTAGTGGCACTGATGTATGTCAAATTGTTCTAAACTTTTTGCACTTTTTACTTTCCTGGAATTGTACTGTAAACATTCACGGTTTTTATGCGTTTCAAGCGATGTTTAATACTCAACCATAACTGTTTCATAGCAGTTTTTTCTTTACTTCAGTCGTCCTATAGTAATATCATCATATTTAGATCCTCATTTTGGATATTCCTGAAAAAACATAAGAAACCCAAGTCTGACGACAAAACGTAACTAGCAACACACAAATAATTATATTTATCGTTATATTGTCACGAGGTTACATTGTCCTTCAATGTGTTGTCGAGAGTTTATCCACGTGTCAAGATTCTTAGATAATATCCAAAAGTAGTGAAAGTTAAATACAATGCATCTATTTTGATATGAACCAATTTGAATCTTCTAAACAAATACAATAATACATATAAAAAAAACTGTTACCCTCTTCAAAGGTTTACATTTATTAAGTCCGCAATGCATTGTATTTAACTTTCACTACTTTTTGATGTTTTCTAAGATACTGCTATGTGAAATTTACAGTAAAAAGCAGCAAGGAACTATGTTAGATCCCACTGCCTATAATGTTTATTGAACATATCAACTTCAACGTATTAACAACTAAACTTGTTTGCTTATGTATTATGTAAGTTATGATGTAAATATATAAAGATTCAAAAGTAAAATGAAAATATAGCGATTATACATAATTATCAGTAAATAATCAAGTTCGTTAACATAAAATGCTATTCATGGGATGTTAAACTACAAAATAATTAGTTCCTCTTGAGTCATAACTCTCTATGATTTTCAGCTTTATAGAGTTGTCACATTTCATTTCGTTCACATTATAACCAGTAACAATATTTTGTGGGTGGCACATCAATGCAACTCAATATGTCAGAAAGATCGAGGTTATTTTCTCCAACAGAGCTCAAACGTTACCTGGTGACTAGTTTTGATCGATTAGCTTAATGTGGGGAAATAATGTCAATAAAGGACATATGCATTGTTGCAGTAACTTTGAGCAGCATGCAATTTGTCTTCAAGACAATACAAGAGAATACACTCTAGAGAATATACACTGGGCAGTAGAAACTGTTATATTTTTTCGGTGATTTAAATTTCTGAGTGAAAGACAAACAATTTTTACCGCCTATTCCTTGATAGAAATATATTATGCACTTACTAAAAGATTCTATTTTCATCTAATGTAATGTCAATCATTTAGTTTTACTCTTCTGACGCAAAGATGTTCATTATCATTAACTTTATTAAAACAATGCTCAGCCCTTTTACGAATGTTGCAAAAATACGCAAATATAGAAGAAAATGTCCTAGGTCAACCCTGCCTCCTCACTTGATAAAATATCGCTCATCAGAATAATGTTACACATCTATACGAATCTACTTAATCTTTTTCATTTCAAGAATGATAAGAAAAGAAAGATGACCTGTATATTTTTTAATAAAATGTGTTTATTGAAGGGCCGAGATTAGATGTTAAACCACGAACGCTTGTATTGGTATAAGGGATGAGACATTTATACAGCACATATATATGTTATACATCTGTTGAAAATGCTTCCTATCAATACTTTATTCTTGTATTTGAATTTGTAATTATTTTTGCATGTTCAGAAAAATAATATTACAGGTTAGTGCCGTGAAAACAAAGCATGCTCTACAATTCTGACTGACGATTACCTGAATGTTCAAAGTGATGGTTTATCATTACCTGGGGCGGTAAGTTTGTATAAAGTGCAGTTATACGATATCATGGTTGTGACTGAGAAGAATTGATTGATATCAAATAAAATTCCCTAATAGAATAATGGAGTTGGTAGTGAATCCGAGTGTGATTTGTCTATGTTGACTTTACACAAGCTTGTTCATCATTACGCTTTTAAAAATTTGTGTTGTTGGTAATTCATCCTGTCTGCTGTAGAAGACTTGAAATGTTATGTATCTAACTCATCATGTTATTTGAATTTACCGACCGACTGAAACGAAAACAAACAACTCATTTGTTTGCATTGACGTGTTAATTAGTTCACATGAATCATTGTTTTTATATCTTTAATCCAATGACACAGCATTTAGGTGAGTCTTAAAATTTTGCCTTTTTTTGGTTGAACGTTTCGATCAGTTTTGAATAATAGATTCTGTAGATATTTAATAATAATGGTAAGGTAATAATACAAATGGTAAATGCATTATGCTTTTGTTTTTATGTATATAATTCCACTATGGAGAAAAAGGCTGAATTTAAACAAAATATTAAGGTTTTTAATTATATTTTGCGACATGTTAAATTTGTAAATGTTTAGAAAATGATAGGTATAGATTCAAAAGAATGATAATATATTTATAATACACAAATTAAAACAAAATATTTACCTGCGAGCTTCCACGTTGATTATTTTGTCGATCACAGCAACTCGTATTGTGTCTAGATGAGCCTAATAATTAGTCCCACTAAATGACTGTGAAACACATTACAGCCATTTATAAAACATACATGCTGGTCCTCATTCAACCAGCTAAGATTATACCAACACACATTTGAAACTTCAAGGCGAAGAAATGCAATTAAGAAATGTATAAACTTATTCTGAAAAAAAACTAATTTCAGAGACTAAAATTCATCAATTTTTGCGAGTGTATGTTACAAAGATAATAACAAGCAATATCATCACTTATTATCTCTTACGTATGGTGTATTTAATCAAGATCATAACAAGTCTCAACATGTACATACTCATTTATGATTTTGATCGATTGTGATTAGATAACTTATGTATAACCATTTGTATCGAGAAATTATCTAGAAACAATCAACAGAACACAACAGTTCTGTGGGGCAGTTGTATTCAATTGAGTGTAATGCCCTCACGCAAAGGCGAAGACATTTCACTCTGGTTGTGTCGCAGATATGTTATGGTTTATCTTAAACCTTTATCTAAGCCATTCCTTCTCTTTTTCTACCCAAATGTTCAATTTCCATGGATAACAATACCTTTTTTTTTATCCCAAGTGCCCTGAATTTATTTTGGCAAACCTTAGAGATTATTTCTTAAATTTAAAATCTTTTGTTTACAATTTTCAGTATTTGAAGATAACATTTAAATACTAATTTAAAGCGTTTCATTTAGTAAAAATATATTTTAGACATAACGTCTAAGTAGTGATATCAACGTAAAATTTCTTTATTGCGTGAAAAAAATATTTTAAATTCTGTCTGAAGTATCATTTCGGTATTATTTACCTATCTCCCTATATAGGCTTCTATAGTCAGGATAGAACCTTATTGACAGATGAATTAATATCGAATTGTAAGGATCTATATATATCTAATGAAAATAAGTTTGTCTCAATGACAAAAGTTTTGTCCTCATTCGCAAGGTTCGGCACTATATTTCTGTTGGATTTTCACATTATCCAAAGTAGTTTTATCTGTCAGTCAAAAGTCACATTAAAAATATATTGGTGAGTGTAAATGTCATAAATATTTTGTATACATGTAGGTAGCGAACCACTTTTTCGACGTTATTAATTGGTCGATAGGGTGTTTAGTTTTACACCAAAATGTCGAACAAACTGAAATAGAGAAGAAAACTACCTTGGACAGTTGGTCAAACTACCAACAACTAATTAAATGCCTCTTAGAAATGAAACGTGGCACTATGGATTCAACCATTCAACCAATATTCAACATTTCGAAACAACAACATTTTGAAATAAGTTGAAGAAGAACATTAGAATTGAAAATGATTGTAACTGAAGTTCAAGATTCAAGATAAAAGATGTCTTATTATAAAAAAGGCAAAAAGAAGAACAAAAACAACAAGAACAAGAACAAGAACAACAACGATCAAGCTACAAAAGAAATGACATCAAAACCACTTCGATGAGTTACTTAAATAGTTTTATGTAGCGGTATTCAAATACATGTTTAAAGCGTTTTGCAAATTTAAAAGAACACTGTAGTCATTCAATATGCATTATTTTTACTGAATAACCAGCAACGAAACTTTGTTTATTATTAAATGACAGTGATTTTGTTTGTATTCATAAAGCATTAAACATCGTTGGAAATATCATTTATGGATTACGTGTACATTTAATCTTATAATCTCTGTTTAAAATTAGGTAGGCTGTTCTTTATTAGAAATAAATATAATGATTGTTGAATTTAAATCCATTAACTTCAAACAATTTTATCAAGGATTCTTGACAAATCTAACATATCATTTTCATAAACGACTGTGCGAATTACCCGGTAAAACTGGATATAAACCCTCTCGTTTTTTCACCTAACACATAAATTTATTATCACACAAAGAGACCGGCTCAGATTCACTCAGACACATCAAAATTATATTTTATATCCCTGACGTTTTTCATATTTCCAGGAACTGTGTCAATACGTCTACAGACTATCAGGTACAAAGAGTGACTCATCCCTAGCTTGGAATAATTCTTAGCTTTATGAAATGTTGGTTCTATAGAAATTTAATTCGTAATTTACATTGCACCAAGGAACCACGTTTTCAAGCTTTTTATTGGCTCCTATTGTCTAAGAATGATATTAGTGATCATTTTCTTATCATTATTATCATCAGTATTTTTTTTCAGTATGAAACCAAACTTTTTGAGGATATTTTCCAACGTATTGTCATACACGCATCTGTCTTATGAGATTTTACTATACATCATCAGATAATTTTATCAATTATGCTTTAGCGAATATTTGTTTGTTACTAGTTATGTTTCCAGTTACTAATACATGCAGTGTCCATATCTTGACAGACACTTTTTTACAGCATCTCTACGGTGCGTCGATAGTGTCTACTGTGATACTGTGAGTTTATGACGTCCCTACAGCGAGCCTCTGCAGCTTTGGTATAACGTTTTCTTTGCGTATCCAAGGAACATTGCACCAAGGAACCACGTTTTCAAGCTTTTTATTGGCTCCTATTGTCTAAGAATGATATTAGTGACCATTTTCTTATCATTATTATCATCAGTATTTTTTTTCAGTATGAAACCAAACTTTTTGAGGATATTTTCCAACGTATTGTCATACACGCATCTGTCTTATGAGATTTTACTATACATCATCAGATAATTTTATCAATTATGCTTTAGCGAATATTTGTTTGTTACTAGTTATGTTTCCAGTTACTAATACATGCAGTGTCCATATCTTGACAGACACTTTTTTACAGCATCTCTACGGTGCGTCGATAGTGTCTACTGTGATACTGTGAGTTTATGACGTCCCTACAGCGAGCCTCTGCAGCTTTGGTATAACGTTTTCTTTGCGTATCCAAGGAACATTGCACCAAGGAACCACGTTTTCAAGCTTTTTATTGGCTCCTATTGTCTAAGAATGATATTAGTGACCATTTTCTTATCATTATTATCATCAGTATTTTTTTTCAGTATGAAACCAAACTTTTTGAGGATATTTTCCAACGTATTGTCATACACGCATATGTCTTATGAGATTTTACTATACATCATCAGATAATTTTATCAATTATGCTTTAGCGAATATTTGTTTGTTACTAGTTATGTTTCCAGTTACTAATACATGCAGTGTCCATATCTTGACAGACACTTTTTTACAGCATCTCTACGATGCGTCGATAGTGTCTACTGTGATACAGTGTGTTTATGACGTTCCTACAGCGAGCCTCTGCGGCTTTGGTATAACGTTTTCTTTGCGTATCCACGGCGTCATTATCGGCAGCACTTCTACCCCACATGAAGGTACCTTCTCACCTCACATGGAACAACCATTAGATGGTATGTGGGAAGTCTCTGAAAACAGTTCAAGTCTCCAGTGTATTTCACCGTGAATTATTGAAACTACAAATCTTCTCATGAACCATGTGTCATATAGATAAACTGTCATAAGTCGGATCTACATGAGAAACCAAGTACTGTAACGGTCTAAATGAAGGTGTATGGACGAAGAGTTAAGGTTCGTTCTTTAAGGAAAGTTTTGGTTTTGTACTTTACGTAATGATGATAACATAAACGAGCTGATCTGAATTCTGTTGGTTTCCGATGTTTGAGAGTAAAATAATTGGACTTTTCTTTTCTATTCCTCTTTTTAAATAAATAAATAATTTTCCATTCTTCATTGCAAAACCGGTTGGATATGACTATACAGCATGTTGAAAGTTGATGATAACTTAGTCTTGTGTTGACAATGGAGCAATAACAGTTTCTAAAATTGATATTTTTCATCTTTTATTACATTTTCAAAATAAATAATACTTCTTGCTTTCACTTTTATATACAGTATGTATTACGAGAAACATATAAACTAACCTATTTTGGCAGATAGATGCAGCATCGCAATATGTCTATATTATAAAGTTTGAAATCTTTAAAAACTGTCTTTGCTAAAACTATCAAAACGGAACAAGACAGTTAAGCATGAAAATATGCTTTTAAAGACCTTCAACACATCGTACGAAAATAGTTAAGTTGGGAAGCATGACTTAATTATAATCTTAAACTCTATTTTTGGAGATTCTTGACTGTTTACATAATTCATGAACTGTTCTACTACTTAACTCCCCAGTACGTTGTTTGTGCAGCCAAGATATGATATGCTTGAAAAAGCACGTAAAAGTCTCCTAAATCACGTCAGTCACAGCACGTGGTATGAAGATACCATTCTTCTTTAACTGGATAACGTAATGATTTAGAGTTAAAATCCCTTAAATAGTAAATAACTTTGAATAACTGTCTGTTCACCGTTACTTATTATGAAGATTACATGCTTAAATTATTGAGTAGTACTACAGATTGACCTTGTGTATGATTTGAATTGATTTTGAAAGATTTCAGACTCAAAAGAGACGGCAGTCCTTAGGATTTTATATACATGCTTTTTTGTTATCTCATTTGATTTGCCATATGGTTAGCTGACAAACTCTTTTAATAACTACCTAATCCAATTGACCAAATATTTATTCAACATGAAACATATGAATTAATTTAAGCTTATCAATATGAAACATGTTAATTATATTTACTTATGGGCTAGCTTGTAATGTTTTTAAAAAAATTTATGTCTTAGAAGTGTTGCCATGGGGATATGTTTTCAGTACGTTTCACAATGTAGAAATGCATATTAACAATCGTACATGTCCGCTAGAAACACGTCGAAAGTTGGTCTTTAAGTGTAGAGAAACATACAAAAACTATTTTCTTTACCACACTGTGTACGAAAACATACCAAAACCTCATCACAAAAGAAAGTTGATATTTTCTCCAGTAATAGCCACTCTTATTCTCTGTTTTCTCAATGTGTGTAAGCCTTCACAACATAATGGTCATGAAGAGGCCCATTATTGAATGCTTACATCTTCTTTTGCCTGGCATCCGGGTTATTCCCTCTCTCAAGTCACATCACTTTCCGATGGTTATATATCAATGCAGATGTTCCTTGATGTAATGGAGAAGACACTGTGGACATTTTTATCATTTTCATTTCCAAATTCCTTTTATCATAATATAAAAGAGTGAGTATATACTCCTAAACGTTGTTTATGTTCATCAGAGTTTCCTTTAATAAAATATTCATAGTCATCTCTTAACGTATGTATCCATGATCATATATTGAACATGTTTCAAACTATTTTCAAGATGGCTAAAATACTTTCAAAGGAATAAGGTAGTTTTTTATTTTGGATTCATGGACAACTTATTCTAAACAACGAAGCGGATTAAACATAATGGTAAGCAGATGTAGATGATGTTTTCATATTTTGTGTGTAACATCAATCAGATGTAAATTGTTTCATAATCAAAATGATATGAAAGAAGTTACATAGCTCTGAAATGAAGTAATGGATTTATATAAGGAAAATTCATTCATGTGATTTTATGAATCGAGTAAAATATCAACTGTTGTAGGTTGAGATACCGTTTGAATTGTTAATTGTTAAACTGCATATCAGTAATTTCTCCGGGCTAAATAACGATGATTTATACTCTACTCTTTTGTCGTTGCATTTCGAATGCTCGATTTTTATCAATGTCACTTATTTCACAACTAACTTTTATTTCAAATGATTAGGACAATCATTCAATAAATAAATAACGTGCACATGTATAGAGGTCATTTCTGAAAATTATCCATTTCTATTCAAACGAATAAACAAACAGTAATTTATTCAAAGGAAACATGTTCATCTTCTATGAGACATCGCATATCACGAATTAGAAATGTACATCCATATCATTGAAATTTTTCGGTGAATATACTTGAAACTGATGTATCTTACTTCCGTTTTGATGCAAATATGTGCACATCGCAAGATGGAAGGATCCGGAAGCCTTTCCTCATTAGATAATAAAAACATCGTTAATTAACGTGGAAAAACTTTCACTTCGATCATTTCGTATTTTTCATGAAGCGAACTTGAGAACGAATGTTTTAATTACAGCGAGCAAGTAACTATTCAACATTAAATGACTCAATATTCAGTATAAGTCTAAAGACAACGAGATTGAAGATATTTGTGGTTTCAGCCGGTTTTGAAATGATTTGAATGGTCATCTAAACAATGCAAGAAAACATGATTTTGTATACTGTGTCAAAATCAATGAACTGATCTCAATAACAAGTGCTTTCACTATCCGCGAGAGTTTCTGATTCATTTGTTTAACCTTTATGAGCGTATTTATTCTGTTTTTAAAACACATTCACATTAAGTTAAAAGCAAAATAAACCAAGTCACAAGCTTATACATCGAAGTTGGAAGATTGAAATACATGTACTTTCAATGTGTTTTTTTTTACAAATTAACATGTATCTTAATTTATTGTTGCCACGGTTACTACAGCAAGTCCATTTACAATGACTTCAATATTTTTATTTTATCCAATGACAAATAACTGCATCTGACACTTACTGGGATTTTACCGCCGCTTACATTCATTTGCATACACACTTTCAACAAAGTTATCAACATCCATGTTATGCGTAATGTTGTTTTGATAAACTAATGTAAATTTTCTCACTAACTGTTGTGAAATAGTGCAGTTTTCGCATCTATACTTCGGAAACATTGATTTCAATAAATAAATAAACCTTAATCACCAACCGTCCTAACATACAAGAGATACACGAAATTATATAATATATTAAAAATGTCATTATATATTATAAAAAATGCTTCCTGTCATAAACGTAATGACGATATGAAGAAAAGCACGATAATTCAAATTAATAAAGACTTCAACAGTAAACAGTTAGTTAACAGTCATAAATCAGATGTATCACAGACTCCAGCTAAATCGTTTGGAAGAATCCGTTTAGGTTAATCTAGCGCTAAGTAGTCCCAGCGGGCGATTAACGCTATGCAGTTAACTGACGAGTTTATCAAACGGGTTTATTGCCTAAATCCCGCTGTAATTATCTTATAGAAATGAACTGATCTAAGCACCTATCGCCCGTCGACTTCCCGCGCTGATCTCCTAGCCACGGCAATATCTGTTATATCTGCCGCCCGCCCATGAATACAGAGCTAACTCCTTTATATCGACCCATCAATCTCTGTCGATTCCTGCTCCTTGCTCAAATCGATCGATCTGCAGCAGGATGCCTTTCGCGAGGAGCAATCGACATCGCCCAGCCTGGCATATGAAGCATGATATTGGGATAATGGCGTCCGGACGACAATACTTAACATTAGAGAGCTATTTTCCCCCGGGCGTCAAGCGGAAGAAATGAGGCATCCGCTCCGACTAATTAACACGGTAATGAGAGGGTGATGTGACCAATTTAGAGTCGTTCCCAACACCAGCCTGATAAGGTCGCGGCCACGGCGGCAAATCTGGAAATCTTAGAATCTCAAATCCAGAATAGTTGGAATTCGACGTCTTTGATGGAATTGGTGCAGGCAGTTCTTGCGTTGGTAATGAAGGTCGTAGAGTATTCTCAGGAAGTTCGATTGAGCAACCGCTTACACTTCCTTTCAGTGGTAGGAGATGTTGGACTTCTCGAAATGATCCTATTACGACGAGAACGGTGACGCGTGAATGATAAGGAGCTGTGTCAAGACCCTTCAGGAAACAAGATGGCCGCCAGATTGAAGACCAACGACTTCATTCACGCCACTTCCTTCTACAATGCTCTTCTGATGAAGCGAAATTTCAAGCTTCAAGTTTTTTCTATGTGTTCGTTACGCGTACTTTAAACGACTTTCATGAAATCTACTTGGACTGGTCGGTATTACTAATGTACGATGATGACAACTTGGTATGCAGCGGCTTGGAAATGTCGTCTGCTCAAATGGAAGCGTTAACCTCACTTCCGATCTTTGACATAAGAAATTCTGGGGATTATTCTGATGCTCTAATTTTATAGAATCCTTTTTACATATGCTCCAGACATACATGCACCGAGTAAAGATTGATAAAATACGTGCGAGGAATCAAGCTAGCAAGTAATTCACCTATCATACAACCAGACGAAACTGACGTATTGACACCAGTAAGACATGTCGAATGATACGAGGCATGATTTTGCAGAAGAATTATTTCACTTTCAGGCGGTAATGTACATGTTCGCTCCCTTTTGACAGTCATAAAGCTGGTAAAGACTGATGAAAATACGTAATAGGTACATCGAACAAATTGGAAACCCAAATTTTGGATGACCACATTATCTGAAAGTATGAAATGAGAAAGTGTGTTAAGAAAATAAAGTTCATATAGAGTTTCAAACTAAATGCAATGACCGATGTAGCTTATTTTGTATTGTGCTTGGAAAAACATTAAAATTCCAATAATGTTGTCAACAGAAATACAATTTATGACTTTGGATGCTTGAAAACATCAGTTACCACCATGATAGAAGAAAAATGAGTCACGAGGAATAATGAGTAAGATCATTTTAATCTTTAAAACAAAATCTACTTTTTAATAGCTTCTTTGAGTTAACCTATCCGACATGTTTTCAGTGGTCGGGACATTATTAACTATATTAGAAAATAAAATGTTTTTGCATGGTTATCAGGACTGTCCTACAGAAACTTCAGAAAGTCCTTATGAATTTTCTATTAGACCTTTTGCTTCTTCTGTTTTGTCTTAAGGAAGTTGAGCTTTGGTACATACACTAGACAATGACTATTCATTTCTAGTACTTGTGTATGTTATAAATTTATGTCTTTAGATAAATTACGATGAAAAAGAGGGTAAACAATCGTCAATGAGGAAAGTCTTTCGAACTCATTATTTTTTAAGCGCTGACATTAACTAACACACATCAAGAATAATAAACGTGAGCTTGTTGGCATTGATTTTCTATCGCAACAATAACAGCTACAGCAATTAATCCAATGTAAAACAAGGTTGATATCCAATTTTTCTATTATAAATATATATATCTTTCATTCAACATCATTAAATCGACAATTTCTTCAACAAGAAGATTTGCAAAAAAGAAACATTATTTACAAAAAAAACTACACTAATGATGCCACACTAACGAAGGTTTCTTTATGATTTTTCTCGTCCTTTCAATCAAACCAGCGATCAATTACCGACTCTTAACAATGACGCTAATCTATGACAAACTGAAATACTGCTTTCCGGACAACCATTCTTATTAGAGGAACTATTTCCCGGGAGCTCCGGGCGGAGGAAGACAGTTATCCGGTATTCCTCCGGTAACATATTACTGATAATTAGAGCTCCACAACAATCTCTAAATTCCAGAATCGTTTTAACAACACAATACTACAATGACAAAATGTCTGTGAGCAGGTATAAATACGATACCGCAATATAATAATATGCCTGCAAGTTCAATTCAATGATAATTGGATGATGATTATTTTGCAAAACATATTCGCAATCTATAAAGAATTAACAATAGAATACATTGGCATCTGGATTTCAAGATGAAACTTTAACAAAATCAAATCATATGAAATGTACATTCATTTAAACATGGGAATAAATTCGTGGTTGACAACATCTATCTTTTGTTAGTATTAGTACAGTATTCATGTCATTCCGTAAGCTTTCATAAATAAAAACATACATAAACACATACATAAACACATAAATAAAAGAGGTAATCTTCAACGTATTTGGAATCAGCTGTATTGAGGCCTCAAATTGTTTTTTATGTTACCAGATTGATGTACGTACATCTGTAAATTAATGTTGGTACCAAAAACTTTCGCTTTGGACGTGAATGAACCCTATTAAACAACGTTACATAGAGGATACTAAACAACCTTCCATTTGATACTATTTTTATTAAACGAGTTACTGATTCAGTATAAAACGAGCGAAAGCGAGTCTGATACCAAATCATTAACGAGTTTAATAAAATTGTACTAAATTGAAGGAAGTTTATTATTCTGTTTATTACTTGACCTCAGTAATCACGCATGATTGTCGAAAGTGTACTGAAAGAAATATTTCCGCGACCATTGTGACGGCGGTGCCAACATTGTGACGTCACAACCACACAATATTATGACGTAATAAGTGCAGCGGTATTACACTAGTTTAATATCGCCGTATAAATATTACACTGCAGTATCTTACACTTATATAAATCTTATCTTAATATAGTAAAAGAAACTTCACTTCTCGTATTGAAATATCCATTCACAATGACATATGACATGTGCATGGATCTGTTTCATATGGGATAGTTTGTTAATGACATACAGCGGTGTTTTTTGATGTTCAAATGCCAATTTTTTGTATCTTAGAAATGACAACTGTATTTTTAACACTGTGACTATTGATTAAATGATAACATCCTAAACATCACTTATCAACATTGGCAATTATCAATTCTTTAATCACTATTGACACTACAAGAGTGAAATTCAAATACAAATTTATCAGCTTAAACAACAGATCACCAAGGAAAGCAAGGAAGGATAAGTTTGAATATTTCAAATTACAATATAATAATAACAAATTTCTCCACGAAGATAACATTTTCCCTCAAACACCATAGTGCTTCCTTTCAAACATTTACAACATAACTAACAATGTTCCAAAAACTCAGTCGTAATTCTTTCAAACCAATTTAACATTAAGCTAACAACGCGCCGTGCATCGATCTCTTCACTATAAGCCTGTATCTAACTCTGCTGGTTGTAACTTAATTTGAATTTATTTCTCTCGAATTGAAATATGCTGACAGTGAAGAGATGGGTTCCACAGCGTAACCTAAGATAGAAGAAAAGCTACACGGAAGCACTGTTTAGGACCTGGCGTCCCTGTGTCTCATTGGGTGTAATATACAATGTGAAGAAAGACGCTTCACAAAAAGATAAATGCCGACCCTAGGAAGAGACAGAACCAATTTAATAAAGTAAATTTGGATTCTGAAATTTTGCTTTGGCCGAAAAATGTGTTTCGAAATTAAAATTATTAATTTTTTATATCATTGAAATTTTGAAACTTAAAAAAAAATAATTCAAAAAACAAATTATTCCCTCGGCTCAAAATAATTGATAAGTAACTCTGATCAAACGACTGATGCAGTTTACGTGATTTTAAAACGTTAATTCGAAAGTATACTCGATTTGTAAATTTGTTAATACTTATCTGAATTATAAAAAGAAATGTAGCATTTTGTATAGTTTCAGATATATTTGCATCAGTTTGGGTTTTGTATAAATGTTTATCTAAACGAGCTGAACCATTTTTAATGGATACAGTTGACATCACATGTAGTTGTAAATAGTTAATTTCTACATAACAGCGCCGAAACACATTGAAATTACATTCATTGACGTATTTCATATCGAAAATCTGATCTATATCTTGGATTCATTTCAGCGTCAAGAAGACATTACTAATACGACTTTTAACAAACCGCTTTACTAACATGTTTGTTTTGAATTGTCAAAGCTGTCTTAGATGTCCCTTTCGAACGAAGTTTAGTTCAACTCAGAACATTTTGACAAACACATTAAAACCAGAATTAGATTTATACCTCTCCAACATTCTCCAACACGAAATCCATTGTGGAACTTGAAGAATTAGCTAGAAACTTCTTTGAACTTTCTGGCTAGCTCCACGGAATCAATGGCATTACACAAAGACCGTGATAACTAAGCTGTCGGGTTCCGTATGTCACGTCATGCTCTCAACATATGGTCTGGTCCGTTATCTGCCTTCACAAGGAGCGTTCATGGTTGTATGACGTTTGACGGATCCTACTACAATGGTCTAATCCTCATTTCAGTGCTCTCTCGTCGGTCATCTGTCTGAAGTAAAGTCCTTCCACTTTGTAGTATTGACTTGAACGGGATCGTGTTTGGGCTTCCAAACAGGTTAGGTGATTTGAACAAAATTAAAATCACTCGTCATTGTAACTCTTTGTAGTTACATAAAAGACGTCCTTTAGGGCCTAATATTAGCAAGTTTTTTTATTTGAGGTATTTGAGAAACAATTGGTCCTGGTTTGTCAGGAACCTATTAATTTTGTACTATTTCGTGTTATAAATGATTAAATTTAAACTCGTGTCTGTTTTAATATAAGTTGATTTATCTAGTTTAAGTTTGGCCAAGATATCAAAATTAATGTATGACTTTGGTGACACGCACACCAGAATCAACGCAAGCATTTAAGAAGCTGATTTAAAAATTCGATTTAAGTCTAACACAACGTATTCAAGTGGATTCAATAGCAGTCAATTAACGGCAAGTATTGTTCAGCAGCTGCTTCGAACTTTGACAATAGCGAAACATTACAATAAACATGGTTCTAATATTTTGAAAGCGCTCCGCTTTAAAGGGGCAGTAGCATGGTTTATTTTAAAAAGATTCATTTCTTTAATTTTTTCCAGTAAAGATTATTTTATGAGTTAACTTCCGAGGGTCAAAACATCTCGTAAATCAACCCAATTATCCTTCATCGTTGAGGAAATAATGAAGTCTCAAGAAAGACCACTGGCGACCATTCATGTGTGGACACCTTTTAAATATTTAGGTAAATGGTAAAATTGGAAATGGGAAATACATTGTCTTGAAATCGGAAACAATTATTTTCGTTTTTTGAGATAATTTTGTTCATTCAAGATACGTGCTACTGTCCCTTTAAAACATTGATATATTTCTATAAGAAAAATGTTGCAAATGTAATCTTCAGGCCGACGTTAAAATGCATAAATAGGAGAATTTGCGTTCATTTGTTAGAACCAACCGTTTGGCCGATCCGTATCAACATAACTTATTTTATAATAGACACAATCAACTGAACAATCAGTATATCAGTCTTTTCAACCCTTTTCTGACATCCGAAAATGTTATAATGTCTCACTTGTTAAAACATTAAAATTTCATATCTGAACGTAATGGAAAGCAACATTAATTTTCGTTAACCTTATTTTTTCAGCGTTTCCGAGAGTTACAGGATAAAGACACGATATATTCATAACGTATTTACTATTTTACGCACTCATTTGGAAAATAAAAATAACCACTCATTAAATCATTCATAAATCGTTCCTTAAGAGATAAGGAGGGAAACGACCTTTCTCTATCTAATTCCTACTAATGTCTCTCAAAATCGCTTCTGCGTCCACCTATAATTCCTGGAACAGACTGGTACAGATTGACGGAAGAAGCAGACAGACGTTAATCAGGCTGTTTAGGAAAAGTCACGTGACAGTAAGGGAATATATGTCACTATATCACGGTGGGCCCATTATCAAATCAAAGGTTAAGACGGAGGTAATGCGATACTAAACGGTCTATGTTGCAATGTTGGATTAAACAAGACGTAACGGGTCTTTTCATGTATCCTTTTGAGGATACAGTCCTCGGCCTTAAGTCTCTGGTGTGACCACTTCGGCAAGAGATCAGAATCTCCGAAGAGCATTCAGTGGACAGGACTGAAGATTCGTCTTGATTTGTATTGAAACTTGAAACACTTTCCCAAATAGTATCTTATCAAAGATTACCATTTGCCTCAAAACTCGCAGGGCCAAGGTAATGGACTAGATTCATTTTGCAACTTAACACATGATATGGTAACTTATCCTATCAAAGATTAACATTTAGATGAAAAATAACTGGAGGAATGAGACTGAGGACTGAATTTATTATTAAACGTGGATACTGTACTTATCGTTAAAATGGTTTATATAAATCTGAAGATTATACTTCTTTGGAAGAAGTCGCAGAGCAAAGGCGAAGTTGATAAGACGACGTAAAGCTTGAGTAGTCTTATTTTCATTCATCAGAATAGCTCAGAGGGCACAGCAAACCCTAGATTGACATTGGTTCGGAATACTTACCGGCATGGTTTCTTGCTCGAGTTTAACATTGATTCCTAGTGGTCTGTCATCCAGGAGTGAACCAGATTTTGATTTATCACTGAACTTGATTATTTCCCCCGATATTTAGCTATATCTTCCTTATGGTTAACATTTATCATTTAAGTTGAATATGAATCGTATCGACATGTTTTCATCTAATGTTCCAATGAAAATATATTTTTGAATACGTGCCTTAAAGTTATTTCATAGGACGATAATTTCAATGTTGCCTCAAAGATGTAAATCCATAAAAACAATTGAATGAATGATCGTTTATAATGTTGAAGTTTTATATTTACGGGATCACGATTAGGTAATATTGACACAAAGAATCGCGAAAACAATAGATAGAGGATATTTGACATTTCTCGTCGAATACCATAAATATTTCATCGAGTGAAGTAGAAATTTTTATTTTCACGAGTGGCGTAGCCACGAGTGTAAATATATGATTTTCTACTTCACGAGATGAAATATTCATGGTATTCGACGAGAAATGTCAAATGTTCTATTTATTATGTTTCCCAAAACCCCGTGAATGACCCTAACTATATGAATGGAGAAGCTAAAATGCTTCACTAGGGCGGCCGTTGCATGACGTCATTCAATTGTTTCATGACGTCACATACGACGTCATATGATTGTTGCATCATTTCACTGAGTAGAATACCATTTTTATTTCACTCAGTGAAAATACGGGTTTTATTTTCACCGATAAATGGCATATTTCACCATTCAAAATATAATACACATGGATATTTCACTATTACACAATCAAATTTGTTCATTTATAGATTATTCTCTTTCAATAATCAGATATAGCATTTACGAGTACACACATAATGCACCGTGCCCATTAAAATGTTGTTCAAAAACGTGTACGTTGATAATCTTAACACCACAGAATTAAAACAAATTTACTCGCGTCGTAGAATTATCAGAATAAAAACATCACGTATGAAATAATTTTTTCAATTTGAAACGGCACTTTTTTGATAAAACATCAAATTTAGAATAATCATTTTAAACACCAAAATGATAATAAAAAGTAAACAGCTTTTAGAACACTTCATATAAATTGATGGTTTATTAGGCGTTTACTTCATGACATTTGTCAATCTGTTGAAAGTTAACAAGGGGCGTCAAACAAGATATTGACAAAGTGTGTGGAACAAAACCCGTATTTGTACTACATTAATATAAGTCAGTGACATAAAGGCCCCTAAAAAGCTTTCCATCTTTCATCATTATCAGGCAGAGAGAGGGAAGAAGCCATTCAGGGAACTTTGATTATGCCAAGTCAAGTGAATAATTGACATTCGTAAAAGTGAAATTAATCGATTATCTCGGGAAACGAGCTTTCAAACTACACATTGGCGTGTTTTTGTGAGATGTTTCTTAAAAAAACCTTCTTGACGTCACTCAATATTGACTTCAACTTCGCCTTAGGTAAATGAAGTTAATTACAGCAACAAATTAAATGAAATTACAAAATTTATTCGTCAGCTATCAGTGAGTTCTCTTCGCAGTGTTGATTCATTGGCTATAGTTTCAGCCAATCACTGTGAGGGTTTTTTGTCAGCATATAAATATTACTCGGGAAGGCGTGGGTTTCTCGGGAGTGTCATCTTTGGTAACAAAAACTTCAAGCTCCCTTTGCAGTATTTGCTTAAAAAGCTAAAACAACCTTAAAAACGTTCGAATATTGACTTACTTTCAAATTATATATTCATTAGACATTTACAATGGAAGGGGCAAGAAATAACCAGTTAGCGATGTGAAACAATGCAGAAAAAGGAGAAACCATCAATAACATTTGTCTTCTCAAAAACTATAATTATATTTAATGATATAATATAAGGTTATAAATAAAACTTTTGTATTTCCCAGATTGCCAATAAGAACTTTCCAAAACTTAAATATCTGTACCAACAGTATATTTACTTTAGAAACAAAATCTAGAAAATTAAAACACTTGTTCTGGAAAACACAACATTAGCAGTTTGTATATGGTTTACAATATGATGAAAACAGTCTTGTAAATTAACAACAAATACTCCACATTGCAGTGTCAAGTTCCAATATTCTTATTTGATTCCAGTGACAGCATTTTCTCAAAATTGTGGTACCCATTGAAACAAGGCAAAGGTGAGCACTGCTCACATATCCCGCCCATAAACATGTATAGCCAATCACATTAGTTACATTTCTGTAAAGGTACAAACACGTGTAACATATGTTAATAAACTTGTAGTTGTGCCTTGTTTGGTCACGTTTTCCAAACAAAAATGATCTTAGAAGTTGTATCCACTAAAAGAAATATCAAAACATTTAAACCAAATTATAAGTTTCAAAGTCATACAGTTTTATCAGTTTCCGGAAAAGAAAGAAAAGTAAGAAAATTTGATTATTTGTGGTCAGCACGCTTTATTTTAATCACTAAAAGACCCATCAACACTCTACGTGTAACATTCAAACCAAATTTGAAGTTTCCAAGCCGTACAACTTTCAAATTAGAATAGCGGAAACAAAGTTATAAAATTTGGCTGGTTTTTTTATTATCAAATTTCAAAAATTATTTAAAAAAACTTAGTTTTAACCTCCTAAAAGGACATTAACACTCTCTAAAAACATTCAAATCAAGTCATTTAGTTTTCGAGAAGTGCTCCGGAAAGAATCGAAGTCGTAAAATTTGGCGGTTTAAGTCAAAATCTAAAAAATTATTGGAATCCCGGGTTTTTTACCCCTAAAAGACACATCAACACACAATGGGTAACATTCATACCAAAGATTCCAAGTCATATAACAGTTTTCAAGAAATGCGCAGGAAAAGATTTTGGACGCACGGATGGACGCATGAATTACGTCGTAACGTCAAAATTGTTTATTCATATAAAAGGCCATTTTAAAATTTTCATTAGGTACAATTATCAAATATGCCATATCAAAATGTCCTGAGTACACAAAGTCAGAACCTTCTCACCGGATCGGTGATACCTTCACGAGTAAACGATTGCACAAACACCACGAAACGAGTAATCTCCATGTGTTGTCTTCAGTGCATCTTCTCATATGAAGAACCTTCAGATACAATGAGCTCTATGAAGAATTTATCAAATCATTTATTTAAACATTCATTTATTTTACCTTCGTTATTGAAAAAAACGCTTCTCCCAGAAAAAATAGATACTTATCAAAATCATCTTCAATGCAAATCTTTCAACTGTCGATGTACAATCGATCTAGTAAGATGTTTAAAACTAAAATCACAATCTAAAAAATGTATTTTACAGAGAAAACTGTACGGCCTATGATAACATTGAATATTGCTGTTTGCTTAGATACTTAGATAATATACTGCTACTTAAACTCAAGTTTTGCATCATGCCAACACTATAAATCTTAATTATTTCGTGTTATTTGATGTATAAACATAAATCCAAATTGCATTTATTTTAAATTGTGTAAATATGTATGCAGATGAACGTGTACATACTTACTTCAAATGACCAAAAGTGTGAACATATCTATATTGGCCCGATGGCCTTCATAACGAATAAGGTATTAACTGACAGGGAAATATCATTTAAATCAATGCCGTAGTTTTATGCCAATCATGTGTATAGCATATTATTAAAAACATTTCATGGATATAGTGTTCAATTGCATATTTACTCATTGCATACGGATATAAAGGCAACCATAATTCCCACAACACATTCGATACAGGAAACATTCTATATCACATTCTTATGTGGACAACATTTCTCTACGCTCCGTTTTTAGTCATTTCCTTTATAGTATCTGCCAAAACAGAGATTCCCTGAAACGAAGGAAAACAAGATTATCGTAAAAACGTTATGCAACACCTATTTTTCGCTTCAATTTGATATCAATTACACATTAATGTTACAACTGGAAAGGTATTTGTCCGATGATTGACGATGTTCACTTTGGTGCAAAATGTAAAAAATCAATAAACTGAAAATCTGATATTCATGAATTGATTAATGAAATTTACAAATCTAAAAATTCTCCGCCCTCCTTTATTTTCATTTTAAGAATCAGTCACAATTCAGGTATCGTTAGACATACCTTGACTGATAATCTTCAACTTTTAAAACTGCTGGTATGATAGAGGAGAGAAAGATATATAAAATGGGACGACAAAGTCTTCTTGGTTGTAAGGACAAAATCCATGCGATCAATGCAAGTTTATACCTTACCTGAAACACTCTCAAATATTGTGTCGAACTAACCTTTCCTAACTCCTTACTGATCCCAGACAAAAGCAGATTTTCAGGAGAGGAGAGAACGTCTTCTCGATTGGCAAGACAGATCCCTTCAACTACAGATTCCATATTGCCCATTATAATGTCAAATATTGTTTTCCAAATTGTCTCCAAATCACCAAGCTCTCAAAAGTCTTAGTCGGATCCCAAAGGGAAAGAGACTCTGGCATGCCGTGAGAAAGTCTTCTCGATGGTGAAGACCAGTCCCCTCAACAAAATGTTGATAAACAAGATTTTACCTTACCAGTTGTACTGCCCAACATTGTTTTCGTGGCTCCAACTCACCCTTTCAAAGTTTTGGTCGGATCCCAGAGAGAAAGAGACTCTGAAATGTGGTGAGGACGTCTTCTCGATGGTGAACACAGACCCTTTCACGAAGAACACCCCTCTTCTCGACAAGACGTCATTGAGATGTTCACAGTCGTCCATCCCCAGCACCCTCACCCACACAAACATGCCTCCATCAGGCGCTTTCCACTCACATATACCTGGATATCGGTGAGAAACCGACTTTTATACTTATAAACAACTGCCTTTGTTTTGATGTTAAATATTATTACAAGTTATTCATGTAACACAGTGGATATCCAAACACCTTCACATACAAAAAATAGTCTTGATAAAGTTAACGAAAATTTAAACGTGGACACAAGCTGAATAAAGTATAAGTCTACATGTTCCCATCATGAACATAACAGTGGTCTCAACTCAAATGAATATTGTTCCGATTAAACATATGAAAAAGTGATTTCTTGGGATCTTTAATGACATTTGTGTGAAATTAAATCATAATGTCAAATATATACAGTGTGAAATATGAACACAAACCTTTGAAGCTTAAGCAATTGAAAGAGCATGACATTCAGGAGATGTCACACATAAGTGTAGTTAGATGGAAAATGAGGAAACTGAGGTTCTTACCAATCTGATATATATCAAAGGACATAAAGTAGACTTGTTGCTTTCTTGCTTGGCGCTCAACACGATGTAGATAGAATTGAAATGGCGCTACCATCCGCTAAGGGCACAATATACAGAATTTCCTAATTTATTCAAATTATTACTATCATCACATTACCTTGTAAATGCCTCTCCATGACAGATATCATCTTATCACATCTCATTTTATAGAACGTGGCCATGCTGTCTGTGTGTTTGAGGTATTTCTCATAGCCCCAGTGTTCCACCACTTTGTATATCAGCATCTAGTTATCAACATGAAGTATAGATATATAAACTCCTTTTGAATTAAGGCATTGATACATAAGAATTGAAAAAGCATAGATTTTCATTGACATGGTTACATAAAATGGTACATATTCATAAGGTTCAGTATAATAATACATCGAGAGAATAACAAACAATGTTCAATCGCATGACATGAATATCACGAACAATTTAGAAACAAAACAAATGTTACAATGTTACAAAATTTCATTGGGTTGTTTACTCTACCATCATGATAAGTAGAAGCCGAGGAAACATGTCACCATGTAATTAGAAGACGAAAAGTAAACGATCAAATGAAAAACAAACCTGAGACAAGTTGCTACACCCTCCGGTATCAGCAAAAATAACTGAACGAAGTTTCTCTACGACCTGACTTGGACCAAACAGGAACCCAACTCGACAACTGTCAAAGGAAAAGGCAAAGTATTTGATAGATCTACCAAACACTTTGATGGATACATTTGTTGCGTATGTTAAACATTCATGTTAAACAATGAGGATATCTTTCCCCTTGTATTTACAATGAATTTAGTGCAAGATGGACAAAATAGGAAAGGAAGGGAACTAAGGTAAAGCTGACTATGAGAGTACAATTCATGTAGAGGTTTTGATATACGTGAACAGTCGTATCTGTCTTTCAATGAAGTTTGTTTTAACTTCATCCAAATAAAACACGACGTAATACTCTACTGTTTAAATGAACAATGATGTATACCGGTTGACTACACACTATTGAAGCATGTCTTCTTTTAAAAATGGAACTTTGCGATTGTAAATTTTTATTCAGAATGTAACAGATATTGATATAGGATGGTGGCATTACGTATCTTAACTAATAACCCAGGCACATGCTTTTAAAATAATACGTTAGCATAGGTATTTGGTAATGAAGAAGCCCCACTGTTAATAACAATATATAACAAGGTAATTCTGAAAATGTTAATCACAATATAATATAAAATGTGAGACCCACCCAGGAGAGAGTGTTTTAGAGAAAGAGTCCGCTCTAAATACACGCCCGTCTGTGTCCATTGAGAGAAGACTCGGTAACAGAGGCTGAAGCAGATTACATACTGTAGACTGTCAGAGATAATCAAAGTCAGTGAAAGTCACATACACATAAATGTCAGCAACCCACTGCAATGTTAATCTCTGTTGCTTAAGTAGAAGCAGTTGTTGTAAACAAAACTGACCTTGCATTTATCGTTCACTTGCTAAATATTGTTCAAAACATAAGACACGCCGCTAATGGCTGAAATATTGCCTAAACGGCGTTAAACAATAACTCACTCACTCAAAACATAAGACAAAGCATATCAAATAATTAAATTGCAGCATTTTCCTGACCCTCTGAAACTGTAGGTGATAATACGGGTCATCCTCCACGATGAGCAGATCGAAGCGCCGCGCTGCCTCATACACGAGTTGTCTCCCCCTCAGGCTCCAGCTCCTTCCCGTGGGGTTGCTGCAGGAGGGGACCACGTATAGCAGGCGGGGACGTCGTCCCTGAGTTGTCTCGTCCCACTCTGACATCACCTGGCACAGGTGGGCAGCGTCCAGACCATCATCGTTGGACTTGATGGACACACCCTTGATACCCCGGGGCACAATCTGGGAACAAGGTATACACCAGATGTGAATTGGCTCAGTTGACTCGAGGGTATGTAAAAACCATTGTGACTAGAATGTGATATAGAAAGCTCACTAAAGAAGTATGGTTGTTCTGTTTACACTGTTTTTGCCAACATAAATGCCGAGCTTTCAAAACTTATTGACCCGCTAGTATATGAAGCACATCTTCGATGGTGACTAGAGATTAGTCTACAAAGCACATTGTAATGAGTGTGGTACCTACCATTGTGACCAGGGTATGGTATGTAAACTGTTCTCCAAGTAAACTGTCTCCTTCCTCAAGCAGCAAGCCCAGAACCTATAGCATTTTGCAATAATGTCTATAAGAACAGAAATTAGAACGAACAGTGTTGTAAACTCCCCCACTTATAAGATCATCTGTTATCAATTGTTCAATACTCTATTTAGCGTGGCGGCAAACAGGTTCGTATTAATATTTTTAACATATACAAAAAATTTAGTCTTTTAGGTTAAGTTTTTACACGCCCATCTGAAGGCATACAGAATATTTTGAAAAATAAACAATGTGAATTTATGTTGTTATTTCAAATAAAATATGATATATGGTAAATCGAAATTATATCATGCTATGTATTATTGTCATACTTGTTTAGCTTACATCTCAGTACGTAAGAGTGCATGATATCGGAGGCATTTTACATTCTACAATTATGGAAATGATTTGTGTTTTATAGTCTCTTACAGTTGAACATTAAAAAATAAAGTTGGTTTATATGAAAGACGTTAATCATGATTAGGTCAATTGAAGATCAAATGAAATTCGTCTTCAACAGGCACATCAAAAATAGAGAGTATTCTCAAATTTCTGTCGTTTCAGCATCATCGTCCCTCCGTTGCTTTCAACTTAATTACCCTGCTCTGAGATTGATTTAATACTTACGTAAAGCCTAATCTACAATAAAAAGTATATATATTCTCGGGTTTCAACAGGCTTTTAAATTCTCTATTTAATCTCCAGTTTTGTTTGAAAATAGATTTTTTTGTTGAAATACCCACGATTCATTGAACATCCGTTCAAATCCAAAAACGTATTTTGAAGCCATTTTACTAGGGCCTTGCAAAGATCACCAAATTTTGTTCGTGATTTCTTATAATTTCAAAACACCATGACACCTAAATGAAATGAATCCATTGACTGGCTGTCTCACCGAACGCTTACTAAAACCTTGACATTCATCTCACTGCCACAAAAAATGAGTATACTTAGTATAGGAAGGCAAGACATGACATAAGTTACAAGCACAAGAAACAAGAAACAAAGCACTAAAACCAAGAGTTCTAATGTGACATAATTGCAATGTCATCTATGCATCTATTCTCTTCCCCACTACCGGTAACTTATCCCCACTTAGCGATTAGGGGGGAAGAATATGCAAGAATTTGAGATGCTTACTACCCAAAAGGTGAAACCTACCTTCGACACACCCTCCCTGCCTCCAGAGGTGACTTGAACAGCTAAAGAACTGTGTAGTTTTTTGTCGTCCATTGTGGGCGGGTTGTGGATTCGTTTATACAATCCCTTCAACCAGTTCTGAAGATCGGGGTGCCTTTTCAAGGAAGAAAGACACTCATTAATCAATGTGAATTATGTATCATACGAGACAGGAGCATTTCACTGAGTATACGCCTTACTTTTTAGAGCGACTAGGGGAATAGAACAGTCCCAAACAGCATTATTTCTATTGAAAGAATTGTCAAATTGATGATAAAAATTTGATTTCTTAAACGGTCACCTTAGAGAAACTAGAGGTGATACTAGAAATCTGAGCGTTCAGCAATAAGACACCAAAGAACCATTGAGAACCTTCTCCTTTATACCAATTAACATTAATAGTGCCGTTTTGGAATCTCTTTCCCAAGTATTATGTACAAATTTGTCAGTTTGAATACTATATTTTCTAAGATTCTGAACAAATACTATGGCAAATCTTTATATGCATTCTGGTCAAGGAAATGCGAAACATGTCACTCCCTCCAGGTAACATACATTTACATATTCTCTCGTAATTATATTTCGAGAGTGTTGAAAACGTCATGATTCATACTCTATTGTGAGAGAAAAAGAAACCATCGCTATACCCACGCTCCATATTGCAGACAAGTTTCCATCTCTTCAGGACTCATGTTGATTTCTTCTCCATCTCTAATAGATATGAACGATTTATTTGTCAAAAGGACAATCAATCATTGGTGATAAAATATCAACGTTTTACGTATTTCTATTTGGCTATGAAAAGTTAATGATTAACTGGAATATTTACATTGATATATAAACCTCGCTTTAGTTCACAAATGGAGGCAATATGCATTAAATACAAAAAAAACCGTCTCAGCAGCAGAAAAGCCTTTTTAAGCAAGAAAACTTAAAAAAGTACTTATTCTGAAAGATGTGTTAGATTTGATAACAAACGGTTATAAGGTTACTGAGACATTATCTATAAAAACATTCACAGCTGACATGTTGCATATGAGTGCCAGATAGGTAGCGACTAAAAATTGTGTACGGCATTTGACCATTTTCATTTCAGAGTATTTTAGAACCCATACAGATGCATAATCGTAAAGAGTATATAAAAAATCATTTGCTGCTAAGTTTGATAAGAAGCTTGACGAGCACCTGGTGGAGAAGCTTGCTGTCAGGACGGGGAACTGGAGTCTGTTGGGCAGACCGTAGTCCAGAGAAACCTGCTTCTCTTTGGGGATGGAGTCCTTGTATTCTGGAATGGTAACAACTCTATTGGTTTCTCGTAGAGCTGATGGACACTTGTTCCCATACTCTGGATTAGTTTTATCTCTGCCTGATGATTTGGTGTCTACACTTTCTATCAGTATCTAACGGGCGGAGTCTTCACACCGGGGGTCGTTGGTTTACTAGTATGCAGTATATAGAATGTGGTCTCAGTTGTTTGATTGGTTGTCCTAACGTCTCTCCGTAGACACGGGATATTACAAAATGCAAGAACATTTCAACAACAACCCAATAATTACGAGTAACTGTATGTCCTCTTGAAGCCTTTCCAGGGGAGGCAAGTCTTTACAGCAGAGCGTTATATGAAGAATGATTCTTGTAAAAAGACGTTTGATTGGTACACCTTACCACCCAGCATTGGCATCCCATTGGATAAACGACAAAGCCAGGTGACTCATAACATCACCATATAACGTCCTCGATGAATCAAAGTTATGATGATGATAGATATAACGCAATGAATGTCCGCGATATGGGTGTTTATTTGAACTATGGCAATTGATGTTAGAATGTTGAAAATATTTTTGTAGTGAACTTTTTAGTAGTTACATAAGTTTATGTACACAATGCCTTCCACAGAGCAACATATTTTCAAGGCAATGAGTTACAAAAAATATATATTCAATTATATTTCAGTTCTTAGTTACTGCTGCAAGGGACATGGTATCTTTGACTGAAAAAAGGAAGGAAATTGTTTTCATGCTTTTTGACATGCTGATGAATTTTTATGCGTGTTTGACTAATCAACATTTGCATCTTTGTTCTTGCACATATTCGTGGTCATGGATGTGTGGATTGAAGTCTACCCAGGCATATATATGATACAGATATAAATGACAATAACTTTACCTTTTTGCTTTTCCTTAGATCCCTTATAGATTCTCTTGGCGGCTGTATTGAAGTAAGGACTGTAGTCTTGTATCCGAGTATCCATAATGCTCATTCCTCAACGGAAATGAATGAAACTGTCCTTCAGAAAAGGTGCATAATTTGTTCAGATCAATTTGACCTTTTTGCAAAGTGATAATATTTACAGACACTTACACGTTATCTTACAAGGTGTATTTGTGACAAGGTCACCCTCCGCTATACCCTATCGTTGCTCACAATTCGCATCACGAAGCCTGGGGTGACCTACCTATATAATGACCTCTCGTATATAACTTCGAATGCATATTTGTACATAATCACGGTATTCTATTTGCTGATCCCACTTCCTTCGTCATATCTGGTCTGTATTTAGAAAATATGAGGTTCCTATGTTTTAACATTTCAAGTATTTCAGTTATCAACTCTAAAAGAAGAATCTTTTCCAACTTGAAATTGTCTTTCGAGCCATGCTAGCAGTCTATGTATTGCTAAGCGAGACTTCAGTGATGAATCTATAACTCATATACTTAAAAGACCTGCTTGTGAATACGGTATAACTGTTATAAGTGTATCGTTTCGTCACCAAGCTGTAAGTAAATGGTTTCGTTTTTTCTTTCATGAATAATTGAAATGAAATAATTATGATAAGATTGTTAACGTGACGACGCATCAGAAACAGAAATAAAATGATATGAAATTATAACATATTTGTTGTCTGGGATGAAGATGAAAATGCAAGAGCGACAAATCTGAAATGCAAATATTATAAAACGGGAAGAGGGTGTGAATGAATGAAAGATTATGTCGGAACATGTCCAGCGAGATGAAAACTGTTGAACTTAAAACAGTTCACACCCTGTCTGTGAGGAATAGAATGCTACATTGAGTTATTTAAGTGAACAGAATATTGTTTTGAGTTATCATAGCGCAATGCTGCGACATTGTCAGGATGTTTATCATTATATGAAAGTAAGAAAATACTTGCATAAGGCATAAACACCAAATTCGGCCAACGTGTTCTCTTACATGTATATCTATACCCGACAAATATATGCAACACTGTCACGTGATTCGTTAACAAAATAAGAATATAAAACGAAAAAAATTACGAATGAATCTATCAATTTGTATTACTGTGGACACTATTATCGTACGATTTTACTTCCATTCCGCGGCATTTTAAGGCACTCTTTACCGATTGTTAGTCGAACAATTTTACCCTAAAATGAAAATTGCGTCATTAGATTAAAAAATTTAAATATTATGAAATAAAGCGAAAAAGAGACTGATATTTTTTCATTTCTCGCATCTTTTATAGACTTACTTCGGCTTCTATCTTGTATCAGGGCCTGGCTGACAAACTAAATGTTTGTTAGAAAAATAAAGTGATCCACGAAAACCAAACCAAATGTTATCATTTGTAAAGTTGTTTTTAATAATAAAATCATTTAAAAAGTATTTTCTAAAACGAACGTACAAAAGTGGATTAAGCAACGTGTATATATAAATGTATATATATCCCTACTTGTGATGAAAAAAAGGTGTTCACGCTAGATTGTTAAATTAGATTTTAAACTAGGTTTGATGGGATTTTGATGAAAATTTCAATTCAAGCACGGTTGATTTGTCACTTTGTAAGTTAACTTGATTACAAAAGACAAAGCCCTCGACAAATGTTGTTATACCACTCGAACGAGCCCTGCCCCTAATCTTACTACGACAATTTTATTAAAGGAATCTTTGGAAGTCATTTCCCCCGAAAATTTCTTTCAGAACACGAATTCTCATGCTATCTGTTAAGAGTTTCTGGTGAAAATGGATTTTTTGGAGAAAAAAAAACATTGGGGCACAGGAGAATTGAAGGAATTCAGTTACAAAATTACTCCCGCTTCAGTGAGAAGTTGTGAGTTGATAGAAGCAGATGTTTAGTCATAAAAGAACATAATCTTGTGGTAAAGATGAAACTAAGAAATGATCATATAATCATCAACTCTTATTTTCTCGAGGCATGATAAGTCTTATAAAATGATTCATTACCTAAAGACGCTCTCTTTCTAATCATATACATGTATCTTATGCAATTACCCTCTTACGGCTTAGCTTTGGCGGGGCTCTACTCTACTACAGTTTAGCCTTGGCGGGGCTTTACTCTACTTTAGTTTAGCTTTGGCGGCAACCTTCTCTACTACAGATTAGCCTTGGAAGGGTTCAACTCTAATACAGTTATTTGTATCGTTTTTTGAATGTGAAACTCCATACAGAAAAAGACGTACAAAAGACAGTTCAAGACAAAACAATGCTACACAGACATAACTTCATAATCAAACACATGGTTTGAGTCAACACGCAATTTGCTTAAAATTGATTTGGAGGTTTCTGGGATGTAGCAGCACGTAGTAGTCTGTTAATTAGAAAAAGGTTATTGTACAAATACTTGTATACGCTCTCTTTCTCATCATCTATATCATGCAATTACCCTCTTACAATTTAGCCTTGGCAGGGCTCTACTCTACTACAATTTAGCCTTGGCGGGGCTTTACTCTACTACAATTTAGCCTTGGCGGGGCTTTACTCTACTACAGCTTATCAGCTGAGCCTTGGCGCGGCTCTAATTTATTACAGCTGAGCCTTGGCGGGGCTCTAATTTATTACAGCTGAGCCTTGGCGCGGCTCTAATTTATTACAGCTGAGCCTTGGCGGGGCTCAGCTCTACTACAGTTTAGCCTTGGCGGGGCTCAGCTCTACTACAGTTTAGCCTTGGCGGGGCTCTACTCTACTACAGTTTAGCCTTGGCGGGGCTCTACTCTATTACAGTCTAGCCTTGGCAGGGCTCTACTCTACTACAATTTAGCCTTCGCGGGGCTTTTCTGTACTACAGCTTATCAGCTGAGCCTTGGCGCGGCTCTAATTTATTACAGCTGAGCCTTGGCGGGGCTCTGCTCTACTACAGTTTAGCCTTGGCGGGGCTCTGCTCTACTACAGTTTAGCCTTGGCGGGGCTCTACTCTATTACAGTCTAGCCTTGGCAGGGCTCTACTCTACTACAATTTAGCCTTCGCGGGGCTTTTCTGTACTACAGCTTATCAGCTGAGCCTTGGCGCGGCTCTAATGTATTACAGCTGAGCCTTGGCGGGGCTTTACTCTACTACAGCTTAGCCTTGGCGAGGTTCTACTCTACTACAGTTTAGCCTTGGCGGGACTCTACTCTATTACAGTCTAGCCTTGGCAGGGCTCTACTCTACTACGATTTAGGCTTCACGGGGCTTTTATGTACTACAGCTAAGCAGCGTAGCCTTAGTGGGGCTCTACTCTACTATTGCTAAGCCTTGGCGGTCTTTACTCTACTTCAGCTGAGCCTTGGCGGGGCTCTACTCTTATAAAGTTTAGCCTTGGCGGGGCTCTACTCTTATAAAATTTAGCCTTGGCGGGGCTAAACTCTAATACAGTTTAGCCTTGGCGGGGCTAAACTCTAATACAGTTTAGCCTTGGCGGGGCTAAATTCTAATACAGTTTAGCCTTGGCGGGGCTAAACTCTAATACAGTTTTGTCTTGGCGGGGATTTACTGTACTACGGCTTAGCCTTGGCTTTGACGTGGTGGTCAATACTTTAAGATATTTAATTGTATCTACCGGCTACAATTCTTGGAATTTGGTAATTGGTAGAATTTGTATGGATAATGTGTATCATATTTACTACTCGATATTCGATGATTTAAGGTTATCATTTTAACATGCAATTGGTTATAAACTAAGTAACAAGAGTAATTCTTGTGGGATGTTTTAGATCAAACTACAAAGAATCATTAAGTTGGGTGTCAATCGTTTGACCATTTAATGCTAAATGGCGCATTAAAAGCGTATGAGTTAAGACTTGATAACAAGATCCGCTTCAAAAGAACAACGCGTCGTCAACATTTTAAAGATTACAATAATAATTTCAAACTTAATTATGAAAGATCTTGTGCCATTTTAGTTAGGATAGAAGACACCTTACAGACAAAAGCGTGAAATGCAAAAAAGGAATTAAAATAATGGGATGGGGGACGAATCCTGTAATTGCGACTCTCACTGGAAGAGCTATCCAGTTAGAAGTCCCGGTAGAATGGCCAAAGCGATACAACCTCTTAGCCAATTCCTTAAAGATTTGAAACTCTTGAACAATTTAATGACGGACGGGCGGACAGATTGTTTATTTACAGGTTTGCACCTAAACGCCTTTACATTATAAAGTCCAAGCAAAGTAACACTGTCAATACGGCTTCAACGTCTCTAACTGATGTTGTAGTTTGTTACCGTCACTTGCGTCACCTCTAGCATTTCCTTTAATTAACTAATGCATGAATGAAACCGTAAAGACAATTTGAATGAATTTTCCATTTCCAGAATAGGGCTTTACAAAAACTGGTTCCTTGTGAATTGTAGCCTAAATAATTTTGATGTTTAATGAAGACGACCGGTAATGCCGTCAAGCCGCCAGAAACTCGATTATAAGGAATGAATATTTAAAACGTGGTTCCATTTACGCCGTTCAAGCTTCAAAGAACTGGAAGTGCAAACACACGTGTTTTCTCACTTGTAAAAATTACGCATTTGTTTCATAAAATAATGTCCTTTTAATTGCAGATATTTATGTCACATAATAAATGGAGTAATCGATTTGGTACGTCCATTGGAAATGACTGTATGTGATCAAAATACTTTATAATTATTTTAATGTTAACTGGATAGAAATTGTATACTTCCATACCAAACGATGTAACAGTTGAGTTGAGTTGATGCGTGTAACATAATGGTTACGACACCCTTATATTAAATTTTTGTTCATAAGCTTAAGAACACAAACCAAAGAGAGACACAATAACGTGTGGATACCTGATCCAAAATCAAATCATTCTTCAACGCTTATCCAATCTTTGCTATACATAACATACAACTTATAGATATCTGCAGAATAAATGATTGATAATAATTTTTACAGAATGGAAACATGTATCAAGGAAATGCCATTTAAATTTGGAATTACGCCATCTGCAGTAGTACAATTTCGTAAAGGTTTCTGTGGCATAGTTGACAAACTTTATCAATTCCTTTGAATTCTTTTTTTCAAATAGCATTTGTAAAATATACATTGTTGTATGAAAGTAAATACTAATTAGCATTCCATTTCAACCCTTTTCACAATGTTTATAAAGGTCACATTTAATCAGCACCTAATGTAGAACACAAATTTCTGTCCCTTGACGAATCCACCACCACGCCAACCACTTATTTTCTCTTAACTTTACAGTCACTTGAACCTCTTTTCGCCTTTTCAAATGCACCAAGGCATTAGTAACATGGAGAAGAAAACCACATGCATTTTTCATTACGAAAGAAAAAAGAAGACTGTGAAATGCTGTGAAAAGGTGTTGCTTTGATCCGCCAGAATTTGTTTCAAGTACATAAAAGATAAAAGGAACTGGAAAGCTGAGATAGTCCGATACATTTAAAGCTCTCTCCTTAAGCCATATTTGTGAAGATAAGACGAGATAATTCCCATGTCTAGTAACAGTTTCATATGAACTATGTAACCAAACCACTTGACCCTACATCGATTAATCTCTGAGCTACTATTCATGAATTTTGCTCATAATAATCTTTTGAATTTCTCATATCATCTCTGAGTAATGGTTATGAATACAATCTTCAAATTCAGATCTAACATATGATGTTACCTTAATGTACCAGTGTCTTTTTGATATGCTACCAACATCAAAAACCCCTATCATCTAGGGAAACATAGGAATTAAATATTGGAAAAATTAATCTCAACTAGATATTCATATCTGTCAATTTCGAAATAAAGATATCTAGCTTTTAAAAATATTCTAATTGAAGAAGGAGAGTGGATTTCGGATCATCTATCTATCTGCACGTATCAGTGCTGTCTCTGTTTACACAACCCCATCTGTCTTCATTTCCCTGTATTTCTTCTAACCAACAGTTGACATTCTTCTTGTAAAAAACTATCTGTTTATTAACTCAATGTTATTAACAGATGAGAAATACGCGTGTTGTATTCGGTGCCAGTTTTCACTCTCGACGGCTATCAACGTCAGAATACTGTAATGAAGTTAATTAGTCCCTTCCTCTGTTTAGCATTATCGATCTGTCAGAGATTGTACTCACGATATTATTCCATTTCAGTGTGAAGCTACTGTTATAAAAATCATCAGTCAACACGTGGAAATCATGTAAATCTTTCATATATACGGTCTTAAATGTCCCTCTAATCATCGTTCCAAAAAAGTTCACATTCATGTAAGTTTTTTTTTACGGGAAAGATATTCGGGGATATTCATGACATTTTTTTGGCTTTCATAAGTGCCAATTATTATCCAAACATCTCGTATTTTTGCCCAAAATAGCCCACAATTATTAGTTTTCAGTGAAAATGGAACAACACCGTTCTATATGTGTAACTACATGCATATATGGAAAACAAACGCCACATTTACATGAATATCATTTTCAACGATTATTCATCACTTAATCTGCTTGCATTAAATAAGTTGCAAACTTGCGTTTGAATAATTAACACGTAAAGGATCAGCATCTTTATACCTCTATATTGTTACTCTATTGAACGGGTTAGTTATTAAATGATAATGATGATGGTGATGATGATAATGATGACGACAACAATAAGTACGTTTACATAAAATGCAACCACTGAATTTCGCATTGAGATTGTGACTCAGGCAATCTTACAGTGTCTGTTTAAATGGAATCTCGTTTAATACGCTCTCTCGACTCCTCACAATCAAATTTCTATCTAAAAGGGTAACATTGTTAACATGTTTCCTCTGGTGTACTAGTTTTAATATACATTAATATAGACTGAAAAGCAAATAGATTGAGGGGCTTTGTCATTTCAGTATCAATAAATCGTAAAGTTAATGGTGTTCCTAGATAGTCTGTGTGTTACCAGTTTCAATGCAACAGCCTTGAAGTGAATGTCAATGTATAGTGTTTGATATCTATGCCTCTATCTAGTTTCTTAAGGTCAACAGGATTGAATGATTTTACACAAGATATTTGCAAAACGGACAAAGCGACATAAAGTGGCAAAAACGCCTTAAGCAATGGGAATAAATCACATACAATGCACCGAAATATGTTACCTAAATAGCAAGAAAATTCTTCGTCGCTGTTTGGTGTATTTCACTTACAGCGGTATATAATAAAAAAAAGAAAAAAAAAAAAAAAAGGAGTTTTTCTTTTCTTTATATAAAATTCATCCCTTGCTTATGAAGGTAACCCGCAGGCTAGTTTATAAATTAATATATTAATATAATAATATAAATAATTAATATATATTTTTTTTCCTATTTAATATTGATTAATGTGAATGAGATTTTTAAAATCTTATTGTATCTACACTAACCATAACGTACGAGTTGTGTGTATAGCAAGTCACTGTATCTGACGACTTTTTCAGTTTATGCCTGCTTTCTCTCTTGTAGACGGGCTGTATGATCTTCATATTGTCTTTTGCTGAGTCACTTGTTAAGAGAAATGATTCATAAGAAACGAGATTGTTGTGTCTAACGGGTACATTTCTCATAAATCTTACCATAGAAAAAACTCGTTAAACAAGTACTTTTTGCCGCCGTTAAGAACAGTCTCATAACCTTTAGAATCGATTTTACTTTTATATCATCTTGTAACTTCTACTCTACATACAAATGGATTTGTTGACATTTGATATTTATTTTGAAAAAATTAAGTTTGTGTCGTTAAGCACTAAAACACTTGCATAATTCCTGGGCAGAAGATAAACAATTCAGATTTGATGTAAATGTTGCCAAATATCTGAAGAGACATAGTAATTATTACAGATAATAACAACATTTTATAATTTCTAATATTCCTAGACAGAAAACATCAATTGTTAAGATTAAATGTAAATGTGGCAGAACTTGTTAAAGACATTGAAATAGCACCAATTATATCCAAATTTATATTTTCAATATTGACAACAGTCACATTAAAGCGAAAATGCATTAGAAATAAAGGCTTATTAATACTGATAGGTTTAAGAGAAGAGAAAGAAGGTTTCAAGGAGTGATGTTATTAGAGTCACGCAATGACAGAACCAGTACAAAAGAAGAGTATAAGAAAGAAACAGTCGGCAATGGAGATAACCTACACAATGAACATATTCAATCGGCAACTGTCAACAACATGATAAACTTGAAGAGTTAAGTAATATACACAGTCGTTGATGAAGCTAATCTTTAAATAATATCAACTGAAATCTATCTAAATATGTCCCCGTTAAACTCAAGGTGTGTTAATCTCTCACGAATCGATATTAATGCATTATTGCACGACCTAAAGACATTTTTCTTGAAGGAAATATTGCCATATGTGCCAAGTTAATTGGTTATGATAATAACTAATTATAGTTAATCATTGATGGTGGAAACATATATCCATAATTTACATTGCTTTATGGAGCTAATAAGAAATACTGTTTACAGTTTATGGTTTTATCGTGACTCGGTTGTAAATGAAAGTCTATTTGAAAATAATATTAGATGTATTAATAATATAATGTAATATTTTGTCATAATTAAATAACATTTCCTTAAAATTGATGTTCAGTTTGATGATAATGACGAATATGAACAATGTTCTACTTATAAAAACCAATTAACATAGTCTATAATCATAAAAAAACCCATATATTTCAAAGTTAATAATAAGTTTATTAGGACAGTTATGGTTCTAAGTTTACGTCTTAAACTCCACAGAAGAGCCATAAATTTCTGATCAGCTTAACATAAATCCAGGGTGGTAATTTGATAAGAAAAATGTGATTTGATCACTAAAAATCAGTTACATGAATTACACCAGAGGTTCGCACAAGTACCTATACCTGTCATTAGAAAAAAAAGATCTTCCTAACAAAATGAGATACGTTTTCTAAAATCAGGGGGTGTAGGTCAGTTGGTATTGTGTCTGTTATCACCCTGATGCGGGTTCCTTTTAAACCCCAAAAATGTGAAAAGTGGGAAGTTGCCTCCTTGCTTGGTGCTCAGTATTAGGAGAAAGTGCAATGAAATAACTGGCGCTGCGATGTGGCGGCCTGATAGCGAGACTACAAATTTCTTAAACCTGTATATATTTAAGTCAATAACAAAATGTATTTTCAATTTGAAAAATCTCAGTAAGTATATGATAAAATGTGATGCATAGTGTTTTATTGGTAATCTTTATTTATATTTAGTTCCGTGAATTTGAAGAATGGTTAAATTTTAAAGTTTGGATATAAAAATAAGTCATAGTATCCCAGCAATTAAGAACAAATATAGAAAAATAAAGATCAACTGTGATGTTTTTGAAATTCAGAAATAAGTTTGTTATTTCATGAAAATGATCTGCCATATCTTGGTTAATTGGTTAAAGTTCTTTGTCAACTCAACGTCTTCGATAATTTGATAATAGTTCAAATGTATGTTTAGAAAAGTAATTGAAACTGTCACCTGAAATTATGAATAAGCTGTCGTGCTATTTTTAAGACACATGCACGCATTTTAAGAACATGTACTTGTTTTAATCAAATCTCATCACCCGAACAGCTGTTATTTCATTCTAAACAGTTTTGTTCTTTAGGAAAAGCCGAGTATAAGCCTTTGAGAAATACATTTCAGTTTTAGTTTTTCAATAATTAGACTTCTAATTAACAACGGGCTGATAATTGATGAACAAAAATACTTAATACCATCAAACCATTTAACGTCTTTCCTTTGAGACAACACTTTTTCTGGAGAAGAAATAAAGAAGTCAAGATGGAAAAAACATCTCGTACTGTTGATAACAAGGGAATTGGTGTTAAACCCTTCAAGGGTCCCTTCTTACCCAGATACTGTGTTCAGAAACTTCCACAGCATTTTCTTCCAAATATTTCATTTTCTCCAACATCTGAAAATGACCATGGAGGTTTATACAGAGGAGTTTAATTTCATCAAAGCTGATTGTTTAGCGCTCGGTAAAGGCGCAATGCCGCTTTTGTATTCTGGCAGTAATTAAGTCGGTGCTAGTTGTTCCCCGAACACCTCTAAACTACCTCGGCAATCGCTTTCTTCTTAAGCTTGTCCCTTAAACTCTGGTTACCATCTTCTCTTCTCTCGTTGAGGCCCGCTAGCGAGCTGCTTTCTCTTATGAAAGGAAAACCCAATTACTCAAAATGAATATTTAAAGCAACTTTTCCACCAATATTGGCAAAACCTCTCAGAAAGAGTATGAGAGTGTAAACACATTCCATAAGTCACAACTAGCGAAGATAATGCTCTTTATTGCCTGAAACATAGCAAATTGCTGGTTTATAGTTTCGATTTGAACTTGTCGATTGTAATTCTTGAATATTGGGGTTATAAAATTGTCCAAGTTGCATAAACAACAATTGTTTCGATTACGTATAATCTCATTTGATTTTGTTATTGCGTTTTGCTTTTAGTTTGAATAAGGATTTTCATTTTTATTTAAAATTTAACCATTGCATTTAATGCTGTGAAACTATAATGCATTAATACATTAACACGTAAACCTAATGGTAACATGGAATAGATATAAAATGCATGTAAACTGTAGAACTTCAAAATAAAAAAAATAAAATCACTGTACATGTATTACTATGAAGAATAAATGTAAAATCATGTAAACTGTATTGCTACGAGGAGTAAATATAAAATCAGGCCAGTTTTATTACTACGAGGAATAAATATAACATCACGCAAGCTTTTTAACTACCAGGAATAAATGTAAAATCATGTAAACTGTATTTTTACGAGACATAAATATAAAACCATTTAAAGTATATTAAAATCATGTAAAATGTAGGAATAAGAGAAACAAATGTCAAGCATGCCAACTGCTTTGATAGAGGAATAAAATAGCACTTGCAAGGCTAATACTTGAAACATTGTAAACAAATGTAAGTCGTAGATTTACAATAATAAAAAGTACACGCCTATGAAATGAGGGATAACTAGGCCCGTAAAAAAGAAAGGAAAAAAATATTGGCGATAAGTAAGTACATGGTCATTGTGAGACCACAATGAATGCTTTTTAATTAATATGTATGTTGACTGAAGGATGCTTTTAATCAATTAAAGGCATCGTATATACATTTCATATAATCAACCAAATGGCAAATTATTTCATGAAAGACTGTTATGAATTTGAATAGCAACGTTCGGTTAATAATTTTTTAATCTGTATCGCTTAAAAGCCATGAAGTTTTTAAAACTATGATTAAATTAGTAACACGTTTACTCTAAGTAATAACTGCGTAAATTAAAAGGGGGTTTGAGATGACACATTCAAAATCCTCTTGACTTTTATGTGGAACACAGAAAAGCGATTTTACGTCCGATTCGAATAAAATTGACTATTAATAAGCTTCAAGTTAACTCCTATAATGCCTTTTGTTTCCCTTTGAAGGCAGATTTCCAAATTTACTTGAAATATTTCTATTTTACAATAATTTATTGACTTTAAATATATATCCATTCGGTCATCATTATTAATAAACAAAACCATCTCCCACACTTAAAATCACATATTCATTCTTTAAAGGAGCAGAAGCACGTTTTTTGAAAGATGTATTTTTTAAAATTTTCTCCGATGAAAATTATTTTATGCCAAATATATTATAATCATATAGAATTGGAAACATTTATTTTCGTTTTCGTGAGATCAATTTATTTATCTAAAAACGTGCTACTGTCCCTTCAAGGTTTAATTACAAATACGAACACAATTGTTACACATGAAGAAATTCCACGTTATTTCTATTTGGGTACCTACACTCGCAACGTAGGTAGAAAAGATGATATTTAGAAACTTTTGTGAATAGAGATTGGACGATATGATGATAAAGACTCTTTGCAAATCAGATTATTATAACTTAAGATTATATTTGCTTATAGAAATTTAGAAGTACACCGACGTGGAGTTAAGTTGACATACATTTTCTAAGAAAAACTACAATGACACCTTGGTTGAAATCTGGCTGTTTTAACCCTGTTTTGATCCTTTTTTATAATGATAAATAAATGATATTTACAAAATGGTTGTAAATCTAACTTTTAAAAAAAACGAGAAAAAAAATCGTTAAATTTTGACAAACTAAATTGTTAAGCGTGAGAACAAGCTGACCGCGTGGCACAGTTATTGGCATGTTTGACAAGTTCTAATTATGACGATTTGAAAAAAAAATATCAATACATTAAACGTTTTTTTCTGAATCATAAAACAGCCACTTCCTATGTATAAAACTTCATTCAGCTCATAGAAGTTTCTAACTTTACAATACCTGCTCATTCTTTGAATACGGAGTCTTTTTCTTTTTTTATGCAATATAAAATCACAAAAATAACTTTTGTAGAAATCGTCTTTTTCACTGGCCTTAACCATTCGGACGGGACTTTCACCGTGTGTTTAACCCCAAATCCAGGCTGACAGAGATAAATCGTTAAGTTTCAGCTAACACAGACAGACAGACAGACAGACAGACAAATGTTTTATTTAAGTCTCACCTCTTAGCATTACAAACATATATACAGGTAAAAACCATAGATTAAGAGCCACCCATTGAGGGTTATGAGAGACTAAAACCAACAAAACATAACCATGGGCTAAATACGATAAAGTGTAAAACATGTTAAAAGGTACCATATATTAAACTTTATATAAAACAAATTTTCGTCGTCACCCCTGTGTATACACTTATACACTCTCTGTGAATAGATAATTGACGTTCAATGAAACTGATGACAACTTGTATAAATAAGAAACAGAATACTGCTTTATCTTAGGTTGTCATGCTTTTCTATAATCACGCACAAAATCTCAATTCTAATACGACTTATACCAATACTTATACTACTATTCTATATGTACGAGTAGTCCTTCACTAGAGAACAGCCGGAGATGAAAGAGCATGCATATGGGTGAATATTTCAGTACTGACTGCTAACTCCATAAACTATGTGCAAAATACGAATTTTAAAGGAATCGTGTCAAATATAATTTTAATAAAAATTTAACAAGTTATGTTCTCTCAAAACATTAAAGAGCCACTCCGTGAGTTGTTGGAGTCATATATGCCAAACTTAGTCCATGGTATCGACTGATACCAAAAAGACACATTTTAAAGCTTATTGATTTTTTTACAGTGACAATATGAAGGTAGAAAGTCGCAAATATGATCGAAAACAGGACAGTGGCGCGAGTCAAATAGTCAAACGTAATTTTGGAGACTTATCTTAAACAGCCGGGAGGGTAGTTAGGAGTTGATAGTGTTTGTTATGTTATATAACTAGTATCCGTGTATATTGGACGTGATATTTACACCTCTGTGCATTTACAAGGTTGTTTTTAGATTTTCATGTAAAACCAGTATTTGTCACATATAATGTCTTTTGGACATGAAAAGTTAAGATGTTTTGATTTTATATCACCACATATGACATTTAGGTTCGTATCAAAGGTAAATTATATGTTATGAAAATCACGGAGTGGCTCTTTAAAGCACCAATATGGACTCCTACTGATAATACAGTAGCTGTTAATGAGGACAGTTCAACACGTTTGATGGCGATGCTCTAATCGCGTGACTTAACTCTTCATCTCCACTCTCTATCTGTCTGCTAGTGTAGCTTGATAATGCTAAAATCCTGTGCAGACGAAAATGACCTTTAAAAGTGAAACAAAAACTTATGATTACGCAGATCTAACAATTTGCTGACCGTATATTTAGAAGTAATTTTCCCGGCTTCTCAGAACATATTAGGGACGGAATGTGTTTTACATGTTTTAAATGTCATCACATCCCAATAGACTGTATCTCGCGGCATTTTATACACAGAAATAAGATAAGCAAGAGTAGATAACTATACAAGATTTTTCCTCTTTCATGTTCAAATTAGGCTGTCACTGACTAACTTGTCCGATCATGCAATACTCTCATTAATAAAAAAATGATTAATTAGATAAACCATTTTCATTTACAGAAGGATACAACGATTTTGTGTAAAAATAAATTAGAATGAATAGAATAAGGAAAAAAAAATAAAATAAGTAGAATAAATAAAAATGAAATAAATAAAGTTAGATAAGATAAGATAAGATAAGATAAAACGAAAGATGATACATGAGTTATACATTTTACAGATTTGTTATTTTAACACGATTTGCGTTTTGTTAAAGGATATAAAAGAATCGACAAAATGGCATGAGAATAAGAATGTTCATAAATTAATATTGATGATCAAAGTAAAACGCTTATAATGAATAAATAAAAGAGACGGATAGAAACTAATTAACTAATAAATAAATAATCTGAATAAAGTAAAATAATGTTTAATTTGCCATATCATGCCAAACCTGAGGTACATAATATACCACATCTTAGCTCCTGTTATGTACAAAACTTTGTTGATTGTATGAAATTGAAGTGAATAAAATAGATTTTGGAAAAAAAAATTGGAAAAAAAATCTGAATTTAAAAAAATTACAACTGAATCAATAAAAATTTTAAAAGTATAGCAATGTAACCAGCAAAGTAAATATTAACAGATATAAAGACAAACCGTAATCTTTTATCTGATTAGCCTGGAAAAGCTCAAGGTACACAAACGGTCACTCTTCAAACATGTATTCACAAGGGAACCCTGATTTTATATTCATGATCGCTAAATCGTATTATTAAGCGCTTTACTATTGGATTAAGCAGTTTATATTCTCAAATGTCAGTCATTATTTGATGCCAACTATGTCATTGTCGTCGATTAATTTTCATGAGCTTCTGTTTGATACCGCAAGGATCATGTTTATAACCTTAAGATAAGATTTATGAGAAGATATTGTTAACCAGAGGATACTTGGTGAAATTATGATGTATTACACGTTCTGCGATTATGATATGCATATTCATACAGGGTGATTATGAGCAGTGAATCCATCGAGCCGTTATTAATCACACATGGGGGATGCTTGCAATGTTTATTCAAGCCAGGTACAGGGATTTATCATATATCTCCATCTCATTATTGTCAAATCTTCATAAGATTATGAAAGTCATTAATAACGTCAACAGATGGCAGTTAATGGCATATCCAATCTAATTTTGAAAGAGAGTGTCAGAAAGGTGTTAAGGAGATGATATGATGGATATGATGATGGTTTATCATATCGACTGAGCACATATCATTGCGAGAAAAAAAATACTAGCAATATCAAATTCAATAACTTGTTCTTTCATTTATGTCTTTCTTTTTAAAGAACAGTAAAAGGCAATTCTTGAATGTCTTTCACTTGCAAATGAAAACAGATATGAAAAGTCTTCAAAATTGGATACAATTCTAAACAGGATTCTTTTTTTGGGTGTTTTTTCTCCGACTGAATTTTTTGGATAGATTTTACAGGTTTTTCAAGCATGAAATAGTCGAATATGGAGAATTGAAGAAATGAAAACTTACGTATTAAGATAAATTGACTCTGAACCTTAGGTTTGATGGTGCGTGCTTGGATACATGTACTGCCAGATGACTGCATTCCTTCCATTCTTCAGAGGTATTTATATGTCACTTTCCAATCAATCAATCAATCAATCAATATATTATTCCAAGAAACCACCAATGGTGGTACAGGAACATGACAATCAATAGTCTAACATAAGTAAATAAGAAGTAGTGATCACTTGGTAACAGCAAACATTGATAACTCTTATAAAACTTGACATATTGTTTACAATTGAGTAGTTATTTATGGTAAAGAACTGTTTAAATTTTACAAGATTGGGCCATTTTTCTGTACAATATCGGATATTGTAATCTTAAATCATCAAAAGATGGTCATTTTGATAAGTAATGATATTCATCGTCTATCGCCGGTGAGTTACAAAGATTGCAATTTCTATATATTCTCGGTATATTTTTCCAGCGGCCAGTGTCTACTGATAAATGATGATTCGATGTCCGAAATGACATAATAGGCCTAGAGAAAAAATCTGGTAACAGGAGGTATTTTTCAAAGGATGGCAAATCTTTGTACTCCGTGTCACCATAGTATCAATAGAATTGTCGTCAAGTTATAGGACGGCGTTAGACTCCTTGTCTCAACGTTGTTATAATCACTTAGTAGTGACGTGGACATTGTTTCCTCTGGGAGATATGATGATCAAAGAACATCAAATAATCGGGTGAAAGGTAATTATGATTTTGGTCTGATCAAAGAACCCGTCTTTATTAGTGGTAACGTGAACGATGAACGTAAAATATTTGAAATTTTCTAAATTTTGACAGAAAGTGTCTAAAACGGGATATGATGGAAGTGACGATGGTTTATCATATCGACTGAGCACATTAGAATATCATTGTGACAAACAATACTAGAAATATTAAATTCAATAAATTAATTTATGCTTAGTTTCATGGTTACAAATAGTAAAAGGCAATAGTTGAAAATTATTTGAATTTAATTCATTATCATTTTTAGTCATGTCAACTGTAAGAAATGTTCTCGAATATCAAAAAGGATAAGTCTTGAAATAGAAAGGTGTACTACAATACAAATTAAGGAAAACCACGGTTTTCCTCTACGGTTGAATCGGTTTAAAGACCTTACTCTGAGCGCATATTTGTGATCCCATTTTATCATGTTTTGTTGCTCAAAATATTTTTTTGAATGTTATACATGTAAAGTTAAGGGATGCATCTTTTACAAAGAATATCAAGAATGAATACTGCCTCATTTTGTACGATAAAATTATGTTTCAAGGTAGAACTTTGAAAATCAAACGCATCAGGACATGTGAACCGTAAACGGCTTTATTGTGTGGAAATTGATTTCACTTTGCAGAAAACAAAACGTTTGTTTTTTACTTGACCTTTGATATTGAGAGATTATTGATATTTGAAGACATTCCACGCCAATGAAACTGTTCATCAGCTACGTAAACGAAAGCATTATGACTCAGATTAGGATATTATTTTCAAATTGGTAGCTGAAATTTTTCGTTCAAATATTTGATGATTCATATTTGCTCATTAGAACTGGGCAAAAGAACGAGTTAATTATTACACGAACGGATTGAAAAGACAGTTCACACTTCTTCGGCTTCAATATAACCCAATATTACGGCATTAAGCTTGAACAGAAAATTCGAATATATTTAACGAGCACCGAACCTTCTGCTAATGCCGGGATTGTGAGATAATCTTTCACAGCATGGAGGGAATTCTAACTCATAATTTAAACTATAGATTTTAAAATCCAATTTGTCCACACATTTCGCTGGTTTCGTGTAATGAGCTCCCAAATTGGCCATATTATCCACTCACGTTTTCTTCAGATCCGAGACAAGTCCTTCTTTTCGCCCCACTAATGCTACCCGGGATTATCAGGCAAAGGCCAAGCATTGTTGTTCAAAGAATATTATCTCAACAACACTTGAGTCAAACCAAGGTGGATTTCAAGGCTCTACAAGAGCTCTGGAACTATTGATTATTTTCCAAGAATATGTGAAAACGGAAATCGACAAAGAAGAATGAACTGATTGGTGGTGAGTTTAGCCAAGTGTAAGTGATTTCCCTCTAGATATTGTCCTACCTCTAAGGAGGCACTGACGAAAGGTTAATAAAATCAACTTTGATTAAATTAAGTTGAAGAGATGTGCTTGCGTTCTTCACTGCCAATCTTTTCTTATCAAAAAGTTTTAAGGAAGAGTAATTAACCCTCACAGCACTAATGAGGAGGGACATCTTCTTCTGGGTTTGACAGAGCCGCAATCCTTGTCCACATACATCGTTTTGTGTTATCGAGAATTTATTTTAGATCTGTTCTGGTTCAATGTGCTCAGACACGCGTTTAGTTAAAATATTGTCACGAATTTCTTTCGTTCTCCTCTTTTGATTTTCGGATATTATTGTACTTGGTCCATCTGTGTGTTCATTGCACTTCATTCTGTCCAATGCAACTTTAGTACTGAAGTGAATCATTTTACCATATGTATCTGATATTGACAAACGTCTGATAAAGGAAAATGAGTCGTTACCCGTTTTTACTGTCAATATCTGACTGTTGGTATCTATGTGAGTTTTATTACCAATATGTATCTGGCATTGTATGTCATAAGTTTTAAAGTCTTATATATACATTTTGAAGGTTAATTTTTCAGCAATTATCAAATTTTATAACAAGAACAATAGTTATGCAAAACTTTTACAAAATACTGAGATGGACATACTGATTTCTTAGGTTGGATTTCTACTCAACCAGTATCTCAAACTAAGAGAACATCCGGTATAAACTCTACAATAGTTAAGAGACTGTCCCTGGCCGACTTCTAGAAATCGACACACAAATTTTAAAGCAAACCTGCTTCATATTCTTTAATTTCACAAACATAGAAACGAAAGGAAATCATCGTAAAGTACAGAAAAACAGTGCATGGTCAGGAAAGTTAAACGATTAAAAGTCACAGGAGAGAGTGCGTAGCTACATGTACATGTATGGCGGGACATGGACAAACATAATGCACAAAGATTGAATTACAAAAGAAATTACAAGGAAAACAAGATCTAAGCGCTTTTTTAATTTGGGGAAAATGCCCAATATTTACATTCTTTGGATAGATTTTCAGAATATTGTGCCTATTGAAACTACAAATGTATGTGTTCGGTCACTTTATTTGATTACTGCACTTTTTCGTAAAACATCGTTGACTTATCTAGACAAGCATTTTCAAACATGTACTAAGTCTCTAAGACAGAAGTTATTTTTATATCTTCGATAACGGAAACATGCACTAAACGACAGATCACTAATACATTAGTCCATCTACAAAATAATCTCCACTCAAATAAATGTTGGATTCCATCTTCTACATGTATAGTCGGAAATGTTGCAGCATTAGTGAAGTAGATCATAAATTGAGCACAAGTGAAACTATCAAATATCTTAGAGATCGTGCCATAAATAAATATCCAGGAGTAAATAACGATATCTATTGATTTAAACAATATATGACCGAGGGGAAGGTTCCGACGATGCAAACAGTAATTTCTTTCTGGACTATACTTACTATAGTTGATAATAAAGTTCAACTAAATAAAAAAATTCTTCTGTTCTTTTAAGAGATTGGGTCCCTGTAGTTAAGATATGGTCTCTTCATCAGAAGAATTTTATATTTTGTTGAACTTGATTATGAAATCCCATAAATACAAACCAGAAACTTTTGATCAGTTAATATGACCCCCTAATACAAAGCCTTTGATAGTGCATAGTCACCATTCAAAGTAAATCATACTTGAACTTCGATTCTCAGGTAAGCAAACAATCATTCTCGACAAAGTCGAACCAACAGGTTGCAAGTTAAACAACAAACCACCATGAGGTATGAAATAGAATTGTCAGTTAGAAAGGACACGAGTTTCCACTCGTTCCCACTTTTGACATACAGAACATGTTAAAGTGCTCGGTAAGACTTTAAGCCTTGTTCGGCAATCTGTCTCCTGTACTAATACATAGTAAAGCTCCAGCCCGGGGCTCCGCGGGAAGAGGAAATTGCCTGCCAGACACACATCCCATAAAGAATGGTTGGAACGGGAAGAGTTTATAAATGATGCCAGATAATTTGGAAAGGAGACGTCTTATGGGCGAATGATCCTTCATATCGAAATACGAGCTAAGCTAGAGCTCTGGTTTTGGTGGATTCTAGTGAAGGGTAAGTCATCGGTCTGTCTGGTTACTGGGATTATTGTTTTGATTTCCGTTTGTGGATAAATTTCATATCCATACGAAAGTGTATTATTGATAGACACTGATGTTAAGCTTGCTGCTTGATGAGTGTTTAACAAATCAATGACACTTTTACCAAGTGTAATTGTTATGTTTTATTACGTTCACATTTGTCAATTTTCTAGATCGAAGTATGAATTTTTACATTATATGGTCTTTTTCAAACAATATTTTGACATCAAATATCATGTCAAGAAATATCGGTAATTGTTACGTTATAATATAAACACACCAACCCATGTCCGAACATTCTCAATTGGAATCTAGCTTTAATACACTAGATCTTGTGTTTAAAGTATAATCGGAATAACCAAAGGCTATTGAAATCGGAAACATCAGCCTTATGGATTACAACTGAACACTTCTGCTATTTATAAGGACATCTATAACAGTACGTGGTTCGTACCAACCGTGGTTACCAGAGCTTGATGTTCAGATACTCTTCACAAATCACCCCTGGGGACATTCATCAGGAAAATTTGTACTCAAAGTACCAACTCACGAGTCTTGTTATCTCCACTGAAACGGCTTGATACGAGGTGTGGAAATTATGTCTTTGGTAAAGAAGAGTTTTACAGTCATTTCAGCTCATGCTCAGCAATTGGAATTTGAATTGAAAAGGAAAACTTCCTCCTGATTGGCTGTAAATACGGAAATGTTAGCTCCGAGCTGCATTTACAAGCACATTTCCACAAGGCAAGACTAAAGCTGTGGTAACCTGACCTAAAAGGCTTGAAGGTTCAATCTACGTGTATATCTTATTGGCTTATTCAAATAAAGGGCTCGACAATTCAGTGCAGATTTTCAAAGTCCATGGGGTTATGAGGTAAAGAGCATCGGGACAATTAGCACTTGGTTACCGAGGATGGTTTCTTACAAATCTCTGATTGTTTTGTTAGTATTTGCCTCTACGTATGTCCCAGTCCTAGCTGTAGAAACAACACTCTCGTTACAAAACGTTACGGTCAACATGCTCAGAAATAAGTTAATAGAAATGAAATAAAGAGTGTACCTTAAAAAGGAAATAGCTTTATGTCGATGCTACAGGCCTACTTTTCACTTTACTCTCAGATAAAAAGACATTGAGAGTCAGTTTATGCACTTAAATCATTTATACAGACTGCGTCCACCGTGAGCGGATTTTATAGAATAAAATGGTTATACATTTATGATTCACCTCCCGTTAAATATCAAACTTTAGATTGCATGATTGAAAGTCGCTTCCTCCCTAAGGACCATTAGATGTGTATATGCTTATTTTTCTCCTGAAGTTTTTCATTCCATTGAGGAATTATTTAAATCGTGATTTAAAAGAAATAAAATGCTGTTCAATAAGAAATATCCATGTTCATGAATAGCTCGGTTCATCACGATTTTCACTGATTCATTCCTATCTTCTTAATATTTAATGGGAATGGCATATATAACCGATTTTGTAAATTAAATTATTCGTTCCTTAAAATTCTTTGTGTCTAGGTTTATCGTTTTCCTCTTTTTCTATTTTTTGTATTCCACGCTATCTATTCAATTATCTTGTAATGAGTGTTCAATTGTGTAACGATAGTTGCGTTCTTAAGTGTAATTTTCCAAGCATTTTAAAGTCACGTCTTGTTCCCATAATAACTGTAGAATAGGCTGACAAAAGTCTACGCTATTTTCGTTTGTATTTTGAACCGACTTGAAATTGAGATTTTACGCCTGCTTCAACAAGGATCCAAGAAAATCTTAAAGTTTTAAGTATCTTTAGACAAAATTTTCAGATAGTTAAAATAAATCACCGTTATGGTAAGAAGAGAATGAAGTATTTACTATAAATGTTTTTACTTCATTTGTACTAACCTATACCACAAATCCGACATCGTTTATGCCCTCCTCATTTGATATTGTATAATTAAATGCAGTCTTACCAACAGGAACGTGTATGACTATCACTATTATTTATTACAAACAAGGGGAAAAAACGGGGTCAACACCCCCACCTTAGATGGTAGTCTACAGTTTGGACCTAGGCTGACTATCAGACGAAACTTCTAAAAGTGACATCAACATTTAAAGTAGATTTTTGGGGGTCCGAAGTGGGTTTCACAACTGGCGCAGCTGAATGGTGACTTGGGGTTGGGGTAATTATGACGCAACTGTTTACATGAAAATAAGACGGTACCATTTTGAAAAAGAAAATTCCAAAGAGACAGGGGTGTTGACTCCGTTGCATCCATTTACTTTCTTAAAACGATAACGGTTTTCTATACTTTTGCTGTCAACATTATGCGCATTATGGCCGGTCTTTATCAAATATAGGAAAGGTTTTCGATAACTCATTTAACCGTTGACGATTCCGTCCCATTTGTGTGTCCCGGAACGGGTTTGAAAACTTTCTCTTTTAATCTAATGCTTCGCAGTTCTAAGACTAACATTGTATTTACCTGACCGATTTATCAAAACAAATCCTAAATCCTATGCAAAATGAACAAACAATGTAGTAACTCCTTGAGTAACAACATACAGGACGCAATCGTTTGTACGGTGTGAAAGTTGTTTCTTATTAAACAAATGTGACACTCAACCGTCAAAAAGAATTCACTTTATTTCGTCTTTTTCTGTTCATATAAAATGTACTGGCCTCCTTGTAAAATCTTTGATTGGTATTCAGCATGCTTTAGAAACATCGTTAAGCATTAACACATCTTTTTACGAGGATAAAACAATAATACATTCACAGCTTCTTAAAAAAATACTCAAACAAAACAAGCTTCGGAAATGATGACATGACAAAATACACAAAGGCTGAACAAATCTTAAAAAAAGCAACTTCAAAGGGAGGAAACTCTTCTGACTCTAGTAACAACGAAACGAAACTGACAGAAGAATAAAACCAATGGTATCGTTGAAACATCTTAAAGTTTCTCCAATTTCAGGAATATGAAATCCTTTTGTTCCCCATGAAATAATGAATATATATCAAAATGAAAAGATAACATGCTGTTTACTTTTGGTTAACATTATCCAAATATGTTTTCAAACAAATATTGATTTCTCCATTTTCCATTTTCCGCTGTTCCATCTTTGCACATCGTTAGATAACAGTTTTCCATTAAAATGAAAGAATGTACCGTATCAAAATTGACTTTACTTATCATCTCAAGAAAGAGGGGCGAAACAAGACTAGAAATGCGCAAAACGTTTTCTAATACATCTGTACTTCAGTTATTTTGATTTTGTTAGGTTAGAACATTTAGATATTGACTGGCCATTTAAGTGCTCAACCCTTTGTCAACTTTAATCTCTATGAACAGGACAGTAGAATCGTCCTTAGCATTGAATTATCTTTTATCATATTGTCCATGATTAGCCTATACAGTTTTAATCCATAATTATACAATTTTAATCATCTACATTATGACAGGCATATTTATGTGAATCAACAAAATATTACCTTCATGGTAGTACCCATCTTCCCCCGTATGTCTTTAAATTACACCAGTCTCTTTTAAACTTTTAATTTAAATCTTGCTGTCAACCAGTCGGATTCCTGTTTTGAGTGCAGCGCCCCCTTCGGCGAATTGGTGTAATTCTCATATGATTTCTCATTGGACTATATCGAACCGTCGCAGCAGCCTTACAAGCACAGAAAAGTACGAGAAATGCGGCAAGGTCTATTTTAGCTCGTCATTGGGGCTGGCGTAGAATAGGCCGTGCGTGAGAGGATGGACACTACCAGATTAATGAAAACAATGAGTAGAAGAAATGTATAAAATTATACAGGAATAAACTCAATATAACCAAGGACTAACATTTTTACTCGTATTTTACCACTGATTTAAGATATTCAGCCTATTGTGGACAGGTGCATTTAGTGTTATTCATCTTAAAGTCTAAAATCTAAAGTCGCTTACTTTAAGGACCTTCCATGGCGATTTTGGATTTTAACCTTTCATTGATAAATATATGCATCAGTGTATCAATAACGGTTTGCAATAATATAGCGTACTAATTTGTATGTGCATGTTTTACCACAAGAAAGTAAATACTTTGAGCATTGGCCCCAGGTGATAATGGTAGATACGCAATCTATTTTCTATGTAAGGGTAATGATTATTATCTGATATGCAATCTATGTAGGTGAAAGGGTTAAATGTAACTACGTGATGAAGTATATCGATATTATGCAAATGCAACAGGGTATCTGTAATTATATTACACAATGTCTCTCTGTCTTAATACAATATTCCTCTGTCTCTCTTTCTGAATGTCACCCAGTTGTCGCAATGTACATATAACATTCTGTCATTCAAATAGTGAACACTAGAAAAACTCACAAAGGCTTATTATGCTGCTCATTTGAAACTTGTGAAACATACGTCCGAAGGACACGTCTCCTTTTCTAAGCAACAATGGTATTGAAATTACAGCAAAATACAACCATTGGCGTTTCAGTTCACGAACTAACAGAATGTCTTTTGTTAACCCCGTTAATACCATCATTCGTACACATTACAAAACCCAGGTTCAAGATGAATTCAACACACTAAGAGCGCAAGAACCGTACTTGCTATAATAAAGTTACGTCGTCTGGCATCAATCGTTTGAAAAGTCTAGGGATTGTACCTCATTCCTGCTAGAGATAGAAACGTTTGTTTGGTACCAGATTGTACCTCATTCCTGCTAGAGATAGAAACGTTTGTTTGGTACCAGATTGTAACAAATTCCTGCTAGAGATAGAAAACGTTTGTTGGGTACTAGATTGTTACAAATTCCTGGTAGAGATAGAAAACGTTTGTTGGGTACTTGATTGTTACAAATTCCTGCTAGAGATAGAAATAAGTTTGGGTGACACCATTGTTGGGTATTCTTGCACTCGGAGGTGGCATGTCTAAACCATCTCCGTCATTCGGTATTTCCGGCATCGGAGCAATATCGTCAATCTTTTGTCCAAACTTGCATTTAAACTTCAAGTCTCTCTTGAAATTGTCCGCCGTTTTGTCACAGAGCTTCATGGCACTCTTCATGAGGGGAATGTGGAACAGGTCGTGGCTGTTGAGAGCCAGTTGGAACGACAACGTCGACGACATGGGCAGCTCGATCAGAGTATAACCGGATGTGCTCAGTACGCATGCCACAACTCCCCTCTCCTCAAAAGTGTCAAGTAAAGTGAAGAGCCCAGAGAAATTCGTCAAGCGAGGTCTTTTTGCACCATACACATATCTAACCAACATAGGGTAGGTTTTCAGGTCCATAAAGTCTTCAGCAACCATGGAGATTTTTCCGTTTTTCACTGCATTTGGAACAATTTCGGCAAATTCGCCCGGGTGATTCACAGGAATAATAACGTCATTTTCTCTCTCATCACGACACTTTAGATAATACAGGTCCTGCACCATAGAAACGTTCCCTGGCCGTGGTCGCATGACCTTTGGGTCAGGTTTGACCTTGGTGGTACCCTTGATGACCTTGTCCGCAATGAAGACATTCCCTGAGGTATATTCCACCCGAGGGTAGTCGTTGGAGGCGGCGTTGTGTTTGGGGAGGTGGAATGCTGTGATGTTGGTCATGCTGTAGAAGGCGGGTACCTTGCAGGATACCAGTGAGTCGATGGAGCGATGGAGCGTGTGGTCCTTTGCTGTCCGCGACTTGAGGCGCACAAACCGTCCTGCAACACACAAGCGATTGGTTACACAAAGAGTTGAACTTTGCATAATACTGAATCTTGTCAATATGCATACTTAGTGGAAACCAAATAAATTTGCAATTTTGAATTGTTATTTAACCGTGTTTATCTTTGAATCGGTAATAGCAAATAGAGTTAAAAGCTAGCCAACAGAGTTTATAATATTGAGATTTATTTCGTGAGCCCATGACATGAAACTTGTTTACATAATCATGTGATGGTATCACAATGCTATGACGTCATAAATCTGATGGAGTCACAATGCTTGGAGTTTAAGGGTTCAGAGAAGTACATTCAGTTGTTGTTGTGAAACATGATTTTCAATTATTAATATTATCTCATCCCCGTGTTTTCTGATATCAAATATATTAACACATAAAAGTGAAAAATACTTGCAATTTTTATCAACTCATGTTGAAATATTTGGCATAATGGACCACTTGGGTCAAATTCTCTAGCAATGATATAAAAAATGCAACTCTATATAATTTCCTGAAAAGAATCTTGTGTCAGAGTGTTGGATTATATGGGTATTGTGACAATTGGAATTTAAATTTACGACACCACCACTATGTAAATACATTTTCGGAGAAGTTAAGTCATTTTTTTTCATGTACCCCCTATCATGTAAAATATGAGTAAACCAGCCAAAAATAGTTGAAGACTGCGCGATGTCGGGTGTTGTGAAGGGCAATGGGTATATCGCGAGTATAGGTCAACCCTCCCTTTCCATTGTTACATGAATGTTAATGCAAGCTCGGTCCTTCCCTTACAAATATGAAAATAACTGGACATAAAAACAACCCTGGCGAACGCCTACCCGAGTTTACTGAACCGGCCAGGCGCAGCGTAGATAGTAAATTTGTTTTGGACGGTGTCGGCGGAATGAGACCGTACATTTTTTTTCATATGTAAACTAACAAAATGAAGCTTTTTGAAATAAAATATAAAGATTCTCCTCACTTTGAATGTAGGTCACGTAGTAGAGCGTGATCGTTTATGTAGCATGACGTACCCGTGGCTTTAGAATTAGCTTGACTGCACGAGGGTATAAGGCACGTGTTTCGAACGTGTAAGGGAGAAGGTTTTATTTTAAAATCAAGGGCGTGTATAGATCTAATACACATCCTTAGTTCTATATTTCCCATCTTGATGCAAATAGCATTTATCCATATATTCTGTTAAAAAGTAAAGCAGTATCACACATCAAATATTCATGTAAATATAACAACGTTGAATATCGAACAGTCGTGTAGACTTTTTCTGGGGGTTTTTTGTTGAGAAAAGTATTTGTCAGAATTTAATTCACAAAATAGACGATCATTTCCAAACACAATCAAATCATATCAACTTCACTATTGCAGGTCGCAAAATGATAAACATGTCCTACCCAGTGGATAGCGCCGGTTATTCTACGACCTCCGAAACTATAGGGAGCATCGTGAATAATGTTCATCTGAATAATCCTCATATTTAAAAAAATTCTGTGTAAATTATTTAAAATGTGTATATAAAAATGTCTATGGTCAATTATTGAATACAACGAAGAAATTAATAACACTGTTCTTCTCGAGTAGGTCAAGTAGTCTAGCCCGGCCTTCGGTAACTTCATCTTATATAAAGTCTTGTTTCACTATCTTGGTTACTCTTATTCAAGTGTCTATGAGAGAGGAAATTAAATCTGTCTCAAGTTGACATATCTACAATGAAAAGTGATACACCACACTAACATAACGTCACAGAGTGAACAAAGTTATTGCATTGGTGGCCAACGTTGGTTCTATTATCACCTGGCTGACACAGACAGTCTGTTAGGAAGTAGTAGGTATTATATCACAGGGGACCAATCACGATACAGTTACGTGTTCAGGCTTTCAGACCAGAGATTATCACCTATAATCGGACGTGAACCTTGTGTAAGAATGTCACGGTCGGTTCACTTTTACAACACAGCCAGTGTAGCCTCAAGTTGTTTCCATGGATTTGAATCAGCCTTCAGCCTTATTTGCGGTGGATTTCTAATATAAAAATGCCATGGGTTGCATGAATAAAACCAAATGCATATATTTTGTATCATTAGGGTAAGATAACCATTCTCCATACTAAAGAAACTTGCTCTTCGCTGTTCTTTAGGTTATAAATATAAATTTCTGGTTCTCGCATCAATATTAAAGAAATAGTGTAGCTTCGACTATGATGTGTTTGAGAATACAATTTTGCCTTGAACTATTACAGTAAAGTACGCGGTCGAAGGACGAGTTGTTTGACGTTAGTAATAGTTCATGGGAATCGGATTTGAGAACATGACAATCATATTTGAACCTTGATTAATGTATGTGAAAGTTATCGTATTTGGCCGTAAATTGAAATCGACAAGGGCGATAGCTTGAGACGTCATAACGATATTGCTGTTGACGCGAGGGGTCACTGTTTCTTGGCATCAAAAGTAGACTTTATTCTTAATAAATGATTTGCGGAATTTTCATCTTTACCAAAAAATGCTTCAATCGTCCATACATTCAATGACAAATTCGAGATATAATATCGATATATCAAGAAATAATATCGAATTATAATCATCGAAGAAGGACAGGAGTTCGATGCCAATATGTGAGTGGCTGTGATATGAAATGGAATGATGTGAAACAAGATTCCATTATATAATAACGTTGAGTTGTAGATATTTTTTGAATCCTTGAATAACGTTGTGATGTACTGAATTGATTTCTCAATACGGGGTTCCCAATGCAATTTCAACTATGTAAAACGAAAATTCGGCATGTTAAAGAAACTTAAATAGACACTATGAAATGTGTCATGCAATTCGGACTGTAAGGAGGAGAAATAATGAAGTCCTACAAGTGAATGAGCGTGAATAGACCTTTGTGATCAGAAACAAATGAAAAGGTTACTTTGAAGTAATTGAGTTTTTAATAGATCCATATTACCGCTTATTGACTTGTTTTATTTCGTGTTTACTCAATCTCGCACGTCATTCTGGAGTACAAGGGATCAAAGTCTGTGCATGAACGTGTACATACAATTTCTGTAAGAGAGATACATTAGGTAAATACTATGTTCAGGAGACCACGGGATAGCATTAACTTACAGGTCAGATGATTGGTATCTTTGGGTCTGTGATGTTGTATTGATTGTCGGTTTTATTAAGGAATTCGGTTTTCTCTTCAACCTATTTAATACTTTACAATTGACATGGATAATTTGAGTAGCATGTGTATTATATGATTATTCACACGCAAATTCATAAAACTATTAACAGTGTTACCGTCTTTTCATAAACATCAGAGCTAAACAAACATTCCTGAAGAATCCGTATCTAAAAAACACCAGACATTACTGCTTGTTGGGTTATCTTAAAAGGTATTCAAACAATATATCTATATTTCATATCTTAAGTTTTGATATTCATACATGCGACAGCGCCTTTAGAGTCAGTGAAGCGTGACAATATTATGGGTAGTTTCACTTCAGAAGAAGATACTACGAAATGACTCACGGGTGAAATATGTGAACGGGACATCTTCAGGGACAAGGTAATGAGTCGAAATGACGTCTACTGGCTGGTATAGGCACGCTGGTAGTTCAGTAAAGCTTCAATTATGGGCAATAATGGGACGCCGTGCTTAAAGACTTTGACACCGCCTTTAGTTGAATGGCCAAAAACTCAACTGTAAACTCCAATTTATGTAAAATGTCGTTATGGAATGTCATGTCATCTTTATTTTTCAGATATGTCATTCAAGATGAAGATTTATCATGCTTGATGTTTAGGGTGTGACTATCCAGATTGATACCAGGAGCCAATAGCTAGTCGGGTTACGCAAGTGACTTCCCTACAATGCTTCATTAGTCTTGATTTTATAAAAGGGGTTGGGTCGATTGTCAGATATATGAATATCTAAAAGGAGCAATTTTAAGTCCTTGTTCACATTCCTGTAGAGATTTTAGCGAGACATACTTCAGCATCGCGAATGAAGGTGTAAATGAAACGTAATCTGCAACACTGCATTTCGTACGTCTCAAAATTGAGTCTTTGCGAAAAGCTAGATTTTTTCTTGATAATTCATTGAATACGTAATGTGTATTTCCATTGTATAGTAGGCTGAATTCTTAGTATGAGGTGCCTTGATTTCGCGCCAATAACTACATTACTAGTTCATCACAGCATGCTATCATTATGAAGTCATTGATCTGGACCGATCTGGTGCGATTGAATCAGGGTTGACTAATTGCATCAGATTGTAGCGCCTTATTACTTTGCAACGGTACGTTGACGGAACCCAAAATACCTAAATCATATAATTCAGTAGATGAACGACCTTGCTCACAATGACAGTTCTACCCCTTGTCCTTTGTTTGTCTCATAATTGCAACAAATATGTACTTGTAGGTGGATAAGTTTGTAGCATTTAGAACTAATAAACATAATCCTAATACAAGAGGCCTACAAATCCTCCACAGAGAGATATCATCTTTATCTTCTGTATCTAGATGTCATATGGTACAAGTCTATGACAGTCAAAATACATCCGAGTTGACGAATCTTACTGACACGTTCATCAGATAGGAACCCTCCTCTGGGACATATAGACACCAATTTGTCACTGCAATGAAGCGGAACTATTTAATTGAAATAATCCCAGGCGTTCTCTATCATTACAGTCTTTAAATGACAGTTGTAAATTAGAATGTGGGTGAGCGGTTGTCATAGAGACATTAAGGATTACATACAAAAGATCAAATGAAGGATGAAGATTGCTTTTGGTAGTTGCATTGATACATGTGAATACTTATGAATATGTTCCTAGAGACGAAGAGATATGTCATATATGACATATACGGAAAACACAACACTGATCTTCTTTATTGTGAACATACAAGATGTTTAAGAATAACCCTTCAATAAGGCTGATGAATGAGTATGCATTGATCTGAAACGTCGTGCAAGAGTATGATAAAAAAACTTGTTTTCCCGATATCTAATTTTCTATTTCTGATTTATTCACTTTTTATGCTCTTCGAGTACCTTACTGTATAAAACACAGAACTCTTACCGACAACTTCTAGAAGATGCTTCTTAAAAGAGATAAAATATGATCCATTGGTATGAATCTTATCACTTATTATGTTTCATTACATACTATAGTATTCATATCAGGGTTCGCCTACTACTTTGCGTTCCAAACGCACCGACAGTGATTCATCCGCTGTTTGGAAGTACATTTTTTCCGCAACTCCAGTAATTATTAGGATATTATATCAATGATAACATACCATGCTTGCGACACCCACTATTAAATATAAGTATATTCGTCGCACTCATCATCAACATTCATATATTTTTGAGAGCTTCTAAAATGAAGGCCCTCGGTATCATTTTACACATACTTTTAAATAAGACTAATTTCTAACAACATTCTGTAGTGCATAAATAATGCAACCGTGGTAAGTTAGGGTAATCTTACGATCTAAAAGAGGCTCGATAGAAAGGCAACAAGTTTCAACAAGGGTGACAGGTAACCTCTGACTCATCTTCAGAGTTTTATAAAGTAAAGCTGCGTGAAAATCGTTAATAACTCCACTAATGGGGCTTTACGTGGCTGAGAACCGTCATCTCATAACGAGGCTGGGCGAGAAGAACGATGGGCCATTAAACAGTAGGTGTCTATGTATGGAATGTAGTGGTGTGGAAATGTTTTTCTGGATACATGCTTGTCCAACGCACTAACAATTCATTATGCACATCGTCTTGTAAATCTACATTCACCAGTGTATGTTTTCTTATGACAGAGTAGCGTCTTGTATTACTCATATACATAATAAAAATCTTAATATATTGCAGAGGACTGTAATCTGATCATGAATACAACATATGTCAACAGTGTATATTATTACGAAACTTTTTAAATCCAAGTCAGCGTTAAAATATTTCAAATATTTTTCAATTCAAAGGAAAGAGTTATGGGGACTATATCAGTCTTGTTATTGTTGACAGAGTCAGTTGCGTCTAGTCCTGGAAGGAAGAGAATGCGTGCTGGTCTTGGATCCATGTCAACTGAAACACGTCCCTCAACTTACATTGTGATTGTGTTGTCGAATACCAATAGTTTTTGGCTGAAAATTTCAGAAGAAAGGAGACATAAAATAACAAAGGCATTAATTTTTTAAGTGTTCAGACGTACGGGTCCTACTCAAATTCATTCGTTAAAAATATGTTTCCGTAATGTAAACCAAGTCGAAAAAGCCTTTAAAAGGACCTTAATAGTCAGGCTCCAATTGTAACGTTTGATAAAATAGTATTATTTTGGCTAGGCGAATGACACAAAAAGTTTTTTTATCAACCGATGTGTCAAGACTTCTATTTTGATAACAATCTTTATCAACATTCAAAATGGTTACTGAACCTTAACATCGATTCTGTGATATTTTTGTAGTCGAATGTTTTGTTTTCTCCTGTAAACGGTGTATGTTTGAAGAGATGTTAGATAAGGGCAAGACACTGAAAAGTGTTGATAAGAAGTCACTGGTTGCAAAGTATAGCGAAACTAAGATTTATTTGGTCCACTGACACCTCAAGATGAAGTTTGTTAAGACTCAAATTGTCACTTTCTGAAAACCATGAAAGTTCTGTTTTTATCAATCTTTATCAATAGCGTTGGGTTTTTCATCAGCTGATTACCAGCCCAGTTTTCTCTCATGTCCTTTGACAGATGTTATCAGGAACATCGAAACAATGGTCAACTATTTCGCTTTGATCACAAATGAATGCAATGATTGTGAAACATTTTAACAATTTATTTTTAGCCGCCTCAATGAACCTATCATTAAGTCGAATTTTCTTATATTAAAGACATCACTGTGTGATTTGATTTTAAAGGTTGAACGTCCTGGTAAGATAAGGTTTGAATGTGCATTGTATGTTAATAAAATAACTCTATGGCTACAATTTCAAATAGGAAATGTGACTGATCTCTGAAAATAGATCACTGATTATAATAAACCTTACCTTACAAAATAGTAAGACTTGCATCTACGAGAAAACTGAAAACGATGGCACAGAATGGATTACACACATACTATTTTTCATCCATGTATCTAGGTGTCTCAGAATTTGTAGCATTAGGTATTTTTAAAATTTGTGACTTAATCTTTAAATATTGAGCTTTAGTGAGAATAATGTATGTCCTTGAAAGAATGACATAGATTTATATACTAAACTCTTGTTGACAAAGACATTACCAAGTCAGAAACCGTCATCACCGCAAGGAAATAACATTAAGCTACGTTAGGCAAGACCAGATTGAAATGACATTAATTGTCAGGTATAAACTGTAAACCATCACAGCGAGATTATTGCATTCCCTGAACACTATTCATGTTTCTATTTTCTATTCAGTTTAGATAGAGACGATAAACATTGATTATATTCTCTGATTGCAAATGTGCTTTTTATGAAGGGAAAATGAGCGAAAATGTATATTGATAGAACCTCTCACAGTTCACTTGACCGGTATAAAGCAAAAGTGTTAACAAGTCTAAACCTAAAATCGATCTCTTCCGAGCCAAGGCCATAAAAACAGATTAAATTAGTCACAGACTTTGTAGCTTAAATTGAAAACTTCTGTCGTATCGATTAGATCAAGATTCTGATTGATTTTCATTGTGTCTACAAGTGAAGGAATAATAGAGAATTGCATATCGATAGCAACTTGGGCGTCTGGATTGATTTGAAGAAGAAAACAACTAACAGTGCAAAGGCATAGCTAGAAATATGTCATTCACCATGCTATATGGGAAGAACACAATTGCGACACCTTTTTCCTTAATTTTTCCTAGTCTTTGGAGGAATTTTGTCACATTGTACGTTAATAGATCTTAAAATAACATACAGAGGATATTATACGATAGACTAACGTATAGTCCCTAAAAAAAAGATTTCACTAAAAATGTATTGTTCAATATTTGGTATGAAATAATATTAAGAAAGGAGTCCTGTACAATAATTTAATTTCCTATGGCTGAGGCAACTAGACTTGCCAACATTTTAGACTTAAGAAGGCTCCTTAAATATTTTGCCATAGGGTCTGGATGACAGACTAATTATACGAATGTCCATGGCATATTATGTTTACGACACAAGTGCCTAAATATTAGTATTTCCCAAGCGAGAGCGAGGGATATACAAATATTTATGTATGAGTGTCATGAACATAGTACGGTCGCGAAATCAAAGGAAATTATCAAAACCAACCTCCAAGCATAATCGATTTACCCGCCCTAGGGCATCGTATGAAAAAAATGAACCCCTATGTGATTGCCTTCGTATGTAATAAAGTCATTATTCATATTCCAAGCGAAGGTGTAATGTTATCAATTGATCAGTGAAAGGGGAAAGAGTATACACAGAACATGAATTTACAGTCAAGCACTATATATTCTTGGCATAAAGCACCATATACAAAATCTTGGAGTAAACTCTGACCATTTCTATTCATGTGAAATCAATCTCTCTTGTTAAAAAAGTAAAATAACCCTATTCAAACTATTTAAAAAGGTAGGACTCTATAAAGACTTTTCTTTCCCTCCTAGGGTCTGAAGATACTCCTAGGATGCTTAATTTCAGAGTCCATGAATATCATCACCTACAAACCAGTTGTTGATTTTGTTTTCTATCCCTTTCTTAAGACCTTGCATACCTTCGGTTTTGTTGACAACATATGTCGACAATATCCGCTTTCAAAATACATCAAATTTGCATAAGATACACGTTGTAAATCCTATTTATATTTCATGAATTACACTCAGGTGAGACTTCTTTGCAGTATGTTTATACTTACAGTATTACGGTTACATTGGTATTGCATCACTATTTCACAAGCACATATGGCCCATGAAACTTCCATCCTGGAAAGAGAGTTGGAGACGACAACAGTCTTGTGAAACTTCATTATCGTCAAAGATTTTATCTTCTTTATAGCTACCTAGACCGTCCAAACTAAGCTATTATTCTTTTGTCTTGTTTATAGTGGAGTATAGAATATGTCAAAGTTTCTTTTCGCCATAATTGTGATTCCGTGTCCGATTCCTTTAAAGTTTAAGGATTATTACATTGTGTTTCTCTTTGATTGAGATGACACAAATTTAATCGTTACAAACACTGATTGGCGCAAAAGGAAAATTATGCAAGTATGAAACTTTGTTTTACAGATGGTAGGTTTTATGTCGTACAACATTTTTACAACGTGTATGATAACAGTGTCAATATCTGCGCCGATGCGTTCAATAAAAATTTAATATAATTTGATTTCCTTGTGTGCAATTGCCGACTGGATGCATACCTTTGTCCTCTCATTGGAATTTAAATATTACACTCTTAATATCTACATAAATTAAAAACTCATTTGTTGTTCATCTATCAACTTTTTTAACTTGCTGCAAGCCTCAGTACAGGAAGAACAAGCAACATGTCTGTATACTGAGATCTCACCACCAGGGGGCACGCTGTCCACGACGCTGCCAGAATTGACTGGATCAGACTGGCTTATACCTTTACCTGTAATCAAGGCGGAGGGACACGCCTGAGCTAGAGACGCTCTAGATCGGTGTATTAGTTTCTTACCAGGGGGTAGCCGCATGGTCTGAATGAGAATTCTTGAAGAAAATTGCCTAAGAGTAATCCCCTTGTAATAAGAGCTAAGCCATGGTGGGGAATGGAATAAGTTTGACCCAACCTCGTCGTTATTCCAGACTGCATATTGACATTCACTGTTTGAATTCAAATATGCATTTTAATAAGTTTTATAATTTCAATGAACTTCTTCTATCTAACAAAATAACATACGTACAAATACACAAATAATTCTACATAAGTAGACCGTGATTGAAAGAGAATGTTCTAGTTAAATACCAAAAGATAACAACCATTGACCCCAAAGCCATGGTGCAAAGTGCAGGGCGACGATTTTGATATACATAACATACTTTACCGATAGTGCTCATCAGAAATATATTCTTCAAGCAAGTTAAATACAGCGATCTTGCCATATTGAACTCTCTTCTAGTCTAGAAATGTTGATTGATGAACAAGAAGTAAGCTTTTAATTTATGTTGATATTTAGAGTGTAATATTTTAATTTCAATGAAAGGACAAAGGTATGCATCCAGTCTGCACATGCGCACAAGAAAATCAAATTATATTAATATAAAAGGTTTGGGTTTATTTCGCAATTAAAAGAAAATATCCGGGCCCTCCGTTACGACAATGCCGGTCCCATGTGTATTTTACAAAACACTCACAATGGTGAGGAAGTGTATTCTCAGGATGGAAAGTATTATGGAAATATAACCACTTTAATGTACACGTAAAGGTGATGAAACACTCCCGTACTATGGATCAGCATCAGCCAACGGTTGAATGGGTATAAGATAACACACCCATGTTTCGCTAGGTACTGGGGAACATCTATACAACATACGTATTATTCCATGACTGAACGGGTCGACGATAACACACCCGTGATGACACTTTGAACAGGTTGTTGCTCAATACATTGTGTTGGTGTGATTCTCTCACAGTGTCACCCCAAGCCGGGTCATCTTTGTAATCAGAGATGTCTCCTACAGCTTACCTGAAGATTTGATTGTCTTCTGGCACGCATGAAGATCCGAAATGTTTGAATATCAAACAAAGTAAACAAGTTATAGAATATACTGAAACTTTATTGATAATTAGAGATAATCGGTTTCAAAGTTTGTTCTAATTGAAAACATGGTTTTGTGCTCTCTACTTTTCTGAAATTTTGTTAAAAACCTTTGTGTTTACAATAAACATATGTCTTATTTTTCAAATTGAAATATGAAGTTGATATAAGCACGATCACGAACGTCTAGGCCTGCAGTTACAAGACATTACCGTCACTTGTACAGGGTGCGGAATGTATGTTTTTAAAAGACCATGACATACAGTCTTGTCAAAGTGGGCAAACATATACTCTTTTTATATAATGATATGATCAGTTTTCTTTTAATTCATTATGTGGAGTGACAGGAAATATGTGAGGGCTATGAAATTAACATACCATTGTAAAAATATAATAAGTATAGGAAATGATGAATATTTTTTTTATGAAATCTGGAAATAAAAAAACATGCAGAGTATTGCCTTGATGGCATAGAAGTATCTGATCAAGAACGTCGATTGCAATAATCTATATCAACTGCTTTTCTTCAAAATTAAGTCATAGGAATCGAGGAAATCTACTCAAGTGTGAATCTCTTGGGCAATTCTAGATTTCCTCGGCTCTTTGACTTCATATTTCCCAACCCAACCTATAACAATACAATAAACAAGATGCAGGCTCGAACCCGACCTCAATGCACCCAGTAGACAATCCTATATGTTCCGACTGCATGATATTCAAAAACAAATTTCTAACCTGACCGATTAAAACTATAATCAAAGGTGAGGCGATATTTATACGTATTGTCCCACGCCTATTCGCCCGTAATTCAAAGATTTATTGTGGGTTATCCTGTCCTAGGTAGCACTTACGATCATCTGCTAATTCCGGTTTCACAATGTGAGGAAGATTCATATTTCACCTGACCGATTAAAGGTATGATTAAGGGCGGGGCACTAATATTATGTATCGCCCATTCTGTCTCGCCCCATACCGTCTCATACCAAATCGGTTCGCCCTGAACTACAAGATCTATAATGGGACATTGAGTAAAATAGCACTTACACTGATGTGCATATTCGGGTTACACAACATGTATGTGAAGACTTATTTTTCACCTACCGATTAGAGGTAATTTCTTAAGGCGAGGCAATAGCTTTGTCTCATCCTCGACATGCGATTTCTAATCTCCTCTTAAGTAATTGGTACATATTCTCTAATTACCATAAACCATACAAGGCCTTACATTTGAAGTCATATAATGTAAAACGAAATTGTCTATCAGTCATTATTTGCTTTAATATCTACTCTTACATCTAATATTGATTATAACGAAATGTTCTTGAGGGATGTTCATGCATTGGGATGCATATGGTCTTAATTGCAGTGTCTTTTCTTGTTAAGTACTGTTACAGTATGTAAAACATATATTTCCCTATCTTTTTATCGATGTATGTGTAAGTCTGAGAAATACCAACACACACATTAGCTATCTCCTCTTTTCATTGATCACTAATGTCTGCTGGATATGAAATATTTCTTTGCGTATATACATATTTTCTCGTATATACATATTTTCTCGTATATACATATTTTCTCGTATATACATATTTTCTCGCTTAGCACTGCTTGTTCTTCTCTGTGTTCATACAAGATGGACACTTTTTTCTTTTCTAAACATGTGGAGAAGTTGCTGACCTCTTAGTGACTGGGGCCGCCTGCTGGTGAATTGCCTACCTTGGTAGTATCACCTGGATTGAAATGATAAATAATTTCATTCTTTACACCTGAGACATAAGCTTTATCGGCATTATGGATATTTAATGAGTATATCGGTGTTTTGTAGTTCATATACATGGCGCGGCTTCATGTACTAAACGTTTCCATGAGAGCGATGATTTTTCTCACGTTTTAGTCAAGATGAATAAATTATCACAATAAATTCTAAGATAATTTTTAGACATGACTTATTAGAAAAAAACAGAGGCTGAAAATTTGCTGTCACCTGGATTTGAAATCCGGTCTACAACCGAAGTTGATAGACATTTGAAATATTGTCAGATTTGCTTTCGTTGTTCTTCTCTAAAGTGCCTTCAAATGCTATAAACGATTCTGACTGAAAATAAGGGACCATTGAAAGACTTATGACGTTTTTATATTTTGTAACAGAATATGTACAGCACTTTGACATAAAGGAACTGTCCTACATTAGGAAATATGCTTGATAAAGATAAACTAGTGAAAACTTTAAATCAATTGTGATAATTCGTCATTTAAACACACGTACGTATACTATTGATGATTAAAAGTTAGTTTTATGAATTTTAGGTAAAACATAGACAAGTTCATGTTTGAAAAAATATCAGATTCAGATACATACTAGAATGTAATAAGTATCGAAAGTATGTCATAAACAACCTGAGTGTTCGCATACATTTAGAACCACCGGTGTAATATAAATTAACACCCAATACATGGCGTCAGTATCAGTACCTTGTTAGGTGATGTTATATCACAACGCGATAATGATCATCTCTACATGTTTGTGAGTCAATATGGAATCATATCACCGTCAAATTCCCATGGGTATAAATCCATTACATCACGTGACCACAGTGACATATACAAATCAGAATGGTCCGTAATGGTTGGTCATATAGAAAAGAACGGAGAGTTATGTAACAGGCAGATCGATAACTCTCGATAATTGCTTTCAATCACTGCAGGCCACGATGTAACGCCTCATCTATACGCTTCACAATCACTCGACTTGTGCTTGAATCAAGCACGTATATCATGCATGGCACTAACTGCATTGTAATCGCGTAGAGTTGTCAACGCATGTCGAGTCATTAGTGCCTTCGTTTGTCAACAATTTTCATAACAAACATATTGACAGAAGACAATTAGATGTCAGTAGTTGAGGAACTACCTTCAGCTTTATGCCAAGTCAACATGATATTCTATTAGAAAGTTAGAGTTGATGTTATTTATAACATGTGTGGATAGCTGTTTTATAAGTACCCACGGTCATTTCCAAACTTGTTTGACTAAGTGATCTCATTATGTTTCTTGGTGATATGATGTTATTCTGATTACATTGGTTATTGTAAATATCAATTGTTAACTTTCATATCATGTACTATTGCAGTAGAAACAATTCACTTGTTCAAAAAAACACTGTTGCAAATAGAAATATCATATTTTTCTATTGGTGAAATACGGTTTTATCAATTAAATTAAAAACAATGTTGTCACACAACTCGATAGAACATCATTCCCTTAGTAAGACAAACATTTTCAATAACCAAACGTCATCTTTGATGCCATGTAACAATACAATGATATCTTAAGTTGATCTTATCACGTATATCGTCTTGGATAATACTCATAAAATAAATATCATTTACGCAGTATATAACTATCTCGTAGATATTTTAAAAAATTGGATATCTCTCTTCCTGTTATGTACAATTCAGTTATGATCTAATTGTTTTATTGATTCATAATTCACGCCGTTTCAATCGACAAAAATCGTCAATTATCCTCAAGGTATGTGTGCATATCGATTGCAAAAAGAAACGTTAAGCAAATAGAGCTTAATATTTTGTGCTAATTATGACGATCATGAATAAACAACATAATCTAGAATATTTACAAAACAATAAACTTACAAATCATCATGCTTGGCTGGAGACGGTATGCTTATAATGGGATATATCATTTATTCAACCAGTCAATCCCTTGATGACAGCCATTAAGAATATTATATGATGTTATCCCACGTGGAGTAGGTTTTACCATTCCCAACAGAGCGATAAGCACTACAAATCCTCTATTATGTCTGCTTCATGCCCATGTGATATGTTAGATACGTAAATCTCTCTCTTATAGACTTACCTACAGCATTTATGTCATTATTATATCTTCTGACGTTTAATCAGATTACATGTGTAACACGGTGACATTCTCGTATGACGTTTAGAGGGGTAACTATGAAATGAGGATAAACTGCTGTATTTCAATCGAAATTCGATTGCTAGTAACTTTGAAAATAATTAAAATAATAATTATTATTTTTAGCATTGAAAATAGAATACCAAAGGTGAATATTTTAGAAGTTTCCAATTAAAATGGCATCCAAGTGATATGAATGCAGATTACATAATTTATATTCCAGTTGAATGACATAAATGAAAAGACATGTTTGAATATCTTTCTTATATATGTTATTCTTAGCTAAAGATCTCTGTTTCAGTGTTAATTTAGTTGAGAGAAAAACTCCAATGTTTTTCATAGCACTGACATTATTTGCAACATTAAGTGACTAATATATGAAGCGGACCTTATGTTGCTCTTAGAAATACATCACCAATACTTACATGAAAGAAAACCAGTATTTTTATAACAACTTTCTGGACGACGTGGTACTCCGCACAATCTCTACACCTAAACGTTAACAAATCTGTTATCTAGAGACCATGCTTTCGTGTATCTCACTCTTATTTCTTTTGGTATTTAAAGTAATGTCCTTGTAATTGCGGACCTACCTTGATAATCAACAGGTATGACAACCGTCTCATCTGTCTCGTTGTACTTTCTGATCCTCGGGTCGTACATGACATTTCGGGCCAGAAGTTTCTTGACAGTCCGAGTTTCAAACAACAACATGGGCTGCGTGAGGTTGACCGGCAGGGGACTGTCACGTTTTGTAACGAGAGACGACTTGCACCGAACCACCTGGGGGAGGGTGAACTGTTTGGTTAAATCTTCCAGAGAATACGCTTGTGTACTCCAAGAAGCTTTCGGGTCTTCAGAATGACCGTTCCCATTCGACCCATTCTTCCTGGATGATGCTTTTGATCGGCTACTCATTTTGGATGGTGGGGACTTAAAATATCTTTGGTATAAAGCAGACGACAGTTACGAGAGGTACGACATTGGTACCGTGGTCACGTGGTCGCAGCTACCTGCAGAGATGTATTTCAAGGTGATCCGACATAAACACGTGGACAACAACTGCATTTGTTGTGGTGAGTTCCAGAACCCTCTACTTACTGAACCTTGAAGCGAATATCAAGTCGGTGTACTACATTGAAGAGCAGCAGACGACATTTGGAGGAGAGCAGACGAGATGGTATCTGAATTGAAGTAGGACACACGTCAGAACAGATAGTCAACATACGGCAGGTTCTGAAAACTTTGTGTTTTTATCGTAGACCAGAGTTAAATCCCGGGCCGAGAAACGCGTCTAACTCCTCGACAGGTAACAATCCAGGTGTGACGGGCTGTCGCTCGCTCCTCTCCACTAACTCGCTGTGTGCACCACCCGTGCCTACTCTACACAGGCCAGAAGCTCCCAGCCAATGAGGGGAGAGTTTATCCCAAAATAAAGCAGGCAGACAAAAGCGCTGCTTTAAAGCGGAGAATTGTTATGGCCAGAGAACATCAATGGTTTGCCTTAGCACGACTAACAACTCATCCGTAACACAATCTAAGTTCAAAGGGGCATAACTGCTTTAGAGAGGATACGTGTTGACGGTTATTACAGAACACAGGTCAACCGAACGAATCAATTCAGATTCATCAATATGAGTAAATACTCCAACATTTGTTCGTTCTCCTTCGTCTTTGAATATGAAGTTATGTTACGAAGCAATATACACTGTTTACACAAGCTGTGCCCAAAAGTGACACAACATAAAGACTGACCATTCTGATTCAACTCTTTAAAAAGTTATTGAAGTGTTGAATGACTTTGTTGAGCGTGTGCTGAAGTTTAACCTACTTTGCTCAAATACATTATCCATTTTGTACATAGCGATCTGTCAATGAACCGTGATCATATACCAGATCATATTTACTCCACACGTAATAGAAGAAAGGCATTCTTTTGCATTGTACGTGCACGCTCGACGTGGTTCAAGCGATGCGTACAGATCAAATTGGGAAAACGATTGATAAGAGTTCAAGAGTAAATGATATAGCAAACTGATTGCAAGCAGTTCTGTAGAGTAATGATGGTTTCTATTGGAACGTCAGAAATTTTTTAAGCGTTTTTGAAAACTTAAAAAACATGACACTTTCTTTAAAAAGTCGCAAACTTGATTATAAACAATTTATAGATTTAAAACTTCTACCTAAACGTTTTTTTTATCATAAATCGCCACGTATGAATTAATTTGATTTTATGACACACGCAGTTCCTCGAAATCATATTATTTTATGACAACTATTCCATACGCTTACCATTCTATTAATCGTGGAAATGTACTTTATCACCAAACAACACTTTCAAAAATACACGTTTATATCCCCATACACTTCTATAAATAGTTAAAAGCGTTCAAAATACATTTGGCGCCCTCAAAGAACTATCAAATGTTATTGCTAAAACTACACTTGTTGAACAAGGACCCAAGTTTAGGAGAAACAGCTTCTTCAACATAATTGTTTGCATACAGAAACGCAGTGTTCACCTGACGTATCATCTGTCAGCCTGAGTGCAGGGACGACACTACAAGCTGAAAGGCTTTATGAAAAGATGACAGTCATACTTCGGGAATGTGCTGTTTACTGTCCTGCCTTCATAAGGTGTAAAAGGCTTCGTTGAAAATGCATCAATGTTTTATTACACCTTCCGTCTCCCGCAACCTTAGCTCAATTTGAGTTCTCATGAAACCGTTTCAATCACATTCATATGAACCTAAAATTCACTCCTGTGCGAGTGACTTAATTTAAGATAACCATAAACACTTATAAATAAAACGCTAGGCTTTCAGTTAGGAAAATAAAGAGCACAAAGCATCCCCCGCCCCTTGCACCAGTGGCCATTAACAATCAGTTGGGCCCGCCATTAATTTGCCCCTGCCCTCGCCCCCACTTTCTGTTTAGACAACAAGAGAGGGTGGGGTCATGTAGACAACAATTGTTTCTTTGTGACGGCATCGCATTGTGACGTCACAGTAGAGATAGGTAGTTCTGTGGAGGTCAGCTCGTCACAATACAAAAGATCGTCTGCTTGTTTGCTCAAATACATAAGAGCGTAGAAATATTTCAAGACCGTATTTTGTGTTAATAGGTCAAAGAGAAGAATGCTATACTTCTGTGCCTGATAAAGAATAATGCCATCCCTTCCTTGTTATTTCAGCTCATTTATATCTCCCTCGCTTTCTCTTCATTTAAACGACGCAATTATTTCAGAGTTCAGGGACGTTCAGACACAACACCTTCTGTCACATTTCACTAGACAATGAGAGCATGGAGGAATCTCAGTCATGTTGACACTCCAACAAACACCAGGAAAACTGATTGATTGAGGACACACCTGAAGGTAACGCTGTGCAACACACCAGTTGCCACACACCCGGATCTAGGTACACATCATTAACTAAACGGGCGTGTCTTCATTTAAGCTTTCTTAACACTGTTAATTTCAATAAAACAATATGAAAAATCAAAGTACAATGTCGAATATAATTGTCTAAATGCTAATCAGTTAATTGTCTTGGGAGACCTTTTCTATATTTTTCATTTCTATTACTCAAAAGAAAAAGACGGTATCATTTAAATTGCCATGAACAAAGACATAATGTTCTTTACACAAATTGTATAGTGATAGCTTATTTCATTGTGCAGAAAAGCATTTGAGGTTTTCCTGTGAGAACTTTTCCTATCAAGTAACTATTCTTTAGGTTAAAAGCGAATGTTTTAATGCGCATGACAGAAAAGTTGTCAATTAAATAACTTTTGTCTTCAGAACATCACATACTCACTGAAGATTTGAAAGGTTCTTCTGATAAATAAAGTGAATAGCTCTTCTAGATGTTGTTTTAATTTTGTGATATTACTAAAAGCAAATTAAACAATATTATGAAAAAAGAAATTCGTGTAAGAAAAAACAATTCCAAAGTCAAGCATTTCCTTAATTCCTTCAATATTTCGCTGAAAAGAAGGTTATTTGGCTCGCCTGTTTAAACAGAAGGTGCCTTCATAGATAATACATTGTTATGTATGGAAATATCTAAACTTGGAACTTGTTTAATTACTTGATGAACTTTTGCGGACATTCTTCTATACAATCTTGAAAAGGTTCTACTCGCATTTATTTGGCGGCTAAAAGGTCAAGTTTATGATCTTATTATAATGAGTTCTATATGAATTCACGTTGTTAGCGGGCCGGATTCGTGTAATCATATATTGTAAACTTATGAATTAAGCATGTGTTTAACACACTCAGTTTTCTTTTCAAAGGTCCCATAGTGGGATATCTGTTTAAATATTTGCTATATGGTAGATTGTTTTCCCCCTGCTAATAAGAGCCCAATTTGACTCAAAACTAAAAATATCCGTCGAATCCGTACAAGACTACATAAAACAACCAGTTACAATTGTCTCTATAGGTTTCTGCAACATGTTACTCATACTTGCACGTAGAATGAACCAATGCAAATAACTATGAAAATAAGCTTTTTCTGGTTTCCATGAACATGATGACGGTCAAATCTTTTGTGTTCGAACCATAGAAACTAATATTGTCTACACGATTATCTTACAGCGATAAAGTCAAACATTTTTTTGCCACATTAAGAATTGTTTCACAAATATCTTTGTTGAAAGCCCCTAAAACATTTTATACAAGTGTATGGTTGTCATACTCCTGCTGGTTTGTTTGAAACTCAGAGCAAATGAAGTTGATCCGTGAAAGTTTGATTTTAAATTACCAATTCCATACTTTTAATAAAAGCATAATGTTCTACCATACGAATGGAATGGCCTTTTTGCTATATACCACGGCAATAGTTTTGACAAAAAAGTGACCATATGAAATTGACCTACAGTGTATGTTATATATATGATGTAATGAAAGTCTATCGTTGAAAAGGATATAACTACTTACGACGATATTTCTTCTACACTATCTTACCTTTGAGAAAAGGAGAGAACTTAAAAGTATGATATTTGGCATATTTTTAAAGAACATGAATAAAACTTGAGCACTATTATCTATATTCATTAAAGTTAATTACCAACGATTTTACTGACATGTATTTTTACACGTTAACCCGCCTGATACACGTTAACTCGCCTGATACACGTTAACCCGCCTTTACTATCTATGGAATTTAATTACCCCTTTAATTCAAGATATTTCTGATGGTTTCGTTTTCATATATTGCATATACATACTATTCTCCACTGTTATTGTCTTTTATCAAAATTGTAGTAAATTTTTAAAAATATCTCAATCTTAGTCCCTGAAAGATAGTTAAATATGCAAATATACTCCTTACATTATGAAAAACCATGAATTAAACATAAGCATAAACGAACATGAAAGAAGAGTTTATATAATAACTTTAAAATGTTACATTACTCTAATCATTCGATATCAATATTAAGGTAACAAGAAAGGTAAGAAAAGGTTTTTATCATGATCAGTTATTATACATAAATTTTCGAAAATTCACGATGATTTGATTTTTTAATACACAAAGTTATAAACATTCTTGATTAACTTCAGTTTTTAGTTACAGAAATTGCATTGATGGAGTCATTATTCCAACATGGCAGGATAACATTTTTAAAAATAGGTTGCTTCAATATTTTCTCGACAACATATAGAAAGAAATGGTTATAAAATACGACCATCTAAGAACACTCTCAACTCGCGTCAGATTTTAGTTTTGTAGATAATGTTGATAGTCTTATAATACAGAAAGTTCCAGGACATATAAGGAATTTTTATTCTTAAATGGTATCAGTATTTATAGGAAAAAATTGCAATGAAATGATCATAAAATATAAACAGTTACTAACACCAATAGTCAGTTTTTAGTTTTGAAGATGATGTTGACAGTCTCCTGGTCCCGTAGTGCCAGGTACGTCTGCAGTGAGTCTGGAATGTCCAGTTTGGTCACAGCATGGACCACGTTCCGCTTCACAGAGTTCCTGATTTTAAGTCTACAGAGGTGTTTTAGGGTGGGTACCCGTCTGCTGTAGTCTCGGTACCAGTACCCGAATGTCTCGAAATTACCAAACACAACTGTCTTGTAGGATTTATTAATAACTTTTGCAACGAAATCCCTGCTGGGTTTGTATCCAGCCAACACCAGTGCTCTGAAGACCATCTGGAACGAGTTCCGATTATGAGGCTCAAGCGGAAACTCCCGAAGTAAATATAACAGAGCGGGGAAGGAGTCTTTGTTGTGAGCTTGTATAGATGATATTACAATCTTGTAGGAATTTGGAAATTTCCTGGAGGTCATGAAATGTCTGCAGCATATCTCGTTACACACGTTCTTCTTTAAGACGATGGATTCGAAGAGGAACTTCTTTCCCTGGGGGAGTCTCTGAGTAAATCGCCACAATGTCCATATATCTTTGAGGTTTAAACCTGATCTCAACAACCGTTCGTAACACTCGAGATCTGTCGACTCCATCAGACATTCGGCTACAGCATATTCCACAATCCCATCGTCGAAACACTTGAGGATGTTGATGACGAAACACGCCAGCAAGTTGGTGTCGGATCTGAACTCTTTGAAGGCTGTTTTGACAACATAAGTCTTTGACTCGTCACTCTGTTCGTTCTGTATATAAGCACATATTTTTTGGAGAAGAGTTTCTTCTTGGGAGACAAGGACAGTTTCGATGGTTTTTGTTAGTTCTTCACTTACAGTCACGTGACCCATGCAGATAATTTTCATAATTGATAAAACTATGAAATCAGGCAAATCAAATAATTATAAAAAATCACAGGCCTTGCGAAATGTTAGTCAAACTGAAAACCAAAAGAAAATGAATGTAAACAGTAATCATGAAAATGACCATGCATTTTAGTAAAAAACAAAAAAGATAAATAATAAACTAAATAAAGGAAATGTTAAAACACACTTTTTCACTCATTATGATGGTAAAACAGGCATTTGGCAATATATATTAATGTAATCATTCAATTGTTGCTGAAGTCGTAAAAGATTGTAAAACATGAAAAATAAGAAAATACTGTTATTTTACGGTCGTTTCATGTCAATTTTGATTATATTTCATTTGCTTTAATTAATATTGAAATGTTTTATGTTCATATTGCATCAAACGCAAGAAAAGTATCTAATGATTCCCCCGGTGCTACTTACCACAAGGGCAGTGTTCAGATCATACCTCACGATGTGAGATATATCCAAAAGTTCAGCTATGACGAACCCTCCTTGGATATTTACACGTGTTTCAGCTGTCCAACAAGGCTATCAGCGCCAAGTAATCTCACCTAGACTTTGCCCGGTCCTGACAAGTAAGACAAATTTGACAGAATGATGAGAAACCCTGGTCATTGTTTCCACAACCGAGGATGTTCAGATAAATTTGGGTCAGTATATTAAAATGTGCAAATTTGACAGTAAATGTCAATTACAGTAAAATGTCAAATGTACAATCTTGAATTGGTGCATCAGCAACGAAGAATAAGGTTCAGTCCCGACAAGGAATTAATCTTTGACCAATTATGATTTGTGCAATCTTGAGTGGTCATCTAAATTGTAAACTGTCATATTGTAACAATCTGAGTGGCGATTTAGCAAGTCTAGTTTCATCTGTATACGACTTCAAAGTCACTGTATACAGCTTCAAGACACAGAAAACTGGTATTCATATTAATTTAAATGTTAATGACCCTTTCAATCGCTTATCAATATCCATGTATAACTATTTCAAATATAATATGGAGGCCTATTCCAAACTTCAATACCAACATCTCACAGATTTAAAGACGTTTTTGATGGACAGCACCTAACGATAGCTTACTTGGATATTATATCGTACAGTAAGTCATTTCCATTGCCCTTCTTACTAACAATAGCATATGCAAGGAATCTCTTCACTGGACGTAGACATGTGTCTGAAGACTGTGAAGACATCAGTCGGTTATACAGAGACAACATAGTATTATACACTCTTTAAAGTATTCAATCATGCTTAATTAAGCAATGTAGTAAAGATGTCTTTACATAAACAGACGGGTGTTGGTGGTGACTGGCAAATGTATATGTGGGAAGAGTAATGTTTCTGTGGTGATCATATAACATTATACTTATATATGAACTATAACGTAACGTTGAGGACATTAGATATAGTTGATCAGGTCGTTTGTAATTGTAAAATCATTGAAAGTTACTTCCTGTTATACCCTCAGAGAGATAACAAAAGTTTTCATGTCTTTACACACATATTTGATTCCCACTCCAGCAAGTCTGCCCGGCAAGATTTGAAGACAAATATATACCAATTATTACAACTAATTTAACTAACATGGAAAATCCATATTTCTATTATTGACCTTTTAATTTATCTTTTACCACGTTCAACAAAAGTCACGCATTCTAACATACCTTAACACAAGTCATGACTTTGAGATAAGCGGACAGCCATTCCCTCCATGTGCACTCGGGAAGCATTCCAAGGAAGTAAGGGAGGGAACTCCTGCCAGACATTTAACCATCTTCTCGTCTCATTCCGCCAGCCTACGGAATTGAGTCACAGAGAGATACACATTACATTACAAACAAACGGTTCGATTGCAGTGCGGATTCTTGGTTCATGCACATCTCTCAAGAGAGGTGCAAAATGATGGAATACCTTTGAAAGGTCAGCTTGGGTAATTCTTTTTAACAAGCTTAGACTTATATACGCATGCATATGTACATTCACGCAGGTTGGAGGTAGCTGATTATTATACATTTCTATCAACAAAACATTTATTCAACAATATTGAAGCACATCCTTACAAATTTTCTAATTTAAGTTAAAACAACACAAATTTAAGATGATATATATACATTTGAAATATAGAGTACAAAATAGCAAACGTGTTACTAGGATAGATATTGAAAAAAACCCATGTCAAAACAGTTTAGAAATTGACTCTCGATGAAACTAAACTAACGTACATTATTTATCCACAAGATGTACGATATAGGACCATACTGGCTTAATAATCGAAAAAACTGCATCATACGTACATGTTCGTAAAGCAAAAATTCTAGATTCCAATTACTCCTTTCCCAGTTTTACGATATACTAAACCCCATTTTTGTCTTTTAGTCTACTAGAGATAACTTTCAAAAACGTACGTTTGGTACGCCGTAGTCTTTACATTTTCCCATTTTCAATCTCAAATCACTAATTTGATTTAATATTGTCTCACAACGGAATAAATTAGCATTAAATGTTAATTTTCAACAACAGTCCTTTCTTTTCGATTGACATTTTTTTACAAAATTTACTCCATGTCCCTTTTAGCGTTGGAAATTAACATTTACATAGACATTAAATTGAATTGAAAAATAATAGATAATAAATCCTTGCATCTATTGAAATATGGTATTGTACACGTAAGTATGATGGACAATGAAAGACCCTGTATAACACAGCTGTGTTATGGTGGTGCACGGAGTTTGAAGCCAGGTGGGCGCTGATTGGTCTAGACGTATAGATCTCCCAGACTCCGCTCCTTATACATCCTCCCTAGTGGTTACATTAAATATCACTGGCGTTATCTCACTGCTATAGGTCAGAGGTCGGTCAAGAATCTTCCAGGCTGTTATGGAACCATGTAATACGAAGAACCCTTCTTACGCCAAAAGAAACAATAGAACACGACGTGACGAACATTTCACATACACTCGGTGTCATTTTACGAGGGGGTGGGGGGGGGGGATGTCAATAAGTTTTGCAGGATGGGCCTTTAAGTTTGCTTGAACAGTGTCAAAACGATATCTAGGCACAACAATTTTATAATGTATATTAGATATAACAGCTGCACTGACCTACAAGTCTCCTTAATCATAGATTCTCTCAAACATGAACGACACGTTGTGATCAAGTTTTTTACCAAGGAGGGATGCAATGCCACAGATGCATGTTGGAAACTTTGGTGGATGGTAGTGCTACCGGGAGGGCTGGGCATCGTGACCATGTTAGGGACAAACTCCCCTGTTTACACCAGTTTAACTAGCAATTTTCAAAACCGTTTTTAAATCAGTGAACAAACAGTTTGAGTTTTCCGCTATCAAGTACATTAAAATTATGCGATGTGTACACCTTTCAAAATGCAGTTGTATATATTTCGGCATAAATGTTAACATTCCTTAGTATAAATGCCACAACAGGATAACTTGTTATTTAGACACCCATAAAAGAATGTTACAACTTCAGCCTTTTCAAATCCTGATATAAAACGATGGATATCAACTACACATTTAAAGAACAAATTCTGCATACAAGTTCACACATAAGCATTTTATAGAAAAAGATGCAAGTTTAAAGAGGCCTCATCATTCGCACTTATTAAAGGACACATGGTATTAAGTAAACATTTAAGCCTCATGAAAAAGTATAAATCATATTCTCTGTCACTTCATCTTCAGAGTCAGGAAACACCGCCTGTATTTAAAGTAACAACATCTCACCAACTCGTCAATCAGGCCAACGAATAGTCGCCAGTGTCCGGTTCTTTGAATCGTTTTAATAAAAAGTGTATTTTCTTTGGCCTGTTCAGGGTCTGTATGTTAAAAGTATGGCACGATGTCATATGGATAAGTAATAATAATGAATACTGGTCGCTTTTGTGAGTTATCTGCAATGGGGATATCACTGATATCACAGCAAATCATCATCTTATCAACAATCCATTGTTGAAATAGCAAGTCCTCGACATCAGTGTAAGCACTGACAAAGCAATGCTGCAAGTTTTAAAAGAAAGTTTGGGTGATAGATAAAATCTCGGGTGTTGTTACTTAAATCAAGCCATGTTGTTGTATTTCCTAATAGACTCAAAACCATTGTAAATTGAAAAAGTCATTCGTTTTTTTTGTTATAAGGCAGGTTTTGTGACCCAATGGTATTGTATAACTGTTTGGAGTTCTTTAAGTGTCACTGAATAATGCTGTATTAGATATTTACAGAATTATTAATTAAGTACTGTATCCATAACATCTTAATGTTCAGTGATGATTTACCGTTGTGATTGACAACGGTAAATGGAGCTGTTTCCACTTTTGTTTGTAAGATAGTAAACAGAACGATCAACGCGTCAATGAATATTGTCTTACCTAGGAATTCCTTAAGATGTTTCAATATGTTGGTTTACGAACACCTTCAACTGTAAGATATTGTCCTGCATATCTTTTAAGTTATGAACGATTTTCATGAACAGTGTTTCGACAAAATTATTTTGATGCAAATAGAGGCATATGATCTATTATGATTGTGTGTAGAGTTATAAGTTTTGATTGTGTTATCAGAAATAAATCCAAATAAGGCAATAATATAAATGTACATTGTATTTAAAATTATTCAGAATAAAAACAATATTTCATGTGTAACCATGATTTTTTTTCATTCAACCAAACCATTATCTTAAGAAATATTTTCTTTTCGTGTGAAATAAAATTGGCAAATATACTCATACCTAAAATGTTGGGCCTTTTATCCAAAAACAATTATGGAAACCGATTTTAAAAAATGTTTTAGGAAAATATAAGCACGATCAATAGAAGTTTTAGATTGGCATGGAACCTTTTTGGTATCTTTTTTTTTCTTATTACCTGTTTGAATTAATATAAGCCTAAAGTGAACAAAAGCTTTATTTAATTCTATCTTGAATTTTTTAACAATTTTGGAAAGTTATAGAAACTGTACGTTAGACAATTAAATTTAATACAACCCTCTAAAATGCTTTATCGAATCTTCCCACAAAAAGATGAACAAAAGATAAACGTTATATTGAGAATAAGCTTTATTGAAAATGAATGATTCATAGAATCACAAAATCAAATGGGACTGCTTTATATACACAATGTATTAATTGATAACATGATTCAGATGTGTTAAAAATACCCGCTTATATGTATAAGGAGAAGAATACGGATGTCTTACCTCGTTTCCAAAATAAGTTTCTTTTTAAAGTGAGAAATTTAGCATTTTCACAGGTGAATACATGATAGCAACACCTGAACACGACATGACCCACTGTTTTTAAGATAAACTTAGCAGATACCTATTACAGCATTTGCGAGTAACATTTGGTTTATAACATACCAGAGTTCAAGGATGCATCCTTTTACTATAAGCGAATATTTGAAAGACATTCTAAGATAATACTGAGACTATTAAAGAGCCACTCCGTGATTTTCATAACATATTATTTACCTTTGATACGAACCTAAATGTCATATGTGGTGATATAAAATCAAAACATCTTAACTTTTCATGTCCAAAAGACATATATATATATGACAAATACTGGTTTTCAAAGAAAATCTAAAAACAGCCTTATAAATGCACAGAGGCGTAGATATCACGTCTAATATACATGGATACTAGTTTAACCTAACAAACACTATCAACTCCTAACTGCCCTCTTGGCTGTTTATATAAGACTCCAAAATTACGTTTGACTATTTGACGCGCGCCACTGTCCGGTTTTCGATCATAATTGCAACGTTCTACCTTCATATTGTCACTGTAAAAATCAATAAGGTTTAAAATGTGTCCTTTTGGTAACAGTCGATACTTTGCGATCAAATGACACCATTGATTAAGTTTGGCATATATGACTCCAACAACTCACGGAGTGGCGCTTTAAGATGTCAATGAACCAATTGTTGAAGTGATAACATGTAAATTGTATGGGAATAATCTGATTTGGGCTGATCGTTTGAATCAGGTAAGGAAAGACACTTTAAAATCTTTGGATAAATCCCCCCTCCCCCTCCCCCCTAAAAGGAAAGAAAAAACCACCATAAAATTCTTATGGGTCACCAATTACTTAATGACAGAAAATCAATCGATCATGAACGTTACTCAAGTAAAAAGAGGACCAACAAATTGTTTTTTAACAACTGAATCATTCAAACATTGTCAAAACAAAAATTTATTGCAATACAATACACATATCCTTGAGGAATGCTGAAAGATTTACATCTAAAATTTTACTGTAAATCAATATAAGTTCATATTAAACAAAGAAAATTAAACTTTCAATCTTCAGAAGCTGTCTTTTAAAAACGCAAGGAAGACCTACATGTAATTAATCGCGCTTGAATTATGCTACCACTAACAGCCTGCAGGATTAAAAGTAAATGAAAATATATTTACATATATAAAAGCGATAAAACGCTGCTATTTACAACATGACTAGAGGATCACACCACACAGACACCATCAATGCAGGAACTGATTGATTGGGCCAGAAAAGAAGCTATTTGCGTACAAGGGAAATAACTTTTTTTTTAAACAAAAACAAACTTTTTTTCTAATTTATATACATAATTATGTTGTGAGTATTGATTTTGGTACTGACTACTGTCTACACTACTATGTACATTGATAACTAAGATAGCAGCAATAACATTTGTGAGCATTTGCTTGACAATTTTACACTATAATGTACATTATACTGCATCGAAAGCTTTACTACACACTAAGGGGCTTGTACGTTTTTCGTGTCATTACTACATCATCGATAAGAGAATGCTTATGAAAAACTGAAATGCATTCACTAGTCAAAGTATAAATGGAAGTTACCTACTACTACTGTGAACTACTACCAATATGATTTGAACACGTTTACAAGTAATTAATACTGATATGTAAGAAGTCGGCATATTAACCTGAATATACATAATAAAAAAAATTCATGTTACTAAAACATGCACGAACTAAATGATTGAGTATGTACACGTTACTACAACCAATATGAAAACAATTAGGAGCGGAGTTTCTACACCTGCGTTAGAAGCAAATGGTAGAGCATCTACACTTTACGACGACATAATTCACAAAGTAAGTGATATAAGGAAAATATATAAAATATAAGGAAATTGGAAACATAGAAACAAAATTTCTCTTTAAAAATAGTAGGAACAAACTGGAATAGCATTTACAATTTACTTCAGCATTTAACTAAGAGGTGGTAAACAACTACAAATTATACCGGATTAATGGTAAAACAAGTAGCAGTTCCGTCAAGCAGTACAGTACGTCTTTACTTCATTGCAACTAAAAATAGCGCAATGACATCCGCAAGTACACACTTGTATCTACTTAAAAGAATGAAAAATGCAAAAGTATCTACTTATCAATACAAGTGGCATGGGAACCGCAAAAGCATCTACTTGTTGCTACAAATGGAATGGAAAACGCAAAAGCATCTTATTGTCACTACAAATGGAATGGAAAACGCAAAAGCATCTACTTGTCACTACAAATGGAATGGAAAACGCAAAAGCATCTACTTGTTACTACAAATTGAATGGAAAACGCAAAAGCATCTACTTGTCACTACAAATGGAATGGAAAACGCAGAAGAATCTAATTGTCACTACAAATGGAATGGAAAACACAAAAGCATCTAATTGTCACTACAAATGGAATGGAAAACGCAAAAGAATCTAATTGTCACTACAAATGGAATGGAAAACGCAAAAGGATCTACTTGTCACTAAAAATGGAACGGAAAACGCAAAAGGATCTACTTGTCACTACAAATTGAATGGGAAACGCAAAATGGAGCTACTTATCAATACAAATGGAATGGAAAACACAAAAGGATCTACTTGTCACTACAAATGGAATGGAAAACGCAGAAGAATCTAATTGTCACTACAAATGGAATGGAAAACGCAAAAGGATCTACTTGTCACTAAAAATGGAACGGAAAACGCAAAAGGATCTACTTGTCACTACAAATTGAATGGGAAACGCAAAATGGAGCTACTTATCAATACAAATGGAATGGAAAACACAAAAGGATCTACTTGTCACTACAAATGGAATGGAAAACGCAGAAGAATCTAATTGTCACTACAAATGGAATGGAAAACGCAAAAGGATCTACTTGTCACTAAAAATGGAACGGAAAACGCAAAAGCATCTAATTGTCACTACAAATTGAATGGAAAACGCAAAATGGAGCTACTTATCAATACAAATGGAATGGAAAACGCAAAAGGATCTACTTGTCACTAAAAATGGAACGGAAAACGCAAAAGCATCTAATTGTCACTACAAATGGAATGGAAAACGCAAAAGCATCTACTTGTCACTACAAATGGAATGGAAAACGCAAAAGCATCTACTTGTCACTACAAATGGAATGGAACACGCTAAAGCATCTAATTGTCACTACAAATTGAATGGAAAACGCAAAATGGAGCTACTTATCAATACAAATGGAATGGATAACGCAAAATGGAGCTACTTGTCACTAGAAATGGAACGGAAAACGCAAAAGCATCTAATTGTCACTACAAATGGAATGGAAAACGCAAAAGCATCTACTTGTCACTACAAATGGAATGGAACACGCTAAAGCATCTAATTGTCACTACAAATTGAATGGAAAACGCAAAATGGAGCTACTTATCAATACAAATGGAATGGATAACGCAAAAGGATCTACTTGTCACTAAAAATGGAACGGAAAACGCAAAAGCATCTAATTGTCACTACAAATGGAATGGAAAACGCAAAAGCATCTACTTGTCACTACAAATAGAATGGAACACGCTAAAGCATCTTATTGTCACTACAAATTGAATGGAAAACGCAAAATGGAGCTACTTATCAATACAAATGGAATGGATAACGCAAAAGCATCTACTTGTCACTACAAATGGAATGGAAAACGCAAAAGCATCTAATTTGTCACTACAAATGTAATGGAAAACGCAAAAGCATCTAATTGTCACTACAAATGGAATGGAAAACGCGAAAGCATCTAATTGTCACTACAAATTGATTGGAAAATGCAAAAGCATCTACTTGTTTGTAGAAATAAAATGGCAAAAGGAAAGGCATCTCTTTTTTACTACATATGAAATGGGGAAATGGAAAAGCATCTTCTTGTTACTACAAATGAAATATAGTCTACAAATGACTACATCTAATACGGCATAAAGCACCTTTCTTGAAATAATGCATTAGAAAATGATAAAGCATCTATACAAGTGACTTAATCTAATACATCAGAAAAAGATAAATCATGAATCATCTGCAAGTTGTTACAAATAATACAGAAGAAAACGATAAAGCTATACGGCTTTCTTGAAATGATACATTAGAAAATGATAAAGCATCTACAAGTGACTACATCAAATACGGCATAAAAAGATAAATCATGAAGTATCTGCAAGTTGTTACAAATAATACAGAAGAAAATGATAAAGCATCTACGGCTGTCTTCAAATGATACATTAGAGATTGATAAAGCATTTACAAGTGACTACAACTAAAACGATAGCAAATGATAAAGCATGAAGTATGTGCAAGATACCACAACTTATCCAGAGGAAATGATAAAACATGTAAGCTTTCTTGGATTGATACATTAGAAAATTATAAAGCATCTACAAATGACTACATCTTATACGGCATAAAAAGATAAATCATGAAGTATCTGCAAGTTGTTACAAATTTACGGCAAAAAATTTTAAAGCATCTACGGCTTTCTTGAAATGATACATTAGAGATTGATAAAGCATTCATAAAGTGACTACAACTAAAACGGCAGCAAATGATAAAGCATTAAGTATGTGCAAGATACCACAACCAAACCGGAAGAAAATGACAAAGCATCTAAGCTTTCTTCTTGGATAGATACAAAAGGAAATGATAAAGCATCTACAAGTGACTACAACTAATACGGCAGAAAAAGATAAATCATGAAGTATCTGCAAGTTGTTACAAATAATACAGAAGAAAATGATAAAGCATCTACGGCTTTCTTGAAACGATACAATAGAAAATGATAAAGCATTTACAAGTGACTACAACTAAAACGGCAGCAAATGATAAAGCATGAAGCATTGGTAAGATACCATAACCAATCCGGAAGAAAATGATAATGCATCTAAGCTTTCTTGGATTGATACATTAGAAAATGATCTACAAGTGACTTCATCTAATACGGCAGAAAAAGATTAAAGCATGAACTATGTGCAAGATACCAACCAATCCGGCAGAAAAAGATAAAGCATCTAAGCTTTCCTCAAATAATTCATTCGAAAATGATAAAGCATCTACAAACGACTACAACGAATGAGGCAGAAAATGATAAAGTATGAAGTATCCACAAGTTGTTACAAATAATACGGAAGAAAATGATAAAGCATCTACAACTTTCTTAAAATAATAAATTAGAAAATGATAAAGCATCAATGCTTTCTTGAAATGATACATCAGAAAATTATAAAACTTCTTCAAGTGACTACAACTAAAACGTCAGAAAAAAATAATCATGAAGCATCTGAAAGTTTTTACAAATGATACAGAAAAAAGGATAAAGCATCTACGGCTTTCTTGAAATGATACATTAGAAAATGATAAAGCATGAAGTATGTGCAAGATACCAATCAATCCGAAAAAAAATGATGAAGCATCTACGGCTTTCTTGAAATAATGCTTTAGAAAATGATAAAGCATCTACAAATGACTATAACCAATACGGCAGAAAATGAGAAATCATGAAGTATCTGCAAGTTACAAAAACATATACGGCAGAAAAAGATAAAGCATCTAAGCTTTCTTCAAATAATTCATTCGAAAATGATAAAGCATCTACAAACTACTAAAAATAATACGGAAGAAAATGATAAAGCATCTACGGCTTTCTTAAAATAATAAATTAGAAAATGATAAAGCATCAATGCTTTCTTGAAATGATACATTGGAAAATGATAAAACTTCTAATAGTGACTACAACTAAAACGGCAGAATTTTTTTTAAGAAGCATCTGAAAGTGCTTACAAATAATACAGAAAAAATGATAAAGCATCTACAGCTTTCTTGAAATGATACTTTGGAAAATGATAAAACTTCAACAAGTGTCTACAACTAATATGGCAGAAAATGATAAAGCATCGACAGCTTTCTGGAAATAATTAATAAGAAAGTGATAAAATATCTACAATTGTCTTCAAGTAATACTACAGAAAAGATAAAGCATGAAGTATCTGAATGTTACTAAAATTCATTCGGAAGAAAATGATAAAGCATATATAACTTACTACAACTAACCCGGAAACAAAGGCTAAAGCACCTACAGCTTACCACTACTAGAAAGGAAGAAAATGGCCTATACAAAATATAATTTAAAATTTATATAAAACATTCACTACACGTAGTACTGAAAAACATGGTGAAATATATCTTAAAGTTACTACAACTAATGCGGAACGAAATGACAAAGCATCCACAAGAGACTTTATCAAATAAAAGAAAATTGCTAAGCCATCTACAAGCGTCTTAATCACAGAAAGAAAAAAGAAGAGCCTATACAACTGCCTGAAACTAATGAGTAAGAAAGGTTCAATATTCTTCGTATTTCACCTTTCTACACCCTGGATGTAAAGGTAAATATAAAACTTTATTACCCATATGTTTAATCATATCATGTTTGCCTAGCAACGTTTGTTTCAATGCGAGTTACGGTATTTCGTCGTCTGTGACGTCCTAAAACCATTGTTCGTGACGTCATTGTAGCGGGCCGACGCAAGAGAAGCAGGACGTTTCTGAATATTTCCATTCGTTTTGGATTAAATAGAATAGGTTATAAAGAAATCATAACACTCGGAAGTGTGTCATATGACTTTTACGAAACTCGTGCGAATTTGTGTGTAATCCTCGCTCTCGCTCGGGTAATAAAAAAAATTCACACTCGTTTCCCAAAACCATTATGACACACTTCCTCGATTTATAATCTCTCTCTAATACGGATGAAAATTTAAAATCTCACAACTTACTAAAACTAATCCGGAAGAAAGGGGAGGAGTATCTTAAAGAGAACTCCAACTTTAAAAAATGGTAAAGTATCAAACATTAATCAAATAATTACGAGTAAAATTGGAATAGGATATAAATACGTTCGTAATCTGAACAGTTAATATGAACTGTAAGTTAACGGTTACCATGTACCAGCATAGGTTGAGGAGTGTTGAAGAGAATTGTCAATAGAAATACACGTCTATGACCCACAAGTTACGGTTGGACAAGAAGCCATCAGATATTATGAGCGTTGGTGTTATAAAGTAAAGATATTATTTCAGTTCAGATTCTAGGCAGGAAGAAATTAAAGATTCAGACTCAACTTGAGATTGTCTCCTAGTATGCAGTAATTAAGTTTTTACAGTACACAATAAACGAAGAACACAAAATAGTTTTTCCCAAAGAAGAGCATTGATTCAGAATCTAGGGAGAGTGCCTCGAAAATTAACATAATGAAGGTTGCCACAACACGGTTTTGGAAGTCCAGGCATCAGTTCGGCAGTGAACTGAACATTGCTCGTCAGATGAGGGTACCAAAGCGACAAATCACTTAGCATTGAACTGCGATTCGATTCGAGTACGCTGGGCATAGTAGCGCTTCTGGCTCTTCGTCCGATAGAAGGAGGTCTGCTTAGCTGCGGAGACCCAACCTCCATCTTAACATATATGCTGTTTGGGGTGGTTTGGCGGTGAATCGGATCTCTGCGGCAGACTGTAGGTGGATTAAGGTCTTCCTCAAGGAACTTGTTCGCGTCCAGTGAGTCTGAAGACCTCCACCAGGCGTCCTTGAAGAGGTCGTCACTGGAATCAGATATTCTCTCATTCGGCTTATCGTCGAAAAATTGGTCCCTCGGTAGTGACATGATTGGATCTCGGAATACTTCAACTTTTGAATTCCTCTTCTTTCTAGGACAATCATCAACAGGACGTTTGGAAATATCGTCTAGCTCCGTCTCTTTGTTTTTGCTGGTCCTGAAAGGCGAACATCTCGCTATTGGAACGGGTCTGCATTGAGTAAGAGAAGAACCGTTCTTCGTCAGGTTTGAAAGGTTTCCAAAATCTTTAAGGCAGAGAAGAGTTTCAGAATTCTCGGTTTCTTCAACAGTGTACGGTTTTGTTGGAGCTCCACAAAACGTGTAGCACTTTCTGATACCGCGTGTCGGTCTGTCCATCGAAATGTACTGGACGTTAGTCTTTATATGAGCCTCGTCGCTGTAATGAGATTTGCGTTCCCGCCTATCTTCAAACTCATGATCACCTCTCCCTCTGGCGTCTTCTTTCTCCCCATCCTCTTCTATGGCTCCTCCTGATTTGTGTTCTACTTTGTGTCTGCCTAATTGTCTCTCTTCTTCTACTCCTAGCTCGGCTTCTTCAGTCTGGACATGTTTCTGTCCCTCTGCTCCTGAGAGAGTCATCGTATCCACTACATCCCGGTGCCACCTGAACTCCGCATCAGCGAAATCAATGGATTCGTAATTGCTTTCCCTCACCTCTTCTGTAGCTTCGGTGTTCAGGTTGTTGCTCTCTGATTGGGCAAATGAGGCGGTTGACTCTGTTTGATGTTGAGGACCTTGCCTCGACAGCTTGGGTTTGTAAATTACGTTCGAAATCCCTTGATTTTCGTCTTCCTCTGTTGTGACGACGAATACGCCATTTTGAGCTTGTTGCCTGTGCTTGTGTCGCCGGTAACATTCTTTTATTCTGCAACATATGAGATGAATTAAAAAAATGTAATGGAAATATGTTTTTGAAGGGTTTCCAAAAGAAGAATTCAAACACTAAGATGAAAATCGAACAAATATACAGGCTTAATAAATAATTATAATTATTTCACTCATGCAATGAGACTTTAACTGACACAAAAGAAGCCAAACAAGATATCATCATGTTCAAACTCATTCTCTCCGAACAGAAGTAGTTCCGTCATAAATTCCCATACAACCTCTGTCTTAATTCGAACGTTTCTCGATCTAGAACTGTAGAACGCTGACAGGGTGCAATCAAAGTTAGTTGTACAATCAGTGACACCGTTTCAAAAGTTAGCATTCAAATCGCCTAAGTTATTTCCGTAAGCTAAAAGCTAAACTTCACTTTGCACTTTGAGTCTGTTTTACATTTTGCTACTGCATGATTGCACAAGCCTGTGTGACAACAAATATGGTATTCATGCATTCGGTGTTTTAATTGGCTGAAATATTGCCAGGTAGTTTACGTTGCAATATTGTGCCGGTAGGGGAAACTCCCGTCAGCCCAAGAAACCTTCGTATTTAGACAGAGTTTGTATAGGAATTATTGACGGAGATACCTCTGTTTGAAAAGAATGGTTCATTATTGGTAAAACTTTTATTGAAAAGGTTTAATTTTATCTTAATGTAATAAAGGATAACCTATTTCCTCAAGTGCGTGCTCTAGAAGGGCAGATAGCCTGTCTGGGAGCAAACACCGGCACCGCCGGAAGAGGCCACAATTAGGAGTACATTACCTGAGTAAAAGATCACAAATGCAACACATGAAGAGCCAAGATATAAGCGAAATTTACCCGTCTTAGAGCGCACACTTGCAGCACGAGAGTGTGCAGGAATTAGGAGTAAATGACCTGTCTTGAAGCGATCACTTGGAGAACGTGAAGTGGCCAGAGTTAGTAGCATTTTACCTGTGTACTGGAGCGCACACCTACAGCACGTGAGGAGGCCAGAGTTAACAGTTTTATACCTGTCTTGAAGCGCACACTTGCAGCACGTGGTGTGCAAGAATTAGGAGTATAATATCTGTCTTAGAGCGCGCACTTGCAGCTAGTGAGATGACAAGTGTTAGGAATTTGCTTGGAGCGTGCAATAACAGCACGTTAGCAGTTCAGAATTATGAGCAGATAATCTATTTGAAGCGCACACCTGCATCATGATAGGAGACGAGAATAATGAGCAGATTACCTGTTTGAAGCGCACACCTGCCTCGTGATGGGAGACGACTATTAGGAGCAGATTACCTGTTTGAAGCGCACACCTGGGGAATGATAGGAGACGAGAATTAGGAGCAGATTACCTGTTTGAAGCGCACACCTGGAGAAAGATAGCAGACGAGAATTAGGAGCAGATTACCTGTTTGAAGCGAACATCTGCATCATGATAGGAGACAAGAATTAGGAGCAGATTACCTGTTTGAAGCGCACACCTGCGTCATGATAGGAGACGAGAATTAGGAGAAGATTACCAGTTTGAAGCGCACACCTGCATCATGATAGGAGACGAGAATTAGGAGCAGATTACCTGTTTGAAGCGCACACCTGCATCATGATAGGAGACAAGAATTAGGAGCAGATTACCTGTTTGAAGCGCACACCTGGAGAATGATAGGAGACGAGAATTAGGAGAAGATTACCAGTTTGAAGCGCACACCTGCATCATGATAGGAGACGAGAATTAGGAGCAGATTACCTGTTTGAAGCGCACACCTGCATCATGATAGGAGACAAGAATTAGGAGCAGATTACCTGTTTGAAGCGCACACCTGCGTCATGATAGGAGACAAGAATTAGGAGCAGATTACCTGTTTGAAGCGCACACCTGCGTCATGATAGGAGACAAGAATTAGGAGCAGATTACCTGTTTGAAGCGCACACCTGCATCATGATAGGAGACGAGAATTAGGAGCAGATTACCTGTTTGAAGCGCACACCTGCGTCATGATAGGAGACAAGAATTAGGAGCAGATTACCTGTTTGAAGCGCACACCTGCATCATGATAGGAGACAAGAATTAGGAGCAGATTACCTGTTTGAAGCGCACACCTGCGTCATGATAGGAGACAAGAATTAGGAGCAGATTACCTGTTTGAAGCGCACACCTGCGTCATGATAGGAGACGAGAATTAGGAGCAGATTACCTGTTTGAAGCGCACACCTGCGTCATGATAGGAGACAAGAATTAGGAGCAGATTACCTGTTTGAAGCGCACACCTGCATCATGATAGGAGACGAGAATTAGGAGCAGATTACCTGTTTGAAGCGCACACCTGCGTCATGATAGGAGACAAGAATTAGGAGCAGATTACCTGTTTGAAGCGCACACCTGCATCATGATAGGAGACAAGAATTAGGAGCAGATTACCTGTTTGAAGCGCACACCTGCGTCATGATAGGAGACAAGAATTAGGAGCAGATTACCTGTTTGAAGCGCACACCTGCATCATGATAGGAGACGAGAATTAGGAGCAGATTACCAGTTTGAAGCGCACACCTGCATCATGATAGGAGACAAGAATTAGGAGCAGATTACCTGTTTGAAGCGCACACCTGCATCATGATAGGAGACGAGAATTAGGAGCAGATTACCAGTTTGAAGCGCACACCTGCATCATGATAGGAGACAAGAATTAGGAGCAGATTACCTGTTTGAAGCGCACACCTGCATCATGATAGAAGACGAGAATTAGGAGCAGATTACCTGTTTGAAGCGCACACCTGCATCATGATAGGAGACAAGAATTAGGAGCAGATTACCAGTTTGAAGCGAACACCTGCCTCATGATAGGAGACAAGAATTAGGAGCAGATTACCTGTTTGAAGCGCACACCTGCGTCATGATAGGAGACGAGAATTAGGAGAAGATTACCAGTTTGAAGCGCACACCTGCATCATGATAGGAGACGAGAATTAGGAGCAGATTACCTGTTTGAAGCGCACACCTGCATCATGATAGGAGACAAGAATTAGGAGCAGATTACCTGTTTGAAGCGCACACCTGGAGAATGATAGAAGACGAGAATTAGGAGCAGATTACCAGTTTGAAGCGAACACCTGCCTCATGATAGGAGACAAGAATTAGGAGCAGATTACCTGTTTGAAGCTCACACCTGCCTCATGATAGGAGACAAGAATTAGGAGCAGATTACCTGTTTGAAGCTCACACCTGCCTCATGATAGGAGACGAGAATTAGGAGCAGATTACCTGTTTGAAGCGCACACCTGGAGAATGATAGGAGACGAGATTTATGAGCATATTACCTGTTGAGGAGCGCGCACCTGCAGCACGTGAGGAGGAGCACGAGGAGGGAGATGAAGATAAGCACAACACCTGTAGACACTACGGCAGGAAGGATAACCTCGGACTTCACGCTCATCACTTTACTGGAACCAAACATCAAGTTAAATACGTTAAACAGGCGCCAGACTCTGAATGTACAATATCATGTAAGTATATATACATGTAGCTATATAACATTAACAAGGTATGACAAAGTCGTGTCTGCAAGGGGACCGGAAACGATTATACTTGTTTCCTGGCTCGATTACCCTGTGTAAACTTCCTAGACAGATCCCAGTTCTCCGGTCTCCTTGCACATATGTCTCTGCCGCACCTTGTTTATATGTATATGTTATTTAGCTAGTTGTGAATACTTACATTTTTATATAGAGTCAGGTGCCTTGGTTTAATTGACCAAGTCATAGTTGATTTTGTTGTATATTATAAGTTACCATGTGTCCGCGAGTTTGATTGAGTGTTCGATTAAAATATCAAACGAGAACGAATATGTATCATAAGTCTTTCATGATAAAAGTCTTAAAGTCTTAAAAGTAAGTAACAAAGGGCCTACATTATGCATAGAGTGAACCATGATTTATTTGTATGATCATTAATGAGGTTTATCTACCATACATAATGATCAAATGAAACCCGGAAACAAACCCATTGGCTCTGCAGCATGATTGATCAACTGATGATGAAATCAATCTGTGTATGTTTCATAAATAGTATGTGGCTCAGATAAGAGCCAAATTACCATATGCCCTGAATCAAATTCAAATATTCTCCCTAAATCTTTTTCTCTAAATTGCCAAATTTGGGATAATTTCCTTGTCTTCAATGATAATACAAAAACAGCCATATTGATATTAATGTGAGATATTATGAGTCCAATTTACATGTTTATTAGTTTAATGACCTACTTAGCACCAGCAACCTATTTCGTCTCTCTGCCTGCTGTAGATTAGTTTCCAAAGTTACGTTTGAGTCATTGGCGCGCGACACGGTCTGGTTTTCGATCACAAATTACTACTTAGATCTGTTTATAATCTCTATACTGAACTGATAAGCTCTAAGATGGTCATTTCCAGAAACAACCGCTGACTTCATTAACATACTCTGTGTCCTTTTAAAGCAGATTTATATCAGCTTTCGGCCGCCAGCTTAGGTTAAAAACACTAATGGAAATACACCACTGTACTAATGTGACGATATAAACAGATACCGTGGGCCTAAATTCGTTGATAGAATATCTACATTTTACAAGTGATTAATGATCAAAACAAATTAGCAATATCTTACACTTACAACACTCGTAGCCCTAATGAGTGGCTTCGTTTCTCAATAGTCTTATTTTCGAGAGAATGTGCGCTTTTCTTTTCAAGATGTAAAATCTTCAGAAACAGAATGTTACTCTCAGTGACAGGCTTCAAGATGTGGAATAATCATGTATCAACTACGTATGAATCTGTTTATAGTGGTATCCCAGAAAGGTGTGACGATAAAGACATTTAACGATACGATACCTATCACGATATCTCATTACGATACTATTCGGTACGATACAGAGTCACGATACACTTTTTAAGGCATTTTCATACAAATAAAGAATAACTTTTGACAAGCACCTTGATGTTTTGGCAAAATATAAAAATTTAAAGCAAACGATTCTTAATATGACGAAAGAAAAACAGTCTTACGGGACGTATATCGTCAGATTCATTATTCTCGATACGACCATATATCGTTACAGCTCTTGACTCTAACCATGGCATATCTGTGGAAAACCTGGAATTATGGTTGCTTCCGTATTACAAAAGTTTCGAAAAATTATTTCCTGAAAAGACCTATGTTTCCATTACCTCATCTCAAGTACTCCCTTTAGACATCACAGAATCATGACACCTTTCGGTTTCGTTTTTCTGGGAATCATTGTAAAGCGATTTTGCAAACAACAAAGTTTCAAGAAATCCTTTTAATAAGCAATTGAGAATTTTAGTTCTTGAAAGCATCGTGTATACCACAAAATCTATATAATGAGCTTGCAGATTAAACTTGTTTCAAGACTGGGTGGCAAAACTATATCTTTAAATTCCAGTTTATTTGACAAATGTCACATATTTCTAAATTTAGTAAAGGCTCTGACATGAATTAAGAAATCAGTAAACTACCAGAGCTAGCAAATCAAAAGATACATATGACGACCTAAATGCAAAGTTGCATTTATCATCACGGTTTAGAAATTGACTATGACGTATCCCTTTAATGACATGTTTGTATAGTGGCCTTTCAATACATGTGCACATAACTAAGACCGTAGAAAATGGAAAGCTCTGTTATGAAACTTTTAGAGGAAACTTGGAGAAACAGCGATGCTACACCATTACATTGTCCCGGTAGGGGTGCCCTAATCTGTGTTAGTATACTTTAGTAGTCAAATTGAGATTAGTCATAATCAGAAGACACTTTATCGCCACACGTTCCCGGGATGAATGCGTTATTCCGAATATCAATACAATAACGTTCTGGAATTCTGGTCAGTCGTTAAGTACCATAAGTGGAAGTAAACCAAACTCGTAAAATTATCAGTATCTTCACCGATTCTGATCCGACATCTGTATAAACAAACATATGGTAAAAAAAAATTGCAGTTTAAAAAACTAAGGAAAGAAGAACTCACCAAAACGGCCGCCCTGTCGACTCATACCTCGAATCGACGAAATTGACTTCTAGTGCCTCTATTTCCGTATATGACGACACTCATTTTTACAGAGTTCTATTTTAGGTTTAATATGAAAAACCATCAAAACGAGAGTTGCTACTTCCTAGTTGTCTCGTCAATTAAGTCCTCTCTTGGGGTGCAGTGACTCAATGTTGGGAAATATTAACCAGCCATTCAACGTTCAATAACTGATTTTGCTAATGAATAGTTTAGTTTACATTTTTGCTTTCTTTTTCTTCGCTAAAATTCTACGGATTTGAACATTTTCATCATGTTTATGCTTTATAACATTAAAATGAGTAACTTGGTAGTTTGTTAATTATCGGCACAGTAGGTCGCCAGTTACTACTCTCTTAATTTAGTACATGCTTGAGTGTGTGACATAACACCCGTCTCATCGTCTGACACACTGGTTAAAATGGGAATCATTCTCTCTCTACATAGGATATCTCTGTTACAAGTTGGTTTTATTTCTCGGTTGTTGCTTATCAGATTGTTATCATCCATCTATATCTGTATCTCTACTCAATGCTTTTATTAGAAATTGTGATTTATTGATACACAGATATACATGTTAAGAATTATAAGGAAAGAGATATGTCATCTTCTGATGATTTCTGTTTATTTAAGGGTATTCCCTACAGTTAATAGAGTGATTTTTGGTAAAAAATAGTTACTTAAGGTATGATGAGTTCACTTGATTGAATAAATTTTCCTTTTTACAAAAACAAATATTGACTTTCATTTCTCAGTATAATTTAACACCAAAATACCATAAGTTGATTTATGCTTATATTCACAAGTATCATAGGATTCGTAACTTGAGGACTGACCATTAACTTGTATCATTATTGAGATGCATTTGTCCAATATGAAAATAATCACCAAACGTTAGCAAACGTAGCGTGCAACGTACACTTATTGGCTCGAAGAATCGAAGAAAACTGATCACTTCTGTTATGAGAAACCATGTGTACAGACTGTAACCTATACTGGCACTGTCGGAACGGACCATTAGATAGGGCGGGTCACTCATATACAATGTTCTCAAATTGGTTGAAAAAGAAACTGTGACCCCTTCGTACCTCTGGGATAACTATGTTCTTACTAATCGTATTATACCAGAAAACAAAAAATCTTAGTGTTTTTTTAATCTCTATATTTCATATATCACTAATTTACATTTGGTTAATTGTATTTTGGATAGTGAGATATAGTACTATTGTCTAACCGTGTAATCCCTTTGTCGATTTGGTTTCGAAAAAAATATTTCCTGAAGTCAGTGTTTTCATAACCTTTTGAATAGTTTCGTTCGTTATAATTTCCATATATATAATATATATATATTCTTTAAAAATAACAAACTGAAGATTGGTCTTCATATAAGTTCATTCAGGTAATGAACTTATATGAAGACCAATCTTCAGTTTGTTATTTTTAAAGAATATTTGATACATAAACCATGAACATTTAACTTTTACATCTATATATATATATATATATATATATATATATATATATATATATATATATATATATATATATATATATATATATATATATATATATATCTCATGTCAAGTATCCCGCTAAGAGTTCATATGGATATCATTATTCTCCAAAATAACTAAAAATGGTGTTTTAATAATAAGAGTACTTATAAAGCGCACACGTCAATATACAAGGTTTATGCTCAATCCGACTGCGACTCGTATAGCAACACACCAATACATATCTGCCTTAAAATCACTAAATGCGATAAAGAATAGCTAAAAATATTTGAAATTCGATTTTAAGACGCACATTCTGACCACCACCTCCCTCCCCACAATACACGTCTAATTCAACTCAACATCCTTCAGTACGCACTATTATGCAAGTAGACATTTCGTGCATACTTGTAGGGGCTGAACCTGCCGGTCGGGCAGTATATAAGAGCAATCTGGATACTCTAGATCGTTGATGGCTAGAAAGATCAGATCTTATGTTAATATTGTGCTTATTAACTACAGACATGACCTTGGGCTAGTTTGAATCCTCAATACGGCAGTATGGCTGAACTCAACAATTATCACAATTTTTAAAAAGGGTACGCCTGTACTTTTGGAAACCCTACCAAGTCTTATATAATCCTGTGACATCCATCATTTGTGGGAACAGGACAACGAGGTTAACAGATTTTAGTTTACATTTTACCAAGATGTTGTTCTTGATGCTAAGCATAAATGGTTTCTGAAGAAAAGACCAAGGAAGAATTTAACATGGATACCCTGAGACGCCAATATTTGAGGGTGGATCAAGACCAAACATCCAACCTTTAGTCTCCATGTAATATAGATGTTTTTTCTGAATATCTGAGCTTCCTAAGCGAACTGGTTTTCTTATGCTTACCAATTCTTAAGTTTCAACCCTGCCACACACGGGAGTAGGACAATGAAATTTACACATTTTAGACTTCATACTACAAGATGATATTTTCTTAGATTCCTAACACTAATGATTCCTGAAGTAGAGACAAAAGACACTTAATGGGTGGAAACCCTGCCCCACCCATATTTAAAAGAGGGTCAAAACCAAATCTCTGTGTCAAATATGTTTTTGAGAAGTCCTCTTAGGGTTGAAGAAAAAAAATTCTGCCATGCTTTATTGCCCGGGTTGATGAGGGTGATCAGGCCTTATTTGCTTAAATTAATTACATGAAACCGACACTCTCATGGAGAAACAATGTATGAAGAAAGGAATCTGCAGTTTAAAGAATTAACCAAAGAAGACCTCACTATAGTCATCACCCTGTCAACTCCCATCTCCATAATTTTTCATCTTTTACCTCTATTTCTATTCACTTAGTGATTCACCATAACTTAAATATTAACCAGCTAACAAACATTAAATTAAACTAATTTCTTATTTTGCTAATGTATTACCTAGTTCAAATATAGGCCTTGTTTTGTCTACACAAATTTTCCCCCAAAAAGCAGCAGTTCCTAATGACAATTCAGTTTTTATCTTTACATATCCTAATTATTTGTAAAGCTCCAACAATACCCTGACATTTTTGTGGCAATTGTCTCATATTGTTTTTAATTACCCATATAGTTATTCATAAATGATATATTTTCAATGGGAGCACATGTGCACATATCACTTTCATCTAGCAATGATTGTTTCTGCAAGAGTTACCAAATTTTGCCTTCTTGTTACGTCATATAATCATTGTTCATGATGTTACTGTAACAGGCTGTAGCAAGGGAATTGTGAATTCATATGAGTGGTATGATTAAGTTAATTACCTCTATATATTACCAGTCAATGAAATGATTCAGACATGAGCAATATTGATAGTACACAGATAGAAAAGGGTGATTGAGTTAAAATTATTTAGCTTTAAGCTCTTTGCATAACACCATTTCATCAGCTGATAGAATAACATCCTGTTGAAAGCCATGCGCAACCATTTGCGAGCCCATGATTGGATTCTGGGTATTGTAGGAGCTTTGTGTATACAAATATGCTGATAAAGCAGATGGTAAAATAAGAAAAATATAAATATCACATTAAAATATTTTATTCTATGGGTTAGTTAACATCATCAAGTATTTTCATTTTCGTAGCTGGCAGCGATTCCTTTTCTCCCTTCAGTTGCCTTGGAGACGGGTGTGCTTCCAGGATTTGGTTCAAGACCTTGCCAGGATCGGGCTTCAAGGAATTCACCTGATTGACAATAAGAACAGAAATCAGTTAAAAGAGAATAAGCATTAACAACAACAAGTACCAATAAGTATTTTGCTCTCATCAAATAGTGGCTTAAAAGGGGACACACCCTGGAAAAATTCAAAAATATCATAAAAACAATTATGGTATCAGGGGCAGTTCAAAGATGGCTTAATCCTCGATAAGATGATTGTGGTATTTTTTATCTTTGTCCATTTATGATATCAATATGTTTCTAAATGACATCCTTTCAACAGACAGGGATACATATGGCTTACGTAACAGGAAATCACACATGACAAGATACATTTTGTCTAAACATAAAATAACTTGGTCTTACAAGTTTTTTGTTATCTTTAAATTTACATATCATCATCCTTATTTTCTGAGAAAGTTCAGCAAGGATGAGCTGTTATTACTCTGATATATTTTATCACCATGAAGATACTGACATACTTCATATCAATGTGAGCGATTGTCTAAAATAAGCATTTTACTCTCTGTTTGGCAAACAAGACAAGTATTTTCAATCACCAACAAGCCCTATTCAAAATCTTAAGAGCAATGCAATCCAATGCACTACAACAGTTTACTGAAATCTTACAAGACAGACAAGTTTGCTTGCCAATAAAAATCGCCCACTCTGAAATTAACCAGCAACTGTATGACAGGCAGGCAACTACTTCAAACATAGGAATCAAAGCTATTTATAGGGCAAATATCACTACTCACCTGCTGTTTGAGGTTTGACTGTAGCTATGGACATGTTCTGGTTCCGTGTGACGAGTGCTGTGCTGGTTGATGTTGTTTCCTCTGTGCCTAGCGTTCGCATCTGGTTGCTGATCAGAGAAACGTCCGTCGTCACGGTTTCCTGAGAGTCTGGCAATTCTACAAAGTCGGCTGCACCTGCAAGTTACACAAGGATTTTGTCCCATTTGATTTGTATTGGATCATATCTTTGCTTTTGTTCTAGTAAAACAAAAACAATTAGTGATTTTATGACTCTTCAATTAACTTTAGCAATACAACTATCAGATTCATCATCTTTGGATACTCTATAAAGTCTACTTGACTTGAGTATTTTCTTTCTCTATATATTTTAACATATCTTTGCTGTCATTTTCATTGAAAAAAGGCAACTATATAAAGCATATAGTGGTTATAGAGCAATCACATTGTTTAGAAATTATGAATTGATGATATCTTTTTGTTTAAACTTTGCCAAGCAAATTTTTTTTCTAATATTTGATGATATCTAAAAAGCATAGAGGGATTTCATGATCCTTCTGATCAATTTTGTCTGAAGTAACATGAGGCTGTGCTGGTAATTTTCCTTTGCTTTTTTAAAAAGGACTCTAATTTATTCTACAGCTTAACTAATAACCAGTTGACAGCTAGGTCTTCATTAATGCCTGTCAAACAAGTTGTGAATCACCTGGTAAAAGTTGCTGGAAATCTGTGATATAAACGCCAGTCCATGTTCTATCCTGGTTCAGCGCTACTTCTACTTCAAACGGAGTCACGACAGGTTTGTAGAACTCAGACGAGTCTATCAATGTGTTTTCAGGACATGACACAAGCACAAACAAGTCAATTTCCATAAAGTTGGCCAACTTTGCCACATTCAGCTTCCCAACCACAAAGGTATAACTCTTCTTGCCTGCCAACTTGATCAATTTTTTCAAACGGTTAATGATTTGCAAATAATCAGCAACACCCAATGTCCCGGCCACAATGCCAATGATGTTTGAATCCTTTATTCTCTCGATCATGTAGTAGCGTTTCATAAGGGCCTTATTAACATTAAGAGTCTCCTTCCGGCCGACTCCTGTCTCTGGGTCAAAGGTGAAGAAAGAACAAGTGTTGAAATTCATCATAAGGTTGGTGAGTGTGAGACCTTCACCACCAATAAAGAAGATACTGTATTTGTCCAGACTTTCAGATTCGGGAAGCTCGACAGTTCTGTTGCACCTTGAGGTGCGGAGACATGCTGGAATTTTGTCTCCTGGGTTGGTGTCTGGTGTTGTACCAGGGGTCTGTAGTCTAGACAACAGAACATTTCTATAGGTCCTGCACAACTCCTTGTGAATTTCATCTGCAAATGAAAACAAGAGGATGAGCTTGAATATGCTTTGTACAGTTGTCATCATCCTCGGTCATCCTGGGAGCTAATGTTCCAATACTCTTCACAAATCACTCCTGGGAACCTTCATCGGGAATGTGTGTACCAAAATGACCCACTCCTGAGTCTTGTAATGAAACAATAACCCTATGTAACAGATAGATATGAGGAGATGGAAAGACGTGTAGGTAATGTAAAGTTTAAAACAGTCCCTTTAATTGCATGCTTAGGAACCTGAATTTGAATTTCAAAGGAATTCTTGTTACCTGTATGGCTGTCAACAAGAAAGTGTAAGCTAGAGCTAATTTCATAAACCCAAGCCCAAAGCATATTGAAAGACGTCCAATCAACGTAGTAGTTTCAGTAGCTTAAAAAAAAATTTCAGTATAGATTTTCCTAATGAAGTTTCCCAGAGGTGATTTGTGAAAAATATCGGAACATTAGGCCTTGGAAGAGTGGTCACAGAAGCAATGTATTACACTTAGTCCATATTCTATGAAAACTGAAAACCATCAACTGACTTATGCATTTATGAAACTAACATTTATTCAAACCAACAAAATATATTGGCATGATCCAATGGCAATTTTATTTATTCATTTTATTTATCCCTTAAGATAACTAGTCATAATATTCCACTATCAATTAGCATTTACATACTGTTTGTAAGGGGTAAATATTTTGAAAGAAATGTTTCTAAAAGTTGAATCTTCAGCTGAAACATTGAATCTCTCCCCACAAAGACAATAATAAATTTAACAAAAAATTATGATTGGTTGCAAACATAAGTTGTCCATTCAGCTACTTTGGTTATCAGAACAGTTTATATGCTTAAATTGAAAAAATGTGCCAACTTGATTTCCTTCAGTCGTTTGTTGCACATGTATATTTCTTACAAAACAGAAGATAAATGTGCATGATATTTGATTCTATGTTGCTAGCCCAGAAATCCATGTGTAACCAAGGTTACCTGGGCAGAAGACTTGAGAACATTAACTTACCAACAGCATATGCATAGTATGTATCATACATGATGATGACCCTGCTGTCCTTGTCCGGGACCAGGTCTCTGAAACTCTTGTAGAACTCTTCATGTTTGAGAGGTTTCTCACCGAAAATGTAAAGCACTGGTAGGCGTTTTGTGGGACTCAGACATGCTTGTCCAAAGTGGATTACACAGTCAGCTGTTCCGTGCTGGGCGGCCACTTCATCTACACAGCAGCTACGTGAAAGATTTTTAGAATAGTTTCAATTAATAAAAACAAATCATTTAAAAAAGATAAAATTCAGAATAAGAGGATATTTGAATTTCTCATTGACTATCGAGTATTTCTCGAGTGAAGTAGAAGTAAAATTGATTCACAAGTGGCGCAGCCGTGAGTGTAAATATATAAACTTCTACTTCACAAGATGAGACAATTATTACATTTCCAAAAATGTCCTAAATGACAGTAACTTTATGAACGGAGTAACCAGTTGGCCTCGCTATCATAGCCATCTCATGATGTCATTAAATTGTTTCTTGACATCACATGATTGCAGAGTTATTTCACTGTGTAGAATCCCAATGTTATTTCACTCATTAATAGACTTTATATTCACTGACAAATGGCATATTTCACCAATGAAAATATAATAAATCATAACAAATTGTTGTAAATAACATACTCTTAATAAATGAGTGAGTGAGTGAGTTGGGGTTTAACGCCTCTTTCAAGATTATTTCACTTATATCGCGGCTGCTAGTATCATTGCAGGGAGAAAGCCTGAAACACCATTGTGGTTATGCATTGCGGTGAAACCTGCGAGCATCGGCTGGAACTAGCGAACCATGGGTGGTACTGCACTGAAACTCAGTGTAGCATTGCACCCAAACATGACTGCGTGTAGAACAGTTCTCTACTGCAGAAAAAGTTGCCGAGCCACTGGCGTACTCTTAATAAAAGGGAAGTTTATATTATTGCATCCCGCTACATCAGCGTATTTGTCTCTTCCCAGCTTCATTAGATACCCCGATATCACTTGGCCTAAAACGCTCATATCGCTAAATATGGCAAGCCAATGAAATGACTGGCATTCAGCAATAGCAGCACCACCAAGATTAGAGTTCAAACAAATGTCAATGTGGGCTATAAATATCCATGAGTAACCAGCCGTAAGCGATATGAGCGTTTTAGGCCAAAGGATATCAGGGTATATGTTGGAGCTAGGTTGACACAAATATGCTGATGTAGCAGGATGATATCATTGATGTACTAATGTTTTACGATTCATTTTGAGATCAATTTCAGATGTAGACAATGTGATGTACACTTGTGAAAGTGAATATGACAACACTACATAATCTAAACTCTAATACCTTCCGTATGATGTATCCCCGAGGATGAAGTACTTGGCTGAAGAATTTTCCTCAAGTGCTTTGACTATCTTTGCTGAATCGCATAGTAACTCATCTGGCAGTTGAATCGCAACCTAAATAAAACATAAGAAAATTTTGATGTTCAAAGGATGCAAAAAACTACTGTAAAAGTTATCTAAGTTCAATTTCTCATTCTGGAAAAGATATCTGTTCATCAATACATACAGGTATTTCGACCATTACGTCATCACATTAAGGGTTTAAGAAGTTTGTAAGGAAATTAGATAGAAACCAAAATGATAACAACTTCTTGATTTAGTTTCTAACCATGTTTCTAGGTTACTTCTTGCCTAGGTGAAAGAAGATGAAAGAAGTAGAAACTTTGAGAAACTAAATAAAGAAGTTCTATCTACAGTAATAGCTATATTATTATTATAGTAATCTGTATTGTCTTTCATATCATCATACTATAAGGTTGATACACAAATATAAAACTTTGGAACTGTACCATTTTTCAGTATAGAAATATGCAAGAGATTATTCATTCATGTTAATTGTAATAAGAAACAATTCATTTAATGCATGGATGCACAAAAGAAAAGAGCTCATTTCAATATCTATGCAAACTTTGGCGCATCAGAGGATATAAATGGTTATGAAATGCATATCTATTAAAATAGTATATCTATTCAAATAACATATTCAAATTCCTTATATGGATTATAACTATACTATTACAAGATGAAACATTTTAGAGATCATGAAGTGAAATTAGATAACATTACTCTTGAATAATTTCCTGACTCTATCCACTTCCTGCATCGACTGATTTCATACAATCGGCAGATATCTGTCGTGACTTCCTTCTTTACAGGAAGTTTAACCTCTGGTACTGGCAGTTGTGTAACGATATCCCGCGAGAAGAAAGCACTTGTCATACTTCCTGTATTGCTTTCGATTTCTCTTTCCTACAAAAGAGAAAAAGTTAGTTTCAAAAATAAGAACCCTTTGGAAATGAGGAAATAAATATTATGATTGTCCTTAGATGTGTTACATATAATACAGTTATTGGACATTTCATCTGTGGTTCCCCACCACTTGGTCTTAAGAGTTCATAATGACAAATTTATAAAAAGATATAACTTTGCAGTAACAATCAGTTGAAAATATAACATCAATCTTCATGACAACAGTGAACTATGTATAAAATTATATTTATATGACGAACTTGTGCATATATGAAAAGTTTAAATATATTGAGGTAATTCTACTACCTCCGTGGGGCGAGTTGACCATTTCTTGGACCAATTGACCTTATGTCAATAGCAATACAACCCAATTTGCTCTGATAATTTGTAGGTAGGGCAACTGTTACCCATCTTATCTCATTACCCTGGAGTAACCTATTTTTATGGGTCATCTTTTTTCGTGGTATCTGCAAAAGATGTCTCAAACCCCTTACTGCACCTAGCCAGTTAGCACTTATCTTATTGACCAGTTGTTCTGCATGAATCCAAGAAGTAAATGATCACTAGTTCATCAATCTATTTATTGATTCATTTCAATTCATGTTTTTCACATAACTTTTTTTAGACAACATTAAGGTTGATTTTTAAAATACAATCCCTTCATAATATGTCGAACAAGATTTTCCAGTAAGCCAATCACCGTTACTCTTATCCTGAAACACCTGACTTTTGAGTATAAGACCTGTTCCACTGATAAATTGAATCATGGAAAGGGTCATTTTCATATATTTTTGGCTATTTTGAATGATTTTCTTGTACAATTAAAGCAAGTTATTGCTCAAACAGTTAAACTTTGCTTGCTCATATTCAATCTTTAACTACATGAAATTCAAGGTTTTTGGTGACAAGAAGATTTTACATTATATACTCTAAGCAGCATAATAATTTCTTTACTTTACCAGAAATAAAACATATTATGCTAAATATTTGTGAAAATAAAATAATTCAACGACCCAGTAAATATCTTATACATGTCAACATCAATTTAAATGCTATTCCACACTATCTATTGATCTGTGTTTAAAGAACAGTAAAAAAAATTATTTGTGGCATGTGTTGTATTGTCATAATCTGACATCATAGAAATACCATGAAAACAGGTGACATAAAATAAATTAATAAAAATGGCATCTGCTTTAAAAAGGGAACAATATTTAACAAAGAATTGAAAGAGTAATACAACTGTTTATTTAACATTAAACTTGGGGGAAAGATGTACTCTATCACTTGATGATGTTCGGCATATTTGTCATTATCGGCAATAACACTGTGTACAGTGCTGTCGGGTAAAGCTACGCACCTAAGAGAGACATGTTCATTCTTCGGGAAAAAATACAGTATATGGGATAAAAACCACTTCATTGTTAAAGTTTAGAGCTTCACTGATAATTTTAATGTAAAATATTCATGCTGAAATGTGTTTGTCAGTGACACTGAAAGTTTTCCAACGACTACCCCCTATTCCCGTAGGTGGTCAAGTGTAGGCTAAAGATACGCACGCGGGATTTGAATGCACCATACACTTCCAATATTAAGATTTTGATAGATTTTTAAACTGTTTTCTGAAGTCTAGGTTAGAACAGACTGATAGTCGGATCAATACTTTGGTTTCCAATAACATTTGTTATGTGGGAAGGCAAACTGCTTGATTACGATATGTTTTCTAGGAATTTTTTCAGTTTTTACCGATGTTTTGCCAATGATCAACAATTAAGTTCTTTTTACCTTTTCAAAAATTTCATGATATCTTCTCAATTGCCTAAAGATGCATAGACATAAATTTATTACAAGATAACACTCATCCTGCTTTACTAAGTTAAGTTTTGTGCGAGTGCGTATCTTTATCCGACGCGTATCTTTACCCGACACGGCTGTATTTCTTAATACCACGGAAACAGGTAACAAGACGATATATTTTGATTCTTTTCAAGCACATGGACGTTGTTTTCAGGCCTTTTTCACAGAACTGGTTTGTAAATAACCGAAATATTGACAGAAGAGCACTAAGGTTCAAAATATTAATAAAACGTTATATTGTACAAACGACAAAAGCATTACAAGGGAGCATACTTTATCAAACGAATGTACTTCACGTTTTCATGGGCGCGGCCATTTTTGTTTTGAACGATGCATTTTGGGTAAGGCGCATGCGCAGTCATTTGTAAACGGATTTGAGCGCCATTTACAACTTTCAAGTTGTTGACAAATAACAAGTTGGTAGTGAAGTTGTTGTTTCATGTTGATCAGGTAGTTGGTCAATATGCATATAAAGTCTATGGTTGTAGATGGCTTTAAGTCATATGCACAGCGAACAGAAATCAACGGATTTGATCCGTTATTCAATGCCATTACAGGTTTGAATGGAAGTGGAAAATCAAATATTTTGGATTCGATTTGTTTTCTTCTTGGAATAACAAATCTTACACATGTGAGTTGCATTTTTGCAGTCGATTATATGCACATTAAACACTATGTTTAGTGTAAATGATTTATTTTAATTTTGAGAAGTGTGATGACCTTAATATGGCAAATGATGAATATTAGAGGAGACAGGTGCTTGATCAGCTGATTATTTTGAGAAAGCACTCATTAGATCAGTTTTTTTGTGTGACAATGATATAATCAGGGCTCCGGATAAGATGCATATATGCATATCTAAAAAGATGCTAACTTGGGATGAGGATTTGAAAACGATTATACTTGAAATACTCATTACTCTATTTTTTTTAATTTGGTAATTTATTTTGAGAATTGAAATACCCCGAAATCCAAATAATCTGGAGCCCTGTATAATGAATTTTTTTTAAATAACTCAATTAACAGTTCCAATGAAATTTAAACAATGTTGCCTTATTTTCTGTTTTACTACTAGATATTTCATTTAAACTTTGCAAAGAGGTTAAAGTTTTCAACAATTCAGCAGAATATATTAAATACCGCAACGTATACAATTTTGCATAGTGACACTGAGTCTTTCACAAATTAGTAACATGCACCATCATGTTAAAGATTTCATACCCATGACTGTAAGATATAGTGGTAATCGAAAATATGAATACCAACTTCAATTTCTGGAATACTCAAGAGATGTCAAAGTTGTTATTATCATACCCTCTTTTAAAAAAACTAATCTGGAGCTATTTGACATTCTTTATCATTGAATGCCAGATTTAAGTTATTAAAGGTGCTCAGTGATCAAAGTGACTATGTTAAAACAATCATAAGTGGAATTACAATTTATAGTTTCTTTGACGCCGCTAATGGCTGAAATATTGCCCAAGCGGCGTTAAACAATAACTCACTCACTATAGTTTCTTTGTCCACCTTAGGTGGCTGTCTCTATATACTTTGTCATATAACAAGACTGACGTCCAAACATTTCTATTTGCTAGTCTAGAAACATCCCGCATGTAGCAATGATAGTCTAGCCCTTTTTGCGTCGAGGGCCCCTCTTGAATCATCACATCTAATATTCCCAGACTAGCATATCCCCACATTTCCATACTGATACAGCTAAGCGGAGGCTTATTATTGCCCAACTTAAGCTTGCCATTGTAGAATTGCAAATCACAGTTCCTATTTACATCAAGAGTGTTCATCCAAATGAAATCTGTTAACTGAAGGGCATTAACTTCATCAGCGACATTTGGAGTAACCTCCCTTTGTTGACACTCGTCGACGCTATCACGTGACGCCTGCATGTCGTCAAGGTCACCTCTACTTTCCTTATTTCTGCTTTCAGCGATTCTTTTTGCTTCTCAAATTTAAGTGCCCTCAAAAGTCAAACAATAAATCTTCAACTGACAGTAGCTGATTATAGTCCCTGCTGCTAGGTGTGGTAAATGATAGGTCTCCAAACGGCGAGTTGACTTCTCGATCACCTATGCCGCGCAGTCCACTTCCGTCCGACTCGCGTTTCTGAGGCCTAAAAACCTCCAGGGCTTCGCCCATCTTCTTCCCCACACCTTCACGTTTACTTCTATCCATAATTTTAGAATACCCTCCCTTCTTAAATGATTTTTCTTGACTTAATTTGCTGAGCACGTCAAAAAATTATGCCGCCGCCATATTGCAACTTTAAATCAGGGTAGTTAAAGGGAGGTAACTCTGCGACCTAAAAAAAATACAATATTTCTTCAACTAGTTAAACTCGAATTTAACATATCAAATTCCTATCTTAGGTGCGTGCAGGAAACCTGCAAGATCTTGTGTACAAGAGTGGACAGGCAGGTGTGATCAAGGCAACCGTCAGTATCACATTTGACAACAATGACAAGAAACAGAGCCCTCTGGGATACGAGCAGTATGATGAAATCACTGTCACACGACAGGTAAGCACATCACCGGGATATAAATATGTGAAAATAAAATCACCCATTGTCTAAATCGAGCAATTTATAATTATTGTGAATATTTTTTTTTATAGATTCTAGTACTAAAAGTACCACCTTGAAAGAAATGAGAACCTTTTATTGAATGTTGAACCAGAAAATGATGTCATAGATATCCAAGTTTACTGAAAATCTTTCTTTGCTTTCATTCATGTTCAGGTTGTTATTGGAGGGCGTAACAAGTACCTGATCAACGGCAGCAATGCAAACAACGCTCGAGTTCAAGATCTCTTCCGATCGGTTCAACTCAACGTCAACAATCCTCACTTTCTTATTATGCAGGGCCGCATCACAAAAGTACTCAACATGAAACCCCCAGAGGTCAGTCCTACTGCTTTAGTCGGTGAAAATATTGTTAATCAGCTGGCCTTACTCAACATGTTCAGGCTGCTTACATTCTCATTATGAAAGCAATGTAGAAAAAAAGAAGCTCTACTTATGCTGTTTGTATTCCAAAGGGAATAAGGAATTGTGACAAACATTTGTTAACTCATGCATATATACACTAGACAATTGGTTGATGCGCATTTCTAGCCAGAATAAGAGGGAAATGATGAGTTTAAACCTAGATGTAATGCTTATGTCCCCTAAGTCCAAGACGGACTTATAAGGTTGTGTAAAATTACAGCGAGTTCTAACTGGATTGGATATGCTTTACAAAATGGTCTTTTTGTAAGAGTAAGCCATGATGTTTTTGCCCTTACAGATTCTATCTATGATTGAGGAGGCGGCTGGCACCAGGCTATACGAAACCAAAAAAGAAGCAGCCCAGAAGACTATCGAGAAAAAGGATGCTAAATTACGAGAAATCGATACAGTAATACTCATACCTTTTAACATTTTAGGGGTTACTGAAATCTCAGGTTACCGACTCAATTTATTTTCTCTTTGAAACAACAAGTAAAAAGGCAGCTGATTTGCTCCTCATTTTGTATGTTCCATAATAAATAGTCATTTCCTGTGTAGATGTAGGTTGAAGAATTTTATAACATCAGAGTGGTTTTATTCCTATGGTTCTTACATAAATCTTAGAGATAAATTTAATTTGTACAAATAACGAAACATTTATGTATGATGTGTTTCATAGTGTCATGTTATCAAAGTTATTAACAGTCGCATATTTCTGGTGTAAGGTTTTAAAGGAAGACATCACCCCAACCCTGTCGAAGCTGAAAGATGAACGATCATCGTATCTGGAATTCCAAAAGATTGTCAGAGAACTGGAACATCTAAACAAGCTATACGTTGCCTACCAGTTTGTGTGTGCAGAGGTAAGGATAATCACTGAAAAACTAAAATCTTAAAGAACTACTAGTATTATATTAAGGATAGTGGTGCAACCATGCAGGTAGGTCACGATACGATATGTATCTCGATACACCAGCCACGATACGATATGTATCTCGATACACCAGCCACGATACGATACGTATCGCGATACACAAAATAAAAATCACAAAAGAAAATTATATGACCAAATGGTCAAATACCTTCTGTTTGAAAAGAATCATTTTGCACACAAAATCGAAAATCTACACTTTACATTGGAGGAGTGTCTAACATTTGTGACAACTGACAAATACATAGAAATTCAGGTTAAACAGATATTTGGTTTCAATTGTTTGAACTTTCAAGAAAACAAAAATGTGTCTATAAAATATTTTTCGTGTGATTTTATTAATTGTGTTTTTTTTATCAGTTGATAAAAATAAATAATTATTAAAATCTATAAGTGGAAACATCATATAAAAAATTCAAGTGATCAATGATCATGCCAGATAATCCGGCCATTCTAAAGCTGTTTTGATGAAGCTATCAAACGATGGCCGAATGAGTTTAGATGGCGACAATATCAAACTTAAAGTTGAAAAGGCCCCTGCTTCGCTTAAATCTTCCGTTCGGCAACCGTGTTTTTCCAGTGGAATACAATGACGGGAAAACTGCCAAAAAGGATGAGATGGTATATCGTCTTTGTCAACTAAGAATGAAGTAGGCTAACATTGAAATCGAACATTGATCTGATTGGCCATTCGCTTAACTTTCAACCAATGAGTAAACAGCACAACGAAGTACTTTCGCTTGAGATAGTTTTCCAAGAAAGCTGTGTTTGTGTGAAGCGTTTTGAGTCTCAGAACACATTATCATTTAGATATTATGATCTTATTTTTAAAAAATAAATAAAGCTTGATTGTCTTAATTATATCTAGTACAATTACGAATAATGTTATTTATTTTGGTTAAAATTTACATTATATACGCTTTGTATTTGAAAGTTTTGGAAAAAATATTCATTGACGATCACAGAACAAAAATTGAAAACATCTGAGCAAATACAACAGTTTGTTTGATAACGACGATCTCATATTGCATTGCAGAGAAATTTTTAAGCATTTAAGGCAAGTTACGAACTTAACACAAACTACACGATTAGTCTACTGGGGGAATGTGAAGATTTGATATGTATGAAAAGGTTTAAATATCATTACATTTTGTGCAAATTGTATCGTAGCATATCGATTCACTAGCGAAATTGTATCGCGTATCGTATCGTATGTCAAAAATCGCGATGCACCGGTGTATCGGTGTATCGTTGCACCCTTAATTAAGGATGTGTTCTAAATGTAGGTTTTTACATTGAAGCATCATTTTTAAATTCATCCCCTGCTTAATTTTCAGGAGAGGAAGAAGAAATCTGCTGATGAATTGGATGAAATGAAAGAACTCATCAGAACCTCAAGGGAAAAGATTCAAGAGGTAAACTTTTAAGAATGAATCTAATATATTTGAAGTAATGAAGATGTTGCCCTTATTTTATCTGTCATTTATGTCTTTCAATGTCTGTCATGTATAAAACTGATCAAAACTTAAGTCATTTTGAATTTTTTTGTATTTTAAAAAAAATCATCTTACTTTCAATAAAAAATGTCCTGACACCAGTTTTCTATAACTGGCAACTGTAATTAAAGTTATTCTATTAATGCTGCTTGTCTTGGAAACTCGTCTGCAGTGACTTCTCTCTAATGTTAAATCCTGAAAAATTGGTTTTCAATAATAAATTTTTCAAATGCTTTTCCAGACTGAGGAGAAGATAAAGGCTTTGGACAAAGAGATTGCTGCCTTAGAAAAACAAAGAGATGAGGTTAGTTTGATGTTATGTATGGTCAATTCTTGATAATAGTCCATGACCAAGGTAAATATAGGTTTGCAATGAATTTACAATGTATCACAAAATGCATGTAATGCTTCATAATGTAGTTTGGATAGTTATAATAATTTTACATCATTATATTCTGGAGTCTGTCAAGGTTAGACATAAATATTAAGAAAATTGCTTGTGTATTTAAAATTTAATTCTTCTAAAGTGAAATGAGAAATATTGGTAATTGGCAATAGTTATTTCTCTCCATTCACCAGGAATGTCAACATGCACCTATGAATCAGTCCATCATCATGGTTCAGTTAACGAAAAGATACACAATACAATTAACTAAGTTACATTCAAAGAGTGAATGGTGCTTGAAATTTTAGTGAACATTGATCTAGAAATAATCCAAATTGAGAGTTTGTGAAAACACTAGTTCAGATAAAGTGAGTTTCTGTTAATGTCCAAATAAAAAAAAATAAATATGTGATTTATTAACAAGTTGGCTTTTTTTTGTGTTCAGCTTTTTGTTACTATACTAATTCACTCTAAAGAAAACAATGAATTTAGATCAGCGAAGTGGTATGTCTGCAAGAATGTTGTGTTTATTGTATCATGATACGTAATTGATCATGACCCAAGTACCACGATACATAGTTTATCGTGAGGTAACTGTATCGTGACCTCCCTGCTCTTGATTATTTCACATAACCTCTGTTGCAGGAGTCCGGCAGCGTGATGGGGAAGCTGGAGACGGACCTGACAGAGAAGCAGAAGATGGACGCCCTCACACAGAGCTCCATGGACAACAAGAAGGAACAACTCAAGGCTGAGCAGAAGAAGAAGAAGGAACTCACCAAGAACTGTGAGGATGTAAGTGTCTTTGTTCACCTTTTATGAAATTAGTGGTATATAAAACAATTTGAAGAGTAATTAAAATCATTTAATGATGAAACTTACTTTCCTTCCTAACTTGTAAGAGTTCAATGTCTTCTTATGGTTCATAGTTATGACATCTTGGTTAGAATCACTGTTAAAATACTTATAGCTAGAATTTCATTTGCAAATGTATCGCAAGAAATGATTTGTGAAATTATCCCTAAAGATTTTGTCTGATCCAGATGTGTGACATAGTGAATTCATCATACTTCTGGAAGTAGAGGTTTATTACCCTCTTATAAACAAAAGGGGTTTAAATATATTCATTTACTTTGAGCATTTGTCTAATAACATATTGTTTTATGTATTCCTTGTAACCTTTGTTGGTCCTATTTTATTGTAGATCAGTTATGGTATCATACAAAATAAATTCCATTTTATGTAACACAGAATTAAAAAAAACTCATTGAGTGAGTAAAGTGCTCAAAAGAGGTGCTTATCAAATTGTCTTACCATTTAATGGAATGAGTGAAATGTCCTAATTTTCTTAAACTATAGAAGATCAAATTCTGTCATCTCACTCAATATCTAACATTTATTAGCAATGATTTTTGTTTCCCATCATATGGAATACAAAGAGAGAAGTGCATGCAAATGATAAATTTTAAATAAGCTCCTTGATTAATTGAAAGAAATAAAAAGCCAAACTCAAACTAAATTTTCGGTGAAACTGCCTGGGTTAATCACACACTGTAAATAATGGCAAGGGTGCACTTCTTTGCCATTCAACAATGGTTTCAGAGTGGGCAATTTTGGGTCAATAACAGTATTATTAATATTATGTTATAATTTATGTTGTCTTAAAAGAATAACACTATTGTATATTAAATAGCAATTTGGCTCGTGAATATTGAAGCTCCTGTAAAATCTGGTGATATCTTGTCCCCAGAACAAGAAGGTCCTGTGTGGCCGAGAGAAGGATTTGGACAAGCTGAGTAAAGATCTAGAGAAACTACAGGAGCAGAGCAAGACTGACGAGGACGCACATGTCGCCGCTCAAAAACACTTCCATGCCGTCAGCGCCGGTCTCTCTAGCAACACTGATGGGGAGGATGCATCGCTCAACGATCAGCTCATGAGTCAGTGCTTTAAATCTCTCTTGTGCAATTTCTTTTGGAATGTTGTGGTTATCCTACAGGGAAAATGTTAAGACAAGCTGCTGATTGAGTTAGTCCCAAACCACTCTGATTAGCCATGATAAAGGAGTCCAGAGGCACATTCCATATATATACCTTGGGATGAAATGGAAGGTGTTTTATAATGAAAATAGATATGATGACATACGGTCTTCATATTTTTCCTCAAGAATGGTAAGATTCATTTGGCAATCTTTTGTAGATAATGACTTAAAATTAAAAAAACATGTTCATGTCATGACATTTGAACTTATGATTATTTCTTCCAGCTGCCAAGAGTGATATCAGCACAGCAGAAACAGAAACAAAACAAGCTCAAATGAAGTAATTATTTCTTACCTCAATATTTATTGAAACTAATCAATTTTAAAAAGTCCAATCAAATAAACATACCCTAGGATCTCAGTTTGAATTTGCAGTTCTTTCATCTTTGACTTGTATATGGCCTCTTATAACATTAAGTATGGAAATTTGAAATATCTTAAAAAGAAAAGTTGATTGTAAGCTTTGCTGAGTTGAGGGGAAAACAGTTGCAAACAAGGACAAACATATTTCAAAATGTGTATTACTATGTTGCATCAAGTCAGTGTATTTATAAAATCAATTCAGATTATGTGTTTGTTCACTGGCTTATAAAACCAAAGAGTGAAATTTAAACTCGTATAAACGCCAGAGCTTGTCAAAGGCATTGACACTAAAGTTTAACTTGAACTTTCAAACCATTTATAAACCAGAGAAGCCAGGGCAACACTGATGCAACTGACATCATTGAACAATAAGATAAACCTGATACTGATCATCAGTTATTCTCTGCAGGCTGAAGCACGCCCAACAGGAGGTGAAGCGGAAGCAGGGAGATCTGAAGAAGACGGAGCAGAGCTACAAGAAGGACCAGAGCGCACACGAGGCTGTGCAGGCCAGCATGAAGAAAATAGAGGTGAGTGCGTTACCCACATGTTTCAGTCATTTACAGGTTGGCTACAATTTGGATGCAGCAAAAGAGAAATTTGAATAACTAAAGATTTCAAGATGAAATGAGCTTGTAGCAATGTCAACTGGTCCCTTCAGTTCTTAACTTTCTGTCTTCTGTGCTCGTATAAGAGTTTGCCTGGTACTTAGTCCTGCAATAGATAGAAAATAACTTTTTGACATTTAGTTTAAAGCCTGTAGAACAACAAGGGCATGATGGCAGATGTGCTGAAATAAATCAGAAGAGTAGCCAACCCATTTGTTTTTAACTGATCAAGCTTATTCTTTAACCTTACCCACAGGTGGAGATGAAGAAACTTGGGTTTGAGGAGGGTCGAGATGAGAAGCTGGCGGCGGAGAGACGCACACTGAGTCAGGACGTACAGAGTCTGCAGAGCAGGATGGAGACACTGGAAGCCAGGTACAGAACATTGCCACTTCAGTACTTCCTGTACACGTAGAGGTATCATTAGACCACGTGCCCTGTCAAAAATCTGTCATCTATCTGCTCTTCTTCAAACCAATTAACATTGGAAATATGGTAGTCAGTTCAGTAGTATCTGTTCTGAATTTCGACAACATAAAACCAAGGTGCCCTGGCAGTTGGCATAATCTCTATAGCCGGCATTTTGTTTCAGATATTGTTTTGATAATGCATTACAGTCTGATATGATAGATTTTTTTAAAAATCCAAAACTGTATTTGAGGATTCATGTCAGGACAAAACAAACAAAAAGAGCATGAAAAGGTCGCTTTCACTGATAAATTTACCCCCCACTTCTGTATGATATATCAGTAACTTTTGGAAACGACCCATCAAAATGTAAGCTATATATCTCTTTAATACAAAGGGTTTTCATGGTACTGTTTTCTCACTTATTGAGGGACTCGCTTAAATCTGGTCAGACATTGGAGTCAGCAGATCATTTAAGTAAATCTATCACTGTGCTTTACCATAATCAAATAACAAAAGACTCTCCCTGATAACCAACCAACCTCTTTGTATGTAATATTTGTTCAAAGAATGATTATCTTTTTCTGCAGATTTCCTCAGCTCAACTTCACATACACCGACCCGGAGAAGAACTTTGACCGACGGAAGGTCCATGGTCTGGTGTGCAAGCTGGTGAAGGTGAAGGAGGTGCGCACTGCCATGGCTCTCGAAGTGTCCGCCGGGTCAAGGGTAGGTAGAAGAGAAAATGTGTCATCCAAACATCATCATCATGAGTGTACAGACGAAAGAAGTTTACACTAGTATAAACTTTATTCCAATCTGTGAGGTTACAGCAACTACTGCAACTACGTAAAAGACTGAAACAAAAAAAAAGTTCCAGTGAAAATACAGTTTAGAAAGATGTTATTCTTTTACAATCTTAAATGTAGGTTCTTAATCTCCAATTTAATACACCAAAAACTTGAATAACATGAAGCATGGATGGAACCTTGTATATTTTACGAATGCTTCAATTTGAAAACTTGTACATATGAAGGCTTTATGAACCCTTTTTCTACTAGTTGTAATTACAGTGTAAATGTACGAAACGTTATTGCTGATATTCAAAACAATGCAATCACTATTATAATAAACAGTACTTATACAAACTTTATTTTAAAAAATTAAAAACTATGTCAAGTCACCAACGCTGTACTGCGCGGGAACGAGAATCCACGTGGTTGCAAATTTTGTAACAAACCACACCTTTTAGAAACTAATATGTTAAAACTGATACATAAACAGCTATGATAAGTTATGTGAAAATGTTTGTGCCTAAAATTCATACACTTTGGTGGCCTATTTTGCTTGTTGTGGGATGGAATCCTGGTCCTTTGAAAAAATGCCATGCGGCCATTAAACTATTAACTATTAAAGGGAGATAACTCTGAGACTCGGTTAGTGTATTTGACGGAATATTAAAAAGACGAAACGAAACATTACTGGTGGCATGTGGGTGTTGTTATATGTGTAGATATTCTACATGGAAGTAGTGAATCTAATGATGAGAGTGTAAAGATCTGTTGAAAATTTTAAATTATGAAATAGTCTGAAATCTTTTCTGAAGCATAACTTGGAAAGTATATGTTATGATAAAAATAAGAAGTTCACCTATTCAGGGATGCCTAACCTTGGGTATAATAATTAGAATTTTATAATTAAATTATGCTTTTATACATACTCTGCTGGAAATTATGCTTTTTCTACTAGTTTTTAAAGTCAGTAAAGTGAACTAAATTTCAAAGGGAAGTGTTTCCAAAGGCAAAAGTGAAAGGGTTCATGAAATACCTTACACCGACAGGATATGCTAACTATTAGCTCTCTTTCAAAATATCCTGGAGGCATATATAGTATTTTGTGTAAAAAGATTAACAAATTATATGTTAGTAACTCCATAATGAGTGGTCATGTTTATGTCATCCTGGAATATTTTTTTGATAGCTTGGTTATCATGAAAGGTTAACATGTAAAAAAAACTGACAAAAACCAAGGGTTCGAAACGAAAGTTCTTAGTTCTATCTTTTGCGTCTAGTTCAATTCATTGGGTTGAAACAAACTTTTGATGTAATTTGAGTGAGCAAGATTAACTTTTTGAAAAAGACAATAAAGATGATTTAGCTGAGCTTATATTGCAGTTGTACAACGTTGTGGTAGACACGGAGGTGACAGGCAAGAAGCTTGTTCAGAAGGGGGAGCTAAGACGTCGCTACACCATCATCCCCCTCAACAAGATCGCCGCCCGCAGCATCGACAGTGCTACAGTCAAGAGGGCAGAGGATCTTGTATGTATTGAGCTTTCTGTTATTTTTATTGAGTGCTTTGCAGGGATTTTCTTTACAGAAGTTTTCTTGCAAATAGATATTAAAGTGCTATTGTTCGAATCCCAAGTGAAGGTCAATGCTATTAGCTTGATTCATTTAATGTGCACGTTTGTATTAATTTGTATTCAAATATTTACTTTTGAAAGTTCTTCTGAAATTTGATCTATTTTTGTTAAAGTTTGAACTGCTTAATAAGTCTGACACGGTGTCCTTCACAAATGAAGATACAGTTTAAATTCATACGAGATTTCGGTTCTACCTACAAAGGTCGGCAAGAAGAATGTAAACACCGCACTGTCTCTGATTGGCTACGAGAAGGATGTGAGAGCAGCAATGGAGTATGTGTTTGGCTCGGCTTTCATCTGTGAGGATATGAACATCGCCAAGAAAGTGACTTTTGACAAACAGGTGATGAAGAAGTCTGTATCCCTGGACGGAGACTCGTTTGATCCAGCTGGTACCCTCACTGGAGGTAAGGAAGTCTCCCTGATCATATGTAGTCAATCTTTGTTATATCATCTAAGTTAGTGATATTGTTTCTAAGACTGCAGACAATGCTTGCAATTACTATGCCAGGAGAGGGTATATTACTTAATTGTGTAATATAAAGCTTGTATCAACTGGTCACTAATACATTCTCTCATAGCTCTCTTCATAGTATTGTCAATTTGTCAATAATTGTTTTAAGTCCAACACCAAAATGATGCATTCATTGAAAAGAAAATTACTGCTCTTCATTTCATCTAAAATGCCTAACACAAAGATAGAGTTAATGACAAGTTGATATTTATCCAGGAGCGCGAGTCCAGACCAGTTCGATCCTGGAGAAACTGCAAGAGGTCCAGGAGGTTGATGAACAGCTGAGAGACAAGCGGGACAAGCTGATGAAGGTGGAGAGAGAGCTGGCAGCCATCAAGAGCACCTCTGATAAGTAAGCAGTTTTTTCATTGTGGAAACCAGCAACTATCTCATCTTGAATGACTGGCATGCTTGATTCCTTTAACCCCAGCAGTAGGTGTTTCACTATAAGATCTCTGATTGAACCAGGCTTTGTGTATACTAAAATCTACACAAGAAAAATGTCTCTTAGACCCCATGGTACTTACTGTAAGATTTCCTAATAAATTGTATGAGGGAAAATTCAACTGCCACTGACACAAGCTCAAGTCACATGTTGCCACACTCGCTAAAAGTTATAGTCTGTTTGATTTATCAATAGTATAGCACACATGTCTTGCTAAGTGAAGTTTGTCAATTTACTTTCATTACAAAGTTGCTCTCATTTTCCTGTGTCTGTTCCTAGTGGTTAAGTAAAAGCTTCTGTCCAGTAGAGATTTATTACGCTCTAAATGTAAGCTATTGTCACTGTAGACAGTTTATTTCACTGCTAATTCCCAATATTTCATTAAACAACTTATGATAAGGTTTGAATTTCAGTCTGAATTCTCCATCATTGGAGCGACATGAAAAAAACCCCTGTAACAGAGCACTCATTTCAGTTGATGCTGGTAACGAATTAAATTTACCTAAAATCTCAGCCATATATCGCATGTTATACCTTTTTGTCAAAGACTATTTTGCTGAAAACAATGTTCACATTGTATGTGTCAGGTTCAGCCAGCTGAAGGAGCAGTATGATCTGAAGACACACGAGGCTGAGCTGGTGAGAGCTAGACTGGAGCAGAGCACACATCACCAACAGCTGGAGGAGATCAACGCTCTCAATAAGTCTGTCGGTCAGTCTCTCCCCCCTTGTACATTATATCTCTTCTTTAATTTTGATTTGAGTGGGTAATGCTAAACTTGTGTTTACAGCTTATTGGACACAAAGACATCTTACAATGAAAGTTAAATCCATAATAATTCATTGCTTAGTTCTGGGTCCTCACTTTGGTAAGCTACTATTGTCTGTTTTTCAGCAGTAATAACCAGTTACAGGTTTTCAAATTATCTATAGCACTGTTGATGTAATGTTTGTAGAGGAGCAGGAGGAGATTTTGAAGAAGGCGGAGGAGACGCAGAAGAAAGCTGAGAAGAAGGTGAAGGATCTGGCTGACAAGATGAAGAATGCTAAAGCCATCCGGGAAAAGGAGTTGAAAGAGGCTGAGGATAGTGTTAAAACTCTCAAGAAGAAAATGGGGGACTCAAGCAAGAAGTCTCGAGAGAAACTAGTGGTCAGTTTGCTGTTTAATCTTCTGACAATGTCAATTCATATTTGTAAATTTGGACATCTTGTTATAGATGAAAAGATGTACGGGAAGGAAGGTTAAACAAATATCTCATCAAAGTGTTTGTATAGTGAGATCTTTTTAAAAAGTTATAGTCAATTATCTCTTCTTGACTACTTTGAAGCATTTAGGTTTTCCTCATCTGGTCTGACCTTGTCTTTAATGAACTCCGCTAACACTGGCTGTAGGCAAGTTCGTTCTATTTGTAAAGGTCTTATTATGTGAGAGACTGTTTTACAGAGGGGTGTCACTCATTTTCATTCATGGAATAGCTGCAAAATCTCTCATTCCCAAGATATCAAACCTAAACTTTCAAACTGTCTCTGTGTAGAACCATCTCGTAAATATTAGGATATAATGTCTAAAAATGTTTTGTAGCGATGAACTCATACTGTGTATTACATGATGCAAACATTGATACTATTTATATATCATTACACCACTAATAGGGATATAAAATCATTTTCATTGCAAATGCTTTTATCCCAAAGATACCATATGTACACTTGCAAACACCGTACATCAATCAATCATAAGCCTTGTGTTATAAGTGTGGCTCTGGCTTTATCACAAAATGATAAAAGAATCTGCAAAGATGTAAACTCATAGCAACTACCTGTATATACAGGAGGTTGACAGCATCAAGCTGGAGATGGAGGAGTTGAGGAAGGAGGTTGTCAACTACGAGGAGCAGTTGGTCGCTGTTGAGAAGACCATGGCCGCCCTGGAGGAACAGATGAACCAGCTCCAGGAGAAGGTCAACCAGTCTAAGGTGGGCGCACATCTGTTGGTTCGGGAGAGGGCTGAGAGGGGGCATTGTCACATACTAGGGGGAGCATTAGTATAATGTCGGTGTATTGGCTAAGGTGTCTGTAAGAGGGGCAGAAGAGGTCAGCCAGTCTAAGTTTGGCCTTCAACAGGTGAGAGTTGGTATTGTCTGGTCGCAGTGGCTCGGGTGCATGTAGGATTGAGTCTTGAAGGGTGGAGGGTGCTGTTGGATTGGTTCTTGTTTATGTAACAGGTAGGGATGGGGTAAAACTGTCATGTGGACAGGCAAGAGGCAGAGAGTTATAGTAGTCTGAATATATTAGCTAAAATTGACCTAAGAGTTGCAGAGTAGGTAAAATTGTCATGGCAGGTAGGTGCAACAGGGAAAGTTGGTTAGGTCCCTATTTTTTGTTCAACAATAGTGAGGTTACTTTGCATTGTTTTGGGAATATTCAGGGTTAAGAATGGGATTGGGGGAAGTGTTGGCTAAAGAACTTGGGCTTTTCAGGGTGCTGGTGAATTATCCTCTTTTAATAATGGAAAAATGCTTAGTTGTTAGTTGTTGTTTGTATTTTAGATAACCTTTAAGAGTTGAAGAGTTTTCCTTAAGTTATTCTTTAAAGATGACATCTCAATTTCCAGTACCCTGAAAGTTTTGGATGCAGATATTGATGACAAATCTTAGCAAAACAACCTTGTATAGAATTAATGCAAGCATCTGCTGACATTGCAGGCTTCGGTGAAGGAAGCACAGAAGGAACTGAACAAGCAGAAGGACCTACTCAAGTCTCGCAACAAGGACATCAACAGCAAGGTGGGGGAACAGCGGGACATGCAGAAGGAGACAAACGCTGCACAGCTCAAGATTCAGGAGCTGGAGCACAAGATCGCCAAGCATCAGAAGGACTCCAAAGATGCTGTTAAACAGGTCTGTTTATTGCAGAACTCGTTTCTTAAGGTTTACTTTTCTTTCCATACATGGTTGTATGAATCCCACTTTGCACTTCCATAGAATCTACCTGACAATGCATATTCTCCAAACGGTATAAGGTTTCAAGATGAAGATGTTGTGAAACTTGCTTATCTTATGTTTTCTACTTGTAAACCTTCTTCAAGGATGATCTTCATCCCGCTCCTGAATGCATATTCATCCATTGGATTAAAGTTTGTTGTTTTACATCATTCACGGAAGAGTTTTCATGGAACTACAAACTGTGTGCCTTTTAGATAGACAGAATTTCTTGCTTGGAATAGGTATACATGAATATCACAAATTATGAGTTTCTAAAGAAGGAAAAAGATAATAAATGACTTACTTGTGTTGTTTCAGGTAGAAGCTATGATTATGAAATATGATTGGATTGCGGAGGAGAAAAAGTATTTTGGACAGCCAAACACAGCGTACGACTTCAAGGCCAACAGCCCTAAAGAGGCCGAGCGAAGAATCCAGAAACTGCAAGAAACTAAAGAAAAACTATCAAAAAATGTCAACATGCGTGCCATGAACATGCTAGGCAAAGCTGAAGAACAGGTGAGAGCTCTTTGATTATGACCTTGTTGTGAGTGCTTTTCTTTTGAATGGAACAATGAACTAAACTACTAGCTAAACTTCTATATATGGCTATTTGATTTTTCACAATATGACATTTGCCAAAAAAACACCAGTCCTTCACTCAGAGCCTGACCAAATCATCATCTACAGTGAAAATAATTCTCCTCAAGTCCATACTGACCTCACCATCACTTGGTAATCATATACTTTATTTTACGAAAATTAAAATATTGATTATTTTTTATTTAATTTAGAGAGGGAAGAATCATTTTTGTGTCGAGAATGAAACAAATCTTTATCAATTCTTTTTTGATCTCTCATGTTTTGATTTCTCTACCAGTACAACGACCTGATAAAGAAGCGGAAGATCGTTCTGAATGACAAGGCCAAAATTGCTGCTGTTATTAACGAGCTTGACGAGAAAAAGAACGAAGCTTTGAAGAAAGCCTGGGAACAGGTCAACAAGGTGAGAAACTATTTCAAAATTAATAGATATTTATATTAGTGTAATTGTCCTCCAATTTTAAGGGTATAGCAAGACCCATGGTCTTTATGACAAAATTGTAAGGGAGATAACTGTTAACACTTTGATATGATTTATTTTCATAAAAAGTGATCTTTCATGTTTTATCAATCATTAATAAAAATTTTTAATAAATTTGAATATACCTTTTATTTTGATTGAAAATGCTGAGTTTGTACAATACATAGTGCTCAGTATGTAAAGTGTTTATCTACTTTCAGGACTTTGGTTCCATCTTCTCCACCCTCCTACCAGGGACTCAGGCAAAGTTGTCTCCCCCTGAAGGTCAATCTGTGCTCGATGGCCTTGAGGTCAAGGTTGCATTTGGGGATGTGTGGAAGGAATCACTCAGTGAACTTAGTGGAGGTCAAAGGTGAGGTGATCGATAAGTATCATTTATGAGATTGTATCTTCAGGATTTGTTTCTGTATACAGTGTTCCCACTAGCATTTTTATTTGCCAGTCTTATGGACCGGTGACATAAAAAATTACCAGTCTCTATCGTAATTTACAAGTCCTGAATCTTGATTGTAATATTGAAAATATTAAAATGAAGATAACTAGAGTTTTTATACGATTTATTCTTTTATCATTTGGCCATGGCCGTTACAATTTTCGTTTGTTCTTACATTGAAATAGCCCCTTGGTTCTATCGACATCGCCTGTGTGAGAATACATATTAAGCACCATCAAATTGTTCATCATGTTTTCTGAGACTGGCGAGAGGCGATTTCAAAATTTGATATCTGGATGCTGAAACCCCTTTCAGCAGGAACACTGCTCACTGGTATAGTCGAGGCTATTTAGTACAGGGTTATATTATTATTACATATCTAATTTCTAAAAATAGCTTCGAGGGGAAATCCAGTTTCGCTTTACAACAATGTGAGTTTTAAATTTTTTTGTAGAATCGATTGTATTTTAATTGCTGTTTCAAATTATTCAGTTGATAAGTAGAGGAAGAGAATTTATTACTTAAATCTTAACCGGTCCCTGGCACTGGCAAACATTTATTTTACCAGTCATTGTGAAATTTTATCAGTCTATAACCAGTATTTGCCGGTTAATGGGAACTTAATGAAAATTTACAAACAGTCACTGAATATTAGCATATATATATTGAGTTGGATGTTTCAGATCACTGGTAGCTCTGTCACTAATCCTAGCTATGTTGCTCTTCAAACCGGCCCCCATCTATATCTTGGACGAGGTTGACGCAGCTCTCGATCTATCTCACACACAGAACATCGGTCAGATGATCAAGTCACACTTCAAACACTCGCAGGTAATTTCATCATTGCCACATACATCACCCTGAGTTTGACAGTCATTTTGTAATATCCTTGTTATTTATGATAAAAGTCATTTTTGTCTCAATTGATGAAAAATGACTACAGTCAAACCTAATTGAAAAGAAGATTGAATGTAGATCACGTGTTAGTTGTTCTAGATCTTTGAAAAGGAAACTGACATAGCGTCCCTATTGTGTACATGTATTTAGGTGCATCAATGTGGTTCCTTCTCAGTAACTGAAATGGTTTCTGTGTTGAGTATGTACATGATGTCAGGACATCTCAATGGCAATCTGTCGCACCAGCTCTACTTTCACTGGCTGAAAGACATGCATGGGCAGTACTAATGTATGAAATAACATGCACAGTACTAACGCCCTCAGTTGTAAGGAGTTTGTTTTCTTTGATAATATGTTCATTAGAAATTTAATTTAATTAAATGTCGAAAACATCTTTGAGAGTGGTGAACCCTGGTTGTGATGATGTTAAATGGATGAAATCTGTTTCATCAATCAAATGTTCCTTATAAGTCTCTGCCACAAATATTGCTATAGTGGGTCACAACAGTCTATTGCTATGGCAATAATAAGTGGCAATAGTAAAATTAGGTCATCAGTCACCCCTATCAGTCGATACCAACTTCTCTTGCAAAGAGTAACTCACGTCAGGCTGCATTATGCTTGAATGGATGGTTTGAGTACAGTTTTCACATCAGTTAAGAGTAGTAACCTCTGTTTGATTTCTAGGGAAAAGTCGATTTCAGCTGCAGTAATCAAAAGAACTGGCAGAGATAATTTTAGGAAATGCTGTAAGGCTACAATTGTTCATTGATTGAAACTGGAGCAAGCGATACCTTGCAGCAGAAAGTATTTACTTGCAGTAATAATGTTGTAATTGTAAGGGTTTATTGTTTTTATTGAGTATGAAGAATTGAAGCATTCAAATCGTCTTTTTTCAGTTCATCGTGGTGTCGCTGAAGGATGGTATGTTCAACAACGCCAATGTCCTCTTCAAGACCAAGTTTGTTGATGGAGTATCAACTGTCTCTCGTCATGTGCAACACCAATCCTCTCGATCAACTGCCAACATCAGTCACGATAAGGAGAATGAACGCACAACAGGGAAGAAGAAAACTACTTCTAAAAGAGCAAGAGTGGAAGAAACTGCTGGATTTTAAAGGGGCAGTAGCACATTTTTGAACATTTTATTTCTTTAGATCAAAAACATGCTACTGACTCTTTGAATACACATCTGAGTCTAGATTTTCGAAGCTCTCTTAACACTAAGACTGCTGTAAGTGGTACTAAGAACCAGTAACCATATATTAACATTAGCTTCCAAAAATCTTAGAACTGGGAGAGCTTAGAATTCTAGGCCCTGGCTTCCTCATTGGTGCATGTGATCTGCAAAAGTTGCTTGTAGCAACAAGGTCCAATGCATGAATCTTGCAAAATTGATAGTTGGTGCTCATTTATTGTAAGAGCAAGCACTGTCCTTATGTTCATTAAGGAAGAGAAATGTAGGTTGGTGACACAAACTGTAGATATGATTGTTTCCAAACAAACAATTGTAAACTTGGTATAGCTGATAAGGCTATTTGATTGTATGATTTATGTCTGACTCAATAATAAGTTACTCATACTTTTTGAGTGCGGTACTAAATACCTAGTGCTAAGTGTCTGTATTTCAAATGGATGAGTGACAATTTAACTACTCTTCAACTCTTGTGACAGTTAGGTAGGGAATGCTATGTCAGTGGTTCATTGTTCATTGAGAAAGTATAGAACATAATCTTTTTACAAAACCACAAAAGTAAATCGACTTTAACAATTATTATTGTTTTGTATAATGCATTACGGGAGGCACACATTTGAAAATCAGTAGTATTTAGTATTTATATCATTACATTATTTGTAAATAGACTTGCACCTATCACAAGTCTTATTTTCATCTGTCTTCTTTTCCTTCTTCTTCCACGTCTGTACAACATAACCAAGACTAGCTCTAAATCTTGCCCTATCCTCTTGTTTCTATCACAATCCAACTTCTTGTGTCTGTGATGCTCTTTCTCTTCATGTGTTTCATACAATAGTCAATGTATTTACTTCATTGCTTTAGTTCCACGCTGCAAATGGCTAAAATTGTACCAAAGCGGTGTTATAAAATATAACTCACTCACTCACCGCTTTAATTCCCTCCATTTAAAATATTTTAGTTTATTTTGCGATATGGTTTTGAGAGGTTTTCTGGCAATTCTTTGTAAAAGGGAAAGTGAAGCATCGATGTTGAAATGCATATAAAGGTTAATGAAATTATAAAATGAAACATGTTACAGAAATTCTGTTGATGTAATTATCAGTTTCAAATCGTCGAATTTGAAACCCATTTAATCAAGTGTAACATTTCTCGGCTGATCATGCAACCCGATTGCTGATTTGTAATCTTCATCACCTTCTTGTCATCAAAATACAAGTATATCAATGATCTTGTTTTTGTGTTTTTCATTATAAAGAGTTACTTACTGAGTGTCAACTGATATCGGATGTATCAACTAGTAAAAACTGCTATAAGGCAAGTTAGCTGATTTGATAGTGTCAAACCTAGTAGGGGAACCTGAACTAGCAAATTGAGTAGAAAGTATAACCATTAAGAACTCTACAAGGACAGCAACACACAAGGCATTGATAACACTTACCCCATACACACCCCTACTACACTGAGAAGGGTAACTGCAGTTACTCTGTCTAAAAATGGGGACATTGCTAATAGGGAGTTTTCTTTGAATGCTTCTCATATCAATATTATGCTTGTATTTGGCTATCACAAATATATGATTATATAGCATGTTTACCCCTAGGCAGTATGTAAATACATCACAATCTGTGTTTAAAAAGATCAAGAAAAGCAAACTAATTTATTGGAGAAGGGTAATGTTATGAAGATTGAGAACTGAGAAAGGTAACTGTTCTAAAGTGATAAAAGGACAAATAACTGTTGAATTATTTAATTTACACTTACAGCAGGATCCAGCAATACAACTACAAAGCCATGCCAATTTATCTCTGCAATTATCTTTATGAAACCTGCGATGAATTTTCTATAATGTAATTTTGGTTATGTCATGTACTTCTTATTGTAATGAATAGACTATATTCTATAATGTAATTTTGGTTATGTCATGTACTTCTTATTGTAATGAATAGACTATATATTCAATAAGTCAATATAAATAACTTTAAAATAACGTTCCAGTAAGGCTTTTGCAAGTGTAGTAAAATTTATAATGTTCTAAATCAAACTATCCTGATACATCAAATATATAATCCATCCATACAGAGTTACCTCCCCTGTTCTTTCACACTGACCAATTCATTCCATACACTTTGCCAATGGGTGCCCAAGCGCCGCTAACAATAACTTATTCACTCATTCCCTATACTAGAAACTTGCAAGGGTAACTGACTCAAAGAACGTTTTCAGACAGGTTGGTATCTTGATAAAAAATAACGTAATCCAAGAGAATCAATACAAAAAGTGACTTGTCTGTATAAGTATTTATTGTCAGAGATTATTTTGAAAGTAATAAGTTAAAACTATACATGAT